>JAFIDM010001028.1:27352579-27447664 GCA_023159025.1 Thereuonema tuberculata | reverse complement strand
AAAAAAAAAAAAAAAAAGGGGGGGGGAGAAGGAGAGAGAAGAGGGGAGAGGAAAAATATCCTTTTTTTTTTTTTTTTTTCCCACTTCTCACATTTCGTTAAATCCATTCCTTCCAAGCGCCGTTCATTAATTGCAGACGAATTTTATATCGTTTTATGCTTCTCCCATAAGAGGTCGCTGCCCCCCAAAAAAAAACCACATGACGCAATAACAGAGCTTCGATCATTCTACCGACGACTTCCAATCTGGAAGGACAAACTCTCCTACTTTTGGTAGGGTTTTTTAATTTTTTTTTTTTTTTTTTCTTACTGTTTGAAAAAGAGGTGCTATATCACTGAGACCTCGAAACGTACGTCAATGTTTTTTAATGATGTTTGATTAAGTTTTACCTTTTTATGTGCCAATAAAGTACGCCAATTTTATTAAGTCTAAGGCACGTTAAGCTTATCACACAAGTCTAAGCCTCCTTTATTTTTCTACGAACCAGACACCACGAAACACTCCACATATTTTGCTGCCGAAACCCCACATATTTTGGTGCGAAACCCGTGTAAGCTGCATCGGAGCTAACATCATCGAGCCCCGCCTCGGACCCGCCTTAAGCCGTTATGGACCCCACAATTTTGGTATTCCCGCAACGAATGTGACTGTCCCGCCGCTATTGAAACCAGCCGATGCACGGACATCGACGATGCCGCGAAACCCGCTTGCTCCATCGAACTCGCCGAGAAGCCGTCGTCTCGGAACCCACTCCAAGCCACGATGTTGCCGGTCCTGAAGCCGAGTTCACGCCGTTGAGGCCCGCCCAACTACGGACACGATGTAGCGGACGCACGGACCTGCATCTCCAACCCACGTCCAGCTCCACCGCTGAGCGCCTACAGTAGCAAACTTCAGGCCGTCCTCGGACCCAAGCAGCATGGACGATGCGTTCCCTGCCGACAGCCAAGCATGGACTGCCGCTAAGGATCGCCAGCCGTCCTTCCACCCATCCATCGGCCGCCGTCGATGCTAGAAGCCCTCCTTGGAGTGCATCGCCACTTCAACGACGCTAATCAGCCCGATTTGGAAACCAATCCCCCTTCCGAAGCCATCATGCCAACATCTGCCACTAAAAATTAACCGCCGCTCAGACGACGAGTCGGAGTTTTCCCGCCAGCCATTTTGACGCCCGTCCCGCTACAGAATGACGCCGTTTTGTGCCTACTCAATGCTCAAAGCCTACGAATTGGTGTTCAACCACAAAGAACATATCTAGTCGACTCTCCGAACCTCACCGTTAAAAATTGCCGCATCTGATCTACGATTTTCCGTTGGGAGACGCCATTTTCGTAATCTACGAGCCAATGTATAGCCTCAAAACCAGCGCCAAATACTCTCGACCGCCGATCCATTGATCCCGTACTCACATTTGTGAAAAGCCATTACTTTTAATTTTAGCGAACATTTCCGAACAATAGAACTTCAGTAAAATTTGTGTAATTTTTAGTGAATCCACGAATAATTTGTGAATTTGTGCTTCAAAAATACCCGGATGAAAAACGATGTAGTATGTAAATAGTTCGTTTTGTAAAAAGTTGTTCCTGTAAATAGTTGTAAAGAATTTTATTTTCATGAAGCTCAGTATGTATATATTCTTTTTAGCCATATCTTGTTTTTTTTATTTTTCGGGTCGAAAAATCTGGGAAGAGAGATAATTGTAGTGATTTTTATAGTTGTATCGTAGTTTTATCGTTATTTTATCATTTGTATTTCTAGTTATTCCGTTTCTCTGCATTCTAATCTTTATTATTCAATTTCTGTGTAATTATCTGTTGATCTGTTTATTTTTGAATTTCAACGGTTGTGGCATCTTTTAATTCACTTTTATTTAAATCACAACGGTTTAAAAACCCGTTGTGATCACATGTCATTTAAAGCACCCAATCATTTTGTAAATGCCACAACCAATCAAATCCTTTTGTACATAGTCTTTAAATACCGATGTTAGCTGTAAATAAACGAACAGAGTCAAACAGAGTCGAACAGATGCAGATCCAACAAGTCTAAGCCTCCTTTATTTTTCTACGAACCAGACACCACGAAACACTCCACATATTTTGCTGCCGAAACCCCACAATATCTGTATTCTGGGAGATCAGAGAATTTTTTTCTAAAAAGAAAAAGAAAAGTTTATATGGGTCATATCTGTTTATTCCGAAGGGTTTCCAAGATAGAATTATTTGAATGGACAGTACTGTATTTTGAATTCGGTCGTTACCTCCCACCCTAATACGTCTTTCTCTGAAGTAGGCTACTTACTTCTAAGTGCATTGATGTTGATGTAATAAATTTTCAAAAATTCCACTAAATGTAACAAATTTGTCACTTGAACAATAAGTATTAGAAGCAGTACATAATATCTCTTTCTTATCAATAATTTTGCAACTATGCATACAAATCTATCTCGGAAACCATTCGGAATAGAATGTAGGTTCAAACAATTTTTTTTTGGAATGAATTTTTTTCCTACGCTACGACCTCCTGAGTATTGATTTTTTTTTTCCTGAGACACCATGTAAAGGTCTGTGTACGAATGTTTGCATAGATAAAAAAAAATAAAACAATTATATAAAACAATGTTTCTTTTCAAATAATAACATTCTCATAATCGCGAAAATCAATGAAATGGCACTATTCTATTCAAAATAGAAATATAATGAGTTATAACGTACGATTGGATAATAATTTCAATCAGTCCTATAATTCCTATAATACTCGTATAATTCTTTCTTGTCATTCTGCGTGAAAATAAACGGATTTATTTATGGTTGTTTCGAAGTGGCAGGTGAAATAGGCTTTTAAAAAACTACACTGGCCAGGATATTTTAAGATTTTTAATGGAAAGATACTTACTGAATCAAATATTTTTATGTAGCTGATTTATTGTTATAAATTTTTATTTCTCATTTTAAACTTTTCTTTTATATTACTGACATTCTATTTTCTTTTTTTATATACTTTCTATACTTACAATATGGTCGAAAATGAAGGTGCTTTTTGTGTTTTTACACTAATACAAAGTATGTTTTCTACCGGTATAAAGTAATAGCATTATCCACTTTTTGCTACTTTTCTGTTTTATTACTGAGAATTTTAAAGTATACAGTTATAAAGCGAAGAGACGCGATAGACAAAGCGAAGAGATACCAAAGATCATTTTGAGTCGAAAATGTTTTATGATATTTAGTTGTACGAGCCGTAGTTTTAGTTAGGAAATAATCCCTAATCAAATATAGCTCAGTTCACATTAGGAAGTGTAATTAAATAAGGCATTTTCTTTAATTATCGTACCTGTTCTCAGTCATGACATTTGTTATCCGGATTGCTTTTTGTCAGAAAATCTTTACCTTATTTACTTACACATCCTAATGTGAACTGAGCTTTCTTTGATTAGGTACCATTTCGAAAGCATTCATTTCCTAACTCTAAACTACGGCCCATACAACAAAACGTCATAGAACATTTTCGACTCAAAATGACCTTTGGAACCCGTATCTCTTCGCTTTGTCTACCATTTCCGAAACACCCTGTATTTGGATTTTTTTATTAATTGTAGTTTTATTTTCCTGATGCAGCATGTTCATAGCTGCTACAGCGTCATTAAAGCCAAATCAGTCAATCAAGGTATTCTATGCATGAAATTGCCTTGAAAAATGAAAATTATTCTACGGTCCCTTTAAAAATGATAATCAGAGTGGATTAGCGCTTTAATCTCAACTATCAATCAAACAAACAAGTCTAAAGTAGATCAAAAGAAGGTCTTCTGATGGTGGTGTCTCTTTGTTTATTTAGTTTTGTAAGATTCCATATTTAGCAAGGTCTTCTTCTTAGCTTCTGTTTTTTTTTTTTTTCTTCTCCACTCCTTCTCATGCATTCAGGTGACGGAAGGGTTAACCGGGACAAGATGAATGAAGCACGTGACAGACAGCTGAGCAATTAAGCAGGAATGTTAATGGTGTTGCTCAGCCTCAATGCAGGTAGTTAATTAAAAAAAAATGGTGAGAGATGGATTCTCGCTTCTTCCTTATAAAGAGACCCGCGTTCACTTAGTTTTGCGAAGGGTGAAATTTTAATTAGATTTTCTTCTGAAATTGAGATATCCAAATGCCAAGAAAATATTTACTAGGGTAAAAAAAAAAAAAAACTATTCAGTAAAGTTATCTTCAGAAAATAAGAAATTAGAAAAATACTATATGAAAATCACACATTTGGTAAAGTTTATCGGGCCGCGCCGTACTTCAAAACTACAAAAGCGATAACTTATGTTTGAAACTTTTACAGAATATCGAGTGGTCGACAACGTATAAATTCACACGTTTCAGACCCATTATTTGAAATTTGATGCGTGCTTTGACATGTTGGGAAAAAGGCAAAAATCTGTTCTTTTTTTTCTAGCATCTTCTTCGCTTTATGACAGACGTAAAATGAACGGAAATAAACAAATCAAGTTTGAGGCTTTACAAATCATTCTACGATGATTTCGTTTTTCCATGAGAAACGCTTTAATTCTAGAATATATATAAATATTTATGTATATATTTACAATAGTTTTCAAAAACACAAATATTACAAGTAACTTACTGAACGAAGAATGTAGTTTCTCTCAAAATGAAACATATAGTGTATTAGCCTACCAGCAATACAAAAGTCTAATAAGCCTTGTAGTGTGCATATTTCAATGAAATTTGATAGAATAAAAATATTATATGTATAAAAAAAACCCTGCTGAAGACGTTTAGCCGTTCCAGCTTGGCCGACCGTCTACACGGCGATCTGCTGTGTGGCCGTTGTGTCGGAACCTGGATTCTAATCCCGGTGTTGGCAAGGCTGTTTCTTTCTTCTTCTGTGTTTCGTCCGTTTCTCCCTGGGACTCACTATCTCAGGGTTATCCTGGACGTGATGTGAATCTCGTTCCCCCTTCTTGACTTTCACTAGCTTCGACCTAACGTTGTTAGGTTGAGCCAGGTCCGTGGTCCCAAATTGGTCAAATTCGATAAAGGAAAGGAAGACGTTTAATAATTTTCCGAACCATTGCCAGTGGAACCTTTGATCTACGCTTAAGAGTTATCAATAAGTCTTTGAAGTTAGAAATTTTAATACAGTCAACAGTTTTAAGTTCAATAATAACCTTATTTGCAGAAATGACATTTCACTTAAGGATCAATCGTCGTATTATTCCAAAGATATCCTCTCTTTGAAGTTTAGCAACGCTTGATGATGTGGAGTGATTACCTGCAAACAGATTTGGATCTGCAGCTAACGGCACTTTTACAACAATAGCCAAAAGGAAATGATTTGTGTTACTTAAAACAATCTATGTAATTAATACAGTTAAGCTTTCAAAACCCATCATTACATCCAGACTGATTTTTCAAAATACAAAGAAATATTTCCAGAAGTTTCAGAAACCTCTTATGCAGTGCTGGCAATCTGACTTTGTAGGGAGTGTTGTAGTCTCTCTCTCTTGATGATTAAAATACTAATTCATAAAGAAACTTATCCAAGAATAACTTCAAGCTGGAATGTTTCGATGATAGCACAGGTATGCTGCTTCAGCTGAATACTAATGAAGGTGGTGAAATAAAAGTTTCAATAAGCAAGGATTCTTAACGTATCTAGCATAGAGATAAAAATGTTGATACGCAATTACAAAGTGGTTACTTCGATAGAGTATTACCCAAGAGAATGGAAATTCCATTTCTCTAAGGAGCTTCGACAAATTTTAAATCTCCATATTGATATCTCTCATCAACTTAAGTAGGGACAACTCCGTAAGAAAAGCAAATATCCAGTGTGGGTAAGCTTGAAAATATGTATGCATAATAATGCCATAGTAGCGAGATTACTACCCTTAATTAAAACAGGTAATACCGACAGGCCTATTATTAATTCAATACCTCCATTATTCCATTTAAAAAAAATCGATGAAGTTTATAGGATTATGCCTATCTTTGTATAATCCTATATATTATATACCAAGTCCATTCAGTGATAATCCATTTCTTACAAACAAATATCTAGACATAAATCCACCTAAAAAACAAAAAGAGATCGGCTTGTTTACATAACTTGAGTGGATCCCGTTCTTTTAAAACTCTGAAATCCTTTGTTTTTCACAATAAATGACTTAATTGAAATCAATGAAAAGAACTTTAGCTGCGGAGATTGATGAGCAAAGCCCATAGCTTTACAATAATGTTCTAAATGCATTCCATTAGTTTCTGTTAATTCAATTTCAAATCACTATCTGTTTCTCTCTTTAAGAATTATTAAGAGTAATTATTGATGTCAATGTATTTTTTTAGACCATTAGTAAATGTGACATCTTAGATATTCAGTATGATATGACTTGGACTGCCTTAGGATTAATAACGCTCCAATTAATCAGCTTGAGATTTCATTCTTTTTTTTTTATTTGATATTTTTTTTTCCTCTTGCCACAAAATACCTTCCGGTAAATTTCATTCAGAGAAAGAAAGGATGGATAATCCCATCCTTAACGCCATATTTGCAAGCGCAATTATTGAGATTAAATCTGATTGTGCGACAAAACTGGGTTTCCTACTTTAATTGAACTGATTAATTTTCAGGGTTTTTTTTTTTTTTTTAACTCTCGACTTCTTCGTCATTAATTGGATTCTCGAAGCTGTACATTTGGACTTGAGTTTGAGGGTTCTTTTAATAAAGTTTATCGTACAAAATTAATGTTTTATGTACTTTGAAAATAAAAATTTGGAGAACGAGAATGTCTCCGATTTCCTCCAAAATTTTGAATTGGACGAGCGTTGAAATTATTTTTGAATTTGAATACCAATCGAATGTAAGCTTAAATGTTCTCTTAAAACAAGAATTAAAATGGTTTTATCGTGAATGGAATTGTTCTGCGTCCGAAACATCAATTACCTGGAATTAGATGAAGATGATGTGAACCTGCATTTAGGCTCATGATATAAATATATTTGTTGCATAAAAGACTCTGGGGTATTTCTTACACGGTTGAAAGGAAGATAGAAGAGGTCTTTCGCGTCCTATTGTTCAGGAATCGTCTATCTTCCTTTCAACAATGTGGGAAATACCTCAGAGTCTCGTATGCAGTAACCTCGCCCACAGTAACATTATGACTACATAAATATATTTGTTTGACCAGACAGTCGTAAGTTGATCGTTATATATGAGGGGTCAAATATACAATCTTCTTCTCCTACTACAGCTTTTCCCACTTTACCGCGTGGGGTCGCGGTGAGCAAGGCGCTCTTGCTCAATAATCGGTTTTGGCAAGGTGGTTTTACAGTCGGATGCCCTTCCTGACACCAACCCAGAGCAGGGTAACCCAAAGATGCCGCAGACGGAGAAAGAAGCGAAAGACGAAGAAGGAAACAACATAGGAAAGAAAGCAAACATCCATATCCTCGGTCGAGATTCGAACCCAGGTCCCGCCACATCGGCCACCACCTTAGACCGCTCGACCGTGACGGCACGGACGGGTCAAATATACAGTAATTAATATAATACTGTCAGACATATGCAATTAAACCTTTCTACATATGTTAACATGCAAAAAAAAAAATTCAAATAATAATAATAATAATAATAATAAGAGAGGGAGAGAGAGAGCGTATGTAATACAGTACCGGTACAGTTTCTGTACTTAACATGACTGGTGCTGTAGTTTCCTTGGCAGATGTTGTTTCGTTAGGCATAACTATTAGTTAGAATTCATAAAACAATTTTTTTTTGTCTTGACTACTGTTTTTTACACTTTTTTCTTATTCATTATACGAAATCCAATTAAAAATTAATTATACACTTTTTTTTTTTTTTTTAATTTTAAACGTTTTGATTTATGAATTTTGGTCGCAAGTACAAACGGTCTGAATTCGGACGGTCACAAGTCGACGCATACCTCTAGATATATCGTACATTATATCATATTGTTTATTTTGTACCATACTTCCTTTTGGTACCAAACTGTCTGTTCTCGGTGAAGAGAACCATTAATTACCAATAATACTGAATTGGATAAACCAAAGAAAGGTTACCTAAGAAGATATTAACGGACGATTTATTTTTATAAAATGTTCAATAAAAACATGAAATGTTCGGAACACGATTAAGAAACATTAGATCACAACAATGAAAGGAATATTGGTTACAATGAATACAATGAAAGGAATATTGGTGGGTTGAAAATTACAAGTGCTCTTATGAAGATGACTTAATAAGAATCTTCTATAATATTCGAATCTTCTGTGCATATATGAACAGGCTACAACGATAAAAATATCTTTTAATTCTAAATGTCGCCTTCAAAAAATACAGTGATATTTCTTTGAAGTTTCTGAATATATTGTATGGGGAAAAATAAAAGAAAAACCTGCCATAAAAATTTATTTCAGTCATCATGATCATCATCATCATCAGCCCGTACAATCCCATCCGGAGCAAGGGCCTCTCCTAATTTCTTCCATTGTTGCCTATCTTGGGCAGCATGAGTCCAGAGTACCCCCTGAGCCTTCTTGATGGAATCCTGCCATCTTGTAGCTGGGCGACCACGACTTCTTTTACCATCTCGAGGGTACCACTCTTCAATCAGCTTAGTCCATTTCTCTGTTGACATTCTGGCCACATGTCCTGCCCATGTCCACTTTTTCTTCAAAACTTCTTTACCAACATCTTTTATTTGTGTTTTACGCCTAATTTCCGTGTTCTTCATTCGATCTTTCAACCTAATACCAAGCATGCTCCTTTCCATTCTTCTCTGACATACCATCAATTTCTCAGTCTGTATCTTCGTTAAAGACCACGTCTCTGCGCCGTACGTCAGAACTGGCAGCACGCACATATTCATTACTTCCCTCTTGATGCCCATAGGAAAGTCACCCTTGAGAATGAAGGCGAGTGTCCAATATTGACTCCATGCCTTCTCAGTTCTTCTTTTAATTTCTTTGCCTTGTCGATTATTTATTGTCGATTTATTTCAGTAGAGTAGAAAAAAAAATTGACTTACCCTTTGTTTTAATAACACTTTCCCTAAGGTCATTTCAGATTCTGATGTTTAATTTTCGTCTTTATTTTCTACATAAGAGAGAATTTTTTTCATTAAAAAAAATAAAAGTAAAATTAATTAAAAAGAAAATTAAATACAAGAAAGAAAACTATTTTAGCACAGTTACATCCAAGGCAATACAAGCAACAAAGTTTCTTACAATGTTGCCTGCGAAGGGAAAACCTTTTATAAGATTTTATATAAAATAGTAGTTACTAATTAGAAATTTACGTTGCTAAAACATTGAATTAACATTAAACGACTACATTTTGATTAAGTTAATATCAAAATTTGACAAAAAAACTTGGATGAACATGAACTTTGTTTAACTATATCTTGAAATTGAAGTGAAACTATTGTAAATTGTAAACTTTGCAAGGAAGTTATTAATGTACAGTGTGCGCCAAAACAAATGATACTGAAATGTTTGTACACAAAAAAAAAAAAAAAGGTCTATGTGAGAAACAGAATACAAATAGTAGAGGAAGCTTGCGGTACATGGAAGTCAATTTCCACGTTTTCTGAGGCATAGCACATGTTCGATATGCTGTCCGTTGCGTTGCAGGCAGTACTCGTAACACTCACGTAGATTCTTAAACTATGTCCCTGAAGAAAGGTTGGTTCATTCCTCTGATGCATGTTGACGTAAGTCATCAATGGTTGCCGAAGGATTCTTTGAAAATGACTTCCTTCAGCGTACTCCAAATGTAAGCGTCCGAAGATCAAATGACTGAGACGGATATGGGAAGGCTGTTTGTTCCACGGAAATGAGGCGATACATGAAGCAAATGAACCGTGTCCCTCGCTGTGGTGGCAAACGGCCCCAGCCTGCTGGAACCATTACATACGAAGTGGCAGGTTACATGCACGGCAGAATGTGATAAGATCCCCAGAAATGGTGTCAGAATGGTCTCTCTGTATCGCACGTTTACAGTCACAGGATTGCCATGATCATTATCAACAAAATTAGGGTCCAAGTTGACGTTTGCTGACGCCGCATTCCATATTGTTACAAGCTCACTATGGAGGGGTTTCTCCACAATAATGTTTGGCCGTTCAAATCCCAGAAAGCGGGTGCCTGTTGATTGATAAATCCATTCAAATCAATATGACTTACATGAGAAAATCAGACATTTGACAGGGAAGCTTCATCATCCTATACCATCGCTAATATCGTCATACGGTAAACGATTCTCGCGTCCTTGTCGGCATTGCTCAGACGTTGTCCGATCTATATCTTATAGGTAAACCCACCAATTATAGATGTTTGACTAATGTTTCATAATAGAAATTGATAAAAATTTCGATGACAAAATAGGACTTGATAATACAAATATATAAATAAATACAGTGCAACTTGGATAATTCGAAGCTGAAGGGACCACTGCAAAACTTCGAATTATCCAAGTTTTCGAATTAAACAAGTTACATCTGTTAACTTTAATTTCAGGTCCACTGAATGCTTGAAAAGATTATTCTGTCAATAAGTAAATATTTATTCAGAAAGATCATGGTATGAAAGACTTAAACACTATATGTATGTAAACAAAAGAAGATCTACATTATGTAAGCTACATTACATATTACAATTCAATACTGAAAATTATAGTTTTTCAAAAAATTGTGCAATGTCTGACTGTTTTGTAGAATTCAATCGTTTAAGGTTAGCAAAATCATCAAATATGTTTAGTGAACGGAAAATAGCTTCACTTACGTTGGTTTGTCCTTCAATGTACCGACGAAATTCGGCACAATCCCGTACTCGTTGGCGATTTGGCATTTCTTCTTCAAACCCTTTTCTACCTCGCGAATGACGGAGACCTTTTCAGCGAACGTTAAATTCTTGTACACGCGTGTTTTACTAAAAGACATGGTGACACTGACAGCAGGAAGCTCGAATGGCGTCTGAAGCGTCACCTGTCGAATGGCATCACGTGTCGAACGGTGGCGGGAAGGGGATTTCAGTTGTCACGTGTCGAATTTCTTAACGATGAAACGCCGAAAAGTCGTTATGGCTCGAAATTTTTTATAAAAAATGGTTTATAAAAAACTTCGAATTAAGGTAGTTGAACTTCGAATTATCCACGATTTTTTAACATTGATTTAATAAGAAATTCAAGGGACTAAGAGAAATCTTCGAATTAACCACGATTTCGAATTAAAGACGTTCGAATTATCCAAGTTGCACTGTATATACAGTGCTGTCAGTGTCACCTGTCTTTCAGTAAACCACGCCTGTACAAGAATTTAACGTTAGCTAAAAAGGTCGCCGTCATTCGCGAGATGGAAAAGGGTGTGAAGAAGAAATGCCAAATCGCCAACGATGACGGGATAGCGCCGAATTTCGTCGGTACATTGAAGGACAAACCAACGTAAGTGAAGCTGTTTTCCATTCACTAAACATGCTTGACGATTTTGCTAACCTTAAGCGACTGAATTCTACAAAACAATGAGACATTGCACAATATTTGAAAAACTCTAATTTTCTGTATTGAATGTAATATGTACTGTAGCTTACGTAATATAAATCTTATTTTGTTTACATAAGTTTACATATAGTGTTTAAGTCTTTCATACCATGATCTTCATGAATAAATATTTACTTATTGACAGAATAATCTTTTCAAGCATTCAGTGGACCTGAAATTAAAGTTAAAAGATGTACTGTAACTTGTTTAATTCGAAGTTGTGGATAATTCGAAGTTTTGTAGTGGTCCCTTCAGCTTCGAATTATCCAAGTTGCACTGTATATATATTTATAAATAACTTTCGCAGTTTTTTTTATATTTCTAAACTTTTGAAGTTATTGGAAAATAAGTAAAACATTTTGCATTTTTTTTTTTAAATTCCAATTTCTGCAAATTCAGAAATTTTATATCTTTTATTTAAAGATTACCTAAAATCCTCTTGTATTCCCTATTATAAACCATAGTTTACACTTAGGGTAACAGGAAAAAAATTGCAAAATAATTTCAATTTTTTTACAAGTTTCTATTCGACAAAATATTTCAATCGAATTTTTGAACAGTGAAGAAAAGAGTGAAAGGTCATAAATATTATGAAGAATGGATAGAATGTGTTTTCCAAGAAATTACTGTGTAAGCAACATGAAAAAGAAATTGCAGAAAATAATTTTTTAACTGTTACTCATAAAAGATTTTGAAATCACTTAGTTTGTGTGTGTGATCCCTTAATAATTACTGAACAGCTGGATCTTCTTGAAGTATTTAAGGAATAGACACGATCTAACTTGTTTACTTTAAATCTGTTCCAATCGAGTCCTTGTCGAAAATTAAGCGCGAGGAGACAAATCCACTTAAGAAAAACATTAGAATCCATGATCAATAACAATGAGTAACATCATTTATATTTCGTAAAAGCGTACGGTGATTAAAATGAATTGGAACATTTAATTAATGAGACTTACAATGCGGATTTAATTATTATTATTAGAAATGGAACAGTTCTACCGTTTAGAATTTAAAAATTAATAACAGGTTTTATTTCTGGTATCGTTTTCACAACTTAAAAAAATAAATAAATTCAAGTAGCCTAAAATAATAGACATTTTAAAAAGCGAAATTTGTAGGAATATAAGCTTTAAGTTCTTGTCAGGAACTTCTTAACATTGACTAACCTCTTTTTGTGTTTTCTATTTCATTCTTCTTCTTTAGGAAAAACCTCACAAGTGTACCTTATGTTCCAAGTCCTTCCCTACCCCGGGTGACTTAAAGAGTCATATGTACGTCCACAATGGCTCCTGGCCTTTCAAATGTCACATCTGCAACAGAGGCTTCAGTAAACAGACCAACCTCAAGAATCACCTGTTTCTACATACGGGTAATTAATTATTATAGATTTCCCTTTAAAAAAATATTATAATTTTATTTTCTCTGAAAAGCTTTTCTTCATAATTTTGGCAAGATTACGAATCTCTTTATTGGTAAAAACCCAATATAACATTTCTCTTTCGTATTCCCTAATGTTTCTTTTTCAATCTTAAATATATAAAAATGAAGTTTGTTTGTTTGTCCCGTATACGTTCCTATACCATTCATCAGATTGCGATGAAACTTTGGTGAGTTGTTGTGCGCCCGCCCGCGAAGGTTTCTGAATTAGTAGAACCATTTTGCAACATCTGGTGCGCGAGTCGTTTCAACAAATGAGTGTATTTCCGGTTTCAACGTTTGCAATTTCCGGTGCGACTCGCATTTGCAATGACCATAAACAAAGCACAGGACAGTTGTATGTGGCCTGCTCATGCGTCGGAAAACCTTCTGATTTATTCGTGTATGCACCAGACGAAAAAACAAAAAATATTGTTGTATCCAAAAGCACTTCAATAAACAGAATTAAAACACAAACACTTTCTTTGAATGACATTGCAACGCATGCCGGATACAGCTAGTAAATAAATAAATAAATAAATAAATAAATAAATAAATAAATAAATAATAATCACATATTGAATCAGAATTTGACACTGCAGATGAAAATCAACTGTACTAATGATGAATATTTACATTGAAATCCAACTGCTTCGACTAATATGATTTATGTGTCGATGAAATATGAATAAGGCAGTTGTCTAAACTAGCTGCACAAAAAAAGAGCGAAAAAGTTCAGTTTTAGCTATTTAAGAGCTACATTTTAAAACATATTACATTATGCATGTCTGTTTAATTCACAGAAGGGATAATTTTCAAATTTGGAAGATGAGTCGTCTAACACTGTTTAGAAGATAAGATAAAGATATTTTTTAGAATACTAAACAAAAACAAATCAAATAACGGCCAAATCACAGTAATAAAGCAAAAATAAACAAGGTAGGGATAGGGATTAGTAAACCAAAAACAGTGCTTCGCAACGGCTTATGGTCTAGAAAATGCGCGCGCGAGTCTGTTTGTGACCCCACGTTATCTTACCCACCCCTATTTATATGGAATAATCGTCATTCTTAACTCAAACCTTGTTAATACACTGAATTCCTAATAATGATTTAAAAAAAAAAACTTAGGTTGATGAGGGGATCGAACCCACGACCTCCGCGTTATTAGAACGACGCTCTAACCAACTGAGCTAACAGGCCACCTGCAACTGAGATAACAGAAGCCGTTGCGAAGCATTGTGGGATATGAGTCCCCAGGCAGACAAACCGGGGATATAATGCGTCTTTCAGAAGCCTAAAATACGACACCAATACAGAATTTTCCTCGCTTGTATAAACTGTGGACTATAGATTAAATCAACTTCTTATTTGAAGAAGAAACTGAACACTGAATCTAAGAAGCATTTCTTACGTTTTTTAATTTTTTTTTTTATTTTTTTTTCCAATTTAGGCTTCTTTTTAACTTTAACATTTTATCACTTTATTTTATTTTTTATTTTTTTTTGAGTAGCTTTTTAATGATTTTGGAGTTTGATAATAAATTTTAGTCTTTTTCTGGAATAAATAAATAAATATGCTCACTCCTATATTTTGTGTTATAATATTTGAGTACGAAATGTGAATTCTGTGTTCAATACAACTTTCTATTGGAAACTTTCTGAGAATGGGTGTTGCACTTTTGAATGTGAAAAAGAATCTTATATCTATACAATTATAAGGGTTAGGGGATATTTTTTTCCCCAAAGAAAGATCTTTATTCTTGTGTCTCATGTAGAGTCACCCCTGGGCGGCTGTGTGGAAGCTTTTTATTTCCCTTCCCCTGCGGTGCAGTGAATGTTCTCATTATCGCCCGCCCTATCTACCGATCGGACATTCCTACCAAGCCCGTAACTGATTGAGTGCCGGCCGTCGATGACTGGACCCGAGTGACGCGAACACGACGCCGCCAAATCGCATTGATCTGTCCGTCAAACTTTTGTGGTCTCAAAGACATTATCGAACAACTGCACTGTCTTTTTTTTTTTATGCTAACAAGTTTTTTTTTTAATACCGTTGTTCTGAAAAATATGAACGTGGGTGATCTGTCGTAAACATTCGCAAATGAAAGGGAAAAAAAATAGAAATCTTATTTTGCTTTATATTTACTTTCATTTGAAATGAATAATTTCACTGAATTCTTCATCCATATGATAATTATAAAATATAATATCACAAAGTAATTGTTTAATCTTTCATTATGATCCTTCAAATATTCGAAGTTTTGAAAAAGCATTGAAGAAGTTGCATGTTATGAAACACATGCACAGCACTTAATAAATCATGGTTTTTTTTATTAATATTTAATCATTGCGATTGTATTGTATATTTAAAGTATTATTGTATATTTATATTATATGAAATTTACATTCTTAGTAAGTTAAGTTATAGAACTTCGGTAATGAAACAATGTAGAATTTCGTTGGTCGTTTAAATTGTGTCTAGAGACCCTAAAGGGTCATTGGTCAAATTTATAAATTAAAAATTTAAACAAGAAAAAAAAAAAAAAATCAGAAACTCTTTAAAAGAGTTGCAGCTTTGTTTGGGATAGTGAAGGGACGGTCCGACAGCCGTCTTATTCTTGGTAAGTAAATTGATGGTCATTTAAACGAGGATTGGCTCCATTTGGAAGAATAATAACCGCAGAAAACCCTTCTATCTCACCGGGCATCAAACGCTGCTTCTCAAACCAAAGACAATTTTGGATAATTTTTGGATATCCTTAGTTTGGATAATTTTTATTTGACTTTTCTGAAGCACTCATCTTGAAATATATCACGTTGAAATACCTCAAAGAATTAAGAGGGTAAAGTTTTACTATTTACTATTTTTTTTTTAATTTAGGTCTACAAGGTGTCCCAAAATTCTGATCCCAAATAACGTTTTGAACCCAAAGGATATAAACTTTTCTTTTTCTTTCTCTCGAATGTGATTATTTTTGTAAATAAATAAATAAAAACATTAATAAAAACGTCCTTCTAACCCATCTTCAGGAAAACTATGTGTAAAATTAGCACAGGAAGAGACAGTGCTGATTTCTAACAAAATTAAAAATTAAATAATTTTTTTTTATTTGTTTTCAATGAATTATGTGTTGATTGAAAACATTAACTACACGAAAACTCGCGCATTTATTACGATCTTTTGTTAGTTTGACTGGGAGTTCTTATAAAGTGTCATTTTGGTCATCTCTATTTAGCAAATCAAATTCATTTCATAATGAATCCCTTGATTTCTGCTCGTTCTTTTTTATAAACCAATTATATAAAGGAACAAAAAATCACTGTATCTCATGCTGATAGCAATAATAAATCAATTTTTTAAAAAATATAAAATTATAGAAGTGCAAGACGCCCAGCGAGGCCTCTTAAGACTTTCTTAAAAGATAATCCTCACATCTTTGCACTTAAAAAAAAA
The DNA here is from genome assembly GCA_023159025.1 of Thereuonema tuberculata. Taxonomy (NCBI): domain Eukaryota; kingdom Metazoa; phylum Arthropoda; class Chilopoda; order Scutigeromorpha; family Scutigeridae; genus Thereuonema; species Thereuonema tuberculata. The sequence goes on along the minus strand of JAFIDM010001028.1, from coordinate 27,431,234 downwards.
AAATCTTGTCCCGATTTCGAATGACTTAGTCACTCTGTCCACTTTTTTTTTTGTTCTTTTTCTTCCATCTGTTCTTCCGCTGTATTTCATTAATCTCTTTCAGTCGTCTGTAGGAGGACCAAATTTTGTCTATAATTGTCGACGATGTTCAGACACCTGGCCATTGATTCTTCCTCCCTGCGCTGGGCCCAACACTTGTTATGGCTCTCTGCGGTTCAGGTCTGCGGTCGGTGCCAACGAAGACGCACAGTAGCGCAGAAGATTCGGCGTAAAATTGGAGGCCGCCATCATGCTAATTTCCACGTCAAGAGATGAATAGTTTATGGCTTATCCGTAGGTCATTAAGACGTGGCGTGTACGAAGGAAGAGAGGAAAAAAAAAAGAAGTAAAAGACACGGAGGGAACGGGAAGGTAGGGGGAAGCGGAAAATGATGAGAATGTCCAGGAGAAACCACAGGAATGATGGACTAACTTCTAAAGAGCGCGCTGCTTTTCTTCTTCTGTTCTTGTGGATCATCAATACGATACGTTAAACAAAAAAAAAACAAAAAAAGAAAGGCAATTTACGAGGGTCTTATTAAACGTCCGTGGCTTTTCATAATTTGTGGCCACTTCGGATTGGATGGCAATGTGGTATGTTAAATATCTTCGAGGAAATGAAAATCGAATTGTTAGCTTCGTGGATCCATTAAACAGACAAATGCTATAAAAAATATATATACCGTATTTACAACCCAACCTTAAGGGTCCAAAAGTGGTTGCACTTATTAATAGGACAACCACACCCATTTGTATGATTGGATTGCCATGAATACTGTATGATAAGAAACATCGTCTCAAAGAGTCCGTTTCACTGGTTGAACCTACATTAAGCTCTTTTATTCATTTCAAAATTTTATGTATTTCGTATTTTTTTTTTATTATTATTATATTCAATTTTATTCATGTCAATGTTAGCGCCGGTGCAGATGAATGTAAAATTCGCAGCTGCCGATATTAGAAAGTAGTTCAGGAAGTTAAACAAAGTTCTCGATTTTAACAAATCCATACATCAAATGACAAAGTACTATAAACATTTAAATCCTCGATTTTATTTGCATTAATCGTGCGCAGAAATTGAATGGAGCCTTTTTCATATTGTAAAAACAAACAGCACACTTTTTATAATGAAAAGGGAAAAAGAAAAATCTATAAAATGCACAAATTCGTAAGAATTGTTTGCTTTTAACGCATTGAGCCATCATCAATAGCAATCTGGAATAGCTGTTTCGTCCTTATTAGGACTCACCAGCCAGATTGAAAGCAAACAACTAAAGAAAAAACGCTGTAACCAGTACAGGAAAATTACCTTGGCCAGCTTTGCGCTGAGCACGAAAGGCATTTAATAAAGGCATAAGACCTAACGAAAAATCGAAAACTTAATAATAAAGAATAGATTTTTCTTCCCTTTTCATATTACATTAATGCACGTTAAACCTTCTTTATTATTACCTTTTTATAATATAAACAATATATATCAGTGACAGTTTCGAATATTGACTGCTCTTCATCAGACTGGTTAAAAGTTTACATCTATTATGTAAATAGATATATTATGTAAATGGATGTAAACTTTTAACTAATCTGATGAAGAAACAGTCAATGTTCGAAACTGTCACGAATATATATTGTTAATATTACAAAAACTGTCCTGTTTGTTTTATAATCCTTATATATTATTTCTCAAAGATCTTTTTGTGTGGGTACGCCATATCTCACTTAATACTTCATCAAAATCAATGATTGAGACATCATTTTGAAGATTACGTTCACCGCTAATGACGAAAAATAAACAAATTGTTGAAAATTAATTTTTTCATTAAAAAACTTTATTTTAAAAACCTTTTTATAAAAATGTAGACACGCTTTATCAGAAGCGGCTTATCTTTCGAAAGCGAAACAACAAATAATTCTGTAGCGCCGTAAACTTCAAATATATCCTTTTTTGAATAAAAATGCACTTTAAAATGATATTTCATCCTTTATTTAATAAGAACAGATAAAAAAAAAAACAAAGATTTATATTTTAATACAAATAAACGATTTATTCCAATAAAAAATTTTCAACTTCTCATATATTATTTCTCAAAGGTGTTTTTTTTTATCTCCCTTAATACTTTATGAAAATCAATGATTGAGATATCATTTTGAAGATCCGTTCACCGCTAATGACAAAAAATATTGACGGCAACTATTGACAATGTGTTTAACTAACATGCACGACAGCTTTGGAGCTGTTTATTATTTCTCAAAGATGATTTTTTTGTTGCGAATTATTCGCACGGGTCAACTAGTATAGATAATTCTCCCACGTTAAACGCAGATCTTAAAATGGAGCCATTTTCAACCATTCTGCAGGAAAAAAAAAAAATCACTACTGAATGCTTTTGGACTTGTGTGGCCAACATCACGATTACCCGCTTAATCTAAGTAAATTCCACTATTATTCAAGTATTTGTAGAAGTAGTAAAAACCTGACAACGATCTCACCGATTTGTTTCAAATAAGCTTAGACCAATGTCTGAAACATGACCCTGTCGGCATTTCATTCGCCAATGCGCAGATATTTATGTTGTACGTTTCGTCAAAATTGTCATTGTTTTCTATTACAGATGCTTAAAACAGCACTTTGTCTACTTTATATTCAAAAATGCACGCAATTATTCAACATCAAAGCACACAAGTTTTCAGTGTTAATCAGCTTTCTTTCAATATTGGTTTGCAAGAATGCCATGTGGAAGGTTGTACTTCAGTTCTTTATAAGAAGTGCAGATTGTTCTATATTCGCTTGTTTTGATTATTTTCATTAGATGAATGGAGTAAATTCATCATTCAATTACAGTTCCCTTAACTCTTTTTTGATTTCTCATTTGTTTGCGCCATGCAATACATTAACTTCTTTCATGTTATCCATGCATACATTTTTCATAATAGAAAAGCAACGAAATTTTCGTGATTGAGCCGAAACGTAAGCACGAGTGCATTTCGTAGACCGGGTGCTGCTGTGGGCATCTATAATAGAAAAACAATGATAATTTTGACGAAGCGTAAAACATGAAAGAACTACGCATTCGCGCATTTGCGACTGAAAAGCCCTCAGGGTCATGTTTCAGATATTGGTCTAAACTTATTTTCAAAATTTGAAACAAATCGGCGAGATCGTTGTCAAGTCCCAGGCGGACTTAAAAAGAAATTGAGTTAACAGCAACGCAGTTAGACTTTATGTAGGATAAAGGATCTTGTTGCAAATCATTGTTCGTCTTTCAAATAAGTGGATTGGCGTACATGCCACAAGAGAGCATCCTCGGACAAATATTCACTATAACCTCTTTCCCAGATATTCGAAAAGAACACATTCATGGTGTTTGCATGTGGACACAGAATGTTTATGAGTTGTATTTACTATGGATCGTGTTCGTAATGGACATTAAGTCTTCAATATTATAGTTCTCTTAATACTCGAAAAAGTTGTGTGGCCATGAATTCTCCACAGAATATTATTGTGAAGGCAAGATATTGGCCGTCATGAGCTATCGCAGTCTGGAGCAATCTTGGCTTCCACATTTTGACAGTTCAATGGTCTCTTGAGAAAAGCTGCCGTAATCGTGGATCTCTGGTCAGATAGATCTCGACTGTTCTGTTTCCATTCTTCTAAATCTCACCAAAAATACTGAAATGATATTATATAATTTAACCGTTGACTTGATAATTTATTTATATATTTCTCTGAGGCTAAACATTCAATTTTTCTGAACTTCTAATGATCATGATAATTCATTCACTAACTAATTCATTTAAATTTTAGCGTGCTCTGATTTGAGGGTGGGCGATTCTATAATAAATTAATTGGATTTAGACGATTTATGTAAAAAATAGAGTTGAATTTTAGCAAACGGACAATTTGAATACTATTTGTATTTGTGAAGTAGGGGAGACCGGGGCCAAGTGGACCTAGGGGTAGAGTGGACCGTTGACTTTAGTAATTCGTGTAAACGCTAGAATGCGCCAAAAATCGGAAAGAAGGTTGGTGCCATTGTGGCGCTGCTACCACAAAAGCGTCAGTGAATTCGGCTTATTGGTGACAGTGAGGTGATCGATTGTTTTGTTTTTGTCCACGTAAGTAAATGTTTAGTGTTGTTTTTACTTTAATATTGCCGTTCAGCGATGCATTGAATAACGTAACCGTAATATTCATATTGAAGGTGGTAATCTAAAGATCATTTTAAGCTGTAGTATGAATTGAATACTTAAAGTAGTCGATAGTTACAACTGAAAGAAACGCCAAAAAGGCGATGGGGCAGAGTGGACCGAACGACACGGGGCACATTGGACCAGTGATCCACTCTGCCCCGCTGTTTTTACAATAAAAATTTTGGCACTATACATTATATTTTTTCCTATATTATATATTTATTAGGCCTATTATATTGTATTACATTATTACATATTATATTTTTTTTTGCATATTTTTTTATGTAGGCTATTATACATTGTGTGTGGCGTATATTATTAAAGGATATTACCCCTTTAGTAATTCCTCTCAGCAAGTACCGTAATAGGGGAAGACTTTAATCTTCGAAAATAGCCAATTTACACATTTAAGTGTTATTAAATTCTAATTAAAAACTATGCAAACTGTCACGTTGTGGAATTGGCAACATGACACGATTAAAATCTTGGTCTCTGAGGGAATATATTTTGATTTTTAATAATAGTATTGTTGTAATTATGTATTTGAATTTTTGTATTTGGTAAAGTCTTGTATATTATTATTGTGATATTTCATGGTTAAATATTATTTTAATGGTTTGAGCTTATTTAGAAAACAATATGTGCGAAAGAAAAAGAAAAACTTCGAAAAAACAGTTGTGCGTTGATTGAGTGATCACGTGGCTTTCTTTGTTTCGTTTTTCCTTTGGGAACAAAATGAGAAAAGTTAAGTACACTCTGGCGGGAAAAATTAGATCAGTTGATGAATCTGAAACACACGGGTAAAAAGTACACCCAATCAGTCTAAACATTTCAGGAGAAAGAGCGTATTCTAAAACATACACAATTACATCCCTAAGTGAAGTGGATTCAATGTACGCAGTGCAGGAGATGGGCCTATAGTTCCTGTGTAGCCAGTGATATTCGGGGTTTATTTTACGAATGCCTCAACTGCAAAGAAGATTTCTCTAGTGAACGTGATTAATTTAATTCAATGTAAACCTATTTGATATTATTCATTTACGACTTTCAACTGCATTATGATTATTTTAAATTTTCACTTGAATATGTAATACCTTAGGTAGTCTATGTTAAGTTAAACTTTATTTCATGATATCCTAAACGGCATGTTATTTTATATTCAATAAAAAACTTACTTTAAATGTTGTTATTCTTACCCGCACCAATGTTCCCATGGGGTGGTCCAGCCTGCCCCGTGGTCGGGGCAGGTTGGACCACTCTACCATTTTTGCTTTGAGAATTAATACCAATTTTATTTATGAAGATAATGAAATGAAATCAAGTATTTACATTCTTGAATAGTTTCCGATTCTGACAAAAGTAAATGCAATGGAAAATCTCTTAACAAAAAAAAGAAAAAAATTCAACAAAAAAAAGTGGACCGCTCTGCCCCGGTCTCCCCTACATGTATTTAAATACACAAACACGGAAGATTGTACGTCTTCACTACTAAAACACACATAAAACAAAAATAAGAAAGTAAATAAACAGAAACTGTAATATTCTAAGGAAAATAGGCTTTATGTTCTTAGAGCACATTTCATTTTGGCATTATCAGTAAATTTTCTTATTCTTCTTCCTTTAGTTTAATGCCAACACTACAATCATACCAAGATGAAGACAGCAATAAATTAAATTTCCATATTTTCACCATTTTCATTCCTTTAAGTTAACACTGAACAAAAAATGACTTATATTTGATAAAAAAAAACACTGTGTACATGGCTACGTATAGCTGAAGGGGATCCGGAAGGCTTTCCATTGAATTCCGATATTCTGAATTGATATTTGTCAAGGTCTTTTTCATTTGGCATGTGTGGGCACTTAAGAGATACTGAGATCTTACTCGAGATCCATAATGATTCATTCGAAGCTCAAAACAACCGCCATGGATCAAACAGGTTTCATTTTAAAGCCATGCCAAATTAGGCCTCGTACAAAGCATGGATATCACTGCATAGATATGGGAAGAAACTCATTCTGTAGAAACTAAAGAATTCAACCAAGAAAGTTATTCAACAATCAAATCAGAAAGCCCCTGTATTGTGAACATGAAATATAGCAATGACAACGCTAAGGGAAATATAAAACGAACTATTTTACTACCGAAATATTATTATTAATATTTTTTTTTATTATAAGGGTTTATGATCCCTATCAAACGATTTCTAGAAATTAAGACAATTACATTTTCCCACTTTTTTTTTTGTCCTTTTTTACATTTTAAATATCACTAAATATATATTGTAAAGATAGTTTATCTTATAGGTATTTCATTATAAGAACTTCAATAGTTCATTATATAAATCATGCACGGGGGGAGGGGGGGCTACTTAATTAAAAGTCATAGAACTTTTTTTCTCTCAACAGGGCTAAATGATAAAAAACTGGTAATTTTTTATACTAATTACTTTAATTTACTTATATTTTATTTTATATAATTTCCCAATATAAAGTACAATTTTGACAGGCTGTTTTAAACTTCCATTCTATTTGCACCCCATCATATAAATATATATTCCGTATATATACAATATTAATTTAGAGTATTATATACGCAATTCAAAAAGAAAAGAACAAAATATGTACATACCGCATATATGAATTAAAGGTAAAAAAAAAGTTAAATATTATATTATTATTATTATTATTTTTTATTAAACTTTTCTCAGTTTTTTTTTTAATTTACGTACAATGCGGAAAAATTCCAAACATTATGCTTTCACTATTGCGACAAATGTATATTATATCTATAAAAAATTTAATACCTAAAAAATATAATATCTCATTTACTACTATTTATTTATTCTTTTATAAATCAAAGGATTATTATCTGTGCCAATAAAAACAATATAGATGTGGATGTAGATATCAATACATCAACAATATAGATCTTGAGCATTTAGAAAATTTTCAAATTTTAAAGTATTGGGTTGTCCAAAAAGTTCGTTCGATTTTTTTACGTAAGATGGCTCTAGTAGCGCTTAGGTGTCTTTAACGTCATTCGACATCATTTTATTAGATTGTTTTGTGACAGCTATCATATCAGCGTGTATTTAAACAAAACCGATCAAAATTGGTGATTTTGTGTAGCAATTGAGTATTGAAAATGGTAGACAATAAGCATGCAAGACTGTATGTTTCTTTGATGACCACACAAAAACTGTTACAGCTTGCCAGGGAAGTTGATTCATCCACCGTATTCACCAGACATTGCACCTTCGGATTCCCATTTATTTCGGTCTTTAAAAAAATTCTCTTAATGGAAAAAAATTAAATTCCCTGGAAGACACCAAAGGCACCTGGAACATTTTTTTGCTCATAAAGATAAAAAGTTTTGGGGAGATGGAATTATGAAGTTGCCTGAAAGATGGCAGAAGGTAGTGGAACAAACCATTAAACACGTTGTTCAATAAAATTATTGGTGACAATGAAAAATGTGTCTTTTATTTTTACTTAAAACCGAACGACCGTTTTTGGCCACCCAATACTTACATTAATTTTTTCAAAAAAAATAAAAAATAGAATAAGTTATATAAAAGAAATTATAATCTAATAAAATATGAAATCTTATTTCCAAAACAAAAAATATATTTATAACGTAATTACACAAATCTATTGTAAAACATTAGAAATAAAAAGTAATAGTAATCAAAATTATTATCTTAGCCTCCAATTTATAATAGTTACGAGCAAAAAAAATATCAGTTTTAATATGGAAAGAATTATAATAAGATGAACATAAATATCTCTTTGGAAAATCAACAAATATCAGTTATAAAAAAAAAACTCAAAAAAAGGTTTATTGAAAATAGCGAAAAAATCTTAATGACTTTATGTTGTTGTTGTATATTCTATAAATTACTAACTAAAGAAAAATAAAGGCTCTTTCTTTAATCTGCTTTTATACTATATTATCATATATTACTAATATGTATATATATATATAAAATTTACTGAATCAGGTTAATTTAAATTGCTTTCTAAGACACTTATTGTAAAAACTTAATACCCAATTACACATATTTTGCATATTTAGGTATTTATTTTTACTCCGTATTTTTGATATAACCTAACTTATAAGCTTGGAAATTACGTATCATTCAATTTTTACTGTAGGCTAAATATTACAAATTTAATTTCAGAATCAGTTGATAAGGACATTCCCCTATCGGTACTGTACTATTCTGTATTAATACGTTAATAAATAAATAAATAAATAAATAAATAAATAAATAAAAAAATAAAAGGTGTTTAACTACTGATATCTGAAAAAGGTTGTCCTTAAAAAAGCTTAACAATTACATACATTAGACGCATAATAAAAAAAAAATATCTAAATATATCTTTTATATTCCAACAAATATTTTACTGTGCGTGAATTTTCAAATTATTGAGTCATTTTTTTTTTTGTGAAATCTCTTAAAAACAGTTTAAATAAAGGAAGTGACCGTCAGAGTTCAGAAGGTTGATTTTAAAAACTTTTTTTTTTTTTTATTTTACCGTAAAAAAAAAAAAAAATAAAAAAAAAATTGTTGAGTATTGTACTCGGTGTAAAATACTGTAATAGGTAAAAAGAGAACTAACTTTTTTTGAAGATTCGGTTACAGCAGGAGAAAGGTCCAAAGAAAAGGAAAATTGATAGTGAAATATTAATCATAAGGTGTTCAAAAACAACTTATTTTGACTGAATAGTTTCGAATTGTTAAGATAACGTCTTGAACAGCAACTAAATCGTTTTTATTCTGTTTTACGCTATTTTTTTTTTTCAAGTATCATTTTTGAGGGTTGCATTTTTTTTTATTATTATTTTTCTGTCCCCATTCCATTCTCCATGCTATTCTGTTTTCTTTCTGCAGATGAATTACTTAAAATGATGTTACATGTCCTTCCTCGTCCTAACTTTTAATTGTTTTGAAATTTCCTGTGCTGTAATTGGAGGAAAACAAATTCAAAAATTCTATTTAAGTAAAAAACAAAACAGATTGATATTCGTCACTGATTGATAAAAAAAAATTCAAACAAAACTTTCAAAATCTAAAACTTTACGGGTAGTAGCGCTATTATAACTCTACAGATCGGGACTATTTTGTTTGTCGATATTATACAAAGTAGTAAATTCCTAAACGTCCCTGACGACATGAAGTATATGTCTTTGATTATCTACTTATGTGGATGTGATTCGATACAATTTTTCTTTATAGAACAATAGAAATGGTCTGACTCCTTCAAAGCTTATTTTCATAATATAAGTGCAATGGTCAGAAACAGTCTCTTCTATAGCCTTTTCATTTCAAATGAAGAGATATTAAGAAATCCACTTCTCGGTGTTTAATTCGAAATTATCATTCAAATCTCAACTTCTAATCGTAAGGATAGACGACAATCATAAATAAACCTACCTTAGAAGGTAGTGGACGGCACTTTGACCCACAAATACGAAAAAAGAGCAGGTCTATTTTTTTTAGAAGGGTATGCAGATTACGCCATATAACCATGCCTTTCTTGTCAATTTCACTTATTCTGAAGCACGACTGTGATTTGATATTCATTTAGGTTACTTCTGTCCAACATGACTTCCTGTCTTGCGTATCTCGAATCCTCTGCAGATTATCAATGTAACCAAAAAAGATCAAAATAATCCTTCGCAGTTCTTTTTTTCCGTTTTATCTAATAATTAAAGTATAGCAGTAGTTATGTAGACATCGAGTCGACATGTTACTATCTTCTAAAAATATAATATTTCCTTTCCGTAAACAGGAAACTTCATCAGGTTCTGAGGACAGGAAAAAACAGCTTTTCAACGAATTCTAAGAGGAAAAGGAAAAGTTCTTTTCCTGTCCTCAGAACCTGATGAAGTTTCCTGTTTAAGGAAAGGAAATATTGTATTTTTAGACGATATTAAAAGGAGTATGTCGACTGGATTTCTATGTAACATATTACTTAGAAATATTATAGAAGTTATGAAGTATCTTATAGCAGTAGTTATTCGCTGTTCCGGCGTAACCTAGTGGTCTAGGCGTTAGCCTTTCACGAGACAGATGTCTCGGAATTAGGGATCGAAGCCTGCGCGGGGCTTGAATGTTTCTTCTTCTTCAGTGTCTGTTTCTCTTCCGACCAAAAAAAGTGCAGCAGAGGAATGGAAGTCGACTGCAGTACATAGGTCAACCTCTTTTTAGGACAAAGTCCATGGAAGCTTCAGCCGACAAATACGAATGTGTGAGGGAGTGAATAGTTACTCTCAGATCCTTTTACAAACAAAGTTACCGTGATATCAACGGAAGAAAACAAAAGGTTACTTAACTTTATTATTAAGTAAATATGTCGACAACACACGAAAACCAAATTAAATTTATGTGTAATTTATTTATGCCGTCGCTAAACTCAAATCAAACGCGATTGGTCTAAATGACACCATTGCAAAAAATTTTACAAAAATTGTTCTTTTTTTACCCAGCTATTCAGTGATGACAGCTTGAAGTATTTACAACTTTCGCCTGAATCCAACGAATGAGATGTTAATAAATGATTTTACGATATCTTTGGAGGATATGTAAAATAAAACATTAATAAAATACGAAATCCAATTTGACAGAAGCATATAAGCTACCTTATGAAGCACAAGAAAACTTTAATTTGTTCCTATTTTTGTATTTTTTTTAAGGTAGCGACATAACTTCATATAAAGAATGATTCATGTTTTTCTCTTCCAAATTACTATCTTCCAGTTTCCAAGACTCTTCATCTTTTCTACCTCCTAAGACAAAATTTTAACTGAATTGAAAAAAAAAAAAAGAAAATGATTTTCACCCTCTATCTTCTCTAATGAGGAAATGATGAAGAAATATCAGTTTCAATTTCCAAGGCTGACTACTATCATTATCATCAAATTCGCCGTACAGTCGTAAATTCTCAGACTGCATTTCAAGTAGCTTCTCAACCAGCTTTTCATGATATATTACTTTTATGAGCCTTTCATTTTTTCCCCTCCTTACCTTAGCGGTTCTTCTAATTTAATTCAATGACAAATATTTGGTATCTTAGATTCTTCTCCTTTTCGTAGGTGACAAACCACATGTTTGTGAATTGTGTAATAAGCGGTTCGCCCTGGCCTGCAATCTTCGGGCCCACTTAAAGACACACGAAGGTAAGAATCTTCAGTATTTATAATTTTACTTAAAGATGGCACAAAAAGGGAGCAGGGGTAAAAGTAACATTTACTTTTTCGTTACAGTTTCCTATAAATTGTTTTTTTTTTTTTAATAGCTTGAGTGTATTTGGAGTAGTTCAGCAATTTATGAGTAGAATATTAGCCCTCCTGGTTTTTAGTAATGCACGGCGACATTACAAAAAGGATATTCTCTTTATTTTTCAATATGAAAGAGCTCTTCAACTGATACAGTCATGTACCACATATACTGTAGGTCTCCAACTGCAGGGTTCTGGGTTCCATTTTCTGGGACTGGAATCTTTTCAGTTGGAATTTACGCTTTAAATCAAATAAATCTTTCTTGGTTCAAAGGCACACAAGCCAATGTTTGCAGTACATTGTATGGTTCACCGTGGCGTGGCAGTAAATGTTGAAACAAGGAAGACTATCGAAGAGTTTGGATATCCTAAAACAGTATAAGTTTAGATATAACACTAACTTACTGAGATAGAGGATTGAGGATATCCGTAGATTACAGTGTAGCAATCAGTTTCTGTACAAGAAAAATAACCCAAGATCTAGACCAGTGCTTCTCAATTTTTTTGGCTTCACGGCACCCTTCTAAATTTGAAAAAATCTGAAGGCACACTGAACTAGCATCGCACAGCACTCCAAACTCTTACATTGCTTTACTGCATATAATACGAGGGTCACTCCAAAAGTAATGCACAACATTTTTTTTAATTTAATTTTATATTTACAGATTTGCTTTTGCTACAGTGTGGAGATACATGCCTTAACAATAAAATGTCATTTTTCTACATAATCGCCGTGGCATTCAATAGCCTTACGCCACCTTGGAACGAGTGGTTGTATGCCTGCTCGGTTAAACTGTCGACCGGCGCGCCTGAGCCACTGTTTAGTGGCCATCACAAGAGAGTCATCATTTTCAACCTTTGTTCCGCGAAGGGAATCCTTCAGTTTGCCAAAGAGATGGTAATCCGAGATATAAGCCAGATCAAGGCTGTCAATTTTAAAATTAAAAAAATGCTATTTAATATAATTTAAGTGGTAAGACTCTTGACTATGGGTTGAAATAGCAGGGCTCGATACACGGCGTTGGTCGGAAATTTTCCCCTTCCTTTGGACTGGTTTGCTCAGTCTTGAGATCGATGGAGATCAGGTTTCTTTAAAAATCTGAAATGATCCCCCCCTCCCGAATTCTACTTAGTGCCCTTGGTGAAGAAGCCAGAGCCCTAATTCTCGCGACCCCAAGGAACACACAGATCTACAACGGGAGAACTTGATTTTTTTTTTATTATTTAACTGTAAGGTATTCATAATTTTGTAATCAATAAATGCAATGAATATTAGAAATTAATTTTCTTCAACACAGTTTGGGATATGATTTACAATAATAAAATGTCACAAATGATTAAAGTAAAGTATTACTATTTAAAGGCATATATTGTAATGTAATCTTTTATAGAAAACTTAATTGAAATAGTTCATTTTTTTTTTAAACTAATTGGTTATTGTTGTTATTTCTGTGTAGAAAATTCGTCGGATGTTTCCCAAGAAGAATGCTTAGGATGTCGACGCAGTACCATCTTATTTGTGAATGGGTATTGCACAAACTGTTATCCTGGTAACCATCCAGAGATTAGCTTCACTCAAACTAAATCCATATCCCCAAGTGAAGATACAATGGCTTCTACTTCCGGTTTGGAGACTGAACGCGAAACCTTGACTCCTTCCTCTTCATCTTCAGGTTCCAACATGGCGACTGCTTATCCAGAAGTCGAAAATATTTTAAATACATCTGATATTTCTGTGACACTGAGCAGAGGGACTACATGACATTAGTGTCTTTGACAATTGCTTTCAGAAATATGATTTCCTACAGCATCATCCCTTTTAGGAAAGGTAAACATGGCTGCGGTCTGATAGAAATTACTGAGGCCACTGTGTGTGTGTTCACAGCAGCTGTGAAGCATATTTCAAACTAAATGACAACCAACAAACGCCTCACGGAATTGAATTATTTAATTGTTGATAAGTTATCAAACGAAACAACTATAACTGCATATAACTAAATAATTTAAACAGTATTCTCAAAGTTATGCAACAGAAAAGATAAACAAGAACATTCTAGTTAAATTTTTAAAACTTCATAATGGTGAACTATAAAAAAAAAGCAAGCCAATTGTCCATAAATCATAAGACTTTCATTACCTTTAGACATTTTTCTTCCTAAATTAACGAAAAGTATATTTTTAATAAAAGAATTTTGAGAATATTTTCCCCTTCAATATTTCGGTGCTATGGGATGAACAGCTATGGAAAATTAAAACGTAGTCATTACCTATCATTACATCAAAACTAATCGGATGCTGTACTATTTTCACACTGTCTCCTAGAACACCAATGACATCCATAAGAGTACGACCATCAATTCTTAAGATGCCACAAGACAACTAACAGATATTCTAAACAAAGTGAACTTACCAGTGATTTAGTGGCATCGACCTATTGTGCATTGTATGCACCGTTGTCAATTTATCATGTGTTTAAAATGAATACATGTAAATATAAAAAAATATATATTTACAAACCATATCGTCAATTATTACTGTTGTTTAGTCAAAGCGGAACTCATCATTTTCAATTAAGAAATTCAAAACTTAATACAGTGGTTTTCAAATAGGTGTTACAGGTATTTTGAATATGGAACTTTAACCCTAATTATAGTTTCTGGTTCGTGATATTAATTTTCTATTAAATTGTGCCTAACATTAGAAGTCTATCATGGGGGTGCAGTGTTGTAAGCGGAACAAAAGAGAAAATAAAAATATTAAAGGAACATTTTCAGCTCTTTTCAATGTTGTAATCCATTATTGCATACGTTGAAGAAGTACTTAAAATGCTAAGTTTTAACCTCCTGAATTTCTGCCTGTATCATTTCTTTTTTTCTTCGATTGATAAATTTTCTATTTGAAACTTTATTTTTGTCAGTTTAATTTCTGGATTTATTGTTATATAGAAGTTCTACAAAACCAATTTATCAAAAAAAAAAAAAAATCAAGTTTAAAATTCTAGGAAATTTTGGATTTACTAAATATTTGTGAGATTTTAAAAGAGCATCACTGAAAAGAGCGGGAAAAGAGTACATTATATATTATTTTTTTGTAAAACGTCAGTCATTTAGAAATCCTTGTTTAAACATCAATGGAAATCATTTTAATTACAAGGACAATCAAATTAAAGATGTAAATAGAGATTATAAAAAAAAATAATTTTGATAATCTTTAGAAATTGAATAAAGAATACTTATGAAACACACTGTTTCCGATGTCTTTCTACATAAAGCAAATAATACTAATATTAACATAGAAATCACGTAAAAAAACAATAAAACGAGAAAAAAATTAGTAAATGGATGTGGATGAAATTAACAGGTAAGTTTGTAATAATCAAGAGCGAAAGTATATTAGAAAAGTAAGTTAAAAATGATGTTAGAAAAGTATTTTAGAAAGTATGTTAGAAAAAAAAGAAAATGTTCGCTGAGAAAGTTTTATTCCGACAAAATATTCAAAGGTAAGTCCATTTTTTTTACTTGATCGTCTGTTATTATTGTTTGATTTTCAGTGTTATTATTTCTTTGTAAGGAAGACTACAATTTTATATTGAGCATCATGAAGTACAAGTTCTATTATATTGGTAGTTTTCCAATGCTCTGTCATTAAATGGTTATCCAATATTACAAAAATAATAAAGAAAAAAGTAAACTAATTTCTGTATTAAAAATTAAAAATTTTTGGATGAGTTTTAAATTTCGTTGAACGAAATTTCATGTTATATGATTCTGTTATAAGTTTCCAAAATACAGTAGAATTCCAATTATCCGAACGCCAATTATCCGGATCGATTTTCAGGGAAAAAAAAGTAAAAAACTTTGAAAAATACTTTTTTGTTTAAATAAAGGAACGTATTTCTAACTTTTGTTCTTTTAAAAGGTATGTGCAGAGAACTGAGAGGAATTCACTAATTGAGTGGACAACGTGGGTTTTTGCGGAGAGAGACAAACTACGCCAATTTTCAACTAGCGCTTGAGCCCGAACGGTTCGTCGGAGAAAAAAGCCTAAATAGTGAAATTTGTAGGAAATTTTATGTACTTTCAGTTTGAATAAGGAGGTTATTTACGAAAAGTTGATAGTTTAGATCGTATATGTAAAGGTACAGGTCATTTTTTTCAAAAATTACATAAGGAAAAACCCGCCAAATAACAAGATTTTTTACCTTTTCTTTTGCATTTTTTTTAATGTTGCGTCACGAAATTTTGTTCGCAAACCTCAGATTCGGATTCAGCATCCCAAAAAACATGTAGAATGGAAAAATCAAAACTACCCCAAAACTTTCCTGGTAAAAATACAATTTGACTGGACTATAAAACAAGCTGGACGAGAGTGGTACAATACTCTCAGGAGTAAATTGGAAGAGAATTGAATAACTCCATTACTTAGTGATGCATGTGTATACATATATACTGAAGGTGACAACACATGTTATTTAGTAATCTACATAGATGATATATTGATAACTGGATCAAATTTAGAAGCAATAGCTAGTTTAAAGAAAATCCTTGACAACTCATTTTGAATAAAAGATCAAGGAGAGATCAGGGATTTTCTAGGAAAGTTGAAAGTTCAATATAACATAAAAGATCATGTATTGAAAATTAGCCAAAGTCATCTAATCAAAGATATACTGAATAAATACAATATGGAAGGTCGTAAGCCAATTTCAACGCCTATGTCCATTGTGAAACAAGGTGCATCAGAAAAGGATTCAAGCGAGACCCTAGATAAAGAAGGACACATGCTATATAGAAGTCTAGAGGGCAGTTATATCAGCGCGACGAGTAGACCTGACGTAACATATGTAGTGAACACGGGCGGATCCAGGATTTTTCAAAGGGAGGGGCTAACTTTTCTGAAAGGGGGGCAAACTTTTCTGAAGGGCTCACTATACCTGTGTGTCTGAAACGCACGCTAGTCGCCAGCTTTTTATTAGCAATTGAAATCGTCTTCATGGCAATATTAATGTCTATTAGGCAGCAGCCTTTGGATACCACATTTTTTTCCAATCCATATTCACAGCTAAAGGGAGGGGCTATAGCCCCCACTTGCCACCCCCTGGATCCGCCTATGGTAGTGAATCATTGTGCAAGAAAATGTAACCAACCAACGAAGAATGATATGACCAAAATTAAAAGAATCGTTCTCTATTTAAAAGGTACAGAAGAAAAAGAACTGATATATAAGAAAGTAGGAAAAGGTATAACAACCGTTTGTGATTCAAGCTGGGGAGACGACCCCGAAGAAAGAAAATCTACCTCTGGATATCTGAAAATCCTAGCCAATGGAGCAATAGGATGAACATCACGAAAGCAAAGCATCATAGTATTAAGTATCCAAGAAAGTGAAAACATTGCCCTGAGTCCAGGGCCGTCGCATGGTTTGTTGGCGCCCGGGGCAAGATTTCGTCAAGCGCCCCCCCCCCAAACTTAATCCCATGTGCGCACACCCGACATTACACCTCTCTGTAAGGATTCAAACACAAACACACAGCGAGCGCAGGGCCGGACTTAAACACCCAGGGCCCCTAGGCACTTGATATTTGCGGCCCTCCCCCCCCCCCCACCCCGAAAAACTACAACCAAAAAAAAAAAAAAAAAAGGAAACCCCCATTTAAAAAACCAAAAAAAAAAAAGGAATCTCCAATTCAACAACCAAATTTGTTGTTTTATTTTTGCCGTTGCCGCGGCGCCCCCCTCGCCGCGGCGCCCAGGGCGATCGCCCCGGTCGCCCCGCCCACGCGACGGCCCTGCCTGAGTCAAGAAATACCTCAACTGGGAGCAGCTAAAAACTTACTAAAAGAACTGGGCATGTCAGAATTTATAAGGAGACCTATTAAAGTGTATTCCGACTCATTAAAGTATATGCACTTTTGTTATTGTCTTTTTTTCTCAATGTTCGGATGGTTTTTTTTTTCTTATTTTCCAAACGTTTTTTATTTTTTTTTTCCTATTTTTTTTTTTTATTTTTCCTAACGTTATTGTACTTTCTTTTTAGCCCCCAAGGTTACAGCTTGCCTGTAAAACCGCTAGGGGACCGCTCTTGCTTTTATCCTGTCTGGATTTCACACTCTGTAGCGGCCAAACGATTAGATATATTCGAATGAAACCTTCACCATTGTGTTCAGCATCAAAAAGTAGGTGATTACGTCCAAAAAAATCAGACCTGTAGGACCGCTTCCTGACCGGAAGTTGGGGGGTCAAAAATGGTCGCTTCCGATAAAGTTAGTTTATAAAAGTTAGTTTATGAAATTGTGCATATTATGGGGCCGTTTTGCTTTGACACTGTCTAAAAGCATTAATTATCTTGTTTTATTATTATTATTTTAAAATTTTTTAAAATTATTGTGGGTCGCCCTTAAATTTATGCATTACTGCAAAATTATATTAACTTATTTTATTGTTAAAATGATGTATAAAAGTATAAGCCCATGACGCGATACAGCGTGCAGTGTATATGTGATGCACTGAATTGTTAGAAAGATTGGTGATGGCTGTAAGGTTGTAAACCCTGTAAAGAAAGTATAAACTCAACCAAGTATTTCAAATAACTTTTTATTACGGATTTGTTTACTTCCCTTTTTTTTCATAGACCATATTTAAAAACAATAAATTCATGAACCGTTTAAACATCTCCAACATTTTGAGTAGTTTTTAAATTAAAAAATAAAAATCACTTTTCAACTGTAAAGAAAATATAAACTCAAAATCAAATATTTCGAAAATTATTGAAATTAATAATGTGTTAGTCCTCCTTTCTTCAATAAATCATTTAGCCAACACACAGTCTAAGATTGAAAGTTTGTTAAAAATAAAGAATATATACCGTAAACCGGGATGACTTTGTGACTAGTGGGGTGACTTTGTGACGCGTGGTCAATTTTTCTTATTTATAATCTCGCGCCCGGAACCTAGGGAGATGCAGGCAATGGGCACCGTCATGAGTTGGTGTCATGTGTGGTGGCGCCTAACAGTCGATTGTCGAATTCTTTGCGCCTCGATCCGGTGAGCCAGAAGCATTGTTGCCAAGGACCACTTCTGAAGCATTGTTGTGTTTACCGTCAACTTTGATTTGCATAGTGAAATACAGATGAGGATATCGTTTAATAGGTAATTATTATTGAACATTAATATATTATGTACAATATGTTGTAAAATGATGTTAATTGGATGAGTTTTGTATGAGTTATTAACCATTACGTAAAAAATCAAAGATTGACAGGGTGACTTTGTGACAGCGTCAAATTCACCTCGCGATTGTTTTACTGTGTTTTAACCTATATATTTTGTCTTGCAGTGTACATAACGATATTTTAAAATGCCGAGGACTCAAGTTTAGACTTGTACGAAGAGTTTTCAGATGATGAGATTCCTATCCGAGCTTCACCCACTCCGCCCATGGAAACAGAATAGGATCAAGGAGATCACATAGTTGCCAACTTTGAAGGAGAGCTTTTCTGAGGAAAGGTGATAGAGAAGAGACTGGCTGAACGGTGTAATTGTCAGCGCAATGGAAAAGAGTGGAAACAATTGGAAGGAATCTACAGAATAGCTACATAAGTTAGTTCTTCTCAAGAACGAAGTTCAGTGTGAAAATACAAAGAACTGAAACCCGGCTCAATTTTGTATCAAAAAGTTTTGTTTCGTATTGATCCTCCCAAAAAAATTAATAATAAAGGACCTTTTAAAGTTGTTCAATTAGACTAATTTAAGATGTAAAAATTTAGACTGATTTGCTTAAGAAGTAGGAAAAAGTGTTCATATTTAACGTTACATCCAGTTTGCTTTTCCCAACCTAAATGTATAATTTACTCTGTTTAAATCTTTTAACCCTTTCATTGAAAACAGTAAAAATGGTTTTAAATACACAGTATGTGGTTGAGTTTGTGATATTTCTTTCTCCCACGCATTTCTAACTCAAAAAGAGATTGTCACAAAGTCACCCCCAGCTGGGGGGTGAGTTTGTGACAACTTTTTACACTAATTATTAAAAAACAATTGAGGCAACGAGATTTATATATATATACTGTTTTGTAGAGGAAGGATGGGGTAACCCAAATCATCGGCTATAAAATGGGGTTAATGAAAAATATTAATGTTACATCTTGGAAACCTCAAATTCTGTCACAAAGTCACCCCGGTTTACGGGTATAATAAAAATCAGACTAGTTTCGCCTCCTTTCTTCAATAAATCATTTAGCCAACACACAGTCTAAGATTGAAAATTTTTGTTAAAAATAAAGAATATATACAATAAAAATCAGACTAGTTGGTCTCCTTTCTTCTCTATAATTTCTATCATTCTGTCAGGCATTGTCCCAATTAATTTTTTCAAATCGGACATCTTTATCTGGTCCAAGCATTCCAAATTGCAACCTTCAGATCATTCAAGTGATCATATTGTTTGTTTCGGCCATATACAATATTTGCCATCCAACCGCACACGCTTTCAATTGGGTTTAGATCAGATGAACGGGAGGGCCATGGAAGGACATCAATTTTCTCTTTTTTAAACCAGGCTTTGATGGATTTTGACGCATGTATAGATGTTTTGTCTTGTTGATATTGTCAAGTAGGCCCTCCTAGAAGGGGTTCAAATGGTATTAAATGGTCGCACATAAGGTTCTGATATTTTTTAGAGTCCATCTTGCCTTCCACAAACACGATATCTGCCTTACCTCCTACCCCAAATGCTGCCCACACCCTCATCTTGTTGTCTGCTTAATCTTACCTTCGACGGAGTGCGTACATCATGCCAGTATGCGGAATATCCGTCAGGGCCGTCCAGACAGAAATGTTTTTCATCAGAAAAAAATATTTCGTTCCACCTTTGATGCCATTTCACTGTTTTCTTAGCCCAATCAAGTCGGCTGGAACGATGAGTGGCAGTGAGCTTGGGTTTAGCTTTCAGTTTTACAAACTTCATGTGATTATTTGACGTTAAGCTTTACCATACAGTTTGGTGAGATACAGTCTTTGGCAACACAATAGCAATTTCATGGGTGGACAACTCATCAGACGCAGCAAGATCTTGAATTCTCCGGTGGTCCCGAGGTGTGAGTTTTGGAGATCTACCTGGTCTTTTTGTGGTTCCATAACTATCACCTTTCTTGATGACATTTTGAATAACTGTCTGTGAACGATTTAATTCTGAGGCTTTTTGCCTTGTTGACTTTTTTGACCAAGGATACAATGAGTTTTTCGTATTTATTTGTCAGTTAATTAATTTCCATGAAGCATGATAAAGTAGTGGCGTATGTTGCTACGAAAATGAATGGATTACATACTTTAGCCACTTTTAATTATCTTTATGCAAATTTGGGATATTCCAATCACTTTGCAGGTGTCAAAATCAAAACTTTTCTTAGCGAGTTTATATTTTCTTTACAGTTGAAAATCGATTTTATTTTTTAATTTAAAAACTACTCAAAATGTTTGAGATATTTAAATAGTACATGCATTAATTTCTTTTAAATAGGCTAAGAAAAAAAAATTGGAAGTAAACAAATCATGTACCGTAATGAAAAGTTATTTGAAATACTCGGGTGAGTTTATACTTTCTTTACAGGATGTATGCTGGTGACTGGTGAAGGATGAATGACTTTTGCTGTGTTGTGTAAAGTGGATTGGACGAGTCGAGTAATTGATCAAACCATATTAGATATCATATTCATATCAAGTATCATATTCGAGAACAATAAATTTATATATTCGAGAATCATGAGCAAAAAGCGTTTGGAACACAAACATCGAATCCTTTATCATGAATACGACAAGAAGGAGATAAGTACTTTTCAGTCACTGTGAGTAACAAGATGATTTTTTTTTTTTTTTACATTGGAGATAGATAAGATGAACTGTATTAGTTAATAATGAATGAATTTTTGATAGTGTATGAGTGAAAGATACAGCGTTAAAGCTGTATATTTGATGTAAATCGATGTAGAAGAAAGTTTTATTAGGCCTAAATATGTTTACTTTTCCATTTAACTTGTGTATTCTAATTTTATGCCATGTAATATTAAAGTTTTATTTTCTGTATTATCTATATGTCATTCCCCTTTCTTTCTAATGCTGACGAAGGATGTATAGGACTATAAAACATAAAAAATTTCATCAGGGCTGAAGAGTAGCATTTATCGCTTCAGTAGGAAGTTTGATGTTGATCCGTGCATTTTTTCCTTTAGTAATGTTTCGGTTTCATTTGACCCTTATGTAAAGTAGTCTATAAAAAGGGAATAATTTTACCAAATCTATTCAGATCTATGCAACAGCACTAAGCTCTTAAATATGAAGTTTGTTGTAGAACGTTTAAAATACTTTTCGAGTTATCATGACAAGATTCTGAATCCACACACACACATACACAAATACAGAGACATCCCTCAAAAAATTAAATTTGTTCTTAATGCCAATTTCTGTTAAAATCGAAACATGTATGATTATTATCCTATTTTATAATATATTATATAGTCTTGTTTTATTAAGTTTTAAGAAACCAAAAGAAACCATAAATTACATTAAAAGAAAAAAGTGTTTTTGCCCGTCCTGTGCATGATGACTACACGTTTCCAATTGTATCGTATGAAAAAAAAAAATAAATAAAAATAAAACATGTAAAATTTGAAAAGTTTCAATTCCGTAATACGCATGTTTTATTCATAAGTGTAATTAAGCATCTGATGATAATTATTTTTAATAATAGCTCATTCTTTTCCCAACTTCCCAATTTGAGTAATGATTTGTCAGCTTTGATGTCAGAATAGAAGAAATTGTGAGCAACAGCTGAATTTCAATGGCCATTACCAATCGCGGGCGCCAATCTGCTTGGTAATAATGGCTCCGAACGTGATGTCTAAGTTGTACTTCCCAAACAGCCCCGCCTAGAAGTTAGTTAATAGCAGCTAAACGAGTTACCGCTCCTCATCACAGAACTATCGTTTTTCAATAGAAAAAAAATCGTCGAAAAACCTAAAAAGAAAATCATCTTTTAATATTACTCTTCAAAAGAAAAAAAAGAAGATAATTGGAAAACTCTAGATTTTTCCATAAACTCCAGGACATGAAATTTAAATGCTTGAGAATTAAAAAAAAAAAAAAATCCCATTTCTTTCTTATATTTTATCTTCTACGTTCAAATCTTGAGGTTTTTTTTTTTAATACATATTTATTTAAGAATTCTGAAATAAAATAAATGTTGCCTTAATAAATTCAGTTGACTCACATTTACAATAAAAAAAAAGTTTTTCAAAGAATGCCTAATTTTTTTAGAATATTTTTTTTTTTAAATGAAAATAAAAAAACGGAAAAGTCTTTCTGTTTTTGTAATTTCTAATAAGAATTGCATATTTCATATTTTCCATTTTCTGAAATTTAACTAAATCAGCAATTTTTTTATTTAATTTCCAAAATCGCCAAATTCGTTTTAACCAAAATAAAACACGATTACAATTTTCAAATACTGAAATTATCTTAAAAATGTTTGTCAAAACCCTCGCAATGTTTCAATATCTTTTTTTTTGTTGTTGTTGTTGATGATGAATGGATTTTAAAATATATCTGTAACCTCCCCACCCCCCAAAATAGGACATGAAGACAGAGCATTGTACTGTTTACAAATAAAAGTTGAAGTATCCCTCTACAGGCCTGGGCTGGCCTTTGGGGCGCGGGAGGTCAGGCTTCCAGCGTTTCGTGACCATCGGGACGAAGTTGAGGTCGGGTGATCAGCCCGACGCCCGCCCGCCTTTAACTCCCGGGAAAGAAACCCGGTAACCATTTCATAGAGGGCTGGGTAGACCCTAGGACCCGTTTGGAGGTGAAATAAGCGTGGAAAAATTCCCGCCCTCCGCCGAGGCCGGGAATCGAACCCGCGACCTCCAACCCGCAGCCAAGCGCGCTGACCACTCGGCCACCGGGCCCACCTGTTTACAAATAATAATAATAATAAAAAAAAAAACTTATAAATCCACAAGCTGCTTAACTACAAATCTTTAAAAAAAATCACATAAGCTACGATTGGAGAAATTGGAGCGAAGTGGCATTTTAAAGGCAATTAAACTAAATAATAATAAAAAATACTTCCAAAGCAGGAAATAGATTTATACACATAAGTAAACGGATAAGTAAACGTATTTGCAAACAAACTCATTCAGTTTCGTTTTAATTACTTTTGCTATCCATTCTTTCGATTCTGTTTCGTCCAGTGATTAACCTCACTGCAATTTGAATTAATTACCCGTTTTACTGAAGTCGTCTTTAATGTTCACGATGCTTTTGTCGTTCATTAATTATCAAAGTCGAAATCCTAATGAAATGGTAGAGAAAGAAGAAAAATTTTCTTGTTCTCAATTTATCACCTGAAGTCCTTCGTTTATTCCTATTAGCCTTAGTACTGAAACCTCGTTGTTTATACTGGTGACTGCTCCTGGCTGATGATCGCCCAACGAGCGTGAAACAGCTGTTCCAGGATGTCACTTGGTAAATAATTTGGTCTTACCTATTGTTGGTGATTAAAGAAGATATTATTTATGAATTTCTGCGAATGTAATATTATTTATAAAATATCTTAAGAAAATAAATGATGAAAAATACAACTAATAAAGTGGCGATTTTCTTTTTCCTCGAGTCCTATTTTATGGTATTAGTAAGAAAATTAATATCAGAAAAGTGAAAAATGTTGAGGAATAAAGCGATGAAGCCAAATATTATGAAATATACAAAATCTGAAGAGAAAAGTGGAAGAAAAGCCGAGTTTGTAAATCATTGTTCTGTAAGCATTAAGCCATTGCACTTGGATCCGAAAATCGGTCGGTCGGATCCGTGTGTAATGGTCATAAGGGGAGCGTTTGAGACCAAAATTATCATACTGAAATGAAAAAAGGCAAGGTGAATGAGGGTGTTTTGGAACACAATTTACTGATAGCGTGATTTAGTCCAAAATTTACCTATTCAAAACACCCTCATTCACTTTGCCTTTTTTCATTTCAATAGGATAATTTTGGTCTCAACGCTCCCCTTAAGCTCATTACATATAGATCCGACCGACCGATTTTCGGATCCATGTGCAATAAGCTTTACTTCGATGATCCGAAAAATTTAATAGGAAGTATATTTTTATGTAAAATTTAGATAATGTAATGAAAGGAAATTTGATGTAAATTCTTAAAAAGAGCTTTCTACATTAAACTATTTAGAAAAGTTTAAATTTTGACAGACTACCTCCTCTTTTTATACTTAACACAACTGGACTATGGGTAGCAATATCTCAAGGTTGACGGGTACTACCGGAAATGGTTCCCTCTGCGCAGTAATATCGATTTCATTAGAAAGTATTTTGGCATACTTTTTTGAGGTGATACAACAGGCAGTAGTTGCATGATAATAAAATATGAATGGAAATGTGATTGTAATAAATTGGTGAATTAGGCTATTTTTGTTTCAGATTTTTTTTCTGCATAATAACGGCACACACAAAAAAATATTTATTTATATATATATTTTTTATAGGAACTTTTATTGTGTGATGACAAAGTAAATTGTTTAAATTTCTTACTAAAGTTTATTATAACTAATTCTTCTATTTTTAGAAAAATATTTCACGTTTGCATTCTCGTATGTTTGACATGTAAGTCCATGTTCTGCATAATAATTGCTTAGAACGCTGTGGGCTGTCATAGGATACACTTTGTTTTGATTTTTTTTTCTCATTTAAAGGGTGTTTTTTTTTATTCTTTTTTTTTTTTTTCCTCCAGATAATTATAGACATAGATCAATATAGAGAAACAATGCATTATCCCGTTTAGAGACTAGGCTGATGGACGAGAATAAAGTAAAGAAAACTTTGAATTTCCGCTGTTAGCTCCGGCTAATTCGACAATTATATATATATTACTATAGCAACAATTGTGTTGTAATCAAAACTGATTTATTTTTCATTACATTAAATTAACTTTAAACAAGTGTCTCACTACTTGAAAGTGTCCCATTACAGGCCTTTGTGACCCTTCGGGTATAGTAGAACCACGATAACTTGACGATCGGAAAGAACCCCACGTGATTATGATATATCTATTTTTCAGTCAATCACAAATAAGGACACCTCAACGCACAGGGCTCTCTTTTTTAACTTCCTTCAAACTTTCGCCACAGAGTGGTGACATAACACTTAAATCTTATATTGAAAGCAGTCAACCAATAACTAATATTATAGTATAGCATATCCTTTAAACATCATTAAAACTAATTTTTTGTTTCTTTGTTTTTGTTTTATAGCTAATGTAATATTCTTCGAACCTCTGAGAGGGGCTAACCATGAAACCATTGGAATCTGGAATTTTACGAATGGTCAAGTTATTGAGATTCCCATACTGCGGGAGGTAAGGCTCCCGGCGTTTCATGACCACGGGACTAAGCTGGATCGGATGGTCATCGAAAGAAGTCCGGAACCCATTCTTCAGAGAGCTTGGTGGACCTTAGGACCTTTTTGGAGGAGAATTCAACGTGGAAAATGACCGACCTTCGCCAGGGATTGAACCCGGTTCCTCAGCTGTCAAGCGCCTTGCAATTTGGCTACTGAACTTCAGTAATTTCTGAATCTATTAAAAACAGACGAAAAATTAATTAAAATGGATTGTCAATTTTTCCATTTTATCTGTTTCTAATAAATCAATAGGCTTCAAAGTGCCTTAATTATTTCTCAACATCTTTCAGACACACGGAATTTCAACTGTATCAATTCAGTCACTTCATCATCTTCAAATTCATGAAGTTACCTTAGCATTTCTGCAACTTCCTTTTGTTTTAATTTTATATTTTTTGGTTATAACTATCAGCAGGTCTTCTTAGGATTTACATCTGATCACTAACAGTAACAATCTTCAGAATCTCGTTATTATTTTCCCGTGGAAATACCCAGACTTCAGATATCGTGAACTATTTTCTGTGCAATTTAATCGTACTGGATATATTCCTAAAACGTCAAAAAGATCAGCAGAACAAAACAAAATGAATAACATTGCTAATGGAAATATTTGGTTTGTTTGTGATTCAATGGAAACCAACACAATGATTCTGAGCAAATCGTGATCAACTTCGAATCCTGCCTCTGATCGTAGACGCATCAGTCTTGCTGGGTCGATGAATCAAGACATAACTATTTAGATAATGGCATTCAGCTGCTCTTCATTCATCATTGCCCATAATGAGCTTTTGATTTTTTCTCGAACAGCTGCAACCAAACAGTCCATTCCCTATCGCCCTGATTCAAATAACAGTTCAATAGCAATAACTTAGATGAGAAAAATTGCGACGAATTCAGGTTATGATTAGTCTGCGGAGGAAGTTTTACGATAAAAAACAAAACAAAAAAACAAAAAAAAACCAATATAAAGAAAGATAATTTATCAGAAAACAGAAGACTCTACGAAAACTTTGAAACGCTATTAGTTATACAGTATTATTTTAGCTCTTAAAAATAGGGCTAAATACCTTTATTTTAAAGGAAAGCCCATGAAAATAATGTTTACTGTTAGGTGACTTTTAATAAGCTGTTGATTCGGTTGTTTATGAGGCTGATACTTTTTGCCCCGAAGTACAAATTAATAGAATTTAAATATTTACACGACATAGAGGAATTGGAATTTCAAGTTAAGATGTAAGAAACGGAATCATTCGCTATCTCTCGTTATAAGGAATATTTTTTTCAGTCCTTCAAGACTGGCAGATCTCTTAGTTTTCGTAGAAAAACACCAGTTATAAACGAACTTATTTTCTCTAATTGTGAATGAGTTCCAGGATAGCTTTGCCTAATCTCTTCAAAGGAGTTCCTTATCGTAATTATTTGTTCACCAATGAAACATAAAATAACCAAACAATCAGAAAAATCTCCCAAGTGAAAGGCTTTCATTTCCGGAACTGTAGAACTCTAACAGCCTGAATTATCATTACAAAGATACATCGATACTACATCCCATAAGTGACCTATCACCCGAAACAATTACTTTCTAATGATTAGATGGACCCTCTTCTAGATCTCTTTGATAGATCTAACTACCGTTTCTTTGGTTTATTAAAATTCTGTTTATTATTTATTTTGCACATTCTATGCGATATTCAGAAAGGGTGGAAAAAAGATAGGTATATAGTTAAGTTCTACAGTTGCGTAAAAATCAAAAAATAAAAATAGAAAAATTATTCTAATTACACCTCCTTATCAGAACATATAATTACGTTTTTTTTTTGTTTTTTTTTTATGTAAATAAAAATACTGTATTATTCATAGTGTGTGTAATAATATAATTAATTATATAAGACCATCCACACAAATAAGAAAGATATAATTTATAAATAAAGACATAATAACAATGACATGTTTCGAAAATTCATCGTCAGGCTGTAAAAAATAAACATTTCAATATATTACAGGCTGTCAATACGTAGGAGAAACGGGAAGACGGACCAGTGTTCGAATGAATGAGCACGGTACTGCTATTGAAAATAGAGATTTCAAATATCTAACGGCAAGGCATCAGAGAGATACCGGACACAGGCTCATGACAAACAAGCCAATTGTTTATGGCCAACAAAAGGACGATTATTTGCGTAAATTCTTCGAGTCAGTCATTTTTAAAACCACCAATTGTTATAATAATGAACTATCCATCAAAGGGGTATTAGATTATAACTTGCGTTAATTTTAATTATTATGTAAATGATTGTTAATTACTTACGATGTTCTGTATTGTGGGGCTGTTATAAGCCTATGTTTTTTCCGTTTCATATTTATTTTTTACAGTCTGACGATGAATTTTCGAAACATGTCACTGTTATTATGTCTTTATTTATAAATGATATCTTTCTTATTTGTGTGGATGGTCTTATATAATTAAAAATACTGTATACTGATAAATAATTAGTAATGTGTTGTTTTTCTTATCATCTAAGGGTTTGTACATCATATTAGTTTATAACTTTCTGAATCTCAACTTTCCCTCATTTCAAGTCTTTCAGGCATCCTAGGTCAGCATTGTTTCGTAATTACAGTCGGACCTCTATTTAACGAACCTCTATTTTGCGAATTTCTCTATTTTGCGAACTTTTCTTTGGAACCAAGAACATTTTGCTAATTTCTTCGTAAAATAACCTCCTAATAGCGAAGTCATTTTCTATTTAACGAACTTTCTCGTGGTATCTATTTTTTTTTTCTCCTTGAAAAGTTTTTATTATTAATATTCCCTTAGAGGAAATGAAAGAAATGTGGATTACAGCTGAGGGAAAAAGAAGAAATTAACGATGATGTGCTGATTGATGATTATCTTTCACTTGATTTTGAAGTTGAGACCTCGGAAACACTAACTGAATCGGATATTTTGGACAGTGTGATAAATAAAAACAATACAATTATGAATTGCGATAAAGATGATGAAAATGGAAATGATCATGATGCAGAAATCAAAAAACACTTCGTATGATGAAATGCTAAAATCATTTGAAACAATCCGACCCTGATTACAATTTGAAGAAAATACGCCCGAAGGAGTTTTTGATGCATTGCAAAGATGCGAGACATACTATCAGCGAAAACACTTTTTCAAAAAAAAAAAAACTCAGACAAAATTAACAGATTTTATTAGTAAAATTTAAGTATGCATGTGGTAATGTATGCTGTATGTCATTAAAATTATTACTTTTTTTAATAATATTGAATAATAAAAGGTGAATCTCTATTTAACGAATTTTCCATATAACGAACTTTTTTTTGGGATTTAGGGACTTCGTTAAATAGAGGTCCGACTGTGTTATCACTCGCCTGCAAGAATAAGTTAATATATTTGAAATTCTCCAAATCATTGCAACAATAAGCAAAAATTAAATAGTAATGTGCTTGCATGTGTATATTTCATTTCTTAAATATAAAAGAATAAATCTATAAGAACACGATTTACATTTTAGTAAAGACTTCCTGAAAAATCTAAGATAAAATCTGCACGAACTATGAATACTGCTCAGCGGTGATTAAATTCAAGAAAGCTTATCAAGATACTGGTCGAGTTTCAAATGCTGAAACACTGCGAAACAAGACTTCAGTGAAACAATAGTTCTGTGACATTGATCAGTGGAATATTTTTTTAAACCAGCGATTAGTTGTGAGCAAAGCTGGCTATTTTTAACCTGTCCAAGCGTCCTTTGTTGGAGTAATCAGGATGCAATCTTGGGTGCGCGTTTGTTCCTTGAGGCCTCTTCCTCCCCTCCCGTCACTGTTATCGCGGTCCCACCCCGTGGCCGAGGTGTGAATCGGCCGCTAGCAGACCGATTACCGAGTTGATTTATGAAGAGAATTATCTGTCAATAATGGCTGTGGTATACATACAGGGAGGGCCTACCTGTGGGCCAAGACTTTGGGCGGGATGTCAGACCTCAACCGCACGCCTCATAAAGCCTCAATACGAGATACGAATCATCCATTGTTGTAAGCATTCTAATTCCTTTATGAAGCTTAAGTAGAGTCGCATTAGGCCTAAGAGAAGATATCGAAAATAACTATTCAGGCTTTAGTATTTCTCTACACAGAATTCTTAGGATGTCTTGTGCAATGATCATAATGACAATGGTGATATATAATTTCATATAAAATTTTTCATTGACAAATTAATTAGATATATTCAGTTTTAAAATGATTCAGCAAGAATTTGATTTGTATATATCCAGTAATGTACACCAAAATCAGTTCATATTTTTTTTTAATAAAATGATCTCTACTGAGAAATCTTCTGAATCGTCATCTAATTTAGTGACTCTAAACCTTCCTTTACTATACCCACATCGTTACAATTCTCCATCTCTTTTTTATCAAAAATGTCTGTTTTGATAAAACAATATATGTCGAAGTTAGACCCTCTTTTTAATCTTTCTGTAAAACAGTTTAAAAAAAAATACTGTATTCAAAAATAAAACATACTTTCTTTACCATACAAATATAACCGAAAACCACTTTTATTAGCGACCCTTGTGGGTGCTGTTTGTTGTGTCCTTCCCCCACCACCCCCACCTAACAACTCCCGAACGGAAGGTCGGATCGGCCAACGAACTTCTCCATCGTGTTCAGATTCCCAAACGCCGTAGGAATGGGGTATTTATTTCTGCTTATCCAGAAAAATGTGGACAGAGTCGATTGTTTGTTTCAAACAATCAATCAAACAAACAGTCGACTGTGCCTCAAACTGTTAATGATACGGTCGAATAAAACTATTCATTGAATAGTAGACACTCTAAAACTTCTCGGTAATTCCTATATGAAATAATACAATAACTACATCAAACATTGCTTCGAATTTAAGGGAATTCATTTCTTCCAGTTCCATGAACATATTTACATCAATTTTCCAGTGATATCTTCAGGCAATAGTTGTTACTTGAGTCGGTACGCGATAACTCAAAACAATTAATAAAAATAATATACTGATCTTCACATTTAATAATGTTTAGTCTTATTGTATAGACCTAATATGGATTAGATATTCGTGCCCCTTTTTTTTGGGCAAAAACTCTAAATAAGACCAAACACTGACGTAAAAATAACTAATCATATGCTAATGGTTTGAATTATACTTTGTCAATCGTATAAATAGTCCTTAGATTTTTTATGTTGTAAACCATTTTATTGGCCACTGTGGTTCAATATACGTACTCTGATCTTAAGTATTGCAAGGAATAACAAACTAATTTAAATCAAGTTTCACATTTGTGACTTTAGAATTATTATTTACATCTCATTAGATTTTAGTGTTTATAAACCAGCTGTTGGGTTACTTCTAGATATTTGCTGAAAGCTGGGCTTTGAGTAGACTCGCGAACTGTTAAAATAGCGAACTATAGGATGTTTCGATTTGAGTTAGTCCGAATTTGATAAATTTTTATGTTGGATTTTATTTGTTTTATTTCCTTTTTTTTTAATAAATTACTTATTTTTATTAAAAATATAAATCTTTGTTTTATTTGGATCTTTTGTTATTAAAAAAACGATGAAATACCATTTTAAAGAGCATTTTTATTCAAAACAAGATAATTAATACTTTTAGACAGTGTCAAAAGCAAAGCGGTCTCATAATTTGCACAATTTTATAAACAAACTTTTATAACACAACTTTATCGGAAGCGACCACTTTTGACCCCCAACTTCCGGTCAGGAAGTGGTCCTAGAGGTCTGAGTTTTTGGACGTGATCACCTACTCTTTGATGCTGAACACAACGGTGAAGGTTTCGCTCCCCTTTGTTTTACAGACAAGCTGTAACCTTGAGGCCGCTAAAAAGAATATATTTGACGCTAATAGTATCAAATATACGACGCTAATAGCATTATTAGAAATGTTTCGGTTTCGATGCAAAAGGCGCTTTTGTTTAAGCGCATCCAATTTGTTTTCCACATTTTTAATAAACAAAAAATTCTTAAAACAATTACAGTTTTAAATTTAGAAAATATGAATGTGCACATCTACATGGATTTCTAGGTGGGCATGGAAAATTTGATATTTCTAGTTACTATAGATTTTGAATAAAATGAATCACAAAAAGGGATCGAGTGGACTCCCTTCGTTCATCTAAATTAACGGAATTTACAGTCCTCACGCTGAAAGATGAAACTCCCAGAATGCAAAGCAGATTATAGATTGTCCTTTCCTGGCCGTTCGCTAACATTGAAATAGAAGAGGTCGGTTCTCTTCTATTTCAATGTTAGCGAACGGCCAGGAAAGGACAATCTATAATCTGCTTTGCATTCTGGGAGTTTCATCTTTCAGCGTGAGGACTGTAAAGAATAATGCCATTCAGCTAAAACAAATTTCTTATTAAGGAGTTTACGTTCAGCTTAATTCCGATAAAGTTTGTCTTTGGATGGACTAATGTACGATATA
Source organism: Thereuonema tuberculata (assembly GCA_023159025.1). Classification (NCBI taxonomy): domain Eukaryota; kingdom Metazoa; phylum Arthropoda; class Chilopoda; order Scutigeromorpha; family Scutigeridae; genus Thereuonema; species Thereuonema tuberculata. Next base: position 27,398,773 of record JAFIDM010001028.1, on the reverse strand, counting down.
TCTTGAAATACCGTAACCCATGGAAATAAAGCACTAATCAATATTAAACTTCATGGATGTATATAGATAAGGACCACCGAACTCTCGACGTAGATAAAGGAGATCCTATTTTCTTTCTCTTTTTTTTTTTGGTTGGAGGGTCGATTTAGAAGATCGTAGCACTCCAATGAAATTTTGAATATGATTTTGTCTTTTCTTGGGGGGTTGTTGAGGTTGGCTCCTTAACTTGGCCCTCCCGGAAATAAAGTCCATTATATTTCCCTGTAAGTTATAAGAGTTTACTTTTTCTTTTAATTCTGTCTAGATTTTGGTGATTCTACATCTGTCCTAAAACCCCTTTACCTAACAGTAAACAATAATGCCCTTCTGTAGCTCATTCAATAATGAAGTAAATTACATTAAATTTAGTATTTTAAGCTATAGCTCAACTCTGAAACGGTGTTAAATTTCAATGTAAAATAAATCAGTATTCACAGCTATTAACTTTTACATTCAAGTGGGAAACAAAGACCTCAGAGGATACTGTCGGATTGTTCAATAACTGAAGTATGACAACCTATTTAATGCAATGCGTCTGGAGGTAAAGCTCCCGGTGTTTCCTGTCCAACGGGACTAAGATGAGGACGGATGGTCAGCCCGACTCTGACTCACCTTTACCTAAAGAAAAAGAGATCTGGGTAGACCCTAGGGTCCGTCTGGAGAAGAATTCAGCGTGGAAATTAAATCCCGACCTCTACCGGAGATTGAACCCAGCTCCTCAAGCCCGTAGTCAAGCGCATTAGCACTTGTAAAATAATGTAACAAACCCATCGATCAGTCTGTGATCAAAATAAATCTAAGAAACTGGTTTGTTTTCTTTTTTAAAAAAAAGGAAAAATTTAATAGCAGATTTGTAGTTTACCAAATGCGATTTTCTTATTAATTTTGGGAAAAATTAAACACGTACATACGGAAGAAAGACCTCAAAACTAATGTTTGTTTTTTTTTAATCTAAGAACAGGTATGTTACAGTATGTAAGGAAAATCATACATCTGGATTTTGTAATGAATTTTCATTCATTATTTTTATTTTATTAAAGCTACGAAACACTTAAAAGAAAGTGTCTGCTTTGATCTGAACTACGGTATTTGCCACTATAAACTGCTGAGTGTTATTTCATCAATGCCCGTGGGAGTTACTGCCGAAAATGGACCCCACCCTACTGCTTGTGCCGTGATGTATCTTCAAAGCAGTTGGTTAACGTCATTAATAAACCGTAATTTCATCTGATCACAATTATCCGTGAATAACTCTAGGCCTCTATCGGAATGGAATAAATAATGACCGACTTGGCGCAGTATAAAAAGAGAAAGAGGAAAAAGAAATGTTAAAAACGAATAGAGAGAAACGAAAGATAGATACACAATTCTCTAATAAAATAGGAGGTCATTAGACAATCTTGACAACAGTCTGACAGACTGCCAAAAGTAGTAAAAAAAATATTAGAGATTAAAATTTCCAACAGGTTGAGAAAGAAAACCTACTTTTAGACAAAACAAATCACATTTTCTTTTTTTGTAGTTCGAATGCACAATATTCTACGAAACTTATTAAAGCAATACAATAAATAAATAAACATAAAGTTTGCTTTTAAAGATTAAGATTTCTGTCCTTTCTATCTAAAACCTAAAAGATATATATTTATGCCGCGATTTTCGCCGGGGGTTACTTTCCTGAGGGAAGGGGGTGATAATGTTAAACGAAGTAACTTAACAATGTAATTAAAAGTGTGAAGTTTGTGACGTAACTCCTATCAATACCGCAAAATATATTTATTGTGGTTTATTTAAACATAAAATTAACCCCATTTTTTTTTTAAGACCTCACCAGAACATACTTTGTACAATGGAATACATTATATAACTAGTGTTTATTAATGTAATGTATTTCATAAAAGTTATTTTCATTTGTATTTATATTTAATTTTTAAATATTTTATATAATAGTAATCTTAGTGTAAAACATATTTTTAAATAACAGTTTAACCGTGGAGTGATTTTAATTAGTAAAATGATGATCTATTTTGAAATAAGACTATCAGGATCTACAGAAGCCTTTTGTATTTTCTAAAATACAGGAATGATAAGAATTAAGAAAGCAAACGAAGGCACAACGCTATAAGAAAGGATTCGCACCCTGAGTTGTCATCGGGAAGAGACTGGGATGGACCATTTCGTCCTTATTAGGACTCATCAGCCAGCCAAACTCCACCGAATGACAGACCCAGGAGGTGCGAGGGGTTAGCTTTCCCGGGACTCGCTCCCGAGAGCGGGAACTCCCCCCGAAGAAATCCTAACCAAAAATTAAATAAAAAACAAAAAACAACTATTCCTTGTCCTGATGACAACTCAGGGTGCGAATCCTTTCTTATAGCGTTGTGCCTTCGTTTGCTTTCTTAATTCTTTGAATCATTGGGCACGTTAAATTTCTTTTCACAGGAATGATATATTGTTTGTTTTGCTTTCTTTTTCTTCTTCTCCATATCTTCTATCTTAAACCTGCTTACTTATCATTCTGTTTTGATGCAAAGCATTTAAAAAAAAATAAACTTTGAGATGCATTAATGCATATACAACTCCAGCAACTCTCAATCCGGAAAGCTGATAGTGGCGCCGCCCTAACGGGTAAGTCTACAACTACTCTAAGCAACTGGTCTGACGGAATATTCTTGTAATTCACCCACAACAACAGTGGCGGCTCGTGTATAGGCACTGTGGTACTGCAGCACCCCTAGGCCTATTTCCATTTGATGTTATCGATAACATTTAATATAATCAGTCCTTTTTTCTTTAATTCTTTCTTTTTACTTGTACAATATATAATCCTTAAGCTTAATGTCAGTAGCCATCCCCTAGTTTATGAAGAAAATACAAAAATCTCCGAATGGTACTGTAAAGCTTCGCAGTTACAGCGGCGCGGCGTTTGACTGTTGTGTGCATGCGCACTTAGGAAGCTGCATGCGAGGCTGCAATGGAAAGGCGACACTGTTTTCCACAGTGTCAATCCTGCCGTGCTAGGAAGCTGTCTTTTCCACAGCGTCACCCTGTCTTTTCCACCCTGCTTTTTTTTTTTTTTCCTCCGCGTGTGTTGTGCTTAAAAACCGTGTACCATATTCTTGATTGCGATAAAGTGTAGAATTAGATTATTATCCTGCTTTCATCTATTCTATTTTATTCCATTGTTTTTTTCGGTTCTTAATTTTTTAAATGAATTGATGAAGCTTGAGCTGTAACAATTTGGGTTAAAGTAAGTAAAAAATGTTTGATTTTGTTCTTTTAGGATTTTATCAAGTTTCTGAATAATTTTTCTTTTTATACATGTTTGTTTCCTTTTATACAATTTTAAAACAAAGGCTAAAAATTTTCTGGGGCAGCACCCCCGCTAATTTTAGCTACGAGCCGCCTCTGCACAACAATATACTAGATTATTGCTTCTACTCCAATCTCATCTTCCTATTGCTTGTTTCCCTTCTTTAAAAATCACACAAAACATCTCAGCACTCAAGAGTCGGGAATACATAGCAAAAATTCGAGAACTGTTGGTGTTATATTTTTAATTTCTGAAACTTTTTCATTCTGAAACTTTTTATATAAATCAACGTCATTCGAATACCATTTTGTAGATACTTTCTGCGATTCCATAACTTGTGACAGTTGAAATAGTTATTCCCGGGTAACTTTCCATCGTTCTTTGCTTTTAAAATACGGTGACACCAACATTGAGTATAAAACTATGATCATTGCATACAGATATATAAGTTAGATTGAATTCTATGAATTAGTTGGCTTAACACTTAACATTCGTTATATTCCAGTTAAAATATTTGAGATGACTGCTAATAATGCAATACATGCACTATGGAAATGGTCTTTTTTCTATATTGCCGTATTAATAAACTGTACTTATTCTACAGTTAATAAAAAGAAAAACTTGTAGCTTTCGTTTTCGAGCCATCCAGCAAAAGTCCCGCGATATTTAAGTACATTATTTAAGCTGTTTTCAATTCTTGTGTTATTATGCAAAGACAGGCTTCCTCTACTTGTAAGGGCGGCAAAACTAAGAAAGTGTCGATTTATCACCAGGTTAATAAGGTTCCCTCCTCCTAATCTGCTTTCGTTGCTACAGCATTTATCGTGTCAGGTCGTGATTTAATGTCCATAGTGTGCAGCTTATGGTGCTCGGGGGTGGAGCTGCAAATACGGCACCACTGGGGTGGTCCACCCCAAGGGGCCTAAAATTATTAATCGGTCCGATCCTATCGGTATCTTCTATTAATTCCTCCGCAACTGATTAACGACTCCGCCCTTTTCCCTAACCGACACATTTGTACAAATAGAGAACCGAAAATACAGAGAACCCCACAGCGACTATTTAGTGACTACAATAAATCCAAGGAAACACTTCAGAAAAAAGACGTCACGATTGCCTCAAGAGCGAAGATAATTATTAGAATCAAGTATCGTTTAAGTATCAGAAGGTAAAAGAAAACTTATTGTCGTGGTAGCCTTTCCTAAGAATTGGAACGTCATTCCCAAATAGACAAAAACATAACAAATGACTTATAAATGTCAACTTGTTCGGTAAATCACCACTGCTGCATTCTGAGTAAGTTAATTCCCAAACAACAATGGATGAGACCAAATTATTCACAAATGACATGGAAGTCTCATTCATTGTTGTTTTTTTAACATTTCAAATGCGCAGTTTGAAGTCTTATGCTTTAAAAAAATTCATTGAGACCTGCGCACTGCTGGCACATGGATTTTCTCACTGGTTTTTTTCATTGGTGAGTTTTTCATTTGTATTTTTTCCTTTAAGGCACCACTGCGCTTCCGGTGTATTAATTTCCAAACACTTTGCCATAATTGACACCTTACGCTCTTGGTGGCGACCAAAAGTAATTTTAAAGAGTGAAAGTTAAAAAAAAAAAAAAAAAAAGGCAAATTTTGAAAATACACAATTTTTCCATTCACGCCTCGAGTTATCATCAACGTGAATCTGGGTCGGCTGTTTCGTTCTTATTCCATTGAATTCTGAAGGCGTGAGAGGCTGTGGATCTCACTCCCGAAAGTGAGACCCTCCCAAATAAGAAAATCAATGTCACCAGTACAACATCACAACCTTGGCCAGCTAAATGCTAAGTACAAAAGATATAAGGAAAAAACAAGATAACGACATGGTCTTAAATGAAAAAGGCAAGTACCTCTGTATTTACGATAATTAAGGCGAGAATGGAAAAAATTGTGCCTTTTCAATATTTCCATTCCAAAAACTGTGCCTTTAATCACATTTCATTTTATGCACATTAACCTTTCCTAAGGAAGTTGATTAATGGAAGTTAACCTTCTAATTATCCTGAATAAATAAAGGTCAAATAAAGGTCATCTTAACGCAATGAGTTGTTTGATGCTTAAATGAAGAAGCACTTAAATAAAAATCTTTACGAAATTGCGGATTAAAATTCGGAAGTTACAAACTGAATAACGCCACAGATCTCGTGATAGCAAGAAAAACAAATAGTCTCGAAGAATGAACATTCGGCAATGTTTAAACTTTCTATTTTAATAAAAATATTTCTGCATGTTATAATGCTTTCGGTTATAACATTAATGACAAAAGTAAAATTGTAAAGATACTAATTCTTTTTAAGGAATTATCAGATAGATTGCTTTATTTTGGGAGTCAGGAAGAAGTTATCGGGTGCAATTTTCGAGAGCAGATTGTACGTTTTCACAAATAGAACAGTATCCTAACACAAGACGCGCAAGGGTTGCTTCACCTGCGTACAGTGGTCATGCACCTGACGTCAGTATGAGCACCTCATGACATTCAAAGCGCGTTACTGTCCTCCAAATGAGAGATGGCCGCCCTGTTTTTGTTGAGATCTGCGCATGTATCATCGATTAGTCTGGTCAGGCACTTCCGTCTGATTTAATGACAGGACGCCGCCATGACAGGTAATCGCTTGTTACTTTGCAAAAGAGCATTGTATTTGTAAATAATAAATATAATAAATACTTATTGTTAGCAACTGGTATTGAAATAACGCTAAATAGTCGAGAGAAGTTTTAATTTGGCGTTATCAACATGTCTTTCTCAGTGAAAACAGACCCCGTCGTCCATTGTGACAGGAAAACATAATTGATCAGCTACCGGAAGGGCTGCGCAGTTCAAACTTCCGCCGGCCATCTCTCATTTGGAGGACAATAGTGATCGTGCGATCATTCACAATGGCAGACAGGGAAAGAGGTGCGTTCCTGTTGATATCTGTCTATCATTAAATTTATTTATGAGTCGAAGCGCTACATCTCTGCAACAAAGACGTTTATTTGGTGAGGAATATGTTTTTTTTTTCTTTGAACAGTGAAACACTGACTGCATTCAAGAAGAAATTTGAAGATACTGATTCTGTTGCAACAAAATATGCTGCAAAAAAAGTCAAACCGAAGCACTGGCGAAAAATCTGAAAAAGAATGTAAAAATATATAATGCAGAAAACGAATTGACCAGGTCGTTATTGTTGCTACTACATTCTTTCGAAATCCATATTGTCCATGACGTTTCAAATTAAAGAGAATATTCCGTAAAGATAAACGCAAACAACATACTTCTTCATCAAATTACTTCTACATTTCTGTTTGTTTTTTTTTTATCAAAAATCTTCATCAGGAATAATTACATAAAACAAGAAGAGAAACCATCGTTCTCCTTCTTAATAACTAACAAAATTTGAAATAAACAATCATGAACGTGGAAATAAACAATCATGAATATGGAAATAAACGTGAAAAATACAACATAAACATTATCGCAACAAACAATCTTGAACGTGAAAATACAACATAAACATTTCTGTACAAACAAACAAGAAACTAACTTAGCTTAAACAATCAAGAACGAAAATTAAACAAAATTTAAACACCAAACACTATACACCAAACAAACGACAAATAATTCAACTTACGTTGACTTTTAGCTTTTAACATTTTGTTCTTCTCCATACATTTTTTAAAAAGATCAAATGAAATTCTTTAGATGAATTTAGTTAAACAGAATCTGTTCATAGTAGAAATGGTTTCAGATGGTTTGGTTCTGGTTTCAAATGTTTTTAAGATTATTGTGGAATTGAATAGAACACTTTCATTCATTTGCTAAGTTTATCATTCAAATTGGTATCATTCAAACACATCACTACTTGACAATTTTATTCATGTATTCCCAAATTCTGGAATGGAAACTATTAGAGTGGAGAGGAGTTGATAAGGATACAGGGATTATCATCAAAGTAAACCAAAGAAGGCTTACCAAATAAATAAAAAAAAAAGAATTTACTAATTACAAAGAAAATAATCGTTACTAATTAAAAAAAAAATGTCTGCAACGTAAATGGAATTACTGAAAATTTTACTGAACCTTAAAACTAGAAATAAAAACTACAACATCTTTTCTTCTTCTTAAACAAAGCTATATTTCGCAGATGACACTTTATCTGCTTCATCAGGCTTATTGATACAAAGAATGTTCTTCATAAAAACATAAAAACAAAGTACAGTAAAACCCCGTTACGCTCGTCAAGGGACCGTGACCTACAAGCGTAATAAGCGGGATAGCGCTATAGACGGGAAATGATTTATTAGATGGGGAAACATTTAGACACCATTTTACAGGAAAGATACATGATTCTGAAATAGACATAGTGCAAATGTGAGCTTATTTCCTATTTGCCGTGTGTGTGTGCTACTGTTATGAATTATGACATTTTCAATGCGGTTCAAGTAACTATTAACATCAATTGATACTCCACTAGCAGCAACACTAATATATTTTCGGAGCAGATTTAGTGCACTGCCCGCTATTTCACGCGCCTTTTCTTGAATGATTGGGCCACTTAATGGCACTGATGCATCACGGGACTGATGAATCCATTCAATTAGAATTTCCTCGGCATCTTCATATTTTCCAATCTTTACTTTTTTACGTTTGCAACCACCCTTCGCTGCATTGGTAATTCCATTCTTATTTTTTATTATTGTTCTCAGACTGGATGTGGGAATTCCTAGAGATTCTGCGAAATCCTTCTGACTTAGTGTAGAATTCTCGTCGTACTTACGAAGAATTTGCAATTTTTCACTTATAGAAAGGGATTTCCGCTTCGACATTTTGCACTAACTTACTGTATCACAGACCCGCACTTCAAAGAATTCAAAGATTCCCTCCTGCCAGGGAAAGAAAAGAATCTTTACAGTGTTACATTTCTTTTCGATATAAAATTTTCGATATAAAAAAAGCGCTACAAGCGGGATTTGAAGCGGGTAAAAGAGGGTTATAAGATTTGAAGCGGTTTATAAGAGGGTAAAAGTATACAGAGTTACATAGAAAATTCTAGGGACCGTATGAAAGGAGCGTAAAGAACGGGATAGTGCTATAAGCGGGAGCGTAATAACGGGGTTTTACTGTATTTATGAATTGAATATTAACAATATCAAATCATATATTTAACTTTCATATACTTTGTTTTTTATGTTTTTATGAAGAACATTCTTCGTATCAATAAGCCTGAAGAAGCAGATAAAGTGTCATCTGCGAAATATAACTATGTTTAAGAAGAAGAAAAGATGTTGTGGTTTTTATTTCTAATAATAACTGTCACATTCGTATTATATAGGGTGCCTCAAAAAAATGTACTAACACTTTGATGTACTAACTATCGAAGTGTTAGTACATTATTTTGAGACACCCTGTATATGTATACGCCTAACCTTAAAACTGCTTTTCCGATAACCACTTGATTGAATTTCTCTTACAATATGCTAAAACAGGAAAAGAGTAGTAATAAAATTAAAAAGTAAAAAAAAAAAAAAGAACTCAAAAAACCCGTACTTTGTACATGACTGTAAACTGGCCTTATTTTGCTGATTTGTGAGTGTTAGGCTGCCATTGTCCCACTACCTTTTTCTTATCCTTACAAATGTAGCCTTACATCTCCTTAAATTTGTATTCACCCAATAAGAAACTCAAATTCATAGAGTAAAACTTCAATCATCCTCAAAAATAAATCACAGATGGAAAGACACATGTTTAATTCGACTTACATATGCATTACAACGACTTTTCCGCTACAGGGCCCATTAAGAAGCATTGTAGACCGCGCCTATAATATCATTTGATCTTTGCTCCCCGTGAGGATACAGAAAAGTGTCCGATATTTTCAACCCAATTTTTCCGCAAAATGAATCCACTGAATTTACACAAACACACATCAACTCCTCTGAAAGCACTCGGGAATAAGTTCGTAGAATTTCAGCCAGAATTACACAGAGAAACTTTGATTGTTTGAAGTCGACAGAAAAAGGGAATAATTTTACAGGTGAACAGAGTTCTGTGTCCATCGTTCCACCACTTACTATTTTATTAGCTTTTCGGCCCCCATCCATTAGTTGTCCTCCTCTTTTCGTCAGAAGGGCTCTTGTTCTGTAATTAGACATCGGCCGCCCTCTATGGTTGACGAGAGTCCATTAAGACGCAGAGAAATGACGATCTCGTCTTTGACCTCAAAGACCCATAAAAAAAAAAAAAAATTGTTTTATTCACCAAAGTTGTTCCATTATAGATTAATTAAAATGCAAAATGCAAATTCTCGCTTCCATAAAATACCTATTAGTTATTATAATTTGAGAGATGGTTCTACACAGCCCGTCCACTGAACCTGCTTCTCTGTATCGGAATCGATGACTTATTGGAGGGATATTTTTAAAAACGCGACAGCTTTCGATAATTACAGGTTATTCTATTCTGCAGATGAAATAAAATTTGCTTCTCCCCAGAAATAAAAGCAACCAATTATATTTCTCCGTTGTTTTTTTCCTGAGGGCGAATGTGAAGCTCGTATCTTCAAATGATATGAAAAAAGAACAGATTCCACAACCATATGCTGAAACAATGCCTAAAATGACAAGTTCTAAATACGCCATCAGGATAATAATGGAGACATTGGATACGTTTCTAATTAAATAACCAAAGGGGGAGGAAATATTTTACTTGTTGATTGGTCAACTGGTGATTTTTTGTTTACATTTGCAGCTTTTCAAACGTATTAAACTGCTGATGCCTGATCGTGTGATTCGAGATGAGAACAAGAAAGCATTCGAAATTATGCGCCATCAAAATAAATTGGATCTCGGTGATTTTCTTTTTTTATTAGAAATGCCAAACCAACAGATAGTTTTTAGCGATCCATTTGGGAGCTATTGTGATAGCGACAAAAATCGGTATCTATTGCGTTTGTCCTGTCCGTCCATCCGTGGTCTGTCCTCCCCTAACAACTCCCCAACCGAAGATCGAATCGACAAACGGATTTCACCATCGTTTTTAGAGGCCCAAACAACGCAGAAACAGGGTATTTTCAGGGACCAACGCCCCACTCCCCATGTTGGAGATATTTGGCATTACGACATTTTCACTGGATTTCCGCTATTAGCTTAAATGTTAGAAATGCAACCATCTCATTTCAATTGTCAGCTATAGCTTGATGCTTAAGGTCTCGGACTCATACACTAAAGGAAATCGGTTCAAATCTGTGTATCTAACTTTTTTGTTTTTTCAATTAATCTTTTTCTCTCAATGTCCGCGTGCTTTTTTTTTCTTATTTTATTAACTTTTTATTTTATTTTTCCTTACATAATTGTACTTCCTTTTTTATTATTATGGGTCGCCCTTAAATTTATGCTTTAGCACAAAATTACAATCACTTGTTCAATATTGTTGCAATAATATTTCTCATCTACAACACTGCTTAAACTTACAGGAAATCTTACAACAACTTCTAAAAACGAGCAAAATGATTTTCGACTTTGTTCATTTATATACCATAGATATTTTTATTACTGGCTGTTAAAACTGCGGTCACACCCTATATTAAATTCCTCCCCTCTATAAAAAATTTTAAGGATTTTTTAGGTTTTTAGATACATTCAGGTTTTAAAATAATCTCGAAACAGCTGTCTTAGCTTGAAATAAACTCAAAATGGCTTTCTATTTTTTATAGTAAACAAATAGTTACCCCTATCCTAAAAGTTGCGATTGCTCTTTTATTTCAAGTCGCCATGTTTGAGCAAGGCATGTCCAAACATGACGACCTGACATCAAAGTATCACAAAATCTGTGAAAAGAACTTGACCTTCAGTTGCCCCGATTTGATTCCAAAAATAATATTAGTCGTCTGATTGTCACGTGACATGTGCTTTAAAGCAGCAATGGTACAATGATGACTCCGTGCTGCAATTGTCTTCTTAATACCTTTTGTTCAATATCTGATCGAAAAATACTGTAAGCGATTTTTGTATCTGTTGTCATTTTATCAAATGATGTTTAACAAATCGGATTCTGTCAATGGAATTCCTTTCTTTTAAACAAATAAAGGAAAAAAGAGTGATGATGTGAGTCTGATGTCTCCAAGGCACGAGGAGCCCTGTTTTGCTGAATCAAGCTTGTCCCGTATTTCTGTATTGCTTACGAAGATTTTCTGTAATTAGCGGCGGTCCGTGTCTGACGATTCCATTATTAGGCAGCGGCAGGGGTGCCGGGGATGACCAATCACCTGGTCCTCGCCGGGGAGTCTGGGATAGCTGGACACCAATAGCAACACGGAGAACAATATGTCGGTAGCGGCAATTAATCAAAAGACCATCAAATGTCCGACGATTCTTTAGTGAAGCAATAAAAAAGAAAGCAGACTGAACCGAGGCTGGAGACCAAGAACCCCTGGTGGTGAAACTAATAAGATCAGAGACACAACATCAAGACAGTGACACGCGAAATCAGAGACAGCAGCGTTTGTCAAATTGAATTGCAGGATTAAAAACATCACAGATAAAGAATAACGAATGGAACTTATTCTAAAAAGAAAAAGTGAAATAATATAGTAGAGATATTAAGTCAATTGCCTTAAATTTCGCAGTCATTAAAGCATGTTGCTGTAATAAGAAGTGAAAATAAATATAAAAACCTTTTGGTAGTTAAAAACTATATTAGTAAAGACGCTAGATGTTTATTTCTTAGAAGTTAATTTCGAATTTTAAATATCACTAATAACTCATCACTTTAATTAACTGAGCTTTTTTTATTTCCAGTTTTTCCAAACTTTAGAAAACAATATATAAATTTTATAAAATTTACGTTATATAAAGCTTGTTACTGTAACTTATTCTAAATTAATAATAACTTTTCATTTAATCTTAATTGTTTTACTTAGATAAAAGTTACCAGAGTCGTTTAGAGTAAAACAAAAAGATTAGATTAAATATCGTATCTCGATACTGCCTCAAAAGTAGTTCGATACATCAAGCGCCATCTAGTAACAATTTTGAAAAACATTAATGAGAAAAAATGGGATATTGCCAGGATTATGAAAAAAAAATAAAAAATATATTATAGTAAAGATTCGTGAACTGCTTTAAACGCTGGCCGCAGATAAGTCTTTATAAGCGTATAAAAATTAATTTATCAAGAACTGTTTCAGGCTTTTGGGGCTCATCAGTCAATAGTAATATTGAGTGAATTTCTAATAAGCTCATCTGATCAGAAAGCAAAATTTTATTCCTATAGTTTAAGACGATTTTTTTTTTTTTTTTTATCTATTATTTTGTTGAAAAAAAAATAGTTTTATGAAAAAGAAATTCTACCAAAAAATTTGAATAATTATAAAATTCAATTTACAATAGAGAATTATATATAAGATCGTTTACGAGCTGTCTCCAACCTGTTAAATAATTTGATAAAACAAAATTAACTTTTTTAAAAACTTCCATATTTTTTTTAATGTAAATTAAATTTAATATAATATATTTTTTTAATATTTAACCATCAATCAAAAGTCATAATCTTGACAAAATAATTCTGACAAAACATTTTATGTGATTTAAAATTATTTAACTGACTGATTTGCAAAAGAATTGGACTATTCTGAATTCTAAGTTGTAATAATTAATCAACTAATAATTTATCTAGCTAGTACTGCAACCAACCATTTCTTAATTGAAATGTAAACAAGACAATAAAAATTTCATTTTTCAAAACTATGGACAATGGCTCTACATCATCGTAAAGTACTAAAAGAAAGTTAATAGTTAATAGTTAACTATTTGATTAACCAAAATAATGGCATCCAATTTGTATGCGAGTTTAGGCTACTTCTATGCTGAACCTGTTTATGAGTCATTATTTTGAGTTAGTTCGACTTCGTTTTATCTTATTAGATATTCGATACATTTAAGCTGTATAAACATTGCGAGCTGATAATGGTTTGGTATCATGCCCTTAAGCCCATAAGAGCAAACAGAGTTAGAACAAATGTTTAGGACACACGTATTTCATTAAAATTATTTAATAAAAAGATTTTTAAAAAAGCAAACCTGGACAGTTTCAGCCATATTCTGCTGATGATGGCCACGTGTTTTTAACGAGCCGAAACTGTCCAAGTTTTTTTTTTTTTTTAAATCTTTTTATTAAATAATTTTAGTGAAATGTGTCCTGATTTATTTATCAGATATTTCCTTTTGTCACACATTAAATAAGAATCTACAATAAAAGTTTTACAAGTTTCAGTTGAAATACGCGTATCCGTCTGTCTAATCAAGATAACTCCAAAACTACAATACCTAGAAAACTGAAATTTTAGAAATGGTTAATAGTTTAAGATCTAATTGATTTTGGTATTAAATCAAATTTACAACTGACCTGATTCTTAACAAATCACAAGAATTTAATCATGCAAAAATACTATAATACACGATAAAGCGAAACAGAAAAAAAAAAAAATAATAATAATTAATGTAATAAGCCGTTCCGGCATAGCCCGAGCGGTCTAGACGGCGGTCTGCCGTGTGGCCGATGTGTCGGAACCCGGGTTCGAATCCCGGCCTAGGCATGGCTGTTTCTTTCTTCTTCTGTGTTTCGTCCGTTTCTCCCCTGGGACTTACTACCTCAGGGATATTCTGGACGAGATGTGAATCTCGTCCCCCTTCTGGAATTTCCTAGCCTCACCCCGACGTTGTCAGGTAAGGTTAGCCCGTGGTCCTTAGTCGGCCAAAGTCGATGAAAGGAAGGAATTAAAGTAATAAAATTTCATAATAACAATAGTTAGTACTATTATTATGACAATCCTAACAACAGTACTTCCGGTCATAACGACATTTTACAGAAAAATCTCAATATAAAAAAATAAAAAATCAGAAAAATATTTATGTCGTAAGATAATTACAATTTTTTAATAAAATGGAATTCTTTTTAAACGATCCTTCCAAAAAGTATCATTGGAACCATTTACTTTTTGGATTTTGTAGTTCTTGTTTGAAATAACTGAATTACTTTTTCTGAAAAATAAAAAACGAATTTTAAATTTACTTTCCCTTCAACAGAACTTAAATTAATCTTAACTTTCAGTTATTTATCGATACACCGCCCCCCCCCCCCCATTTGAGAAAGTGCATGAATTCTTTTTTTTTTGGGGGGGGGGGGGGGTTGAACGACTACGATTATCATAAGCTCTCCCATATCAAAATCCTGGATATGCCTATGTTCAGAAACAAAATACAGTGATACCTCGGATCACGAACGTCTCGGTCTACGAACAAATCGGTTTACGAACACCATTTGCGAACAAATTTTGCTGCGCTTCGCGAACGATACTTCGGTTCACGAACTTGCATGCACAGAGCTCATGAGCGCACGTGATTTGCAGCGCACAAAATATAAGCGCATAAAAAAATTTAAAAAAAAAAAATTTCTCGAACAAAAAACGTATTATTTGGATTTAAATTAATTGCAATGGGAAAAACTGATTCGGATCACGAACTTTTCGGTTCACGAACAGGGTTAAAGAACGGATTATGTTCGTAACCGAAGTAACACTACAAATATTACAATTTAAGAAGGGAAGTACGAAGTATTTCAGATCATAGAAAAGTTATGAAAAGTGATCGTTTAGATGAAGGTTAAGACTTAAATTTTGATGATTCCTAAAGACATTTTAATTTGAAGATTAAAAAAAAGACTTATAAATTGAAGATCAAAAAAGGACAATTTAAAAAAAGACTTTTATAAATTGAAGATTAATTTGAAGACTGATATAACGTTTAAAACTAAAGAAATATTTATTTAACTAGCCGGGTACCGCCGCTTCGCTCCGGAACCCTTGCATATATAGCATTAAAAAAAAAAAAAAAAACTTTATTGATTTAGCAAATTAATATTGAGATCGGAGAATATACGACTTCCCAGCCCGTTGTGCCCTTCTCCACTTAACTCAGATGTATTGCGGGTTGGCGCCAACACCTGGGGTTGCCGCCATACACTTCATCGTCAGTTTGCCAGATTATTCCCTATCCCGAATTTCAAAAAATCCGGCCTTATTCCTTGTCTATATCATAAAGGAAACCTCTGTGAAAAATTTCAGCTTTCTAGATGCAAGGGTTTGGGGTGAGCGTTGATGAGTCAGTGAGTGAGTGAGTCAGGACTTTTCTTTTTATATATGTAGATTTTCATGAATTTTGTTTTGTTAACATCATTGATTAGTTCTTTATAGATTATATTTGGATCTGTTATTTTCTCATTTTCAACTGTTATCCGATTCGTTCTTTACATATTATTCCTGGTGTTTTGATATCATGTTTATTTATGAAAATACGATCTATATTTGTCTTCGTATTTCCATGAATTATAGAGTTTCTTGTTGTTCCGTAAAGACGATTTTTGAAACCATTATTGCACATAAGTTTTACGCATTTCTGTACTGCATTGTTTTTATTCATTTTGAAAATATCTATATTTACGTCGCCAATCAGTATAGTTGGACAGTTGTTTAATAAATTTTCATTTTTTATGAATAGATTCTCTATTTTAGTAACATTTTAGTAATTTGTAATTTAGCATTTTGCTTACAGAATGACAGATAGAATAACGTTTTATAATATACGTTGTTATATATTATAATAATAATAGCCCGGTACCGTCGCTTCGCTCCGGAACCCTTGCATATATAGCATTCAAAAAACAAACTTTATTTATTTAGCAAATTAATGTTGCGATCGTCGGAGAATATATAACTTCCCAGCCCGTTGTGGCTTCTCCGAATAACTCGGATGTATTGCGGGTCGGCGTCACACACCGAAAATTCACATTTTTGCATGTATCTTGCAAACGCTGAAGCGTTGATGAATAAGTGATATATCGTTCGATAGAACTTTCAAATGCCAACATTTTCTCAATATAATGTTCTCTTCCATCTTTTATACTTTTCGTTTAAATTGAGAAAAAGTCAAAATTTGACCCTTTAAAAGGCGCCATCTTGGAAACCAAAAACTTTTTTCGAAAGATTTTTGTAGCATTTTGCTTGTCTTAAAAAGATCTACGTTTTATCCATTTACATGACCACTCTATCTCTTATAGTTTGGTCACAAAATTGGAAAAACGTAAAGTCTTACGACAGACAAAATGACGCTTTTATAATATATAATTATTCAATGAAAGAAAACTTAGAATTGGTTTTTAACCTAAGAAGTGAACGTGGTTAAGGTCACGTTTTCATAATGTTAGATTATATTCTTGTTTTGTATTGTTATTTCGATGATGTTAGGAAAGGGAGAGATGTTCTCTCTTCCTAAAAATATTTATCAAGTAATCTTACTCTTGATAAAGTCTTTGAAAAATAAGACGAAATATCGAATGTCTGTAGCATTAGTGTGTATATTTAATAGTTTGCTATGATTAGATATCTGTTTCACATTTTTTGTTTAAATATTCAAAAAAAAAAAAAAAAGCTTTTCGTACAACATTTTCTGTAATAAAAAAATTAAATGAATTAATAATAATAATAATAAAATGTCCTACCTTCGTTTGTTTTCCTCTAAATCGTGACGCTTGGCTCCAACGATGCCAGGATCATCCAGGGTTTCGGAAAATTTTACATTTTTATTTCCCAACCGTAGTGTTGCCACAGGAACATTTAGCGCAATCTATTAAATAATAAACCTAAAATTGATTTATATAATTTATATATTAAATAGAGTTCTTTAAATTGTCAAGTAATAGAATTTGGTCCAGATTTTTTTTTTTTTTTTTGTATTTTTTTTAAAAATATCTAAGATTTTTGGCTGAGATGGAAGCTAAAAGTAATTTAATTATTTTGAGAGATTTAAATTATTATTAATAAAATTTGGGATTTAAAAAATTATAGCTCTTATTTTATTTCCTTCTGCAATTCTTCTTAAATTTTATGATTATACGGGACAATTCGCTCACTAAACAGAACACAAATCAGGCGGTAAGTAACAACTTATCTACTGTTCGTTTTCAAAAGACACACTCCTACTGGCGGACGATTTTACTCCGCAGAGGGGTGATACGCTGAGATGGGCCCTTTTCTAAGAAATTCTTTTGGACATTTTTGCTTTTAAGAAAAAAATAACGGAGGAGTACTTTTGCAATATTATTTATTATTTGCATAATTCTTTCCCGAAAAGCGCAAATAGAACGCAGCTACTAGTAAACTAACACTAATATAAAGTAAACATTCCCTCTTTATTTCTCCTCACCCCATTTTAATGAAATCGAAGGAGACCTGACGCATGCGCAGAAGCGTTGAAGGCTCTCGTAAACTAATTACTTAAATGTATTTTAATATTCTTCTTCCTATGAAAGAAAATGTTTTTCAGATTTTACTTGCTTTCAAACTTACTGTGTAACAATGCTTTTTAAATTACAAAAAAAAAAAAATTATTACAAGATTAGAAAAATTGAAGGAACCTTGGGTTTCTAGAACCTCTCTTTCGGAATGGGGGCGGGTTGTAAAGAAACCAATGAACTTTCCCACCAAAAAAAACGGAATCCAAATTCTTATTTTTTTTTCCATTTTCGGATAAAATGGGAGGGGGGGGTTCATCCCTTCCCTTTATATGAAGAAATAAAAGCTAGCTAAAGTTATAAATATATCAAATACTCCGAAATGTAGATAGGAATTCCACATTTCATCTCTTCCCACCCCCACCCCACACAATGATTTAAAACTCAGTATTTTCCCCCCTATTACTTAGTTATGGTAGTAAATATTAATCCACGCTAATGTTTAAACTCAATAATAGAGGTTCTGTAACTCATCTAAACCCCTACTTAGCCTGCAACTTCCAATAAACTACATTTTAAAGTTTCCCTTAACATTCACATACTACTTAATCCCATATTATGTTTTACTATCTTTCAATTGTTATACTTTTTCTTCCAAATAGATACGCTAATTGTAAAAGTAATGTTTACTTGACGTTTTAAGAGAATGTTTTCATTTTAATTCTTTCATTATTTTAAAAGTATTATTCTTTAGTGTGTGTATTTCTAACAGTTCTGAGAGACCTATCACAATGTCGATTATTAGCCGCCATTTGCAATTTATTATCCATGGGGCTCATACTCCTCCATTGCACTCAGAAGTAGTCCTAAGTTAAATCAGTTTTTTTAAGAGAGAAATTTTGGAAAAAAAAAAACACAATATGACAAATCGTTTGCTTCTAAAATTAGCTTTGATGACTTGAATCAGCGGGATTCAACCAATTTACAAAAAATTTTCAATACTGTTATTTCATTAATGATGTAATTATTTACATTTGATTAGAAATTCAGGAGTGAAATAATTCTGTATTCAAAATAATATTTTTTTATGTAAATACTTTTAAGCTAAAAAAAACTAAAGATAGTAATTGAGTTGTAGATTTATCTCTAGTTTAAATATTTTTTTGATAAATAGCGTCTATTATGAATATAGCAGACAACAGTTAGCCCAAACAGCATTAAGGACTTGTAGAAATAGGTAAATATTTGACAAATAAATATGATACTCTGATTCTTGAAATCACTCTAACGATATTGATATATTCACTTATTATTTATTTAATAATTTATTTATTGAAATTCTTCTTCTGATTTTCAAATATTTGGGGTCATATATACAAAATCATAATTAAATGATTAGAAGCTTTTAAACACAATTTATAAATTCGGAATAAAGTTGAAATACAGTATATGCAAGATGTAAGTCTTTAGTCGTACTAAGAATACAAATTTTTCATTATAAAATTAATTGAATTAATTAATTTTTTAACATAAACAAATAAGTAAATAGCAACATACTTAACGTCAAACAAGTGTGAAAATTTTCAGTTAAAAATACGAAAATATAAATAAATAAATATTTATAAACTTTTATTTTGGTGATATAATTTTGTGATATTTTGGTGATATAATTATACCGCTTTGTGATTTATTAAAAAACCTAATAATTTTGATTCGAAAGAATTTTTGAAATAATAAAATATTATTATTAATTTCCATTAAAACTTCGTCTTTTTGGATGAAAATAATTCTATCTTAATAAGTTGGATGAATTCTATCATAAGTTTACTGAAAATATCGGTTATTTCTACAATTGAAAATGAAATGGAAAGTTTGGCGCGAAAATAGTTATTTCTTACAACTTACTCTAAATACAGATTTCATTAGAATATTTCTTGTTAATTTGTATAAACTGTCTATTTTATACCTATTAACGTATGACCTGTTCTTTTTATTTCGACTGAAATGAACAACTATTTCATGATTTTACTTACTTGTCAGTGATTTTTTGTTTTTGTTTTTATTTACTTTCCAAAGATTTAATAAGTTCCTCCATTCGTGGCTAATAACTTACAATCAAGCTACTTTTAAACACTACTAGATGACGCGTTGAATCTATCCTTTAATTATGACGTCAGTGAAGTCAAATCGAGGCTCGTTAGCCTCGCGTCAAATACAATACTGAAGTTATTTTAACTTCACAAAATTAAAAATAATTAATAATTAATTACATCGCAAAGGATCATGTTTTTTACATATAGAACCCTTCAAAAAAAAAATCGCTTATTTTTAAATCTATAAAAACTGAATCGACGTCAAGAGCTTTTTAAACGACTCCAATTTTAATTCAATAGGCCTAATTGTTGTTGATGTTTTTACTGTTCATTATTATTATATTTAATTCGCATTATTGCATTGTAAGTAAAAAAAATTGCTAGTTTAACCCTAGGCCATATATGAGAAGAGGAGGTTTTTAAGGGCTAAGAATGAAAGCTATTGACGAATGCTTTCTTTCTATTAGGTCAATGCAACAATAAATATTGATAATTAAAATTTATTATTATAGTGATCTATTACAAAGGCAGGCATCAACATTACAACGCTCTACAAAAATCTGAGACGAGATCCCTTTTTCAAATTTATTTGTCACATTAACAGAAATACATCATTACATCCATTATTATAGTAAATGTTTTCGTCAACATAAACTTTCATCAAAAAAAAAAAGAAAGAAAGAAAGAAAGAAAGAAAGAAAATGATCGGCTCAAGTTAAATATCGAGCGAATGATTCTACTAGAGCCATCTAGCGACAAAAATTATAAGTTTTCAATTACACGAGCATTCGAACGAATTTTTCTTTTATTTACAAGAATTAAAGATAATGGTCAGCCTTTAGCTCTTCAATTCAAACAATAAAATAAGCATCATAAGAATCATAATGTGAATAGTTATTGTGATTTTTATTTTATTTTAATTCTCCTGTGTATAGTCTACTACAGCCATCTAGCGGCATAAATCTTAAGTTTTCAAATTACAAAATCAGAAGGGATGAAACAAGCTTAATTTTTATTATAAGAAATTAAGAAAATAGTCATGTTTTCAGTTAAAATTAAAAGAAATAGTTCATTAAGTAATAATTCTCCATGGTTCATGATTTACATTCTTTCTATTTTTAAGACAAACTGGGGGCTCTCAATTTCGTCACTCTTGAAGCCAGGATTGAATTTATTTTTAATAAAGACCAGATATTTTTATTTCTTTAGAAATTGCAAATTAATAATTAGTTGCTGTTTAGGTTTAATAAATTTCGCTGAAACTGTATCTTCATTAACCTCACATTTGGACTGAAGCTGTAATCGAAATATGTCTGGTACTTCTAAATTGATGAGATTCTAAAGGAAAAGAAAGAAAAGAAGAATATTATTACAAAACAAAACATAGTTAAATAGTATTTAATACAGAATATATAATTATGCATTAAATTTATAATGGAATATTTTTTCTCGAATGGAAATTTTCATTGAAATTGCTATGGAATGTTTCTGTAACATTGGCAATCTACCCTGAAACTGGTATTTGCATATTGTTATGAAGCATATTCAGCACCTTTATTTATGTTTCGGTTTCTGATTATTTTTTTTTTCCCTTTGCTGTTTTGCAATTAAAAAAAAAAATTATGCCAACGCATAAAATTAAGGGTGACCCATTAAAACTCATTTCATTAAACGTCATGACATTGAACGTATCGTGCAAAAAATTCCCAAACTTGACCTGAACTTCATCTAAGGAGAGTTGGAGGGTGATTCGCCGCGCAACGACACCGGACTGTCCACCTGAAAAAGGTGAAGTTTAGGAATTTTTTCCTAGACAACTACTGACTCGATCGACTTGAAATTTTAAGATGCATTATTTAGAGTGTCTACTAAACAATCTATATTTTTATTCGACCGTATCTATAACAGTTTGAGGCACAGTCGACTGTTTGTTTGCGGAAGCAAACAGTTGACTCTGTCCGCATTCTTCCGGATTTGCAGAAGTAAATACCCCATTCCTATGGTGTTTGGGCCTCTGAACACAATGGTGAAGTCCGTTTACTGATCCTACCTTCGTTCGGGAGTTGTTATGGAGGAACAGACATGGACAGACGGACGGAAAGCACAAACCCAATAGTTCCCGTATGAGTTGCTAAAAAATTGTAGCGAATTATATTCTAGCAATATACACTAATATATTTTATTTAATCATTACTTTTTAAAGCGGATCAATTCTTATATTTTAAATAACAAATAACAGAAAATGCTAGTTTAACCAAATCGAACTCACATGGGAAACATGAAGCTCGCATTCTGACACTGCCTTGATACCAGGAAGCTCAATCTCCACAGTTGCTGACCTACTGGCTTCAGAAACCTGAACTCGGAATTCCGGAGTTTTAAGTTCGGTTCCGTCAACAGCAGAAGACGGCGAAACTACCAGAACTTGGTCTAGTGATGACCTAGTCTCGATTCCTTTATCCACATCCAAAACATTTTTAGCAGAATTATTACAAGGTTGGGTTTCGATTTCTTCGATGAGTCGATGACCGGAGACTTTATCATTGTTTCCAGGTAACTGAAAAGATGTTTGCTCATCCTCCGAGTCAATAGGAGTCACCACAGCTTTGAGAAGCGAAGCAGGACTATCCAGAAAGTTCTGGCAAGTTGGTAACTCGGCTTTGTTTCTCGAAGTAAACAGCGAAGAAAGGATTTTTTCGTCTCCCTTAAATCTTGTTTGTTTGAGAATTTTGAATTCTTCTTCTAATAGTAAGTCGTGTTGATTCTTGAGATAGTTTTTAGCTAACGATATTAAAGATGAACGGACTTCAACATCATCATCCTTATTCTCCAGCACTTCAGGATTAAAAACAAGGGCCAATACTTTATAAGTCCCTAGCAAGCAAAACAAAACCATTGTTAATAAGATTAAAGACTGGGTTTATGTAAATTGCAAGAATGCAAACAGTTATCTAAATTTGTTAGTGTAAATATTTGTACTAATTAATAAAACAAACATCTTTAAAAAAAATGTGTAATCTGTTTTACAAATTACTTAAACATGCTCTTAATATGTATTTACTACATCATTGTCCTACAACTATTCGTAATCATTTAGTATTACAGATTATTGTACAATAAAAAAACTATAGTACTTTAATCTTAATTCATTTATTTATTTATATATTTAATTTAGAAAATTTATAGGACTTATTTACAAAATTTAAAATTCCTTAATGTTTCAAGGATATCCATTGTTGAATTATTTGATCTGATAAAATGAGACTATAAATAAAAGTAAACATACCGCTTTTGTCTTTTGAGGATTCGATTGATGTTGTAGTAACAGGAATTGGAGCTTCAAGAGACTCTGGTTTAGGAATTCTGGCGTATGAACAGAAGTTTAAATATACTCGGTCTGTGCTGTCCATCTATGGAAGAACATTATTGCTCATAAACCAAATATATTATATATAATCGCTGAGGACATCTACAAAATACTTATTATAAAATAGTTTATATGAAATTAAAAGTGAAGTTCTGCTATTAAAAAATTTTTATAAGTTGGGAAATCATATTTCAAACAAATGTGCATAATTCGTATAATTAATCAGTTATTATCTTTTAATATATGATTTATTTATTTTTTTCTTTACTTTCTACATTTATGAAGTTGAAAATCGTGCGGTCATATAGTTTGTATCAACAGCAGAATGCCGACAAAACAGCATTAATAAGAAATCAAAATAATTGCATCATCAATTTTAAAAAATTGAAAAGCGGTTCATTATAAAAATCCTTTTATATCTGATAGAAGATAGATTAAAAAAAGAAACGAGTTTGGAAATCGAATAGCTATCGGATAAAGAATTATTAAATAGCGTGACGATTTAAAACTTATAGTATAATAAAAGTTACAAATTCCGTAATTATAAAGATGACATTAAAATTCCGAACTTACCAAGAAGATACATACTATTTTAAATTGAAATTTATTATTTTTTTTTTTTTTAACAAATAAATCTTAGTTACCTGTTTTATTTTGACGCAAAAAACCGGCTTTGGTTTTTCCATCCATTTTCGACCTTCGTCTAAGTTTCTGGATATAAATTTCTGATATGCCGAGGGATCGCTATTAGCTAAATCATCTAACATACTCCATACGGACTGGGCTTGGCTTAGTAAGTTTTTCGCATCCATAACTGTGAATTTCAAATCTTCATTTAAAAACCGTAATTCGGAGTTTTTTCGCAGGCGCCTCAAAGCATAAAACAGTTCCTGTATATTTTTCAATTGTTTTCCTTATTGTCATTGAAATGCCAACAAAGGCAGATGATCGGTTGCTAAGCACGCTTCTGTTGCCATAACATACCACAATCAATATCATGCCGAAATCCCTCTGTTCAAGCGCTTTTACTACAGTTTTGAAAGTTGCTCTTACTAATAGATGTTTTAAGAATTTTCATCAGCTGATTTCTTTTTTCTTGTAAGGTGGGAGAAATCTCATGAAACCAAATCAGACAAGGGAATTTTGGAGGGGGAGGGATGGGGAGTGGCGGCAATATTATTTCGTATATTATACAAAATGCAACTATTATTATCTAAGCATGTAGTTTAGCATGAAAAAAAAAATAGATGTTATCTTTTTTTCCTTAAAAAACAAACCAACCGTGTCAGTAATTGGTATATCTTCGTTTTTTGCAATGGACCACTTGAAGATAGGCGGGGCTTCGTAGTTACAAAGTATCCCACCAGGCTAATTTGTTTTAACCCGTGTAGATATACATGAAATATATTAAAGGATATTCCAAGCGTTTTGACAGAATTATTGCAATAAGGGATTGCACAGTACTAAACCATTTCGTCTTGAAATATCAAAAATCGACGATTTGTATATTTGTTTATCCCACAAGATCTCGCAGCATGTGCTTACGTGACGTCGGTAGGGGCGTAAACCTCAAGTGGTCCATTGGAAATACCAATTTGTAGTGTCGTCAACAATTTTCCAGAGTCTGAGCAACACTATTTTTTTCTTCTGTCGTCATTAATAAATTTAATCATGCTTAAAGCAATTAAAAGATTAAACAAGATGGAAGAAAAAAAAATCCGTTTCTACGATGTTATTAAAAAGATTTTTTGGAAATTTCTGATTATAACTTTATTCAGACTTTATCGCGTTTCAGTACCTGATTTTACTTTCGAAGATTACTTATTTTTCTTTCTTTATATTATTTCTCATTTCAAATATTTTCTGGCTAATCGGTAATTTTTACATATTTTTTTTTAACAGATCTTATCCTTAACACTTTCAGTTTTCAGTTTATGCTGTTGTCTCATATTTCATCAACTGCCATAACAAAATTCGAATGCCCATTGGTCAGTTACGGGCAAAGACCTTAGAAAAATTGCTTGTACATACCATCGGTGGTGCCGCTAAAATTAATAGGTAATTGAACAAATAATTAAAGAAATAAAAATAAAAAGCCAATTATTAAAATTGTTTTTAAGCATTATAATTTCCCTATATGCAACTATACGCAATGCATAACCTTGAACATCAATGTTTAACTATTTTCTCTCTTCACAACCACCTCCAGTCTTTCACAATTGTCAAACCATCATTTTTCTGGGTCAAACAGTGCTTGATGTAATTGTTTTTTTCTTCATCTTCTTTCCATCTACTTCAATGTACTACCTTTATGCCGGGTACTTTTTATTTTTTTTAAAAAACAATTAAAAATCAAACATCCCTCCTCTTTTTTTTTTCCGTACAGAAAAAAAAAAAAATACATTTATGGCGTTTTATGTATCCTTTTTATAAAGAAAAGAAATAATCCTTTTCATAGCACATTTATACATCAACATCAGAAGAATCACATACAATATATTTGCATGACTGGACCAATTGTCTTTAAAAGAGGGGATTTGGGGGAGTGAGAAGGTAAAATTACAAAAAACAAGGAAAGTAAGACAACAAATGTTAAAATTATAAACGAAAAAATATTTAGTAATAAGGATTATTTATTCTTAGAAGAGATAAACCGTGTGACAGCTGCTTAAGTAGAAATCTTAAAAAGAAATACTAATGATTAACTAGTACATAAAGAACTTTCACATTCTTTATCTTGTTGTAATCCTCTTCTATCCAGGAGCATCGTTTTAGTATTGGGTTGGTTTTCTAATTGTGTATGTTTCAATGTAATTAAATCTGAACCCAAACATTTTCTTTAATTTCACAGTACGATATATCATATAAGATGTAATTATCATACATATATCTTCTTAGACCAAAATCATTATGCAGTGGAGACCATACGAAGGAAAAAGAAAACTGGGGAGTCTGGAGAGATGATGGTCAAAAGATATAATAGAAACATCTGGAAACATTTGGCATCGATTAGCCCAGGATAGGAAAAGATGGAGAGATTTGGAAGAGGCCTACTGCCAAAAATGGCTACAAAAAGGGCTGAAGAAGAAAATATATCTCTTCTACAATGAAAAAAATAAACATTGAGTCATTAGAATGGCTTTAAACAAGTTACAAACAGGCATTTTTATAAGCAAAAATGTCCTTTAGCAGTACCCAAATTCAATTATGGGGAGGAACTTGTCATTCAGATGGTGGAGATTTCAATGTTAAAAAAAATTCTTCACTAAATTTCTTTTTAATTCACAACTGAGCTCCTATTTATAAGCATTTATGCTGCCTCGAAAGAATTTCAGAAGTCGCATTGTGGCGACTTCACAATTTTAGGTTACAAATCCTTGTAATTCTTCAATAAACCTCGAAAGTAACACAGGTGATAAACACTAATTGAAACATCTCTAGAGGAAGAGGATCTTAGAATAATGATCCCAATAAACATCTAATGACAGATTCCAAATCATGATTCTGAAACAGAAGTAAAGCAGTTAGTGGTTTCACTGAATGTACAAGAGATGGTTCAGAGGATATATTACCTTTAAATCTGTCGGCTTCTTGATTTTCTTCTGACTTGAAGCCGACTAAACCTATTAATTCTCTTGATTGAAATTATAAGAAAAAAATAAATCCTCAACATTTTTCTCTAACTGAAATAATAAATATTCTGAAGCAAAAACAATTAATAAATTCAATTTCTTTAAAACATCAAACCTTTATTGATGGACTGCAGAAGCTTCTATTTTATTTATTTATATGAATGTTATGATTTTTAGGTCTTATATTTCACAGGATAACCATTTTATTAATAGCAATTCCTGTTTGTTGTCGAAAAGTGTAATATACCATTGTTTATTTTGCTCAGCAGTCTTTATTTCAATTTTTTTTTTTAATACTTTAAATATTTTAATATCTTAATATTTGTCCAAAAAAAATGTCTAGAAATGAGTGCCAAAATTTTGACTATGAATGTGGATGATTGAAATTAAATTTTCCTTTCAGTTTCGTTTCCAACAATCTAAATCTTAAAAAAAGAGAGAAGACAGAATCAAATTTCAACTCGTAACATAAACGAAAGACTGACTTATGATAGATAACTAGACGTCTCTTAAGTAAATTCTATTTATAACAGATCTGCATTTAACGTGATAATTACCTACATTATAAAACAAACAGCACACTTTTTGTAATATTAACAATATATATTCATGACAGTTTCGAACATTGACTGTTTCTTCATCAGATTAGTTAAAAGTTTACATCTATTATGTAAATAGATGCAAACTTTTAACCAATCTGATGAAGAACAGTCAATGTTCGAAACTGTCACGGATATATATTGTTATATATTGTTATATATATAGGAATTTGTTTTATAATCTAGTTATAATAACTAATGAATCTGTTTTTATATTTTTCTGAAAAAAATGAAGTAAAATAAAAGAAACGGAAAAATAACGGGATAAAATATTAAAACTTTCCTTAATAGCTTTTAACTATATCATATGATAAATCCAAATTCAGCAGGTAATATTCTTACAAAAATGTATTCATTGTTATCAAGTGTCTTACCCACATCTGCAAGTAGTATTAACAACAATGATAAAACCTGGTTAAGTATTTCGGCATTGCAGTAGTGGTAAGCATGACCTCAGTCGTAAGTTTACATCAACTCTTGATCCTCAAGCAGTTTTCATTTGATTACTAAAAAACGTGGATACCTTTCGAAGTAAATCACTTGACTATGAATGACAGCAGCAGACAAGTATGTGAACTTCGACTAAGCTGGCTGTTGTCAAAAAAATGAGCCAATCAACTTGGCAGTATCAAACAACAGCTTATAACTCAAATCTTACCAAATAAGAATGTTTTAAGAAGAAATGAAGATTTTTATTTTTTTTTTAATAAAAAGTTATTTATTTTATATGTATTTATACGGGAAGCTGCATATGTATTGCAGCAAACAGCTATCTACAGTGTTGGCAAAAATGCTTTTTTGCACAATTAATTTTTACTACCAAGTAATGGAACTCAATTGTTGATACATTTGGTAAAGCACTGCTTATTATATAATACACATAATTTAAGATAAAAACCTAAATTTTCAAGGTATGTAAGATTAACAATGAAAGTACAACTGTGGTCGTTGAATCACGTCTAAATAAAATATCAAAAGTTTTAATGAGTAAATCAGCAAATGGATTTAGAAAACCAAGGCGGCTATGCTTTCCTTTTTAATAATTCTTTGTTCTCCATCTTCATGCTTTCAAGAACTGATGCAGGTAAGTAAATACAGTAGAAGAAAACGGCTTTTCAAAATAATTTGTGAACAGCTGCAAAATGTTAAGCTTTAAATACAGGAATTTTGTTGATTTATTTATTTATTTTTTATCAAGAGTCTCAAATTTAAATATGGAAATCATGCAGTTTAAAGTAACTTGCATACTTTCCAACAAAATATTTCTATAGAATATGAGCCTAAATTAAAATATACTAATATATTTTTTTCAAGCTTCCATGACATTATAGTTATTACAGTTTAAAAACTTAGCAAATTCCTAAAAATAAAATTTCAGTTTTTAAGTACTTTTTGTAAATAAAATAAAACAAAACATCTTTTTAACTTCTCCCACTGAGTCAACAATTATACAGGATATATTTTCTTCTTACTTTACATAACATTTGGAAAAATAAAAATAAATAGTGTTGTAAAAATAAATAATTATAATTACAACAAACAATTAGCATTGCATTGAATGGAATATTTTCACTGTACTTCAGCCACAAGTTTATCTTCAACTCATAAAAATACTAATTCAATATATTAATGCATATCTTGAAAACAACAACAGGACTGCTGAAAAATAGATTTTTTTTCTTTCTTTTTCTTTTCTTGCTCTCTATCGTTTCGTTTTCTTCTTAAAACCAAGGACATCAGTGCTTTTATTTAACTATAGTTCATTTTTTATTCACAATTACTATATCACTGTTGAAGATGGACTCTAGAAAATGTTTAAACTAATGATGATCTGCTCTATAATAACATCAAATTTTGTTAGCCTATGATAAGTCCACAACCAAATCGACACTGGTTTTTGGAGTGGTTCAGCATACCACTTAGTGCAAAGGTAAACGGTAATGGTTGTAATTTTTTCTCCAACACTGCACCAACAGTCCAATTACTATCAGCCATGCCTATAAAAGAAAAAGAAAAAGAAGTTATTTTGAACTTAATGAATTCATTCAGATGATATAGCAATTATTCAGATATTGTTTTCCAAGAGACATTAACAGAAGTAAGGTTGCCTCTACCTCAACTGAATTTAACGGCCACTGTGGCTGTATACATAGCCAAGGCTTGTCACTGGCATGTTCAAAGGTAATTTGAACTCATAATCTATAAAATTTCAAATATATTTTTTGTTCCTATTCCCATCCTAATAGTTAACCAAACTGAACAAGAATTGAGGGCAATTTTTTTTTTACAATTTCACTTGCATTAAGAATTTTGAAAATAAAATTACTTATGATTGTTTATTACAAAGGTGGCTCAAGATTGACCAAGATTTTTGTTTCTATAGAGGAAATGGAAAGTCAGACAAGCACCACACTATGCAAGTTTCTCAAAGTATTTCCCTTGAGCGTTCAGGCACCGCTCCATCATTGAGGCAGTTCCCCGATTCCTTTGGCATAGAAAGAACTGCGCTGCTGTCGTACTCACTGTAGGACATCTTTTTTTAGTGTTTCATCTGTTTTGAATTTCTCCCCCCCCCCCCCTAGATAAGCTTTAAGGGGCCCAAACAAATGATAATCATGGGGGGGGGGGGCTAGTCTGGACTAAGAGGCGTGGTACAAAACCTCCCAGCGCATTTCGGTTCAGTACAAAGGATAACAGAAACAATAGCGGGAATCAATGAGTAGCCTTCAAAACAAAAATAAGCAACAGTAATTTCACAATAAAAAAGATAAGTTAAAAAATTCATGTGCCAGCATTCCACAGGCCTCAAATGAATTTTCAAAGGGCATTAAAAGAATAAAAAGCACATAAATCACAAACGTCAATGGATGACCCAAGTTGGGACCATATATTTATGAATAATTTTATGCACTTTTTATTCTTTTAATGTGCTAAGGAAATTCACTTGAGGACGGTGAGATGCTGGCACATGAATAAATATTTTAATCTAGAAATAAATATTTTAAAACTATCTTTTATTGATAATTTATTATTGCTTATTTTATAGTTTTTGGGGGCTCCACACTGATTCCCATGACTGTTCCTATTATCCTCTGTACTGGTGACTACTCCTAGATGATGACTGCCAAAGAGTGTGAAACAGTTGTTCTAAGATGTTGCACTAACATACATGGTATGGGGTACTTTAAAGTCCCTTATACTGCGGCCTCAAAAGGCCTATTGTGTGTCCCAGTGTCATTTAATTCTGCATAAGTCCTAAGATTTTACCTATCTGTAGTACATATAGCTTGAAGGAATCGAAAAACCCATTCCTAGCATATTGTGTCTGATCTAGCAAGCGCTTCACACTTACTAAGGATGTGTATTGCTGTAGATGTCACACCTACAAGGATGGGTTGTATATCATGGATTTTGAAATCCTTTGGGGAGACGATAGTACACAAGAAGTCGATCTTCCACACATTTCAAAATATTTGACATTGCTTTCATTGGATTTCCTGTAACAGCTTAAATGTTAGAATTGCAACAGCTCTGTTATTGTTGTCGGCAGTAGCTTAGATAATAACATAACAGACTTCTGTGAGGAAGTTATTAGGTTCAAGTCAGCTTTGTTCTTTTATTTTTTTTCTTCCTTTCTTCATTGTTGATTTTTTTATTTTACCTTACATTAATATACTTTTGCTTTCATCTTCCTTTTTTCCTTCAACCTTTGTTTTTCTTTTTCATTATGTTTAAAGTTTCCGTTTGTTACTTACATTAAAAATATTAAAGGGATTATCATTTACATATTCTAATTGTATCTTTTTCTGGATTATATTAATAAGTAACAGAAAAAAATAAATTAACATAAAAAAAAAAGGAAAACAAAAGATGAAGAAAAACTACCAAGAAATTAAATGCTATTTGGTCATTTATATAAATAATAAAGAGTCATAAAAATAAAGTAATATTTTACTTTATCTTCTAATTAAAGGGGATAGCATTTTAAAATTTCTAGTTCCATTACTAATGTAAGCCAGATAGAACAAAATAAATAAAAAAAAAGTATATTAATAAAAAGAAAAAAATCAACGATGAAGGAAGAAAGGAACCTAGTAACTTCCCCACACAACTTCATTGCGTTATTATCTGAGCTACCACCGACAACAATAATGGAGCTGTCGCAATTCTAACATTTCAGCCGTTACAGAAAATTCAATGAAAACAATGTCCAATATTTCGAAATGCTTGGAAGGTTGACCCCCAAACCTCTATATATATATATATATATATATATTAAATACTTCATGGATACCATCATCTCCTGAAAGGAAATATCATATACAAACCATGTCCTCTCCTTATTAGTGAACTCTTGGTCTCAATCATTTATGCTTATGAATAAATGTACTTATTTTATTCTTTTAATGCGCTACTAAAATTCATTTGAGACCTACGGAATGTTGGCAAGATATTTTTTTTTTTTTTAAATGATCTTTTATTGCTTATTTTAGTTCTGAAGGCACTGATTCCCACAAGTGTTCTTTTATTATTTACTTAATTACATTGAGTCAATGCCCTGTCATATATGTTTTCGTTTAATTCATTTGTAAACAATCTTCTTTGTTAAAAGCTTTAACTTCTATGTCACATTGATTTGCAAGCAATAGATCACAATAGACTACTATTTTAACAATGAATTTTAATACCAACCTCTAAAAACAAGGTTTGCTTTGGGAAGGTCAATCTGATAGCCAATGGAAGCTACGCTTTCTTGTAGTCTAAAGCTTGTCTCCACCTCGACTCCCAGCTGTAATTGCTCACTTGCTTTGTGATAATAGCAGACATGAATACCTGCGGCTCCTAGTGTTCCACTACAACAGTAGTTGTCCGCTAAAAAGAAATTATAAAAATTCAAGATGTTTGTAAAACAAGTTCAATCCCATAAATTTTCATTATTGATTCCTTGAAAAGACATACAATTAAAATAGTGTTTTGTCAATATAAAACTAATTTATAAGATTTCTTACAGAGAAGCTTTTGCTGTAATCGTTAACATGATCTAACAATATTCAATTATGACAGAAAATAATAACATCACAGAATATTCATCTGTAACTTATGTTAATGCTAATAAATCATTCTCTTTCTTTTTCTTATGTCTAGTTTCAAGAATCTACGCTCAGATTCTTTAGTTCAGTTCATTTAGAAAAACCATATCAAAATTCAAGGAGGAATTTTTGTAAAATCAAAACAGCTTATGGTACCTGTTCAACTCTAAGAAATTATGATTCCATCTTATCAACTATTGCAGAACATGAATACCTGCAGTAACATCATTCAATTCTTCTGTTTAGATATAAATGAGATGGCTTCGCTGTATGAAATTCTGGCGTTGCTGCAGTTTACCAAAATTATGAGATTATTATCTGTATAATCTTTATACTAGTTCGATGTACATTTCCATATTTAGATTTCTTTTTTTTTCTTCTTAAAACTGTAATTCAGGGATGGATAATATCTGGCAACGAGGACTTACAATCATTGACTCAAAAGTGAGTTTGATTTTATTTCAACTACAAAACAAACAGCATGGGTTTTGCAGAAATGCTCCATCTGAAAACTACCAGTTACAGATAAATCTCAAATTTTTCACATCAAATATTGTATTGTGCATCCGACATATCAACACTGGAGTTTGTTTTTTTTTCTCTTTCTTTTTTTTTCTGGTAGTTAAAGATCAACAACAGCAATTGGAATACAACCTCCAACCCAATAACAAACTCTCAAGTGCTAGAGTTTGCAGTTTTCTACTGAAGTTACAGCCAACCATCAGCAACTAATTTTTGGAAATGTTGAACCTGCTGAAATTCGAAGAAAGGACGTCCCATACTCTCAGCAAATGGCAAAAGGTACTCCTGTAGCATCTCCTGATATTTTACCATATTCATTGCCCCAAATGTTACAAATGCTACATTACTCTTGGAGTGCCAATCCCACACCATTACACTTCCAATCTCTACACTGACATTTTGAGTACATATCTTTTTTGCTAATATCGTGCACTGAAACTGCCATTCCAAGATTAAATTTGCATACCCTCCAACATTGGTCATCCTCCTATCCGTAGTGGCCGGCAGCGGCGGGGGGAGCCGGAAAGAAAGAAAAAAAAAAAAAAAACGAAATCTCCAGTTCAACAATCAAAAAAAAAAAAAAAAAAAAAATTTTTGAAAATAATGGACTTGCATGATCCGCAGCCGAAATTGGTATATTATATTCAATTAAATAACGGACAAAATAAGTTTCTGCTTTAATAATGTTACTTTCTTCAGGTTTAGTGAAAAACGATTGAACAGAAACTTGCATTGACTGATGTTTTTTTAAGTTCCACGTGCTTAGTACACGACACATGACGTCTACAGTCTACAGTCGTCTCGACCGCCATGGGCAACGGAAAATTCCGTGCAGTATACCGTGCAACGAGCATATCCATCCTTTCCTGGTAGAAGACAAGGGAAAAGCTTTCGATACTCCTCTCGAAATTTTTGATTGTTTTTTTTCTTTCTAGGAGGATCTACATCTACATCCTTATTACTGGGTTTTAAAAACCGATCCATGATATACGCGTATGCAGCTTTCAACAAATTTACGAACCGAATGAGAGTTGGCCGCCCGGTTTTTGTGAGATCTGTGCATGTAGCATCGATTATTCTGGTCAAGCACTTCCATCTGATCTTCTGACAAAGAGTGCGCCATTGCTTTAATCGCTGGTTACTTATCAAAAGCGAATTGTATTTATAAATCCTGAAATCTAACAGACATAATTTGTAAATGAAAGTCTATAAATAAACAAGTATTTTTATAAATTAGAACTTCTCCGATAATTAAACGTTAGCCTACTATAAGTTAACTATAATTTCTTGGCGAGAACAGACGGCGGCATCCATTTTGACAGGAAAACCTAATTGATCAGCATTTTTTTTTTTTTTTTTTTTTTGAGGAAAAAAAAATTAAGGATGAAAATTTCTGAATTCCGTAGCTTTTCCCCATTCTCGCATAGTTTCGTAGTACTTACTTATTTTCCGTACAAACTACGGATACTCCGTAGAAGTTGAGGGTATGAATTTGTTTTCATCACTCCTCCTTTAA
Source organism: Thereuonema tuberculata (assembly GCA_023159025.1). Taxonomy (NCBI): domain Eukaryota; kingdom Metazoa; phylum Arthropoda; class Chilopoda; order Scutigeromorpha; family Scutigeridae; genus Thereuonema; species Thereuonema tuberculata. The sequence goes on along the minus strand of JAFIDM010001028.1, from coordinate 27,364,298 downwards.
GGACATATTTTCTGTTGTCCAGAGAAGCCTTGTCTCCTTATGGCTTTGCTTCAGTAGAGGTCAAGACTTTTTCCTCTTGAAAATGGAGGTGGTGGAGACTCATGGAATATGTTATGAACAGTTGATTTAGACACAGGAATGTCAGGATGTCTGGCTATGGTTCTGATGGATATATCATCTTCAGTAACCTCATGAATAATGACACCCTTTGCATGTGATGCAAGTTTGGGTGGCATGCCACTCGATTTTTTTGTTCCATACTTATCACCCATATTCAAATAATTATCAGTACGAGACCATCCCAATGCCTTTGCAATTGACCAGAATCATGTACAGAGCATACTTGTCCCTTTTCAAAGTCTGTAAGTGGTTTACTTCGTGGCAATCTCAGCCATTTGCAAGTACCTGTAGTGCCATCTCTTCCCAGATTTTATAATTAATGGTATTTTGGATAGTGGCTTTATTATTATTGGACACTTCACAGTGTTGTTTTAATTCATATAAATTAGAGTAGAGGATCGATTATTCGAATACCAATCAACCGAAACATCGGTTAACCAAAGGCATTCCAGTAGATAAAAATTTACAAACTATTTAAAAATCTGAAGCAAAAGACAATTAATATTATTGTCAATTATTATTATTATTTCCTAAACTGTAGACCTACACAATATAAATTACCTTATTTTAAATCCGTCCTGTGACTTCGTTACGCTGTTTTTGTCATTACGTTATTTTTGCCGTTATATTATTTAGCAATGTTTAAAATACAATGTAAGGTTTTGTGTTTAATACGTATCACTGTTTCTGTGTTTCATGTTGTTCCTATGACACTGATACAATTTTTTCATAAATAATCGTCTATCCAAAATATCAGTTATCCGATATTTAGGCACCCTGTACATTACTTGGCATTATGGCTGTAAACTATTCAATTTCTATTATTTCCTTCCAAAATATTACTAGGAAAGTGTCTTCCCAGTTTTGAATTCTTTTATTTATGAATCTGTATCTATGAAGTGACTTTAGAGTAACATCAATTAACACCCTGACCAATCCCTTATGTTTCATTAACTACTGCTTTCGACACTCAGTGAATGCTGGGTTAGTGTAAAACATGAACTGTAAATAACTGCCAAATAATAATCTACGTAACAGTTTCTTTTCTTTTCACATTTGGTCTGTCTTCATACAAGTGAAATTCTTTGAAAATGGAATAACCTTCACTAGTTTGTTTCTACAGCTAAAGAAGGAACTGATTACTTCTAAAAACTGAAGCTGATTGCATCTAATCCAATGGATGGTATGGATGCAAAAGTCACTACACATTTATCCATTTATTATTATAACTTAACCTTTCTAAGTTATTACTGTCCATACTGATTTACAACTACTTTGTATGCTCAAACTGTCTTCCTCCACACTGATACTTAGTTTAAGGTGTTCAAGAATGCCGAGACAAATGGCTTAGCAAAATTGTCGATCTGTATCAATGTCATGAAAGGCTTGTTCGATGGATGCTTCAAGGTCGACCAGTGTTCTTGGTTTTGTAGCATACACTTTGTCATTGACTAGGCCCCCAAAAAGAAATCCAAAAGCGTGAGGTCTGGAGATCTTGGTGACATTTCAACTGATCCTCTCCTTCTGATGAGTTTCCCGTGAAAACCTTTCATCCTAGTTCCACACAAAAATTCCATTCTTGCTTAGTAAACATCGTTACAATAAAACAGTGGATTACACCGACTAGCAAATGCACTTCTTGCAGTAGATATTGAAACTAAAGCTCTACACACTCCTCTTGCGGTTGACACTGAAATTACAGCTCCACACCAATGTCAAACATTCCGATTGCAAACAAGTGCAAATGCTGCAGTTAAGGACTATTTACACAAAGGCTAATGGCTTTTGGGACACCCTGAACATTAAGCCCTTAATACAATAGATAACCATACACCTGGAAGAATATATGAAGTTAAAGCCACAGCTTAATTAAATTTAATCAAATGTAATATTTCCTACACGTTTCATATCAATCTCAATATTTCGTCAGAGATTCAAAAACCAATAAAGACTCAAATATCCTACAATGTCAAGTTTTATGTAAATACAGTGTTCAAAAGAAATTTTAAGTAAGTTTCAGTAATAATTTCATGCAAAATTTACATCAAGTAATTATAAATCTTTATCTAAAAATTAAAAAAAAAAAAAGCCATAACAAAAATTTTCCTTTTTGGGGATTTTTTCATTTCTTATTTACCAAATAATATGGAAGCTTTGTAATCAATGAACCTTTACTTAGAATTCAAAGTGATTTGAATCGTAACTTTGAAATCTTAAATCAGATATGCAATAGGAGTGATTTGAACAAATCTGAATTTACAAGGGGGAGGGAGTTTTCTGGACTAAAATATTCTCAGAATTGTAATAGAAAACAAGGAAACCCTTACAATATTAGAAAACCTTACATCAAAATTTTATTAGATTTATTATTGATATAGAGGGTTAAACATTATTTGACATAATACAGGGCGTGTCCCAGATTGAAGTATACACACTTTGAAATGTTATAACTCAGCAACGAAATGAGATAGAAATATAAGATGTGTTGTGTATGATCCAGATGGCGCTGGAAAAGCATAGCAACACGCTCATTGATGTTCATTTGTTTAGAAACCAAAATGACGGTGAGACTTTCATTCGATGAACATAAGTGGATACTGAAGTGTTATTGAAAGTGGAGAATGTTGTTGAGGTTCAATGATGCTGAAGGGGTGAATTTGGTACACCACCGCCAACAAGGGTAACAATAACAAACTCCGAGACAAGTTTGAAGCCAAAGGAACGGTGAAAGATGTGTTGAAAGGTCGGTGCGGGACAAAGAGAAGTTCCACTAATAACGAGTGTGTTGATGCTGTCATGGAGGTTTTTGGACGACTCCCCAAAGAAGTCAGTGAGGCAATGCTCTCGTGAGATTGGTATCGCCAAATCCAGTGTTCATCGAATTTTGCAAGGTCAAAAATGGAAGCCTTACATTCCACGACTTGTCCACACACTAAATGAGGAAGACCCAGATAGGCAACTGCAATTTTGTGAGTGGTTCCTGCACAAGTGTGATGAAAGGGAGGATTTTCAAGACTTAATTGTTTGGTCAGATGAAGCAACAGTCAAGCTTAATGGCACAATTAATCGTCACAATTGTGTATATTGGGCTAACGAAAACCCAAACATCATTGAAGAAAAGGCCGTCAATCTTCCGGGATAACGGTATGGTGTGGTCTGTCCTCAAGAGGTTTACTTGGCTATATATTTTCGAACGTACTGTCAGACTTACCTGTAGATGTTGGAACTCATGATTCCAAGTCTTAATGATCTCTTCGAGAATGGAAATGAGGTTTACTTCCAACAAGATGGGGCTCCACCTCACTTTCATATCAATGTGAGAACTTTCCTCGATCACACATTCAATCACAGATGGATAGGACGAAGAGGAAGTGCGACGCAGTTCCCACCTCGCTCTCTCAATTTAACCCCTCTCGACTTCCACCTTTGGGGAACTTTAAAGAACTCGGTGTACACCACAAACACTGACGGAATTAAGAGAACAGATTGAACATTCCATCAATGACATTCCATTGGCTACAATCTAGTCAGTATGTCGCACTGTTCGACGCCAGTGTTGGGAGTGTACTATGGCAGAAGGTGGACATTTTGAACATGTTCGGGCTTAAGGAAGTTTACAGAATAAAATACAACACACCTTATATTTCTATCTCATTTCGTTGCTGTGTTATAACGTCTCAAAGAGTGTATACTTCAATTTGGGACACCCTGTATATACAGGTTGAGAATCCTTTGTTCGAAATTTCAAAAACCGAAAACTTTCAAAATCCAAAAGTTTTTTGAATGCTCATATCATGCACCACAATTCGGCACCCATTTTGTTGTCAGCAGCTGTCATCGGTGATGTACCTTCTCCCTGAATTTCCTCAGACCTGATATAGATCTAGTATTTGGTGCTAAACTTGTCTTCTTTTTGTAAAGGATGATCATCTTTGTTTTTTTGTATAATGTACTAGCATCATTACGTATACAAAATTATTAAAAATTTACATAAAACTACCTTTAGAGTTTATGTGTAAACTCTACTATGAAGTACAAATGGATATTGTGCTTAGGCTTAGGTTCCATCTAAAAGATGTTCCATTTCATAGATGCAAATATACAAATATTCCAAAATCGAACACTTTCGGTTCCAAGCATTTCGGATAAAGGATTCTCAACTTGAATTGATATTGAGTTACTGGAACATTAGATACATCAAATCCCATTTTGAGTTCTATTTACATGACATTGTTATACTTGGATACTTCAATCTTTACGTTATTTTAACCTATTAATGTGAAATCAATATAAAACATATAAGAGGATTACTTTTGCAAAAGAAATTTTGGAAAATCAATAAGAAATAAAATCAGAAATAAAAGGCATAAAACATTCATGCCTTTGAATTTATCATCAGAGGAAATCGGGAACTGCCTTTTCATCCTTTTCTGTGACTTACCAGCCCGATCCACCCTCCTCGACAATGATAAACCCATGAAAAGCATGAAAAATAAAAGGAAGTCACTTTCACTCCCAAAAGTGACTTCCGAACAAAATAAACAACAATAAGAAATAGGTGCACTCCAAAAACCTTGGCTCTAATGATCATTAGGAACAGAAAGGCTTTTAATTACAAAAAAAAAGAAACCAAACCAAGAAGGCAGAAGTCGTCTTACTGATTTCCTGCATGTCAAATTTCTTTTCCGTGACTTATGCCTTCTTGGTTTGGTTTCTTTCTTTGTAATCAAAAGCCTTTCTTTCTGTTCCTAATGATCATTAAGTCAAAGGTTTTCTGAGTGCACTTTAGCACCTATTTCTTGTTGTTGTTTATTTTTGTCACTTTTGGGAGCAAAAGTGACTTCCATTTATTTTTCACACCTTTCTGGGTTTTATCATTGTTGAGGAGGGTGTATCAGGCTGACAAGTCCCTAAAAAGGATGAAACAGCCGTTCCAGATTCCCTCTGATGATAAATAAACATTCATGCCTTTGAGTTTATGTGAAGGATTACTTTTGATGTAATTAACTTAATGATTTTAATAATGTTCATACTAGGTAAGCATGAATTCATTAAAGATTAACATTTTACTGTGTTAAGTGCTTCGCTATTAAGGTAGGTTTTTGGTAAAACAAAATTATCTATTCATTAACTGATTTAAAAATTTTAAAATGTTAAATTACACAAACACACAGTTTGCTTGCCAAAGTTAGTTTGTTGCTGTGGACTGTAAAAAAAAAAAGAGTTTCTATATCAACTTCTAAGGAAAAAGACTTAAAACTTCACTTTGTTATACTAAAGAATTAAGATTTCATAGAAATAATTCTCAGGCAAAAGATAACTCAGACGTAAGTTCATTAATTAAGCTCTTTTTATTTCACCACATTGCAACTGTACTTCATCTAAAAACATTGATCAGCTGCCAGTGATGTTAATTATTTTATTAGACTGTTAGCTAATTAAAAGTCTTTTTTTTTGTTTCCCTTTGTAAGTTGATCTAAGAAACTCCCATTCAAGTCAAAACTGAAACAGAAAATGTTGAGCACAAAAGTTGCCAAATAACTCTGTATCTCAAGCTGATAAAACTAAACATTTTATGCAATTTAATATTTGCTTATTTTCAGGCGTTTTTAGTCAATTAACTTACTTAAAAAAAATTATTATCAAATACTTCTCTCTTAAAAGATTCACTCCTTTTTTGTCAGTTTGATGGCTGAAGTTTGAAGCAACCATACAAATCAAGTGTTTTGTTACATCTAGCGCTAGTTGAGAATCGTAACTGAAACAAGTATCTTGTTACAAGAGTTATTGCAGAATGGTTTCCATCTCTTTCACAAAAAGAAGCTACTTGCCACTCACAAAAAGAAAGAACTTTCAACTGTTCAGTGAATGTTCAAAGATTTAAATGGGTCCAGACAGAGCCATAATCACAAATTTTGATGATGTACTGCAGATCAATGAAAATGCAGAGATTAGAATTTACACCAAAAACCATCCGACAATAAATTGCCCACGATGAATAACTATTGAGGAAAGGATCTCGAGTCTTTCAGAGGAGAGAAAAAACAATAATCCACTAGGAATTCCAATGATTAATAAGAGGGTAAACAATCTATTTAATAGCATGACAATAAATCTTCATAACAGTACAAACTACTGTCATTGCACAATAACGAACAACGGTAGGTCAGAATCTGTAAACAATAGTCTTGTCATATTACTCTTTTCTTCTGGTATACAGATATGAAGAGACCAACAACGAGGCTAGTGTGAAACAAATCAATGGGTTAAAACCAAAACTGATAAAAAAAGAATCTAATTAAATATCATTCCAGTGTTGTTGTTTTTTTTAAACTTAAACTTGGATCGCAAATAATGAAAAAATATTGAAATATTAACCTGTATATCGTCCAGCCAAAGACAAAATGGCAATTTCTCCTCCTGGGATTTGGTGACCATATTGATATGCCAGTTCAGCACCAAGGTCCAATTTTGAAGTAACTGCTTGCAGATAATGTGCAACAATGACACCTGATTCGTTGATTAAATCAGTATTTCCTAATGTGAGAGATCCTGTATAATCATGTCCTTTGTAGTCAGTGGTGAACTGGGCAGCAAGGAACTTGGATCCCTGAATCTACAAAATAATAAAAAAAATCAAACTGAATTCAGCACAAATGGACACTGAACATATTGCAATTAATTATTATTTTAATTATAAATTCCTTTTTAATTTCTTAATCACAAACTGTTTAAATTCATCTGTTAAATGCCTCAAATCAAGATTTCAGCAATTGCATTTTGTTTTGATTTCATTCAAATCACCCAATCGTTACCAAGTTATTGATTAAACCAATGCCAATCTTTATCCTTTAAATTCTTGTCTCTCTCAGAAATAAGCAGTAATCACTAGTATAACCAGTTAAGATTCCATTTTTACAAGTTTCTGCATTCCCTTTCATTCTCACGTCGCAATTCAAAGATTTTGAATTCAAATACTAATAGTTGCCATACTGAAACACGTTTTATTTAAAATACTGGGATAAATCACTTGATTCTGATTTAACGAAGAACATTCTACGAGGGAGACTTCTTTAATTCTGGGATTCCCTATAGTAAATCTTTATCTGCTATCAGAACTAGGTCATACCTGAAACAAAATATAGCAATAATCATTGGGCGCACATGTAATACACGTGAGGATGGAACTCTTAAATGAGTTTAACTGGTTATCATTCGGCGAAAAGTCTTTGTTCGAGTTTAGATCATTGATAAAATTTTGCAGAGGTTTGGGAAAAACTCCTACTGAAATATTTAAACTTTTGGAAGAAGCCTATGGCAATGGATGCCTAAGTAGAAGCAAGGTATTGGATTGGCATAAACGCTTCAGAGAAAGCCGGGAATCACTGGAAGATGATCCTTGATCAGGACGGCCAATGGTGAAAACTAAGCAGGTTAACAAAATAGTAAGGACCTCTCTACAGAGAATCCATGGCAAACATCAGAAGAGCTAGAGCTACAAGACAGTATATTAGCTTCCATGATTCTCGATGTTATCAAGTGTGATCTGCAGATGAGGTTAAGTCTTCCCCAACATTTTGTCCCTAATCTGTTAACTGACGTTCAGAAAGATGACTTGTGGGGACCTGGTTGATGACAGAGGTATGATCAAATAGGACCATATCATTACCTGGAAAGAGACATGATTCTAATTTTACGATCCTCCCAACAGTCATCCCTCTGGTTTTCTCCGGGACAGAGAAATCCTACTAAGGTCAACTGTGACTGCAGCAAAGGAAAGCATACCACATCATGCTCGTGGTGTTCTTCGACATTCATGGCATCATACATTATAAATTTCTTCCAGAGGGCCACACTTTGACTGGCGTTCAGTATCTGGATATTCTGAGACGACTGGGTGAGGCTATTCGTAAGAGGAGATCTGAGATGTGCAGAGAAACATTGCTGGATTCTCCAGCAAGATAACTCTCCTGTCTACGGGTCCATTGTTGTAACATCGTACCTTGGTCACATGAACACACAGGTTCTTCCCCACCCTCCATATCTCGCACCATGCGATTTCCATTTGTTTCCAAAAATACAGCAGCTGCTTAAAGGATGTCGATTCGAAGACAGAAATGACATTATCACAGCTACGATCAGTGCACTCAACGATGTGTCGAAACAAAGCTTCCAAAACGTTTATGAAGCTTGTTATGATCGCTGGCTGAAGTGCATTGCGGCTAATGGAGATTAGAACGATAATCAACATTTTGGTGTTTCTGATATTCTGTCTCATTTCTTGTTGTGTAGGGAGTCCCGGAATTAAAAAAGTGGCCCTTGTATAGTCCAGCATAAAATTTCATAATAAACTCAATGAAATTTAATAAAATCAAAGAAAAAATTCAGGCAAATTATTGAAGCTTAAAAAAAAAAAAATTGTGTGAGGGATAAAGAAATTATTATCCCTGTGAATTACATAGATTACATATTTACTTAATCTACCTACTGTTATATAGCAATCATAACATTTTGTTAAGTATGATAGTTGACGATATCATTGATAACAAATAAAATTTAGAGTGGGTGAAGTTGGGAGAAACAAAGAATATTAGATCAATCAAATAAATTAAACTACATGTTTTTTAAAGATTTGCAATCTAGTATAAACAATAACAATTTGTCCAAAGTTTGTATCAGCTCTGTATTCTGACATATGATGTAGCTTTCTGAAAACCTGCTATTTTTCTTTTGATTATTTTATATTGCCAATGAATCTGTTACTGATAATATTGAAACAGTAGAAGAGCTCAGCAATGAACAAAGTGAACACATGAAGCAAAACAGCAAACTGCAGAAAAATGCCAATTAAATCCAACCCACCATGCAAACAAACCAGGAATGGATGGGATATAAAGTAATGAAAGGGGTCAAACAGAAAATGTGTAGAAGCTCTATTAGATCGGGTTCATCAAACAATTCAAGTAATAATGAATAACAACAAATTTTTTACATTACTACATTACTCGTTTGAAACGCAGACTGAGTAAGATTAATAATGAAACAATGCAAAATAGCAAAACTGTGAAAAACCAATATTTGAAATAGTTTCAAAAGCAGGACCTTAACTCCAGCAACTTGATTTCATAAAGATAAATTAATTATTAGTTAAGTATGCATTAGATGATTAATCACATTCTGTGATTAAGCTATGTGATAATTTGATAAATGACCGACAGGAAATCAAGGTTTATTAGTTTGGTTTCACAAATTAGTAGGCAGTTTGTTTTTTTATTTTTTAAAATTTTATATAAGTTTACAGAAGATTGAGGATGTTATTCAACTTGCCCATTAGACAATAATGTTTGTTATTAAAAAAAAAAAAAAAAATGATTGGCAAAAACTGAAAAAAAGCAATTAAAGATTTTTTTTCTTTTTTTTTGTAAAGTACTGCTACTTTAAAAATATATAAAATAAAAATGTAAATAAACAAGATTCTGTCATCTTGTTTAACGTGCAGTAGATACATAAATGTTAAGATGACCAGAATGCGTACAGTTTTTATAAAAAAAAAAACAACAACAACACAAAAAAAGCAAATAAACAGTCACAACAGTTTCGAAAATCCAAGACTGGTGCAGTTCCTTATGGTGAGAAAGGGTTATCTAGATGTAGGGGCTTCTTCTTGTTTGGTTGTTGTTTTTTTTGTCTTATTATTCTTTTCATTTTTTTTTTTTAATATATTGTATTTAAGTGCATTTTGAATGGAAATTTCAGTATTGTAGCTTTCCCTTTTTCTGATCACAAGGGTTTCATAGAATTTACATAAATAGTCATCTTTAACTATGGCATAATGATGGGATGTAACTGCCTGATTGTCTCCTTACACCTGAAGAAAGAAATTGAGAAAAAATATAGATTTCCAAAACTATTGTGACTTTTACTTCTTTTGTGTTGTTTTATAAAAACTGTGCATATTCTGGTCATCTTAACATTTAAATAAGATTCTGCTTTATAAAAATAATTCATTATAAAGAAATTGTCATCTTACAAACCTAACTGTCACTCACAAACCTATGGTTTTTGCTTATCACTTTCGTGGCAAATTTTCTTGCCACTTTTTATTCCCTATAAACCTTAAAATTATATTATTGATTGCTTACAATCTTGTGAGTTCTGCATTAACAAATTAACAATCAATCTCAGAAATAAACACACACTATAAAAATGTAGCAACTGATTTGCATTTCAGCTTTTCTGATCACAAATAAACAAGCATGGAAATTAACTTGATTTAGCCAAATAACAGAATCACAAAATATTTTTGGCACTAAAATAAATTATTTTCAGAGTAGCTTCAAAGTCTTTCCAGGAGTTAATAATAATTCATTAAGACCACAGAAATAATTAAACACTATGTTTTTTAATGGATTTATCAGCAATTTTTACTTACCTGAGCTGCAAATTTACATCTAAGATTGTGGGTGAACTGATGAATGATGTTAGCATTTAAGTTCCCAGAAGGATCAATATCTCCTAACAAAACTGGAAAGGCCTGTTTTCAAATGAATGAAAGAAGTGGGTAAGAATTTAGCCAAGACGTACATTTTAAAATGTTTTTAAATATACAAGGGAAATGAGTTACAAGACAAACCTTACCTCTGAGGGACTAAATTGCTTGGTTCCAACATAAGTCGCTCCAAAGCGATAACCAGAAGGTGTTATGGAGCTCATATTAAGTGTATGGCTGATCTGGAAATGATTGCTTAATCCTTTGTTCACCATTAACTTGGCACCCTCAAAATTTACAGGAAAAACATCTGATCAAAGTAAAATGTAATAGAAATTAACTCTTTGCAAATGATGACCACTGAGTTAAGGAACAGAGAAAATAACAATAGTAAGAGATCTCAAAATCACCCAGCAGCATATATCAGTGAATGATTGAAATATACTACATCTATTGTATGGTACAAACATGTTCATCCAAAAATAAACTAACCTGAATACAGTAAAAAATTAAAAATATTATAAGCTTAAAAATACCCTGCCAAAAGTTTTTGGGAGGCAAGGATTTGAAGACAATCAGTTATGCAACAATTTGAAGTTGTTCTAAATAGAAGATATTTCAATTTCAATTTTGTTTTCAAAAAAGTGCATCGATATAGCAATACATTTCTCTATTATTTCTTCTTCTTCTTCTTCTTCGTTTTTTAACAAAACAATGAAGATACAATAATGCTTATTGTTTTAATATATTTGCAATTTTTATGCCCATTGCATATCATGAGCATATTAAGTGGATAAGTTTAATACAAGAGTCTCCTCTTGATGCAATGTTATTGTATCAGACCCCCTCAATATTCCATCAACAGCAATTATATTTCTCACACTTGATAAGTCCCATAAAAATTACTTGATTACCATCATGTGAAATGAACATTCCTACATGTTATTTTTTGCACTATTCGTTAATAAGAAAAATACAGTGGGTTGAGAGAGATAAAATTAAACGATTTTGAACAGGCCCATACTTCGCGTGGTACAATGTAGTACAGTACATGTGCAGCCACTGTTATTCTATAGTGGTGATATGTGCAGCCCTTGTTATTCTATAGTG
>JAFIDM010001028.1:27333052-27352569 GCA_023159025.1 Thereuonema tuberculata | reverse complement strand
TGTTATTCTATAGTGGTGATATGTGCAGCCCTTGTTATTCTATAGTGGTGATATATCAGTTGTTGAATAGGCTTAATAATATCTGCAAAAATAACGCTATTCTAGGAAGGATACATCTGTGCTCTTTCCTATGTCGAAATGTCCTATAGTGTGATTGCAAAACAGTACCACGACAAAGGTTTGGTGGTCAGTAAGGGTACCATTTGCCACGTAATCTGCAGAAACTGTCAGCTCAACCTCCAGGCCAAAGATACTGCAAAACAGGAACCCGATGAGGCAAACCAAACAAGTCAACCGACTGTCTGCAACCATACGACAGATCATGGCGAAGGTCACAAGAGGAGAGTACCAACCCCCAAATATTGCGTGGCTAACAAGTTAGAAACATCCCAACGAACCATGGGACGCATCATCCAAAACAATCTTGGCAAGCAATAGGGCCAAAAAGCTCGGGTAACAAACTCACCAAACAGCACATCTAGGAATTTTCACCAATGCAAGAAAATTGTTCAAATGGTACCTCACATATGACCAATGGCAGTATGTCGTCACATTGGATGAAGCATGGTTATAGATAGGACAGTTTAACATGCATAAAATGTAGAGTGAAAAACAAGAATCAACACAATCGTTTGCTTTCAAGCCTTGAGGTATCATCGGCAGGGCAGCTGTTTCATCTTTATAAGGACTCGTGAGCCAGATTTATCTTTGATGATCAAGCTCAGAAAATGACAAAGACTAGGAATCTTTCTACTGCTTCAGAGTGTGGGGCCCCCACAAAAGCAAACAATAATAGTAAATCGCAATAACCATTACAGCATAAATACCTTGGCCTGCTAAGTGCTAAGCAGAAAAGACATTTATAAATATGCGATTTGTTACTGGCATATCAGAGAGAAAGGACGAGTAGACTTTATGTGGAATGCAAAGAGAAGTTCTCCAAAGGTTTCACGATTGTCGCAGGATACTGTGATTGTGGCAGTCTCCCATTGATCAGACTGGACATTAAATAAATGCTGTGTACTATGATGAAACCAATCTACAACAACCCTGTACAATAGCTTCATGGCAACAATGGTCCATTCGTGAACAAGGCATCCAGCCATACTACGTTTCTCAGCTCAGTACTACAAGCAAAAGGTGTACGAGACCAGGATTCAGGTCATTCCATTTACGTGCATACCCGTTAAGTCATCTGATGCCTCACCAAAATACTTCTGTAGTTTCCAGCATCTAAAAACTGGGATTGCACTATGTCCACATTGTACATTGGCTAGCCTATAGAAAATCTATTCACATGTGCGGGGCACAACCCCCAGAAATATCTCTTTCAATGAAAACTATGATGCCAGGCAACTGTTCATAACTATAGTCACCACATCAAGTAGCATCATTGGTGCAAGAAGGATTTATCTCCTTAACATGAGGTCCCAAACTTGCTCAATTTTATCTGCCTCAACCCTCCATAAAAGAAAATAAAACAGGTCACTAATGAATAAAAATGGCAGTAGTTGAGTTTCATCATTCATACAATTCAAATCGATATTTAAAAAAATAAATAAATAAATAAAATAAACTGGCTGTTTTACTCCACTTGGTGGCCTACATTTTTTATTTTTAATGTATCAGCCAAAATATACAATTATTATAGGTAAGTGGATTAGGTGTACAATTGTTGAGTTCTTGTTTCTTTTTTTGGTAACCATGGTTATTGTGGATAGTGAAATTTGCATATCACTTCAACTTTATACTTTGTTTGCAAGGTTCAACTGATAGAAACAAATAGCTAATTTGCGATTCAATTTAATATGACTGCTTTAAGCACTAAACCACAAAATAAAGTACCGATTAATTTTACGTTATTCACCCACACTGAATAATATTTAAACAGGGTGTCTACTGAATCTCAAACAAAAAATTTAAGGACAATTTCTGTACATTTAAGGACTTTCACAAAAATTTCAAAAAAAAAAAAAAACTAAACGAATCTGTTCAATCAAAAAAAAAAAATCATGCTGAAAATTTAAGGACATAGTCTGATTTTTAAGGACGTTACCCGTACATCATGTCAACCCAAATTTTCCGGTTGGTAAACACCCTGTTAAAGAATAAAGTAATAGTAATAATAATGCATCAACCAATTTTCTATTTTGTGAATTGTTTATAAAACATTTACACAGACAAAACAAAAAGTTTGTAAAATAAAACTTGCTATTTTGAATCTAGGGATAGACATGGTTTGGGTCATTCCATGTCAACTGATCAGAAGCTTGGGCAGGTGACTATTTCTGATTTGATTGATTTTTTGCAGACACTTTGATACTTCAAAGGAACACACACACACAAAATTTTAAGACTTAGATGCTTATAGTTTACCACTAAAAATTGTTGTTCAGCACTGTGTTGCAAGTTTTTACATGCAATATGTTTTCCAGCTTGTAAAGTAGCCACCAAATGTACATCCTCAGGATCATTCTCTGCAGTCAGGATAATCTTTGTGCTGTAGCATATTTGTACAATTCTGAAAGGTACTTTGGATGCACTGTGAAACACTGTGCTTTAAAACTGACTTTTTAATAATTTTTATCTCCCAAACTAAGATACCTATTCCATTTTCGTTGGAATTTTCAGAAAGAGCATGTGCAAATTTCAACCTTATAATTCATTTCTACGAAAACTTATTGAATTTCAAAATGGTCACTTTGTTCTATGATATATTTTCATTAGTGCAAAAGCTTGCAACACAGTGCTGAACAGCAATTTTAACTATAAGCATCTAAGTCTTAAAATTTCGTGTGTGTTCCTTTAACGTATCAAGGTGTCTGCAAAAAAAAAAAATCAAATCAGAAATAGTCACTTGCCAAGCATCTCATCAGTTGACATGGAATGACACATTAGGATAATCTCTCAATAACGTATTTAACATGTGAAGTTTCAGAAATAATAGCAATGATGAATAGACCAAATACATTTTAACTTAAAAATATATAAAATATAAAAATTAACATTTTGATAAAGGCAATCATTTTCCACCATTGGGGAGGGGATAAGAAGACAAATACCTTTTCCTAAAGTATTAATATTATTATGTTGTTGTTTTTTATTATTATTATAAATTTTCTTAAAAGTTAAAAGTATATTTGGCCTACTTATGATTACTAACACACTCAGTATACAGTTTCCCAAAATAGCACATTTTTTACTACTAAACAGATGGTTCGTTTCAAAGATTTGGTAAAAACAAAATATACATCTGCCTTCTGATATATCCTAATTTTTTTTATCAAATTAAAATGAAACTGCACTTAACTCAAGAAAGATGACTTCATAGTGGTCTAAAAGTGACAATGCTATTTTGTGAAGGATGCAAGTTAGAAAGCTCTACTAAACACATCAAATACCCCTTAGATGTCTTCCTTAGGTAATTGTATGACAAAGAAAATTCTGGTAAATCTAATAAACGTGACATTTTCTAGTACAGTTTAGGTAAAATATTCATAAAAGGGCAATTAAAAAAAAAGATTAATTCAATATTTTCGTTAAAAATCAAGGAAAACAGTTCACACTATATAATGATTACTACTGCATAACAGCTTTAGAATTCAAACAAAAAGAGCTACTCAGTAAACAGAACATGTATCTTTCAAATTCTATATAAGTAATCAAAGTCATACTGAAGTTTTTTGAGAGTTCTGAATTAAGTTGAAAGCTTCAAAAACATAGAAAGCTTTAAAATGTTATTTGCTGCAGCTGTAAACTATAGACATGATTAATTATTTTAAAAGTTAAGGGGTCCTTGGCTTAGGACATTCTTTTTACTATGTATCTCTCACAGCATTATTGTTAATTGTAAGTCAAGTTTACAAATTTTACCAAATTCTGAAAAATATTGAATCTACAATTTTAAGGTTAATTTCATTTGGCTTGAAAATTTAAGTAAAACATTCGAAAATAAACCACATTTTATTTAAAACAATAAATGATAATGGACTAGATCTCACTAAATATTTTTTAATTATCGCATTATCGTTGATTAAAAACGATCAATTTCCAAGATCGTACGGATCTGCAGAAGCAATTACGGAATCCTCTGTTTACATTTTGCGAATTATATGTTAAAAGTATCTGTTCTAAAACACACTTTAATGTAATTTTATTTTAGATGCAAATGCTCTACTCTCAATTTCTAAATATTAAAAAGATTGTTAAATTATTACGATAAACATAATTTCAAAATAGAAAATATTAAAGCCAGTCAATAACTGATTCCAGTAATAATAAAAAGATACGAGTAATTTGATCTTTAAAATAAATCTTTTTCTTTTTTTTTTTAAGGAAACATCTAGATTATATTCAATTCAAACGAAAAGAATGATCCTGAATGCTAAAATAACTTGTTTACTGGGATTGCGAAAAGGTCAGGCCTAACTTCGAAAGTGTTTTTAAACCAAATCTTGGGATATTAGAAAAACCTGGGTATCAGTTCAGACTGTATTTCGATTATTGGGTTCTGACCTTTGCACTTTTTGTGGATATCTTCCATGGTTCCTGGGTTCGAACCACTGGATGGACATGGTTGTTCTTCAATTTTAGGCATAGCCGGTTCATTCTCTACTGGAGGAGAAACAGTAGGAGGCGGCGGTGGCGGCATCCCCAAGGAAACCCCCGGTCCGGAAGGATTACTTGCAGCCAAAACGTTTCCCATTTCAAATTTTTATGAAATCGATTCCAATATCAATAATAATTCTCCGTGGAAATGGAATTCGACCTAAAGCGTGCTTAAGGCGACTATCATGGAGGCCGCCATGTGCTGAAAGGAATTGTGCTGTGATTGGCCAAATTGATCATGTGACTAATAAGAGCATATCCGGTTTCTCTATATGACGAAAATCTCAACCTTAGAGAATATTTTCAGATTTATGAGATTCTGCATTAATTTACGACGACTATAATTTATTTTTTTTGTTTGAAGAATTAATAAAAAGCTTCCTGTAATTCCAAATTATGAAGAAGGCGTCGGTCATTGGAAACTGCCATGTGCGAAATGAAAATGTACGTTGATTGGACAAACACATCATGTGACTTGACACCCTTCCATTTCCGGTCATAATCGAGGCAGAGTACAATTGAGAGTAGTGTCTATTTTCATATAATTCTGAAGGTTACCGGGATTGAGCTGCTGCAGGATCACAGTTTAGACGTAGAAATTTAAGGTATGATAGTTCATTACCTTAATTGAACTAAATCTAAATTAAAAATATTAGTTAAGGTTATTTTATTCTCATAGTGCGTCTTCTGCCGTTGCCTGGCCATGGATTTCTGCCTAGAAAAGATCCGTGGTCCCAAACTCACATGAGGGCTCCCACGTAATTTCTGAGCTTATTTTACAACTTGTCGTTTTCTTTTACTTCAGAAGCCTTCTTTGTGGTTTTCATTCAGAAAACAGAAAGAAAGAGAAACATCTGATCTAGAAATTGCAAAATCTGCTGGGTTCAGCTGATTTTACGTTTAAATCTGTCAGCTTTATAAGAAACGGAGATGCTCTGATCCAGCTGAGCTGTTATTGGAATCTTTGGAGAGCTAGGTTTTCCTTCTGTTTCTTGATGTTTCGATTATTCCCCCATTTATTATTTACATTTAATGCCGGCAAAGGAAAAAAAAATAAAACAGAAATGAAGACGAAAACAGTTTTAATATGAAATTGTTTACATTGGTTTCTAGTTTAATACATATATTTATTTATTTTAATATATTATCCGTATTTAAAACCGTCGATAAATCAGAGCACTTCCATTTGACCCTTGCAAGGCCAAACAGACCCTTGAAGGAGATCGTTCATTTTGCTCAATAAACATTTGTTGAAAATTAAATGTATTGATTTGTTTCCATCATTTACAGAATCATGGCAGACCAAGACAGACAGCCGATATTTCGAGATCTTAACGCCGACGATTCAGCTCCAGAAGCAACTGAAATAGAGAGTCTGTGCATGAGTTGTAATAAAAATGTAAGTATTCATATGAAGAAATAGCTGAAAGACTGTTTAGGCAATAAAAAGTGCAACTGACTTTTTTTAAACGCATATATTTATTTTTATAAATAAATGTCAAGGCTAATCCTTCTTAATAATTATTAGTTTTAATTTTTTAAGTAGTTCTCTAAAAACTAAATTGCGCACTTGGCATCATTTCAATAAAAGTTTCTGTATTAAAAAAAAAAAAAGCGTTTTGTTAATGTTATTAATACTTGATAAGACGTCAAGAGAAAAGCGTATTAGAAAAAGATCTTGTATCTTTTTTAAAGATATTATCGGTCTTCGGTATGTTCATTAAAACTTTGTTATCTTTTAATTTAAGTTCACGAAAGCTTTTTGTTAACATTCAGTTTACAGTTTTATGTTGATATACTGTTAAGAATTGTTGTTAATTATCATTGAAATTTGCTGTAGTGTGTTCTTATATTGTTTTAATGTTATTCACTTCTATTTCACTTGAAAATGTAGCGAAATTTGTTATATCTTATATTAAATAATTTTTATTAACCCAATTACCTTATGAAGTTCAATATTTAATATTAATGCGTTTCTTTCAATTATTACGTTAAAAAAAAAAGTTAATTAATTTGCATGTTTATATATGTCTTATTTTATATTTAATAAATTAAAATATTTCTAATCGTATATTACTTTTCCATAATATTCATAACATAACCAGAAAAAAAAAACCAAAACAATATTAAAGAAAGAGAAAAAAAAGGAAAGCAAATGGGGGGGAAATAAAAAAGAAATTAAATAAATAAATAATAATTTTAAAAAAGTTTGTCCCTCAAGTATCGAACACCGGAACTTTTGATCATCAGCTTAACGTATTGTGCCACAACAACACTTGCTTTGAAATCGAACAGGATTCATTGACATAGTTTAGTAGGAAGGAAATAAGCTAATACTAAAAAAATCGATAAAAACAATGTCAAATAACTCGAAATCGCTTCTTTATATATATATATTTTAAAGTACTCCATGAGTACTTTTATCTCACAAAAGGGCACGGTCATTTGAAAGATACAGTGTGTCCTCTCTTTGTAGGTTTACTAGTCATTTCATATTTTTTTGTGTGCATAATGTGGATTGATGAAAATTGTTATCAGTCACATATTTAGTTACTTAGAAACATTTAATAACAAATTTAAAGTTATAAAAATAACTCATTACTTAATGTGGGTTATTCTAAATGTTTATAAATCTATCTCCAAATGCAACCAATAAATCAAGTCTTATTAACCATAAGCTGATAGTTTTGTCTATTGTTTTTAATCCTCATAAATTATTATAAATTTTTCAAAAATAGCAATTAGGAAAAAAATAAAATATGAGAAATTTTTAATCCTTGCATCTTTCCTTTGAGTTGTGTTTGAAACTTATGTTACTTTGGCTTTAGAACACAACATTTTAAAAATAAATATTTTATTAGGTTTAGAAAGGAAAGGTAGGTTCTCATCTTAACCTTCTACAATATTTTTGTTTTGATATTTAATGTATTTGTTTTGAATTTTCTTAGGGAACCACTCGTTTGCTGCTGACAAAGATCCCATTCTTCAAGGAAATTATCCTTATGTCCTTTTCTTGTCCCCATTGTGGATTTTCAAATAATGAAACACAATTTGGTGGTAAAATTCAAGAAAAAGGTATCAGTTACAAAGTTCAAATAAAAGATGCAAAGGTAGGAAATTATAGAATCAATAATTTATAATTAATAGGTTAGTCTATTAAATCAGCGTGGTATTTTTCTCAATGAAACTTGTAACATTTTTGTTAACCAGCAAAAGTTAATTAACAAGTATCTCGTGATGTTAGTTTTGATCTGTTTTTTACAACTGTCAAACTGAAGCTTGAATTGGGCAGCATATGAATGGTATTGCTTCTACTATATTCAGCTGAAGAGCATTAACATTTCATGTTAACAATGGGTCATAAACTTTGTAAGGCCTACTTAAGTTTCTGAAGTTCTAATAGTCGTACAATTGCTTTAGTTATGAAATATTTATGAATTATAAAAATTTTGAATTCATCTTCCTGTTTTGCAGTTTAATAGATGAACAAATGTTGATTTCTAATAACATAATAATATAGATTTGACTATCATTGTAGATTCAACTAAACTATACAAATTTTATTCAGTTTTTATTATTATAAAACTGACTTTTATGGCATTTTCTTTTTAAATATTGAATTTTCACTTTAGGATAGTCTTGTTTTTTATCAAACTTGTAAAGATCGTAACTTAATCTTTGTCAGAGGATAAACAGTAGAGGAAGTAAGGCTCCTGGGATTTTAAGCTGAACAGGATGAAACAAATTTGGAAGAATATTATATTTAATACTGTATTTCATTCAAAATGATAGCTTAAAGAAGAAGAGAAATGAAATGGAAATCATAAATGGAAAAAAGTAATTTAAAATTATAGGCATTAAATTGAGAAAACTTAAGAATTAAGATGTTAGACATTAGTACTAACATCAGATTAAGAAGAATGCATACAGGGTGGCCAAGAAGTTCCTGCACTCCCTATTATGTTATTATTATACCCCCTATTATATTACAAATACTATCAGTAAGTAACTGTTGATAGTGAATCTCTTAAAATCTCTTTATTCTGATCACGAATGACATTTAGATTGAGACGAAAACAGAATCCAGATGTAAACAGATGAATTAATGTCTTGTTGAGTCCAGACGCACTTTCTGATGATGATAGCCTATGTTACAAATGCATTAAGAATGTGACGGTGATTGTTTTCTGTTTGCTTTTGATCTTTAAAGACTAATCTTTAAGAAATTAAAAACTTAAGATTTGAAGTAAAGAAACTATGGGAAGTGATTTCTTGGAAGAAAAAGTGGTTCGTGTATGTATTGGATGCACCTTACCAAGAGTCAAACTTTCCCATACATTTTTTATCAAGTGTTAAGCAGGTCATTTACTATATAAAGAGAAGCATCATAATCTAAATGTGTATGGTGGCCGGGAAGTTCTCTTAATATAACAACGCCGTGCTGGCGTGGTCGTGCGGTCTCGGCGGCGGCCAGCCGTGGCGTCCAATGCGCCAGTATCTGGGTTCGAATACCGGCAGGGGCATGGGTGTTTCACTTTCCTTTCTTCTGTGTTGTTCGTTTCTTCCCCTGGGGTTGGCGCCCCCTTGTGGTATCTAGCCTATAACTCCTCTGGTAGGAGAGCGTCCAAACTCTGCAAGGGTGTTACGGGCGATTGAATGAATGAATATAACAACATAATAGGGGGTGCGGGAACTTCCAGGCCAGCCTGTAGTATAGTAAATTGATACCATTTAAGATAAGAGCTGATGGAAATAGTGCTAGAAAACAGAGCTTATACATCCTATTCATATAAAATAATTTTTAAAAGTTTTATTTTTTGATTTGTTAATTGGTTGTAGGATCTTAGCAGGCAACTTGTGAAATCGGATTATGCAATGATCAGCATTCCTGAAGTTGATCTTGAAATTCCTTGCCAGACCCAGAAAGGAGGTAATGTGAAGAATCGTTTATTTATTTACACATTGACATATGCTGAGAAATAATTCCGATCTGAGCTTGCTTTTGTTTTTCTCAGTTGTCTTTGCTTATGCAAGTGAAATAGCCATGAAATATATCTCTAATCCCACAATGCCTTTGTATCCCAAGATTTTGCTTCATTTTCTACACAGTAATTGGCACTATCAGTTCTGCATCCTCATACTACTATCAACACAACTACTTATATATTTTCTTGTGTCATAATATTAATATTTTTTTTTTTTTGATACTAGGGCAGCTATATCTCTTTACAACTCAAGAAATTCTTTAATATCCATTTTATTTCTGTACACCACTTTACTACTTGAACATTATGTATCATAACCATCTTGATCATTTACATTAATTACAAAAATCTCTTAACAGTACCATTTAGTTTCTAAGAGTATTTATATTGATGTGTAGTCGAAGTGACAGAGACTAACGCCGTGGTTTAGTCTAAAGCATACACACAGTTTATTTACAATTATTTACAGGTTTATGTACAAATGGGATCGGATTTCGAGAATCTCTCTGAAGCTCTCTATTCGGTCCGTCACTCGGAGAGCGGTAGCTGCGACGCTGTCTGTTCGGTCTGCCACTTGGTGAGAGGACAAGACACGTCGCTGATTGGTCCCCCGATTCGGCCAATCACAGGACATTAATTGGCTACTCGAGAGGACTTCTCAACTTTGTATCAATATGGACATACGATCATTTGTCCTATAGAATATGGCTGTAAGAAAGATAAAAAAATTGCTGCAAGTTTTTATATTTGGCTGAAGTTCCTAAAATGTTAGAAAATCTTATCTTTCTGTAGCATCTGGCAAAGCTTACATCTTTAGCAATTTCATCACTTTAAACTTAGGATTATATCATTATATCCTAATGCTTCATGTTTACGAATTTCTTTAAAGAATACATCACAGAATGTTTTGCTTAATGAACCAGATTCAATCACAACAGCTGTTTGCTACAAAGTATAGTATACAAAATCTTGTTCTTCCAATTACATAATTGTTAAATTGCAAGAATCTCTCGTGATTCAGAATTACAGACAAATGAGCTGTTGCAGACAGGAGACAAATTACTTCCATTATGTACAGCATTTGCAGTATAATGTAATAGGCGTTATCTAATTGTCTCTTACATTTTTGTGGAATCGTATCTGCACAGCTGTGGTATCACGTAGAATACAGTAGATGTTGATCTTTGGTTTCACTCTCAAGTGACATATCAAAGGTTATAGAAGTATTGTTTTGTTTTTATCGAACAGCCAATTTGAATTTCTTCTCTGCCAACTGGATACAGCATCTTCATTAAAAACTTTGTATCATTCACTATCTTCTGTGAATTTACATTGATGTATGCTGCAACTTAAAATACTTAAGCAGCCTTCAAGTTCAAGTTTCCTTCTACTGTCATGTCATTTACTGGAATTTGGTAATGAATTGTCTCTCCTGATTCTCCTCCTTTTAATATAGAATTTTGACTTCAGCGTTCTTTGTCTCTCTTTAATGTGTTATTGGACAAAATTACAAGTCTGGTGATATAGAAATCATTTACACATTAGTAAGTGACCACTAACAAAGGTCCATTTTTTTTTATGTTCGTTGTATATAAGCATAAAGACAATCTTTAAATTTACAGAATTTTAAGTTCAAATTTACAATTTCACTTATTCTTGTACTGATGAAGCTCTATGTTAAGAGTTTGATGACAATATTTAGAAATTTTACTAGCAGTCATTTATCAATTTCCTTTTCCAGAAGTGACTACTGTCGAGGGAGTTATAACAAGAGTCATCACAGGATTAAAACAAGATCAAGAAACTCGAAAGGTAATATTTTAAAGTATTTATTTGGAATGATTTTGCAAGACTAAAACTATATGATATCCAGCCAAGGAATTTTATGAGAAGCAACTTCTAATGTTTACAAATGCAATGTTTTTTTTTCATGCTAACTTTTATCTGTTTATGAAACATTTCATGAGGATTATGAAACCTTGGTTCATTTTGCAAGTAATTATCATATTGTTTAAGCACAGATATTAATATTTTTTAATTAATAATCTGACAATATTCAAATCAAAATTGAATGAATATACAGTCAGACATATCGATGCTATGAAGAAAACTGATTCTTTTTCTAGAACTTTTATAAATAGAATCCCCCCCCCCCCCATATAGAAATTATTTTGGAATTTAAATTCCTTGGGTAATTGAACATGATTTTTTTTTTTTTTTAAGTTCTATTCAAGTTCCTTTGATGATAACTTTTTCTTACTTTGCAGTTGTGAGGAAATCACATTTTTAAACCTGCATAATTTCATTGAGAGAGAATTCTTCATCAAATATGTAGCTTATTTCTAAAATTTCTCTCAACTTTGAAAATTTCTGCTTTTTAGAGGAACTGAATTTACTGTTTTGAGAAACTAGAACTGGAACTACTTTTATTTTTTGTTTGCTTGTTATTGGAATTCATTACTTAGTATAATTTTGTGCCGTTTCTTTATAATTCATTTACATTATAAATATGTATCTTTTCTCTCTAGGCAGAAAATCCTGATGCTGCGAAGAAAGTTGAAGAATTCCTTAATAAACTGGAAAAGCTCAAAGATTTGGATGCTCCATTCACATTGGTAAGATGATGCATTCCATAAAACAATGATTTTTTGCAGATTCAATATTTAGATAGGTGCTTTATATCTATACTTCATTAGTGTGTCTTATTTCATCATTACTTTTTTTATTTATTTATTTAGATCTTGGATGATCCTAGTGGCAACAGTTTTGTAGAAAACCCGTATCCTTTTTTATGTCGCCAATAATTGAAATAATATTTGTAAGCATAAATTAAAATATACACACACAAACATCTGTATTTTATCTGGTGGTGATTTAAGACATTGATCATTTCATTCCCTTATTTAAAAAAAAATCAAAGTAAGTTAAATCCATTGAAAATCAAGTGCAGCTAATTTTTTAAGCAAACTTTAACTTTTAGAAATAAGATCCTCAACCATTCATCGTATCAGATTTAAATGCCTTGGTTTGTAATGTATTTAAAACAAAATGACTTATATCTACCTACTTAGTTTAATAGTTCATCTTTTTAAATAGTACTTTATAATTTCTTGTGTTTACTCTTCTAAATGATTTTAGGATTAACATAATTCTTGAATTTATTTCAACCTTTTATTATCAATGATATGTCAGTATGTCCCTGTGTTTTGCTGTCATCAGATTCTTTGTTTTTCTTCACCTTTGATAAATATTCACTGAAATATGCTCCAATCATTCATTGAAATCCATTTCTAGCATGCACTTTAAAAAACGCACATCAACAACTGAAGCACAGTCTTATTTTTGCTTTGCTCATAATTTGAGAGCAGAATAAATGTCTGATGATAAATTAGAGGGAATAAAAAAAAGTCACTATGTTGTAATTTCGGAAGACCAGATCTCAGACTTTTCTTTTTTCAGAAACACGTTATTGTTTCACTTTATGAGAGAAAGGAAATCAGTGGAGCAGCAGCAAATCAAATTTGAGACTTTATAAAATAGTATTTATTTATTTTATTTGTTTTTAAGTTTTTACTCGGCCAGCTTTGCAGTTTACATTATTTCCCCTGAGCTCTTCTTTTTTAAAATCCAAGTTATGATCTAATGTTAGTGTGAGAAAAGGCCAAGTACTCACAATGGTGCTAATGAAATCCTGTGTACATTCCCATGCATCTGTCTCACAGGTAGATTGACATATAGGAGTACATTCTCTGCAGAGCTAAATAATTGGTGGTTTCCTGCTGTTAATTTTCTACTTAATTCTGTAATTTTCCACTGACTGAGAGACAATGAATAAAACCTTTTTTTTTTTTTTTTATTGGTCAAATTAAAATTTCTGCACTGTAGTTTAGCCAGTAAAAATTTTTCTTTTAGCTTCTTTCTTCTCTTGTTTGCTAAACATAGTGATTTCAATGAAAAGCCATGATCTAAGTGACGATGATAGGGTAAATAAAATGTCTTATATATCAAGTCAATCATTATCTATCAAAAATATCAATATCCTAAAATAAATTCCTCTAAGAGTATAATAAAATGTAAAGAGCAGTAAAAAAGAGTGCCGCGGGAGAAACTTATGTAGGGAAGAAACTCGCCAGCCAGAAGGGTTAACAGCTTAAATGTTAGAGGTGTGAGTTATCATTACTGTTATCGCCAATGGCATGAATATTACTTATTCTATGGTGCAAGTTCCAGAGATCAGTGATTTTTTTTTTTTCCATTTTCTATCTTTGTTTTGTTTTTTCCTTATGTTAATGTACTTTTATTACATTTACTTTCTATTCTGGCTTGCATTAGTAATACTACAGTGCAACTTGGATAATTCGAAGCTGAAGGGACCACTACAAAACTTCGAATTATCCAAGACTTCGAATTAAACAAGTTACATCTTTTAACTTTAATTTCAGATCCACTGAATGCTTGAAAAGATTATTCTGTCAATAAGTAAATATTTATTCAGAAAGATCGTGGTATGAAAGACTTAAATACTACTGTATATGTATGTAAACAAAATAAGATTTATATTATGTAAGCTACAGTACATATTATATTCAATACAGAAAATTATAGTTTTTCAAAAAATTGTGCAATGTCTGATTGTTTTGTAGAATACAGTCGCTTAAGGTTAGAAAAATCATCAAGCATGTTAGTGAAGGGAAAACAGCTTCACTTACGTTGGTTTGTCCTTCAATGTACCAACGAAAAAAATTCGGCGCTATCCCATACTCGTTGGCGATTTGGCATTTCTTCTTCACGGCGACCTTTTCAGCGAATGACTGCGACCTTTTAAGCGAACGTTAAATTCTTGTACATGTGTGGTTTACTGAAAAACATGGTGACACTAACAGCAGAAAGCTCGAATGGCATCGGAAGCGTCACGTGTCGAATGACGTCACGTGTCGAACGGTGGCGGGAAGGGGATTTCAGTTGTCACGTGTCGAATTTCTTAACGATGAAACGCTGAAAAGTCGTTATGGTTCGAAATTTTTTATAAAAAACTTTGAATTAAGGAAGTTGAACTTCGAATTAACCACGATTTCGAATTAAAGACGTTCTAATTATCCAAGTTGCACTGTATTAGAAATTAGAAATAACATCCATTTTAATTAACTACAGTAAAATATTAATGAAATAATAAAAATAAGTATTTATCTGCATCTTAGTTATTTTTTCATTCTTGGCTTTCTCATTATATGCATTGAATTTTAGCTGTTCAGGCACAACTGAATTGTCAAAGCTACTCCTGGCATGGACGTTTCCTTTTTCAATGACTTGTTCTCAAATTCAAACCTTGTTCCTGATGCATTTAAGAGTGACTCTGTCACTCTTGCTCCATTAGAAATCGTACCCTGAATACATGTGCAATCATAACAAACTAATATGACTAATTTTAACTTTTTACAAACAGTTTTTGTAATCAAAATATTATTTACTATAGTTAGGAACTCATTCTTTTCACTATTCATACTACATATAATAAAGCTGGTCCTTTTTCACAGATAAAGTTAATACACAATTGTATTGCTGCTTAGCTGTACAGTTAAAATTGATATTGAATAGAAATATTATGATTTCATTGTATATTTCTGATTCCTTAATGAAATATAGATTGGCACCTTTAAAAGATGATGCCATGGAAGTGACCAACTACAAAAGAACTTTAGCACAAGATCAGCAACTGGGATTGGCAGTAAGTTATACAACTCCGAATGGATTTGTGAACATTTCTAAGTAGTATTATCTGAACGGCATTTCTCCTTGTTAACTTAGTGATTTTGTTTTAGTTAAAACATCTTTCCAGAAATTGGTAGAGGATGATAATTGTTAATTATATTTAGTTGCAGGATTAAATCTTTCATCTTCCTATTTCCCAAGTTTATAATGTATTATTGTTTAGAGCTGAATAATACCTTCCAATTGGCCTAGTGTATCCCAGTATCTTATTCAAGAAAACTTAAAATATTCTTTCATTTTTAGCCTTAATTGTTCTTCTAGCATTATCTAGATGATGATTTTTTTTTATTTGAATAAATTGATTAATAGGAATCTTTGCTGTGTGCATTAATTTGCAGCATCTCTAGTTAAACATTGAGATTCTTTGTGATAATGATAACATCAATAACTCAGTTTGCAGATGATCATTGACCCGAATAATATTCAGCAGACCACAGTGTAGTTAATTTGTAGCTAATAATTATCAGATTGGTCCAAACTTCAATTGATTTATATTCAAATGGTTGACTGAACTTTTTTTTTTTTTTTTTTTTTCAGAAATGGTCTCTAGTCACATAAAAATTATTCATCTGTATACAGGTGACCAATTTTAACCTTTATACCTAAGAGAAGGTGGTAGGTTCGATCCCCGGTCTTGGAGGAGGTCAGGATTTTTTTCCTCGCTCCATTCTCCTCCAAACAGGACCTATGGTGTATCCAGCCCTTGCAGTAAAGAAACTGTGTTTCTTTACCAGGGGTCAAAAGAGGGCGTCGGGTTGACCACCTGGCCTCAACTTCTTCCCGTTGGTCAAGAAGTGCCGGCAGCCTTACCTCCTGCAGCCTCAGGGACCTGCTTAGGCCTTTAGTGGGATTCTTTAACACCAAAGAGTTAAATTCACAATTGTTAATTCAAACTGTTTATTTATGTTTGAAAATAGCAAAAAAAAAAAAAAAAATGTTTTTACTGTTGTTTTTGCTTGATGAAGAAATTGAGAATTAAAATAATAATTGAAACAATAATTATAAAGAAAAAGAAAAAAAAATGTTTACCTAACAAAAATTAACACCAGGTTGATTCTTTTAACAATTTGCACATTGTTAGTTAGTCTTGAGATCAACCCTACTGAAAAATAGTCACCTTTCTTGGTGTACTAGAATGCTGTTCAAATTTGGAAGTAAATTGTCCAGGGAAAAATGAATGTGTTTAAATATAAGTAATAGATCTTCTCCACCTGCAAGAAATTTACTAATAACTAACTTTTTTAAGATTAATGAAGGAATCAGCTTTCCAGCAGATTTTTTCTTTTTTCACATAAAGAAGCTGGTAGAACCCTTTCATGACAGTTGTTGAACATCTGAAAAGAATCTATAAAATTTTAATAGACTACATAATTTCATATTTGCATTAAAAAGTGGATAAAATGCCCCACTTCTAGATATTTATAACTTTAATGAACAATTTATTTTTGTCTTTCATTAAGGCTGATTCTGCACTGAACAATGGAGAAAACACAACAGAAAATATAATTGAAGAGAATACAAATGATGAGGTTTGTTAAAATATTTAGAATTTTATTTCCAATTTATATCCGACAGATATTAAGATTAAAACTGTTAACACTTTGATATTTTAGAATCAATTTTTTTCTAAGTTAATTCTGTTTCAGTTATCACTGAAAACACTAGTTTTCATTTGTAAATTCTTAAAATCCTACAATAAATGACATACTGGGTTTAATAGGATTGTGGTACACCTCAAATATTTTTTTTTTATGTATCCTTGTGGTGTAATGCAATTTGGCACAGTAATGATACATAAAAGAATGTGGAAAACACTACATTCCTTTTGAAAAGGTTAAACTGGAAATGACATCAACTTTGCAGTCAAATTAAATGGAACACCCTGTATGTTTAGACATATTTAAATTCTACTCGAAATTTCGAATTCAACAATGTATCACTTGCACATGTTTGGCGATCACTGGATTGAACCAATGGACCAGTACCGTGGCCACCTAGATCACTAGACCTGATGATATTAGACTTCTTCATCTTTCCTCACCTGAAAAAATATTATTTATTCGAGACCACCTATAACATTAGCTGATCTACAAAATAGAATAAGAGCAATGATAGCCAGAATAACTCCTCAACAGTTGAATAACGTTATGTGGGAAGTAATTGAACGAGCCCAATTTTGCAGTGACGATCATGGTGGACACTTTGAGTAACTTACAGGAGCCAATGTATTTCTTTTCTACTTTTTAGCTGTCATTACATTAAATATTTGTTGTAGTTCTTTTATTTTCATTCAATAAAGTACAGGAATAGATAGCCAAGTTTGTTTTTCCAGATTCCTCATACATATCACATTCGAACGAAACATGTGCAAGTGATACATTGTTGAATTCCAAATTTCGAGTAGAATTTAAATATATTTAAATATACTGGGATTGCAAAAAGGAAATACAGTGTTTTCTGTATTCTTTTATGTATCACTAGACGGGTACCGTCGCTTTGCTCCGGAACCCTTGCATGTATAGCATTAAAAAAAAAAAAAAAAACTATTTATTTAGCAAATTATTATGGAGATCGGATAATACACGACTTCCCAGCTCGTTGTGGGCTTCTCCGCTTAACTCTCCGGTGTATTGCGTGTTGGCACTCACAGGGGGGATGCAGCAAAAACACTTCATTTTTGCATGTATCTTCCAAACGCAGAAACATTTGTTAATGACTGATATACCTTTCGATAGAACTTTCAAATACCAACATTTTCTCAATATAATGTTCTCTTCCAACTTTTATACTTTTCGTTTAAATTGAGAAAAAGTCAAAATTTGACCTTTTACAAGGCGCCATCTTTGAAACCAAAAACTTTTTTCGAAAGATTTTTGTAGTATTTTGTTTGTCTTAAAAAGCTCTAAATTTTATCAATTTACATGACCAATCTATCTCTTATAGTTTGGTCACAAAATTGGAAAAATGTAGTCTTATGACAGACAGAATAACGCTTTTATAATATAAGATTACTGTACCAAATTGCATTACACTACAAGGATACATTAAAAAAAATATTTGTACCACAATCCTGTTACACCCATTATATTGCATACAATTAAAATGAAATCTGAGCCTTCCAAAAGCCTGCTGTGTCACTATTCCCCTGCAGACTTCAGTCCTTTAATCCAAGCAAATGAGATGCCATATATTTCAGATCATTGAACGAAAGAAAGTTGGGGGGGGGGGGGGTGCTGGAAAACATTTAATGATAGTAAATCATGGAGAGTATGTTTTACAAATTAAAACCAAGTTTTGTTACTCAAGGAAACATTATTGTCTATTACTGAGAAAATCAAAGTTTAGTTTATTAGTCAAAATGAGGGAATACAAACAAGAATGGTTTCTTTCCCGTGATAATAGCAGATTCTGACGAATACACTTGGACAAGACTGTTTTGTGCTCAATACCAGCTTCAGTTAGTTGAATAATTCTCAAGATAAATAAAGATCAATAGGAAATTCCACAAGAATCCAGACAGTTTGCAAAGCATAAAACACTTCTTGATAAAAATAATAAATACTAGATAGAACCACTCCAGACATTCTTTTATTTTGTTCTTTGACCTTGATAGAACAAAAAACTGGTTGAAGATTGAAAGTAGCGAGGAAAACATGCTGTCAACAAAATGTCTGATGCATTGTAATTCTGTTTTTCTAGAATAACAGAGAATATTGTATTGGGAGAGAATATTGTAAATGTGATGGAAATAAAGTTTTGTTCTACAAATATGAAGTCGTAGGATCAAAATCCATCTTATGTTAAGAATCTTAATCCCTCATAGTTGATCCTTCATCATTTTCCATTCACTAGTTCTATACAATGTTGAACTGCTCTCTTCAAATCTTCAAGAGTTTTATTTTTCTAAAAAAAAAAATTGATAGTTCTGCAATCTTAGTTATTAAAATTATAATTTTAAGATTTAAGAATGGTATCTTTGAGATCTATAAAGGAATTTAGCTTGTTGGTAACAATGCTGCTGATTTTCAGTAAAGTTTTATATTAGCATTAAGAACTCAAATGTAAAACGAATAAATTTACTTTTCATATATCTGTTTTATATAAGTATATAATAGAATTACAAATATTTATTTATTGAATTTTACATCTTAACTA
>JAFIDM010001028.1:27316922-27332652 GCA_023159025.1 Thereuonema tuberculata | reverse complement strand
CACAGCTCTGGTTACCTAAGGAATTTTTTAATGCAGACTACAATTTCAACGTGATCCAAACTCATACACATTATCTGCTATCATCTCACCCTGTTCATCATTTCTTGTAAGCTATCCAATGAACACACATTGTTAATATATTTTTACTGGTTTGTTGTTAATGCATTTTATAACTCATGAACTTTAAGACAGGAAAAAACAAGGTAAGGAAAGCGATTAGTAAACCAATCACAATGCTTTGCAACGTCTTCTGATCATTGATATTGCTTTAATTCCCTTGTGTTTATTTCTAATAAACGCAACAATTGCGCCTTTTGACAATCGCTATAAATGTGATTGTTGCGAATGCAAAAGACGCAATTGTTGCGATTAATGATAATTTAAAGAGATTTTAATGATACTTGTTCATAGATGGACAGACAAAATGGGAATATTAGTCTGTTGATGTGGATCAGAAGACTAAAAATGTTATGAAATGTTTTCTTTAACCCAGACTAAGAAATCCCACATTTTAAGGAAGTTGTGATAATGGCTACAAATTGTGAATCTTGTGGGTATCGAAGCAATGAAGTGAAATCAGGATCTGGAATTGAACCTCATGGAACAAGAATCAAATTACGAATCACTCATTCATCTGATTTCAATCGAGATGTGTTGAAGGTAAAGCAAAAATCTTTCTACTTTCAAAATACTTTTAAAAAGAAAGATAGAAAAAAAAATGTAACTTCTGTTTGTTTTCTCTTCAGAAATAATAATTTTACTAATTTTTTTGTTCCAGTCGGAAACCTGTTCCATCCTAATTCCCGAGCTGGAATTAGAAGTTGGAGCTGGAGCACTTGGTGGTCGTTTCACTACTGTAGAAGGTTTATTAGATAACATAAAGGATCAACTTCAACAAGAAAACCCTTTTATCATTGGTGATAGTGCAGATGAAGAACTTGTCAAAAGAATGGAAGGGTTCATTGAAAAACTTGATAAGGTAATGTTTACATAACGTACTATTTGTGATTGATAAGATTCAAATGCCAATTGAATTTTTCTTACTTTCAGAAATTCTTGCAGATTGGAATTCAATTGAAAGATTCAAATGAGTTATGAAAAAAAAAAAAAAAAAACCTAATTTTTTTACTAATTTTAAAAGTATGTTGTAAATATTTTCTTCACAAATAGTAAGATCTCAATTTGCTAGATTGTCTTCAGTGTGTTTTGTAATGCTCTTCAAAGCTGGAAAAACAGTACCTGTATCAGTAGCGCAATGCTAGTTTTGTGTAAGGATCAAAAACTGCTCTTTGGATAGGAGGGAGAAAAACATGAAAATGTAAGAAATACTAAATTTTAGTAATTTTATAATTACTGTGTTCTCCATTATTATTGCATTCCTTCACAATTAGCCAATGATACTTCATTAGTCATGTAATTTACTGTGTTGATTACTAGAGTAAAAACAAGGTAGTGCACGTTTAGTAAATGCAGAACTTTTAAAATAGGAACAGTTTTTAATTATGATAGGATTAAATATTATTTTTAATCAAATTCCCAAAAATATCCTCAAAACAAAAAGTTATAAAGAATTAAAAATACTAATATATAATAACATTATAGATGGTAAGATTAAGTTGTAAAATAAATGTAAAAAAAAAAATGTATTAGATTATAATAAATTCTTAATTACAATATAATAATATAGTATATCACAAATTGTAACCAATTTTCAAAACCTGCTGTCAGAGGAATTTTTTTTATTTTTATATTGATATATGGAGTGTTTAGAAGCCAATCAGTGTAAGTCATTAAACCAAAAAATGAAATAGGTTTTTTAAAATTACGTACCAAAAAATAACAATGTTTGTAAATTTGAAGAATGAATTTTTTATTGAAAGATAACATAACTATACACTTGGAGGAGTGATTTGGGCACTTTGTCAACCAAAATATAAACATTAGAATATGACTTACAGAAAAAATTTCAATTTAAAAAAAAATGACTTACACTGATTGGCTTCTGAGCACTCCATATGTATATCCCTCTAGTGGGACTGTAATGAAAAATTTAAATATAAAAAAATATTCAGTTATACTAAAGAAAAAAAAAATTACAAAAGGATAGGAGTTGGCACCAAATATAGATTATTACAAAATGCAATAAACATTTTAAAAGTTTAACAATGGGTGAGACCAAATTATTTACTAGTGACATCCTGGAACAGCTGTTTCACGCTCGGCGATCAAATTTGCAAATAAATTTGGTGAAATTACTAGTTAGTTTCATTGGGTGGTAAGTGTTGCCAGGACTACAGGATAAGAAGACTTGCAGCAAAAGTAGTGGACAACAATCATTTGTACTTAGAAAAATAAGGAAAATATTTATTTAACTGAGTTTACTATTAAATAAAGGAATAAAGATTAAGTTAATGGGGATAAAATAGAGGTATAAAACTGAAATGCAATAAAATAAAAATAACACTTAGAAGGAGAAGGAAGGCAAAAAAGACAGAAAATAAAATTAAAAGAGGTACTGAATTAAGCTATTATATACTGACTCCTTTTTTAAGAATTTATTTATTTATTTAATTATGTGGTTTTGTTACTTGGTGCTAAACAGCATTTCGTTGTCATAATGCTTATTTTTCTTTTATTTTAATCTCATCGAAAACCTTTGATGTGAATGTTGCGACTTTGAAGATTTGAAATGGTTATCTTTACATGTCTTAGGTAAAAAGTGGCGAAATTCAAGTACATCTCATTCTTGATGACCCTGCAGGGAACAGTTACTTACAAGTAAGCATTTAAGATCTTTCTTTCTGTTAGAAAGTTCCTTAGTGTTCATTTCTTTACGAATCGTGGATCCTATCTAAAAAATTAGTAAATAATTCTTTCTTAATAATTGAAATTTTGATAATAT
Source organism: Thereuonema tuberculata (assembly GCA_023159025.1). Classification (NCBI taxonomy): domain Eukaryota; kingdom Metazoa; phylum Arthropoda; class Chilopoda; order Scutigeromorpha; family Scutigeridae; genus Thereuonema; species Thereuonema tuberculata. The sequence continues at coordinate 27,329,750 of JAFIDM010001028.1, read as the reverse complement.
TGAATACTGTCTTAGCCCTTGTGCAGATTTGTTCTTTTCCAAAGTGGTGCGAGGAGTTTGTCGGTGATAAAACTTGTATTTCCTATTATCCTGTTAATATACAGGGTTATTCTAAATGATGGACCCAATTTCATTGTTGTGTATTTAATGAAGTATAAATTGGACATGAAAAATGGATATACTAATAGAAAGGGAAGTTTCAAAGTTTTGTTAATACAGGTTATAAATGTTCAATGTGTCCTCCCTTTGCTGCACAGCAAACATCTAAGCGGTAGCCAGTGGATTGGTCGCATGGGAAATCAAGACCTAGCTCTACACTTCTGGCCACCGAGATCTCCTGATCTCACGCCATGTGACTTTTTCTTGTGGGGCTATGTTAAAGAGGCTGTTTATGTCCCACCTCTACCAAAAACTCTGGCCGACCTGCGGAACCGTGTTACTGCTGCGGTGAACTCAGTAACACAAGACATGCTTATTCGCATGTGGGACGAGTTTGGCTACCGCTTAAATGTTTGCTGTTCAGCAAAGGGAGGACACATTGAACATTTATAACAAAACTTTGAAACTTCCTCTTTCTATTAGTATATCAATTTTTCATGTCCAATTTATACTTTATTAAATACAAAACAATGAAATTGGGTTCATCATTTAGACTAACCCTGTATATTAAATGACCTGCTAAATCAGTAATTACTAGAAAATTGCTTCAAAAATTCAAAATAATGTTAATTTTTTTTAGAATTACTATGCACCAGACCCAGACGACGATTTGGAAGTGACTCACTACGAGCGTACATTTGAGCTGAACGAAGAACTGGGACTGAATGATATGAAAATAGAAGACTACGAAATCTCTTGATCTGAAGATGAGAGGATGTTGTGTAAATATTTGTAGGTTCTGTGATTACAGTAAAGCTGTTTGGATTTATTTTGCCAGATTAATGCTTTTCTGATTACAAAATATGCACTTTAACAAGTTACTGATGCATGAAGACCGGAATGTAGTGTGAGTTGTTTAAGAAAAAGATTTTGTTTTACAGAGATTATATTCTGTCAGATCATTTGTTACAGGTTCTGTAAAATGGGGTGGGATGCAAAAAAGCGAAACAGATTTTGTTATACTTTTTTTTTATATATCAAAAACCAAATAATATACATAAACTATATATATATTTTTAATACATGATTTTCTTTAATAAAAGAACTGTGCTTTTATTTGAGGCTATAATTTTTGTAAGTTTTTCAGTTTTTATTTATTTATTTTTTTATTTTAAAAATTCTTCAAGAATTTAGAAAAAAGTGTAAAAAGCAAGGATTAAAACTTAAATATTTTCTTCCTCTGTCTTCAGAATTATATACAAATTTTCTAGTTTATAAATGCAATTGTAGCTCTTAGCATTTAAAATCTTAAGCTAATAAGTTCTAAATTTTCCATCTTATTATATTCAGTCTAACTGAAAATGTTTCAGAATTTCATTCCCTAAATTTGAGTACAAGATATAAATCATAATTAAATAAGAAAGTAAAAACGTAATTCCTGTGCAGAATGAAAGAAATTGTTAACCTAATTACATTTAGTTAACAATTTGCAAAAAGTTTTAAGCTTTGACTTTAATCCTTTAAAGAAGGTAAACTGTTAATGCTATACCATTAAACACTTTACATGTTACGCGACTGCAATATCTGAATGCAGTTTATTTGTAAATTTATATTTTGAAACTGAAATATCTCTCATTGTTAAAATATCCTGTTCCGTAATTGAAATCATCGGCATTTCATGAAATGATTAGTCCCAAATGATGATTCTAACAAGTGTGAAATAGCTAAGATGCTGCTTGGGATACATTAAACGAACGTGAATGTACGTATAAATCTTTCTAGTCCTGTGCTTTTACACTTTTGAAAGTGTTAAATCTTTTGTTCTGAAAATTTATTTTCTTAGAAAAAAGAAAGAAAAATCTGCTGATGACAATCTTATATCATTCTATTTGTAATGTGGGTGTTAAAACTGCTTTTAGTTATGAATTGGCTGACTACAGAGCTTTTCAAAGTCAGTATATATTAAGAAATACTTAACTTTTAATTTGATCAAGGAATGAACGCTGAATTGCTCCGAAACTTTGTATTTTTCCAATTTTAAGTTAAATTTATGATTAATAATTGTAATTTAAGAAAAAGTATTTTCTTATTTTATTATGTTGGGCTTCCTATTAGCTTCTTAATTACAAACTGTCTTCTAATGTTTGTTTAGTCTTCATTTAATGATGCTCATTTGGAATATCCTTATTTGCTCAAAATACTTACCAATGCTTATTATGGATTTGTCTCTCAATTTTACCAATGTTCAAACACACAGTATTATTACTGAATACAGTAAGACCAATATAAATCTCTGATGCCTTAGTAATTTTGAGAATCAGTATCTAAATGTTAGTCTTATCAAATTTATATGTAAATGTTTTTTGCAAATTGAGTTTTGCTTAAGCCGTCCCTTGTATCCGTTATTGTATGTTTAGTGCAGTTTTTCATCATGGAATTAAAAAACAAAAAGCCTATATATTGTTGTGCACTCACAATGTATTAATCATTACATTATGAATGTAAACTTTTTTGTAATTTGCACATTATGACAGGTTGTTATAACAATGTATATTTGTAAATATTATGTTTAGTAATATGTATCTTTTCTAGATTATCAAAGTAAATAACGATTAAAATTAAAAACTTGAATAGTTTTAGAATTTCCTTTTATTTTATTTTTTTCTTAAAGAAACTAAAATACCATAAAAATAAAATATTTTCTTCGCCAGACAACTTGGTGTATTTATCTTATAATCAGAAACTAAATAATGTTTACAGAAAGATATGTGTAAATATCTAAAGGTGTCTGTCAATAACATTCAAAAATATATTCACGAAGTGACAGCATGGTTGCAAAAATTTAGGATTGTTTAACTTAAGATCACAATGCATTTATTCATTCTTTTAACAGTATCTTGTTTTGTTTTAGTTAAAAGGCAGGCTTCCAGCAGAATAACAGATCTGAAGCGCAGGATATTAACCCAAAATGTCAGCAAGATTCACAATGTCTATCAATGAACAAATAATATTTAGATACAAAATCTTATATATACATATTCACAATCTTCCATTCTATGAATAATTATTTCTAAAGACAGAAAGAAGTAAATATGGAAAAAGTTCATGAATCAACAAATCAAAACTAATTGCTAAATCAAATATATATAATTGAAAACCAATTTTAATACACAGGGTGTCCATAAAAGATTGTACCCTTTTTAAAAAAAAAATATTCTCAGTCCCACGATGTGATACGAAGATGCTTTCTATTAGAAAAGTGAGATAATATGTGCACCCTTTGTGATATGATAAATATCTAGCTGATAGTCCATTTCTTCCCACACTTGAAACAAAAAGTCTCCTGTAATAGCAGAAAAGACTCCAATGATCCGCTCTCTCAGCTCCACGAGATCTCGAGGCGCCGATGGGACAAAGACTCTGTCCTTGAGGCAGTCCTACAAAAAGAAATCGCATGATGTAATGCCTGTGTGTGAAGGCGACTGATCCACCATTGTGGAAGATGTTTATTGAGGTATCTTACTGCTTTGTGGTACTGTGGCGGAGCTGCTCTTTGTTGGGAAACAAAATCCCGTGAATCCTCTTCAAGTTGGGGCATCGTCCCATTTTCCAGCAATGGTTTCTTCCACAAAGAAAAATGTTTCGTACAGCTTCCTTTGGGATATGCCACCAAAGACATTCAACTTTGCAGAATATCTCTGATGCTCAATGACTGCATGAGGATGTTCTGAACCCAGATTCATATGTTCCGTCTGCTGACTTTGCTGCTCATGTGGAAGGTCGCCTCATTACTGAACATGAACCCTCTCCCTGAAATCGTAATTTTCAAGCAATTCCTGCATGCTTTCGCTGAGATCTTTGTCTGACTTAATGAGTTCCTGCAAAAGTTGCAGTTTGTAAACATTCATTTTCAAATACTTATGAACCTGTATGGGTCCTGTTTTTGAGGGATTTCCTCATTCCGGGATGAGATATTATCTCGATATTTTGGCCCCGTGCCTCGGGCCTTCTTCGGGAGATATATAAAAGTCAATCACATAAAAATGAGTGCAGAACTAACAACTTCCGTCGTTAGTTTCTCGAATAAGTTACTCATGTTGTTTATTCCGAGTAACCGGTGGCCGCAATTGTGAGATAGAGGTGGAAAAAAACTCAATTGGTCCCTTCGAATTCAGTTCGCCGCCAAATTTTGTATACCAACGCTTAATGGAGTTCTTTATAAGGTGGAGCAACCCCAAACTGTTGCTAATAGTTGCAGGTAACTGCGATAACAGAAGTCATTTTTGCATATTCTACCAGACAAAATGCCTTCTGTTATTTGTTTGGCGCCATTTGCAAAAACAATGCACGCAGATATTTCAAATGAAACTTTTGCAGATGAGTTGGCAACTAATGCTTGTTTCATGTATCTACACACTGGTCACTTAGGGAAAACAAAAAGAACATATATTCTTTTATGGACACCCTGCACGTATATATTATATTAAAACTTGTTTAAAATTTGTTTCCAATTTGTCATTAAGTAAATTAGGGTATTAAAAAAAAGAAAACATATTCATAATAAAGCATTATTAAATTGATTAAGTAAATAATTGCCAACGGTAAGAATGAATAATGCATAAATGCAAAGGAGATAAAAATGAATTTGATGTTTTTATAGGAACAAAAAAAACTCAGTATCTCAACATTTCTCAGTTTTATATTGTAAATGATTTCACTTACGATGAGATGCAGCAAAGTGACATTCCAAATTTGATTAGCCACTACAGTTAATGACAGCGACTGCGTTCTAATCAAATTAACTAATGAATTTAAATAGCTAGACTGCTGCTTTTAATCCTTGGGTTTGCAGAAAATGTTCTCACAACTTGAAATAAATAAGTTCTTTAAGATATAAGATAGGACTAACAAAGTTGATTACAAATTATCTTAATGTCTCCATAAAATTGAGAATATATTCAAAATTGCATCTTTTTATTTACATGAATAAGTTATATCCAGTCGTTAAAAAATAAAGCTATTAATACTAATAATTCATAGATTGTTTTTAAAACATTCATAAATGATTTATGATGTACTTTAAAAAAAAAAGTACTGTTTGTCCACCAGTTGAGACTTAGCCACGCCTATGTCACGTGGTAGGCGACGATTCCAAGAAGTCATTTGAGGGGTCAGTGTGATAGTTTTCCATTTTCAGGGGAAATGCACAGATTTTGTTTCTTGGTTATAACAGAGGAATTGATGATATAAAATACGACATTATATATCTATTTTTCTTACATAACTAGGTTATATTTTAACTGTAACGATGTATAAAACTGATTTGCTGTTTAAGAACTGTTATATTTATACTGTTTCTTATTATTTTATTTAAATTATGAAAAATCGTAATTATAAATAAATTATATTAATTAATGTAAGTAACAAATATATACACTTCATTGTAGTAATGTTTTATTTAACAATTAATTGTTGACAGTTAAAAAAAAAAAAAAACTTGTTTAAAAACAATCCCGTAAAGTTCCTCCGGACATTTACAAATATGCAAATTAAGACCATTGGCACTTACTAAAAGATTAAAAATAGAATTAGATTGACAATAATAATAATAATAATAGCTGCATGAATTATAACTGCAAGCTTTGATATAATGGAAATGAAAATAAAACTAAAATTATATAATATTGTTTGTAATAATAATAGTCAATCAAAACACCAAAATAAAATTGTTAGAATAATCAAAAATAATCAACAATATTTGCAGGTGATGATTTAAATTTTTAATAATGAAAGATTGTAACTGTTTTTAACAAAATTACAAACACTAATTCTTGACTTTTTTTTTTTTTTTTTTACTGTTTGTCAGTCCTATTACTTATTCAAAAATAAAGAATACCTGTAATATAGGGCTGATAGATTAATTTATAATTATTAACTGTAGGTTAATTAACTTTTTTAATTATCTAATACAAAAGAAAAGAAACGTAACAAAAGTTAAAAGTTAAAAATTCAGAGTAATATTCTCATCAATTACGTCAGCGATTAATGAAGTTTTAACCTTATTAATACTTTTTAGTGTTTCAGAATTATATTTTTCCCAATTAATTTGACTGAATAATTTATATTTTATATAGTTTTTCAATCTTAGACCAAAATTATTATTCGTTTCATTGATTTGAAAGATTTTTAACCAATTGTATCTAGGTATTTTTTCATTATTTTGATTTTTTTTTCCCTATTGACAATATTAATGTTATTCATAATTATTTTGTAAATAATTTTTTCTTTAATACTAAGTATTTTTAAATTTTTTCCTAATCTTGTTTTTTTTTCCCAAATTTTTCTTTTACAACCCTCACCCCTATTGTGAAATGTCTTCTCCGTTTGAAGAGGCGTGGCTAAGTCTCAACTCGTAGTGGACAAACATAGTTTGCATTGCACCATGAATTAAAGAATTCATTAAAACACCCGCAATTATATTTTAATTATATTTAAGTCCAAACGAAAATATACTTGAATATGAGGAATATACTGTATATCAAAATGCAAAATTTCTAATAATACGAAAAAAGGTAAATTTAATTTTAGAATATGATTCTATTTTTTTAATATTGTATTTACATTATTTGATTGTTTAATACCTACCCAAAGATATAAAAAGATTTAAATTTTTATTTTTTACGTATAAATATCAATCATTCATATGTAAACTTTGCAGGAAAAAATTACAAAATATTTAATATATTTATCAATAGTATATTAAACTATATTGAGAATTAAAACACATTAGTTTTGGTTCATAACTAATTGCTTACAGATCAACAGACAATTGATTTTCTATTCCGCGGTCTTATAAGACTATTTACCAGTTACAGGATAATATTCTCGTATCAATTCTAAAACTGATTAAACGATTTAGTTGTTGAACTGATTAATAGGTGTTCTGAACCGAATCTTAGAAATACTTAAACAACTATAGTTTTTAATTTAAATTGGGAGGGGAGGGGTACATGATATTGTGACGTAATACTAAGGAGGGGGTTCACAAGAGGGGAGGACGAGGTTGAAAATAATAAAAATTATGGACAGCCCCTTAGGTGACTTAAGAATGGGTTTTCAATTAAAACCTAATTCTAGGAAAGTTTAAAATTGTTATTTTATCCAATGGCATATTTACAATTTTTCAAATAGTAAAGGTAATGAAAACAATTAAATTTAGTCTTTCGGGATACAACATTTTAATCAAATAAAGGGCGAGACCAAATTGTACACTAAATGACATCCTAGTACAGCTGTTTCACGCTAATATGGCGATCAACAGATATTTCTCATATAGCTCCGAGTAACGAGATCTGGTTGTATACTGATGACCTCTCCTAGCTGATGATCACCATATTAGCATGAAACAGCTGTACTAGGATGTCATTTATATACAATTTGGTATCACCCTTTATTTTATTAATCTTTACCTGCGCAACTATTTGCTAAAAAAATTCATAGATTTTTCTTGACCTGCCTGTACATTGCCGAACAAATGGTAACAAGTAAGGAATTTTGACCCATTTGTTCCCTTCCCATGATTCTCTTCAAATAGAGTTTTATTTGTCTGCCCACAAAAGTACTCAAGTAGCCAAGATATTTTTTCCGGATCAAGTAAATCAACGACTGGAACTTAATAGTTGTAAAAAGTTAATAATGCTTCAGAACTATAGAGTCACTAGACCAATGAACCTATATAAAATGTTTATTTTGATTAGACGTCCCATATTGTACGGGATTGTCCCGTTTGTTGAAGTTGTGCCCAGTTGTCCCAGTATGGGATGCTTAACTGTTCTGTATTATAATGCAATTTCATGATAACTCTTTATCCGCATTTCTTAATTTTATTTTCAGCCCTTGAGAACGTGAGAAACTGAAGAGATAAATTATTTCACCATCTGCAATGCAGTATTGAATCATTCGTCGAGTGTTTCTGCACAATAAAGTTAGGAACACGTTTCCAACAACGGATATTATGCTCCCGTTTAGAGTTTAGACTGCTTAGAAAACACTAAGCTAAGAACGTCTTATTCATGTACCTGCTATAAGGTTCATATTAACGCTTGAGTATCCATACAATTCAAGCTAAAGAAACATTCTTTATGCCACATTCTTAATTGCAAATAATGAAAATTTATCAACAAATTTTTATGAATTTACACGATTAAATGCTTGCTTTTATCAGCTACATTAAGTGTCCCGTATTGCGGAAATTTCCGGCTGCTTCAAATCGATTTCAATATTTTAGTGCATGTATTTTAAGAAAATATATTATAGTTTTAGTTTTTAGTTTACGGGATATAAGTTGTTGTTGTTGTTTTTTAATTCAAAACAAAGTTAAATAATTTTATTTTTCCATTGCGTATGTGAGGCTTCCGGAACGAAGCATTCGTTTTCCGGATACTACAGTGCTGCTAGACTCCTAACAGAATATAATGTATATATAACAGGCAAAACTCAAAGCTGACTCTTCGAGTTTCGCAAAGCAAAGATTTCAATTAATCTTTTGCAATTTAGAAAAAGTATAGAATATAAAAATAAAATTAACTTACATTACTAAACTATTTAAAGCCGGACAGTGATGTGGAATTTGAAAATTGCCAATACAAAAACCATATCGCTGTTTCTGTGAAGATACGGTCAGTTGTTAGTTTTTAGATTTTGAATAAAAAAGAGCAAAAAGTCTTGGAATATTGCGTTTTTGTTTTCTAAATTGTTTCTGAATTTTGCCGCTGATGACGTGAGGATAAACTGACAGTATCTTCACAGAAACAATGGTATGGTTTTTGTATTGGCATTTTCAAATTCCACATCACTATACGGCTTTTTATATGTATATATATATATATATATATATATCGAGCTCCCCTTAATAAAATTGACTGGATTTCCATCAGAAAGGGACGATTAATTTTTATAATTTTATTTAAAATTTCATTTACAGTGAAAAAGAATGTCCAGCGTTCGATCACTTAAAATAGCCTTTACCTCTTTTTTTACTTCTCTTCTGAATTTACTTAGGAGTCCAAAGCGTATTTTCGATCCGCTATCCTCTGTGTCTTATTTCTTCCGGATTCACATTAGGCCTGACTTTATTCTTGCTTCCAGTTGATCCAATGTCTGATAAGGTTTCCTTCCACTCTATTGACACAATACAAAAGAACGTCCTCTGGGTCTATCATTCGAACGTTGCTCTATTAGAATTATCGTCTTGTTGGAACTCTTTGAACTGCTATCGAGATGACTGTAGAATTGACTGAGAATTTCTGCCCTTCCTTTCATCAGCTCTTACAACTGCAATAGCCCAAAACATTTCGACGCCATCTTTAATTCTTATCACCTGACACACCGCCAATTGTTTCACTTCCAACAGTTGACTTACTTAGTCAGCAAACTAAGATGGATTACTTACAAACACTCAGCGTAATGAGCTTTTGTTTTCAGTGTAAGACAAGAACTCTTGGTTCTTATTTCAGGAACTGAAAGGTCCTTGTCTCCTTGATTATAGCAACGGCCAACGATTCTTAGGAAATGCTAAGAAACATCTAGTTTACCATTCGATAATAACTATGGCTACATGTAACTGTCGTATGCTTTCGTCTGAAGTAAAATTAAATGATAATTCATCCAGAATGGGAGAATTGAACTTTGTTATTTATAATCATTCAAAAAGTGAATTGAATGCACTTTTAATATGGAAGTGCAATAATTTAAGTTAAAAGACAAAGAATAATTAAAGATTTTAATTGGAAGTGCAAAGAATACTAGAATTATTAATAAGAATTATTAAATGCAAGACTGCAGATTTATTAATAAGAATTGGCAAATATTAATAAAAAAAAATCATGAGTTCAGATGCAATTTTGAATACGGAGTAAGAGTGATTAAATTTGTTGGAATTGATAACTTTTTACAATATGACTCTTTCACAAGCAATTCTGTACGAAAATGGATATGGAAGATGTAAGCTCAATATACAGGATGTTGCAAAATTCGTGTGTAATATTCAAACCATGTGTAGGGGCATGGCTAAGGATCAATATATTCCTAATGAACCCATGTCCGGAAACGCCCCCATTTAGATGGTGCTAAAGTGAGTCTTTCCGAGAGAACATATCCTTTGCTACACCATAAGAAATGTGGGCTCACCTGCAAACCATTTCTTATGGTGTAGCAAAGGATATGTTCTCTCGGAAAGACTCACTTTAGACCACCTAGCGCCGTAATGGGGCGTTTCCGGACATGGGTTCATTAGGAATATTTTGATCCTTAGCCATGCCCCTACACGTGCTTTGAATATTACACACGAATTTTGCAACATCCTATATAAAAACTGCTGATCGTATAATATTTACAGAATGATGTATCATAGATCAAAATTTCCAAAGTATATGTAAAGCAAATATCATATTTCTCGATAACTACAATACGTTTATAGAAAAGAACCTATATAATCAGCGTAAAAGAGAAAACTATAAGGATGGGAATTGAGGAATAAAGGAATTAGAAAGATGGAGGATAAATATAATAATGAAATAACACATTGTTACTTTGTTAATGTAAAATAAATTCACAAAAACAACTGGTTTCTTGATACAAATCAGATTTACTACTGAAAATTACAAATAGTACAAAAAAATAATAAAAAAAGCAATATCTACAATAAATTCTTTTCATTTGATGCTTAAAATCATCTTATGAAGATTTGTAAATAATAATTAATTGCCTGAAACCACTGAAGTTTGATAGGACAACAAGTGAACAAATACAAATTAGAAATTGCATGTTACAAAAATATGATTTAATGAAAAATGCTATCGTTTTATACATATATGCTTGAACTAGATCCAGTGATTTCAGTCAATTGTACGTCGAATGTTAGATAATTGCATCTTAATTTGTTTATTTTTTTAGTAAAAGTCAATTAGACTTTAGTAAAGTCAATATAAGTCATATTTGCACATGGGGCATAAGTTTCTTTCCTTTAGACAACGGCGTAGGCAGTCGCCGTGGAACATATGATTGCAGGGCGTCACCCGGGCAAATCGCATTGACTGTAGGCACACGGAACATACGTCATCTCTTTCTTTGACTTCCTGCAATGTGGCGTATCGAAATCTGGCAAGACAAGCTCGCTCTTTATTCAGTGGAGTCCAGGCAGTATAAAGTAAATCTTTGTAGCACAAATAAATATTTACATAAGCTGCTAAAAGAGTCAATTTAAAATTGCCAAAATAAATTGTGGGCAGTATGAAGATAGCAGAGGCACCTATCGTTGCGGCTTTCAGAATAACTGGTGCCCACAAGCTTTCAAGGCTTTCAAAGATTTCTAGGGAGAAGAACTCCAGCAATCCAGGAAAGCTTTCAGCAAATACCTTTTCCGTGATGATATAGTACAGTCCAGTTAAAGTGAGATAAGTCCACGACGGTTTGTAATTCTCTAACCCTTGTTCTAATCCAAAGACCAAAAGCATAAACACAACTGTGATTATGAATGTTACTGCTTTCGTGAATTCCAGAGTGATTTTAACTGTAGACATGGCTAAATGCTTCACATTTGTTGTCCTTGAAATATGTACGTATGGGCACCAATCTTCCTTTGATACTAGATGTTTAACGTACGATACACAGTAGGCAATCACATTGTAGAACATTAAAGAATAGAGGCAAGAGAGTTTATAATCAGGGCAGAACACTTGGTCAGCAAGCATGAAGAACACTATCTGCTTGTAAATTGTTGAAAAATTCCTCATTTGGATTAGTCCACACTCCAGGCGATCAATGTGTTTGTAAATGTTTTTCAGGCAATCGAGAATTTCAATTCCACATTGCCACAAAAATCCTGCAAAAGAATAGAAACGGTTAAAGAAATTATTCTCAAAATATTAGGAGTTCGACATGATCTGAATTGATTTTTCATAAGTTAATAATGGTTAATATCTTTACATTTTTAAAAATCCTATTAGGCTATTTATAGCCACTTTCTACAGAAAATAAAAAATTATATTTTCTTCGTTTTAAGTTATACATCAGGATCAAGTAGTTCCAAACAATATCATTTATTATTACTGAAGGATAGTTAGTTTTGAGTTGAAAAAAGATGATTAATTGCGAGTTATTTTTAGTAAAAACAAATAAACATCCCTTGTAAACAAATAACCGTTAAATATTTGTTGTTAACAATAACAATGGATGAGACCAAATTATTTACAAGTGACATCCTGGAACAGCTGTTTCACGCTCGTTGGCGATCAGCCAGGAGAAGTCACAGTAAATAACAAGGTCTCCGTACTGAGGCTAGTATGAACAATACATCGGAAGCGCAGTGGTGCCTCAAAGAATAAAAATACACAATGAAAAACTCACCAATGAAATATTAGTGAGAAAATTCATGTGCCAGCAGTGCGCAGGCCTCAATGAATTTTTTTTAAAGCATAACAATTCAAACTGCGCATTTGAATTAATAATAAATAACTTTCAGTTTCTTTATAACAGTAAATAATGGAATTAGAAGGGATGTTAAAAGGAAGTCATTTAGTATCGAACTTTGGTATTGATTAAATACTTCCAAAAGGCGACAATGTTCTTGTAGCTCTTTTTCGAAATTAATTAGGAAATTAAAACTTTCGAATACCACCTTAAAAAAAACAAAAACAATAGGCCTATTAGTTGTCCAAACAGATACTGAAT
>JAFIDM010001028.1:27302721-27316522 GCA_023159025.1 Thereuonema tuberculata | reverse complement strand
CTTTGTATATTGACCTTCTTACCAATAGACCTGATATAGAATCAAAATCAGTAGGATCTCACTTTTAATATCCTAAACTTATCAATAAAATTTAAGTTTCCTAGAATAAATACCGTAGTGTGCTAAGTCATCCCGATCCTTAAACAGTCAATTAGTAGTCAAACTCTGTAGGCCAATTAAACGTGTTCTTCAGTGTATTTTTAGATTATTGTTAAAATTATAAAATTTCTCTGTGCTTATTCTTAATAAAACATTAAAATTTAAAGTTATAATAGCTTCTCAGAAAACTACCTGTATTGATTAGGGAATATAATTCAGAATTTCGATATTGTAAGCTAGCAATGTTCTCGCTCGTGAGATTCACCATCAGATCCCTTCATTCCACAGAACTGTCATTTTAAATTGCTTCCATATCGAACTAAACCTCAGACATTAAGTAAGAAAACCGATATTGCGACCTAATGTTTGAAACTTTCTCATTTAAGAAAAAAATAAAAGATGGAATAGGATAGTTACCTTTGGCGGCGGTCTTGAGTGTTTCCACTGCCTCTAACACATAGATCATAGGCCAAGTTGTGAGAACCAGTGGCAGAACTAGACAAGAATAAGCGGCACCTAAGCAGGCGACCAGGAATGGACTGAAGAACCTCAGGAAGTATGGCAGCAGCAATATTGTCGATAATAGACAAACTGAAAAAAACAACAACATAAGATTCATGAGTCTTGTGTTAGTCATTTGGGTCATGGCATCATCATAGCATAATAATAAGAATACTAGTTATTAGTTCAACCTTTCAAATAATTTTAAACATTTTTTTTGTGTGAATTGAATAGAGTTCAAGAGAAATATACATTGCCCTACTGATAGTTTGAGGACTTCTAAGGGCGAATTCGTTCTTGACAGCTTTTTGATTCAAGTATTTGGACAGAGCTGTTTAATTCCATAGAGATTATGGAATTAAATGCTATGTTGTAATGGTTTATATGTTGTGAGAAACTGCAAACCTTTTCCAAACAATGGCATCATTAAAAAACAATCTGTTGTTGTCTTGTTGTTCAGTCCACCATTTAGACTTTATTTATAAGTTCTGGTATGACAATGTTATATTATCAATGTCTACTATTAACCTATTTGGTTTAGTAGGGTAGAAAGTAAGCCTAATCATGCGTCCTTAGCAGCAAATGAAGGTTTACGTATTTTTTATAATACTCACTTAATAAAGTGAATATTATTGTCAGAATCCAGGAAGTAGTTTGATGCTGCTTAGAATAACTTATAGACTAAAGATGGTAAAATGTCCTGAATCTTGAACTAAAACTGCAGTAAGTGCTATTACACTGAAATTATCACAAGAGATTAGAAAGAGAAACTTATTAATAATTAAAAAATATAAAAGTATTTCATACGAAACTATTAATTTTAGAGAAAATTGGTGATATTTGAAATGGAACTAATGGAAATAAGGGATGTGATTCCAAGGAAATCGATTGAGGAACACCTTGAGGGATTCCATGTACAGTAGGACCTTGATAATCCGGTATGCTCGGGGATCGGTCAATGCCAGATTATCAAATATGCCGGATTACCAAGGCCATTTTTAAAACCCTGGTTTAAACAAGGGTATGTAAATAAAAACTACAGTTTTAACATATAAAAACGATTAATTGATACCTAGTAAGCACAACAGAAAACATTAAACAAAATAAAAATTAAAAGTATGAAATACTGCACAATGAAACTATATTTTCACTTAACTCGCTTAACTGCATAATAGAATGCAACTTATAATTTTACACCGTCAAACGTACCTTTTTATTGTTATTTATAGTGGTAGTTTTAGACCGACAGTGTAGTGTATGATAATTTTCGTACAACTTTTTAAAAAATACAATAATGTTTTAGTACATCAGGGAGAAAAAAATCTGGCAACCCTCTATTTCTGATGCGTGCCGGACTATCGGATCTGCCGGATTATCGCGGTATTACTGTATTTTATTTGACTTTGTCTTCATTATGTTAAGTGGGGTTTTAACTGGGCTGTTTTATTTAATTGTATTCTTAATTTTGATCGATTGCCAAACTTGCGAATTGTGCATTAAATAATTGTTTGCTAATAATCGTTAAATAGAGTAAATCCAGTAATACGAAACTTTGTATTTTAATTATTTATTCGGTTTTTTTTTTGGCTCTAAATGGCAACGTTATTTTTTTTTAAACTAGTGTAGTTATTCCGCTGAGGTCTAGCGGTCTTGACTTCTTGCCAAACGTCAGTATCGTGCAACAAAGAATAGTTTATTCAAATAAAATTACCAATTTAAAAATAGGATGTGTGTGGAGAGAAACTTGTAACAAAAATTAGTTAGCTGTTTATTTATCATTTAAGATATGTATCGGAGCGGTTATTTAAATAAACATTCAAAGTAAATAACTTAAAAATTACAAGAATAAACGCAGTAATATAATTTCAAAATAAAATAATATATATAGATAATAATATATTACAGAACAAAAAAAAATCTAATCAACAATGGAGTATTAATAATTGGCATAAAAACGACATAAATAAATCCTGCCAATATCTCCTATTTAAATATAGTAATTTGCTCTGATTACAACAATGTATTTAAACGGTAAAACTAAATAAATAAGGAAAGTAAAAAAAAAAACACAAACTAAAAATTATTTATATCATAGAAAAGATATTAGGGTCTCAAATAAAAAAAAAAAAAATCGCTAATAAAAGTGAGGCAATAATTCAGGTGCCAGCATTCAAAATGAATTAAAGAGGTACAGAAATTAAATGATCCGAACATATATCGTAACTTAAAAGCTGGGTTATTCTTTTCGCAAGTGACTTCCTGAACTGTTTCACTTTTTTTGGTGCTCATCAGTCGGGAAATTGTCTACTTGCGATGATAGAAGATTCTGCTCGTCGAATAGACAGTGAAGCCTCCAAATTCAGCTCATTTACAATTAGGATTTAAATTTACGGGAACAAGAAGAGGAAAAGTGGACGCCATTAATCCCATTAGGCCTTTCGTTACATCATTACATAATATCTGCCTTAAATCCCTTGCAAAGTGTTTTAGTGCCAATGCGGATAAGGAACAAGTGTAATAAAGTCTACGTATTTATAGTGTAACGTTTTAATCTCGTTACCAAATAAGCTTTTTAGATCAGATTTTGCTTTATTTCAAGAAATAGCCATTCTTACTTACTGTTCGATGCCGTTCACTGAGTCTGCTTGCGTTGGATAATCTTGTGAGTGAATTTACTGGAATCATTTGGCAACAAAGTATCATGAAAATAGCCACCAATCTGGCTGTGATTGCACCATCCAAGAACTCCGCTTTTTTTTTTTTCTTCTGCAGACGCAAACATCCTGACTGTGTTCTGAATATGGCAACCCTAAAACAACACTTCATTGCCTCATTTTGAATAGGATCTAGTCGTTAAATGACATTTTTGATGAAATATTTTTGTCTGATTAATCAGTTTTATATCAAATGCAACCTTAGAGTCTATATCCTAAAAAGCGTTGAAAAAAAACAAATAAACAAAAGCACAATCAGTTATATTAAATTAGTACTCAGAGCATCACCTATTGAATCCACTGCGTTTCAGTACTTTTAACTTCGAAACATAAATTCACATTTTTAGCTTCCTTTCCAAAGATATCTGAGCCTCAAAAATCCGTGTGTGTCTGCGTGGGTGTGTCTCCTTTCCCAGACAACTTTCAAACCAGTAAATCGATCGTTTTGAAATTTGACGTGCATGTTTACGGACAAGATTTTATCTAACTTTTGTATTTGAGAATTGTTCAGTGTGACTTTCTAATGAGAAAAGGTGCCAAATTTCTGATAGAAACATATTAGAAGCGCAGCAATCAATTTCTACGAATTTATACTTAACAATGTACATTAATTTGTTTAGTAATCCACTGACATTTGCGCATGCTCTGTTATTAATCAAAGTAATCGAATTTAGACAACTTAAATAAATACAGTACTTTAAATAAGTCATAAGAAAATAAAACTTTGAAGATACTGTCTTTTCATTCTGCAAATATTATAAAGTTCAAATTAAAAGGATTTAGATTTTTTTTCTTTGTTATGATAGGATAATTTAATTTGGCCGGTATATTTAACTTTTTGTTTAAGTTTTTTCTCAGCAGATGGCGCCTAATGATCATGTTAGGAGAAACTAACAAGCATATATCTCGAGTTATTTAAGCTTAAACCAATAGTTAATTAAAAAAAAACAAAAAAAAAACCAAACTACTTTATGTACTGAACTTTGCACTAATATAACGTATCGTGTATTTCATTTATTAATAAAATACATCTCATATAGTTTTGAAGGTACAGTCTATCTATATATCAAACCAAATCAAATCAAATATTATAAAAAGCGATCAATTCTTGCAAATTTTATCTTGAAAACGGGCGTAAGGATTTTGATAAATTGGGGTGAATTTTCCGTTTTCGGGTGCGAGAAAGCGATTTAACTAGGTCTCGACTTCGGGAAAACACATTTAGGAGGTAAATGATATGACCTGGGTACCAGATTATTGTCTAAGTCTTCTTACTTTATTTTTGTTTTATTTTATTTTTAATAAATTCATGTTTGTGCTTTTTTATGTGTAATACAAAAATAATTTTATTTTTACCTGTAATAAAATAATAACTTAAATTTTTAAGTTATTT
Source organism: Thereuonema tuberculata (assembly GCA_023159025.1). Classification (NCBI taxonomy): domain Eukaryota; kingdom Metazoa; phylum Arthropoda; class Chilopoda; order Scutigeromorpha; family Scutigeridae; genus Thereuonema; species Thereuonema tuberculata. Next base: position 27,311,815 of record JAFIDM010001028.1, on the reverse strand, counting down.
TACTTAAAAATAATTTTTGAAAATTTTCCTTTCAACGTCGCGTGTATTCACTGCGGAGCTGTCCATTTCCCAGAAAGGGGGTTAAATAACCAAGTGATTGTCTACAGTGCTCTTATTTTATTTTCGTTTTATTTTACCCAGCAAAGCTCGATCTTCTACGTAATAGAGATATTAAGAAATGCACTTCAAAAGCAAAAATTAAAAATAAGTTTAATACAATAATTAAGGAGAGAGTTCTCCAAATTTTTGTAAAAGGGCGAGGGCAAGAAAAGTTTAAGAAACACTATTATAGAGTAAATGTTATTATTTAATATTCTTAACGGGTGAAATAATATAATACGAAAACAAAAAACAAAACAAAACAGTAAATTAATTCTTTGTTCGCCGCTATGAGACGCCACTGTTCCTATTATTTTTATTCTTCGAGGACAAAAAAAAATATTTTTTTAGTAGTAAATTGTTTATTTAAAGAAAAGAAATAAAACAAAGCAGTATATTTTCTGTTGGAGAAACTATACATTCTTTTAAAATTAATGTGTTTCTAATAAGTTTATTTATCATTTTATTTTATTCTCAACGAGTTATCGTCTATTAAGTTGATGCCCCTACTTCCTTAGTGGAGAGGATTAATTGTACTTCCCCAGAATTAACCAAACTCATTAAGAAATGGGGGGGGGGGAGAATACGAGGGATGGCAGGAGACATCCTCTCCAGGCCATCGGACATACGCAGGATTGGAATGAATTTGATAGAGCCAATGCACCTCTGAGGAGGAAATAACCATTTCTTATTGATTTTCAAATCCAAAAAGTTTTAAAATATTAAAAAAAATTACTGAAAATAGTTAATTTTATATTATTTGCTAGATTTATCTTAAAAAAATATCTTTCTTGTAAACAATGTTCAAAATCTCCCAAAAATATCCACTATGTAAAATATTACGAAAATACTACGCTTGCTATTATCGGTAAGGATGACCGTTGATCTCTTATATTACGTAATTTGGGAAGATCACACTCGCTTGTTAATCCTAGTTTATTGTTTGTTAAGATCACTGCACCGTGGAACGAAGACTCAGGTTGACCGATAGCTGATTTCAGTGACAGAGGATCACTGAACCCCTCTGATTCACTTGAAGGAATCCCTTGGTATTTACACCCTCTGAATTTGGCTGTAGACTCCCGAAAAATAAAAATCGAGGTTACTGGCCTCTTTTAGAAACACGTCACGACCCTATAAATACCATCTTCACCCCAGTGGCGACTGGAGTTTCTTAAACTCACACGAAAGGGTTAAGACTGTTTATGTGGAACACAACTCGCAGACCAACAAATCTTCTTAAAACCCCAAATATTGGAACGGAAATCTAAAGGGAAAGGAAAGTATTTGCCTGAAAGAAAACTTAGCTTATTTTCCTAAGGAAAATATGGTTCGTAAAAAATCACTCTGTGTGTGTTGCACCCCAAAACTTTTGGACTGATGAAAGGATCTTCTCGAAACGTTGAATGCATATTTACGAACAAGAAACGAGCTTTTTTTTTTCTCATATGGATACTGTCCAGAAATTTGCGCGTGAAAGTTTAAAAATTTTAATACAAAAGCATTTAAAAAAAATAAAATAATAATATTTTTTTTAACGATCTCTAATAATGTATATTAAGCCTTTTAATAATCTCTGTCATTTATGCATTTATGAATAAAATTAATTGAACTTAGCAAGTTAAGAAAGGATTCGCGGATTTAATTAATTTTTAAACAAAATGGAAAAACTGAGGTTACTGTTTAGCAGGGTCTATAAAGACCCGGAATTATATTGCTTTCACGTTTTTTCTATAAGTTCTAAGACCTTCATGTAATCTTTGTAGTTGAACTCCAGGACATATTACAATTACTTTTCTGTTTCAGGTTGAGGGAAGTTCTGAAGAGGAATTAAGGACTTTTCCAATCAAGAAATATTTCGGTTCAGTGTTCTCGAGCCTTCTTCAACTGCAGTTCAGAGTTTTTTATATATTATTAAGGCTGTCAATCTTAATGTTTTCTTTTCCATTTTCCGGAAAGGCATGGATCCATATCGAGTGGATCTCTTTAGCTTCCATCTTTTGTTGACCACCTCATTCCTTTTCCCTTATTCGTCTTCTATTGTTGCACCTCACAAATTAAAGATGGAAGCAGATTGTCCCAATCGGTTTGGATTTAGAATATACTGGATTCTTGTATTTTTGGTTTTTATTTCGAAATAAAACTTCAATTTATACTAAGTGAAGTCAGTGTAGTTAAAATATTTACCATCTACTTCCTTTATAATTCATACATTCTTGTAACATTGACACGAGTTTCAAAAATGGGATTTCCCATTTATGCGAATGCGATTTTGCTGATTTTCTTTTCTTTTTTTGACTACTTCTCTCGATAAGATTGCATTTCTTTCCACTAGGTTACAATGATTTTCCCACTGACAGAGTCTTCGCAATCAATTCTTTCTTCGATTTCCTGATTTATTCATTATAATTATCAACCTACTTCATTGACACTCACAAGTGTCAGTGAATCTCCTAACCACAGTCAGCGCATGTTAATTTTGTTGTTTTTTAAAAAATAAAATGAGCTAAAAATTATCTATTATTGCTAAGATACTGAAGAAGTTGCAGGACTTTCTCAAAGTAATAAGTAAGATTGACGCTTTATTGGAATTAGATTCGATATATGCAACTTTTTTTTAGAATAGAGTTTTCGCATAAATCGAGGAGTGTTAGTTTTAAGGTTCTGCAGCTTCTAACTTTCCCGCCCTCAGCTGTAAATTATTCCGTTGTTTTCCTTTGTAAGTGCTTTCCATTTGTGATGTTACGTATGTTATTTATTTACTTATTTAATGTTCAAGTAAATAAAGACTTGAAAAGACACCGCAATAACTCAACAACTTTTAATTTAGATCCGCCATTGAGCAAATGGGAATCACCAGTTTTGATTTACGCCTAAAACCACTTAAAGAAGATCATACAATGACTGCAGTTGCAAATCGAAAAGAAACTCATTGAAAGCAGGTGAGATTGCTTTGTTAATCATATTTACGGAATTCTTTTGGATATCAAAACGACAAAATAATAAATAATCAGAAAAACTAATTAAATTCCGTTTTAGTTATAACAAATACTGCAAAAGCCAGGTTATGGTTAATTATGAAATCCTTAGGATAATAAAATGATAAAATAAATAATTCATGTATAAATGTAGTTACGGTAATCTTTGATTTAAAATATATCCTCGTATAACATGAAAGGGAGCTTGTAATCAGTAACATGAACCCTGGAGACAATGGTGCAAGGGCAAAGCAAACACTTACTGCTGTCATTATTACTAGGTTCTAACAATTGTATTAAAAATATTATTATTTATTATTTGGTATAATTTATATTTCAGTAATCTCTCTCGATTTCTATATTTCTTGCTTCCAGTAGAAGGGTGTTCCTTGTCTTATATTTATTTGTAATCCAGATATTTTTATTCCATTGTAAAATATCAAACTCCAAAAAAAATACAACAGCAGAATTATTGATTTGAAAAAAAAAAAAATACTTATCTTCGGGGTTAACTGTCAACTAACCTTGATGGAATTTGAGATTAGCCAATACATTTTATTAATATTACTACCTATCACGTTTCATGAAAATTGATTCATTCGTAGTCGAGTTGTTTCGTACGAACGCACAGACAGACAGATCATTTCTGCTTGTTCTTATACCATATACCACTGAACTACTGTAAATTTAAGCTTAAATATTTTTGTTTAAAATATATTTACTATTTCCACATTGTCATGCGTGGAAAGATTCAATAAAAAATGAAAAAAAAAAGTGACACTTACAAAATTACCATTAGCTAAATAAAGCTTTTCGAAACTAGTTGCAATCCTTTACAGTAAAATGGAATCTTCCACTTGACAAAAACTGTTTCCAAAAATTACGGAATGTGATTCTTTTCTTAAAAGTTGCTGCTTCCATTCTATCAACAAATTAAGTAACTGATGTTTTTAGATGCTGATTTTTCTTAACCTTAAAAAAGGCTTCAGTCTAATAGCAGATCTCTTTGTCATCGCTTTAAAATCACGTGACAGCTTCTCAACGTCTGGTTGTATTTTTGGTTGTTTACTTTCGAGTCCTAAATACTCAACCCCAACTTTTTGTTTTGTTCTTGAAAGCTGGGTTCGTTAAGAGGTGATTGTCATTCTGTGACTTTAAAGATATGAATGTGATGTTAGATTTTAATCTGCTATTACACGTTAGCTATTGCTCAAAGAATTTCAACGAAGTGGAACATAATTTCCTAGGTTCGTCCATCACAGTATTTAACTCTTTGTCATCCAATTAAGAACCCATATTGTTGAAGGGGAAACAGTTTCTGAAATTCTGCTGTTTTTTATCAAATTAATCTGCTGTAAGAAAGATTGATTCTTTATTAATCTTGGTATTAAACTTTTTAATCTTGGTATAGAAACGCCGCATTATTGTTACCCCATTTTTTTGAGTGGTTTTTATGCTAGTAGGCCTACGTCACTAGATGAGGATGCGCGTGATGTTTACACGTTGAAATCTAGCTAATTTATTTGCCTTAGGCAGTAAAATATATACTAAGATATCCTTCGTATAACGATCGGCAAACTGATAAATGGCCAATCCTCACTTCCTGGCGTCTGTTACGGATGTAATAAACAGTGTAATTAGTGATGTGTAGGCGTCATGCACCTTTCACAAGGAAGACAAGTGCTATTCATCAGATGCTATCCTGATCCCGCCGAAAGGAAAGAAAATAAACATAAAAGAAAAAAGCACAAACATTGACAGACGTGTTAAAATGCTATTTTTGATACACTTTTGTTATAAACCCTTCTCTTTGTTATTTGAATCTAATTCCATTGCTTTTTGTCTCTCCCTTGTGGTTTCCATTTCCGTACAATGATTTCAAGAAAATGGTTTAAAAAAAAAAGGGATCTTGTAAAGCTAAAAAGATTAAAAAAAAAAAAAGAAAGACCAACCTTTACAGTTAGAAAAAAGAATAGCAACTGCATAGCGGAAACTGAAAATGGAATTTTAATTTGATTAGTCTGTAAGAGTTTGTAGTAAAACATGCAAATAAGAAGACGAAGTTTTCCTACAACACACGATGAAAGTGATAAGAGGTTAGATAGGGTGGTTTACAGTATTAAACTATATATATGATACTGAGTAAAATTATTCAGAATTAGAGCAGGCAACTACTATGTATATTGTGTACACTGGTACACAGTATTTTTAAAAGTTATCGGAGAATCTGTATTTACATAATCCAACGAAAAATTAAAAAAGTGTCGGATCCTTCTGAGCAAACCGAGATATTGAGAAATCCTCTCTCGTTGGTGGAGAAGGAATGGCAGACTATATTAACTGCAGTCTATCGTTCGTGCAGAATAACGGAATATGCAGACATGACCAATGGGAAACATAAACGCTGATGGTGGGGGTGATATCAGAGTAAAATTAGTGTATAATTCGATTTGAATTTTTATGATTAGAATTTTTTTAATCTTAGAAATAGTGAAGAAGAATCCCTAAGAAAATGTGTTACTTCATAGATTACGAATTCTGTTATTGAAGGAATAACGAGGCTATTCGAATATAGCAACTGTGATTTGATTGGTTTTGCTTCAAGCCATGGATGCTTTGCTCGACAGAGTATTCCACGTAAGTCACATCTGCAGCAAAAAGTCATATTTTTAGATGATATTTTTAGCTTTTATTCATCTTTTAAGTATTACGTTTACACTAAAACCTCGTTTATCCGGCCCTCGTTGATCCGGATCTCTTTTTATTTAATGTTCACGTAGATAATAATTTTAACTATGATAACAAGAACATAACTATAAGTATGCCAAACATTCCTTTTTATTTTCATTAAATGTACAGTTCCTGCATAGATTGTACAATAAATTATGGTAATAAAATGCTTTTTGTCGAGTTTAAGAACGTTTTACTAGTGTCATAGTGACATAGTTTTTTATCGTAATAAACTTATTTAAGGATCAATAAGTCGCTTATTTAAGGATTTGTTTTGCTTACTACCCATATTATCCGGAGTTTCGATTTTCCGGATTGCCTTTGGTCCCAGTTAGTCTGGATAAACGAGGTCGTAATGTAATCAGTAAATTCCGGAAAAGTTCCTACAATGTAATATAAAAGTGTTTTTAACAATTGCGTACTTAATTTCCCGTCCGTCTTGATTACACAAGTCTTAAATTTGTTAAACACTACATCTAGTACTGCTACAACATCCACAAATTCCAAATTAGCCAATTGATGTGATATCTAAATTAGAATGGTATATAACGAAAACCTAAGCGCTGAGGAAATTTTAGAACCTAGTGAGACACCGAAAAGCAGTCACAGTTTATTGACATTCTATGAGAAAAATAAACACTGCATGTGACACGCGTGAATGGCATTCTGGGTAAACACTGCAACAGTTAGTGTTCATGTGATAACTAATGATTTATCATAATACAGTCTAGGAATATTCTTTGTTATAATGTTGGAATACGCTGCTGTTACCAATAGAATTTACAATCAAATTAAAGTTGATGTTGCACGTGCAAATTCGATTATTGAGTATTATTCGTGATTCAATATACTAAACAGCTCCAGAATTAACATTATTTCAAAAACATCAATACAAACGTGGATATAGAGGAATGAGATTTAATCTATATATTCAAGAACTATATACATATGTATGTATGTACTTTTTTGGTATATCATTTACCAAATATACCTATAAATATACACATTTAGACACGTATTTGTTGTGTGTCTATCATAAAAGTCAATTTGTGAGAGACAATATCTTTTATTTTAAATTTTTTATAATAAAATTATAAATAAGATAAATCCATCTTTAACATACTTGTTTAACGTGTGCTTTGGGGAATATCCTGAAGAGCCTGCACACTCATCCAAATTATAATGACAGTAAGAAAACTTTACGTTTCGGTTCGATACACGAGGAACCTTTATCAAAAGAAATGGTAAACAGAACGTCCTGTATAGAATCGAAACGTAAAGTTTTCTGTCATTATAATTTGGATGTGTTCAGGCTCCCTTGGTACTCTTTAGAATAAATCCATCTTATTTATAATTCTTACAAGTTGTTCTTATTATTTTCAAATACAAAATAAAATTTTGCTTTTGGGAGCAACGAAAAGTTGGATTTAAGACATATTCCCTCGTATCCACAGAAAAACAGCCTTATATTTGACCAAGTACGTATTTGTTTTGTGTTTTTGACATTCTCTGTTTTTTAATTTGCTATAAGTTATTCTGATCGGAAAACTACCACTTAGAGACTAACAATTAGCTTGGTTGATTTCGAAATGGAGAAGTGCAACTACCTCCAATAACCTTCCATGTGTTCAAATCCACAGTGGTAAGAATGATATTGGTTATACAGGAAATTCATAACAAATGGTCAACAAATGACAAAAGTTTGGATAAGAAGTGAAGGAAATAGATATCTCTTAAAGATAAATGCACTTACCGTTTCTTGAATGTTTTTCATCCTGTGCCTTGACATTCAGTTTGTGTGTGATGGAAAACGATTGTAACCGCGCTCTCACCCTCGTAATCATACCCATGGTCGGTTGTGCTCCTGCGAGGCAGGTCCGTTCACATTCACCTTCTTCTAGCGACCACTGCAGATGAGGTAATATGTTGTTTTGTTTGTTTCAGTTGAGACTTTTTTTTCCAACGGTTCCCGACGAGAAGACACTGTTTATTGTGTTTGCAAAGCAACTCTAAGGTCTCGTGTTTTTGGCCCACGGCGTTCGTTACTATTTATGCGAAACGCCAGCGTTCCCAGAATTCCCTGCCAAAGCCCACGTCGTCACTTGGACGGTGTTCAACTTCGCCGTTCTCAAATGTTATTCCAAAGTCATCTATTTTGAACCGTCTCTGCCTTATTTTATCAACAACCTGAAACAACTCCCACTCCAACAAACACACCCCGTGACGAAAGACTCATCGACTGAATGAACGGTTCCTCCGCGTATTTCCTCGCTTCAGGGAATCGTCGTTTCATAAAACTACTCAAAAATTCCCAAAAATTCTCTAAAAATAAACACGATATTTCGAAATCAACAACGTTACACATTATCTGCTTTCAAATCAAGCAAAACATCCAGGCCAGTTTTGCACAAAATCTATATTATCTTTTACAGATTGCTAAGAAATAAGCGAAACATATATTTAGATTAGCAAGTTTTATAATTGAATGTTTTTATTTTCAGCATAAGTTTAATCGTTTTTTGGCTAAATTCCAAAGGTGTTACACGTTTCTCGTGTATCAACTGACTTCCTAGCCAGTGTCGTTGGACGACGCTCAAGAATTGCTTGATTATTTTATTTTATTCCAATAGAATTTCCTTCTTCCAATAACTTTTATTCATTGTTGATCTGCTAGAATATTGACACGAGAAAATGAATAAAAATCATTAAACTTTCAATGTCTGTTGCAGTTCGCTTACCTTCATTGTGGCGTAGTTGAAATTTACACAGGAATTATCAAGAATCGTGTTTGTATAGAATTAATAAGGATAATAATAAACATCTTAAGAAAAATATTTAAAAAATGTATGGTAGTAATTTAGAGCTGATCTTAACTGTAGAGCAAATAATGTGAATAACTGGAGAGTACAACATTATTCTTCAAAAGTTGACAAGATAGAGTTAAAAATAAAATAAAATAAAATTACAGTAATATGTGAATTCCCCAGATAACTGCAAAACACAGTTAAGTTTTATTGGGTTAAATACATTAAAAAAAAAAAAGAAATCTATTAAAAACATGAGATTCTTGTAGAATGTAAATACAAACTGAACATGATGCAATACTGTTGTTGATGCAATATAGTTATACAGATGCATCAACAACGGTAATACAACAGAGTGCAATTACGATGCAATGTTTTACTATATACAAACAAACCATACTTCTTCCTTAAATCTTCTCTTTTATAATAAATATTATTAAACATCATAACACCAGAAAATAAATGTCAAACTACATTTATTAA
>JAFIDM010001028.1:27265459-27297721 GCA_023159025.1 Thereuonema tuberculata | reverse complement strand
AACTCTTTTTAGTTACCCATTTGGGAGCTATTACGTTTGTCCTGTCTGTCCGTGTCAGTCCCCCACTAACAACTCCCAAACGGAAGATCGGGTCGACAAACTGATTTCACCATCGTATTCAGAGGCCCAAACAATGTAGGAATGGGGTATTTATTTCTGTATTTATTATTTATTTATTCGGAAAAACGCGGACACAGTCGATTGTTTGTTTCCGCAAGTTGGGGAATTTTTTCCTGGACAACTACTGACCCGGTCGACTTGAAATTTAGATATTCTTTATTTTAGTGTCTATAAAGTCGACTGTGTCCGCATTTTTCAGAAATAGGCAGAAATAAAAAAATATTCATTGTGTAGTAGACACTAAATTAAATCATATTCAAATTTCAAGTCGATCGAGTCAGTAGTTGTCCAGGAAAAAATTCCCAAACTTTACGTTTTTCCGGTGGACAATCGGCTGTCGTTGTGAGGCAGATAACCCGCCAATGTTCCAAAAAGTTTATTTTCTTCTTCTTTTTTTTGGTTAGGCAGTGTTTTGTACTTGATTTCTTCAGTAACTCAGATTGCTCGATAAGAAATAAAAATGTTACTCGACGAAAAAATTAGAAAGCAAGTGAACATTATATATCCTTTATTTCCTTCTGAAATTTACATAAATACTCTCCTTTTTTATGTATATAAACATTTATATCCTCAAGGGAAAGGTAGGAATGATTAGGGTTTCTTTATTTCGTTAACAGCCAACAAACTTTGTATAGGAAAAGGGGTTTCTTTATGTACAATGGCGTCTTCTACTTTTGTTTTTTTTTTTACAATATATTTTACAGGGTTCTGAACTATGAGGTTACATTTTTCTTATGAGACTAATACATGAAAGGGAAATAATGAAGGAAAGATAAAAGAAACATGAAGGGTCCACAGAAATCGAACATCGAAAACAAAATAGTCTTTTATGAAGATCCACTTCTCATCCTATGTTCTCAATTCAGTATTTATTATTAATTCAACTAACAACTTACGGTAAAATCAATTAAAACCGTAAAGGATAATGCTCCGATTTTCGACAATTTTATTACGACTGACCAATGAATTTATGAGCTTCGATATTTATGAACAAGGAATCCCAAGAATATAGATTCATTTCTAAGGGGTCGAATGGAAGTCGATGAGGATGTTGTATAATTTTTACTGTGTTTACTTTTATTTTTAATTGAAATGTTAAATAAATGATAGAACAGCATATCTAATAGGATGGTGGTGTGGCTTATTTTGGGATGGGATATTTCATGAGGGAAAAATAACGGGAAAAATAAGGGTCGATACAAAAACAAAACAAAAACAGTTAGGGAAGCTCTGGTTTAGATTATATCGTGAATCACTTGGTTTAAAATGTCTTAAAATTGTTTATTATTTTTTTAAACTGTTTCATATACACAGCAATACTGATTATTAAAGTAAAATTCCTTTAGAAATAAACAAAATATATAAATACAACATATATGGAAGGAGGTTTAAAAAAAAAATACTTAATATATACTTTTCTGTGGTTTAATACCTGTAGATGCCACTGGTACCATACTAGCAAAATATAAAATATTTTTTTTTTATAAAGTTTATACTTAAAACCAATACATTTATCCAAAAACAGATCAACAAAAAACGTTTTTTTTTTTTTTTTTGAAACGCTAATGATTTACGGAACACGAACAGCAACTTGCTGAATTAAAGTTTTTTTTTCATGAAGCAGATCTTACTCTTTAAACGAGTAAAGATTGCGACAAAAAACAATACCACATTATTAAAGCATCAATCTACAAGTTTACCCCCAAATCAGAAGATTCTGGACGTTTTCAGAGCACAGGCACTCCTTTCACACTGTCCAAGAAACAGGGGGCATTTCGGGAAGACAAATCTTGAGGGTCATTAAAATTACTACAATAAATATTTTTTCGTGTTTTTTTAAATAAATTACTGACTTTTCATGTGTTAAGTGAATATTTGGAAGCAATTAAAGTTGCCAAAACTTATTAAGTTTTATAAAAAAAAGGTTTTTCAGCAATTACATTTGCTATCTTTGAATACAAAAATTATATTTATATAGTTTCTTTGCCGAATGAGCATTTTTTAAGCAATTTTTATTTTGATTTAAAATTGAATTCCTAAGTAGTGAAATATAAACAGGCGTTCAAATGTTAATGCTGAACGTAATCAAGAGGTACAACCTAAGCACCGATTACTTGACCCCTTTACCAATGAAGAGATAATTTCTATTTAACCCTATTTCTAAAGTCAACCCCTACTAGTTCAGACTAACTCTAATTAAGATTCAGAGTGGCGGTACACAGGTTTCTTCAAATTTTGATATACATTTTAGCTTCTTCGGTCTTCTTTCTTTTTTCAGAACTTGACTACCGAATTTTTATTCGGTAAATATTTGAAAAAAATTGCTTAAAAAATGCTTATTCGGCAAAGAAACTATATATTCAAAGAGAAAACACCACATCTCCATAACATGTAGTTTATTTAAAAACTTTTCGGAATATTAGTAAAGGACTTAATTAAAAAAGATGTAAAAAAAGTGGTTAATATTGATGAATTTAATTATTGAAATGTTTTTTGATTATTGGATTGTTAGTTAATTTAAAGGATTCAAAATATCTAAGTTATCTTATTGTAAACAAAAATTGATGTATCTATGTGTCATGCTGTTAGTTCATTTGGATTATTTGTTTTTTCAATAATTGTAAAGTAATGTAAAAGCATAATTGCTATTTCATATTGTTAAAACAATTGTAAATTATTTCAACATAGTGTTCATGTTTATCACTAGTTTGCATTGTTGGTTATTCCAAAAAACTAATTTATTGTTACATTTCGCTTGAAGAAGGGATGACGTAACATAATCCCGAAAATTCCGAAAAGTTTTTAAATAAACTACATGTTATGGAGATGTGGTGTTTTCTTTTTGATTAATAAACAAAGATGAAAAGGAAGAAGTTGAAAGAAGAATATATATTCAAAGATAGCAAATGTATCTGATTTGCTTTTTTTTATAAAACTTAAAAAATAATAGCAACTTTAATTGCTGCCAAATATTCACTTAACAAATGAAAATTATTACAATGAAAAAAGAGTCTGATATTAAAAACAACCACTCATGAATTTTGTTTCTGTTTTGGTAGTAATTTTTAGGAACTTGTTTTTGAGTAAGTGATCGCAGACTACGAAGATGTTTGTTTTATTTTCGAGTTCAATTTGAAAGAGGACTCCACTACTTATATCAACTAAATACAAGACATTAACAACGGAAGAAAACACCTTAATCTAAATCTTGAAGAACAGCAGATGACAATGAAATGAGGACTATTTATACTTTTATGAACTATTATAGTTAACAAATGAGTCCAAGAATCTTGGATGGCATTAAAAGGGAGGGAGGGATAAAAAAACCAGCAAAAGATACTCTTTTATGGATATTTATACATGATATTGATTAATTTCAGCATTTAATTCCACTATTAACTCCAAACCCGAAATAAAGTATTTTTCGTCTAAAATATAAGATAGTCAGATAACGTGAGAACAGAATGCACTCAGTAAAATTGTTGCAATACACCAACCACAGAGATATACAAAAAGATATTTATTAAGTTGTAGTTTGTTAACCATTTTCAAATCTCAATTTAGCGCCTTCAATCAAAATACTTCTTAAGACTTTTATCAGAAGTTTGCAAAATAATTCCTTACCATAAAACTGGTATGATCGCAGTGTTGTTTTCAAGCAATTCTAAATAAAATAGCAAACATTATCTGATTATCTTACTATTGTCAGTATTTTAAAAAAAAATAATAAATACACGAACCTAGAATGTGAGTAAAGAAGACTTGGATAAGTTTGGAGAAGTGGTAACACTAATCTGACAGGCTAGAAATGATTCAGTTTTAAAAGTGGAGCCAAACTCTAAAATAAGTACAAAGAAGGGGTAAGTGAAAAGGTCTTTTGTTCTGGATAAATTATTAAGAAAATATACACAGAAATCATCTTAGCACCTAGAGAAATCAAATAATAATTCCGTACCGTATTTATGTGCATGATGCCCGCAGACTTGTTACATGTTTTTCTATATTATATTCTGTCTTTTTTTTATCTAAATACCAAAATCCTGATAAATTTATTAATATATAAATTGCAAATTTAACAATTAAAGCTATGCTTAACTCTTAAAGATGTTCAAATGTTTGTCTTCCGTGTAATTGGTGATCTCGATGATGCAACGAATACGTGCGGGATATATACGAGTAAATACGGTATTTTCCCTTCCATTTGACTAAAAAGACCAAAACCTTAGGTTGACTCAAAAAAAAAAAAGTACACAGTTCTTATCTACTAAAGTTCTTGTTTACATAAGGGACACAGATTACTTTCTTTTAAACACAGCCTTAAACAGTGGCCATGGAACATATGGTAACAGGGCGTGACCCGTGCAAAGGTCATGGGGTCGAGACACACGGCGCAGATGTTGTCCCTTTCATTGATCTCCCAACGAGTGGCCACTCGGTATTTAGCGAGGGAGGCTCTTTCCAGCTGCAGCACGAACAGCGCGTGGGAGATGAGCTCCCGGTACTGGACGTACACGTTGGTGTAAGCGGCGACCATACACAGCAGCAAGTGCCTCGTGAAGATGGGCACTATGAGCGTCACCGACATGGCGGCGGTCACCACGCGCAGAATCACCGGAATCCAGAACTGCTCCAGGCACTCGAACATGTCGAGGTCGAGCGCCCGCAGCAGCCAGCAGAACCAGTCCTCGAACGCCTTCTCCGACAGCACGAAGTAACTGGCGCTCACCAGGACGTAGGACACGCTCGGCTCGTAGTCATTGAAGTGAGAGGTGAACATCATCAGAACAAAGGTCAGCACCACAGCCTTGCCTAACTTCAGAGCGACGAAGGTAGTCGTCATACGCAGGTAGTCCTGTACGTTGTCCGTCACGTCCAACATCTGTGACCATCGTCGAGCCTAAAACAGAATAGAAAAGAAAAAACCACAAGTTAACAACCTCCACAACCAAACATCCTTTAGTGAATTTCAGCAAAATTATGTACTTTAAAACATTCAACTTTTAAGCTAGACTATTTGCTGGTTATCCAAACACTCTTTATATCCATACCTAAATCTAAATTGATACATTCCCAAATGGTAAACGTGAATTTCCTTTACCAATCAAGTTTTTTAATAATTATGTGCAAATTATGGCACAACCTAAGGGACCTATTTCTCCTTCATAACATCACTCATAGCAGTTTAAGTTATTGTACAGTGACAATATACTGACCAAATACAACTTACCAAAAATATAAATAATTACAATTCGTGATTCAGTAAGTAGCCGTTCAAGAGTCTTTAGCAGTACACTTTGTTAGTTTATATCTATGTATTACGTGAAGAGAGAGACAGTGTACCAAATAAATTGGCAACTCAGTGTTGAAAATTCGCTTTCGATACAAAAGTAGTTAAAACAAACGCCAATAATTTCAGCTTTTATAAAATTTATATATTTATTTATTTATTTATTTACCTTAGATTGATTCAAAACGTTGATTTAAAGTCACAGTCTTTTCATCTTTAATCTTTTCCAATCAGAATGGACTAGCAATATTGAGTCAAGCAGAACCCATTGTTTTCTGTATAAAGTTAAGGAACCAAATTTAGTGTTGGTGGGGATTTCAAGGTCACAGTCTTCCACTCTCTTAAGTTCTTAGCCTCCAAAGTCAGAAAAAAACATTATAATTTAAAATTTATTAAGCGTCTGGAATTTGCATTTTTTCCCCCTATAAAATTCTGTATTTCTGTATTTACCAATTTCTAAAATATTCGTTTAATTTTGCCAGAAAAGACGCTACGTAGCTGCAGAAACGATCTGCGGTGCTTAAGAACCCTTGTGATTTCTTTTTGAGTCGCATAAATGGGGAAACTATTACGTCACTGATGAACGGACTGGTTGCCAACAATGTGGAATGGCGTGAGGTGCAGTTTACGTCACTTCTAAGGTAATGTTTTTGTTTCTTTTTCTTTTCTCGACCGTGTCTTACTTCCTTTTGTTTTATTTATATTTTGTTTACTTGTTCATCATATGATCGGATCCGAAGTGAAGAAATACAACTCGTAAAGGAAACAAAAACCTGAAACGAAATCAGTAATAATAAGGTTTGTAATCAAAGGGCACAGCTGTTTCAGGCTTATTGGCGATTATCAGTTAGGTCGCTAAGATGCCTTGAAATCTAGACAGATTTAATAGGTAGGTGGTAACCATTTGGCATTTGACGCATAAAAAGTGAAACATCATATAAGTATTTGCAGGAAGCGGTTTTCACTACTTTTACGATAGTGGATTACGTGATAAAAATATTTTTTTATTATAGAAACTCTGTTCGGAAAGCGATCTTGTGAGTTTATATAATTTGGTCTCAAAAACACATCTCACATCACAATGTTTAATCGCATCTTCTAATTCTCGCGTAAACTGACGTAAAGCGAGATGTAACCGACCATGCTTCACCGTTTTTTTAACTTAGGTTCCTAAAATCGAAAATTTAAAACAACATATAGATAGTTTACATGCAGCGTATTAATTTAACATAAAAAAAAGCAAATAAAAATATTACATAGAATTTTATCAAAATTAAGATGCTGTAATACGAAGATTATATAAAGAAATCATTTTCATTTGTTTTGCTTTTCAGAAATCCATATTTTTAGATTTATAATTTCTTTTTGGCTAAAAAGAGATTCTGACGTTTTAAAGATAGTGAAATTTTAACGTCAGAAATTATACATTTTTTTTTATATTTGAACTCGTTTCATGTTTTATATTATTATTTTTATTATTATTATCATTATTATTAAATATTTAAAAATCATTGAATTATGAATTTTTAAGGATTAAATTTACAGATATTGTAATCGTTTAAATATAAGTCAATAATTTAGGAATAATTCCAGTAGCGACGTAATTATTGGGACAATAACAAATCTCTCTCATTTCACCAGACGTTCGATATTTTATAATTTTTTTTTTATTTCTGGTTCTGCGATGATTTGCAATTAGCAAACTAATGTCTGGTTTATTAGAAGGCATTGATTTATGAGTAATGACCTATTATACTATTATCATTATTATTATTATTCCAGCATTATTATCTTGCTAATTCAAACAGAATTCAATCGAATGAATTAGCTACAGATAGACAGACAAAACGACCTACTAAAACCTTTCCTAACCTTTATTAAAGGTGATGAAAACACAGGATTTGTGATATGAAGACATTTACGACAATCTCTCTTTAAATTTAAGATATCACTATTTCTTAAATAAAAAAACAAAATAAAAGCTATTCTCAACAACATTAAAAAAAAATCCAACTCCGAAAACAGAATTTTGAGAATTTCCTGGAATTAAGGTGTTTGAATTCCTTCTAATATAACTGAATATTCCAAACATTGATAAATTTATTATTATTATTTGTTTATTTGTTTATATTTTGTATTTAAAGCAATGTTGATTATTTATTTATAATTGAACTCGACCATTTCAACATCACACCACCACCACCCCGTCACAGTCCAAAAATAGATTTCTGTAAGATCAGGGGTTCAGCAGGGAACTTAAAGGTCGATTATTTTTCTTTTTTTCCTTACCGGTCTCTGACAATTCAGTTTAATCTTCCAACACCGCTGTTTTTTTTTAACGAATAAATACAAAAACAAAAAAAAAATATTAAAAAATAATCGACTTTTTAAATATCGCAATTTCAAGCGGTTTTTACAGGACTGTGAATTCACGATTGAATGAAGAATTAACTGTAAATAGTTATTCGCTAGGCTTTTCTGTACAACAACGGTGTTCAACAGAGAAGCCCAACATTTTCCAGGCAATGAAATTTCACTGAAAGATTATAGGTAACTAGGTACAGTTGACATGCGAACTTTCGAACACCTAGATAAGATTACAAATAGAAATACATACTTGATTTGTGACAAAAAAGAAATTAAGAACCTGTGAAATAATATCTATTCGATATAGTTATTATTACCGAAAACTGATAAAAAAGTAAACGGTTCAGAAAACAAAGAGAAGACATATAAATAGGACAGTTTGTTATTGAGATTATTTTGCACTTTGTCAGGGAGCAGTGAAACTATCTGTGAGAGAATCTTCGTGCAAACAAGGGAAGAGCACCTTACGAAAGTATTAGCTTATTAAAGTAATCACTCAATAATAATATCTCCTAAATGGAAGTAGAAATTCTGTAATAAAGCTGATGCCCATATTCAAATAGTTTGGCACTGAATAAGACATTTTCTTTAAATAAAAATTCAATTACTGTACAGGAAATAAGTTTTTGCACCCTGAGCCATCATTAATGGAATTCCGGAATAGCTGTTCATCCTTGAATCATCAGTCGGTATTACCCATGATGGTAGGCTCTCAGATAATGAATTCCTAATAAGCAAGAAACAGCTGGTCCGGATTCCCGTTGATGATGGCTTAGGGTGCGAAAGTTCATTTTCTGCACTACTTGAATTTTTGTTAATGTTTTATCCGCAATATTTTATGTTTTTCATGTATATTAAAAATATTGTTTTCAAAACTTTTTTTTTTTAATGAAAATCACGTGTGTGAATTACGTAAATCGATCAGAAAAAAAGTTTACAAAGCTTGTGTACGACAAGCAAACTATTATTGGAAGAAAATTAGATGGTGCCCTTACAGTGGCACAGATATATTTTGTTTCTGTAAAGTCACCTTGTCGATTGAGGCATTTCTCACAACGTTTGATCAGTTTGTCCATCCCAGACTCATAAAAGTCAAAACCTTCTGTTGTAGCCACGTTTTTTGCATCACGGTGGACCTCTTCATTGCATGTGAAGCATCCACCTGACATGTTCTCTTTTAAGGCAGGGAATAGATGGTAATCACTGGGAGCCAAATCCGGACTCTAGGGCGGATGTATCAAAATTTCAAAGTGGAAACCGCGCAGCAAGCTCTGTGTGTTCCGTGCAACGTGTATCTAAATCTTTTGAAAGTATTTAGAATAATGTTGAAAATTCAATCGCCTCCTAGCTTAAATATCTTGCCCTTAGCGAATGGTCGAGTTGATTTCTGAAACACACTTTACAATATCATCACCATCTTCATTTTCAATCCAATGAAGGAATTGTCTTTCCAAGCTTTTGTTTCTAGAATTCTGCTTTGAAATGAATCCTTCCTTTTCCAATATACGGTCTCTTTCTGGAATTCCTTCTCTCTTTCCTAAGAATCCAACTTGAATTTCCAATCTATGATAGCTTCTTGTTAAATATTCCACCACACTCCATTTCAATTTCTTAAAGACAAGAATAAACAATGAATTCTAACGACATTAAAATTATTAAAATTAATAACAATGAGATAAGAAAATGCTGATTAACTTTGTTTTTTCAGACAGAAATTTGTATTTGGTAGATTATAGTTAAAGAAATAAATAAAAACTTTTCGTTTGTATTTTTTTGATGACTTTTGAAAAACAAAGAAAAAAAAAGAAGTCATTTTATTGAGAAATAGAACAGGTTCTTTTAAGAACTTTTTTTTTTTGCAATTCAATGAATTACGTCAACGTGCTATGCTGACATTACTTTGAAGCGAAGGAAAAAACCTGTGGAACAGAAATGATTACGGCAAAATAATATATAAAATACAACTCAGAAACATAGCTTTTTTTCCATCTTTGTGGCAATGAATCATTTTCGTTTTGTTTTTTTTTCCTTCAGGAAAACCGTTTCTGATTAAAGCAACCAAGATGATGACTCAAAAGATGAGCTAAGTGGCTTAATCCTAAAAAGAGTTTTATCTTTCTTATTAATTTATTAGGAAACACTGATGATAAAATTTCAAGGGAAAAAAATAGTAATAAAATAAAAAAGGAGCCTGGTTTGCTCAGCAGGTGGAATAGATTTCACATATTTCAAATTTAACAGGAAGAACTAATTTTAGATTTAACAACCGGAATTGCTCCAGAAACGTTTCGAATTCTGGGTCGTAAATTACCTATTGCTCGAAGCACATCTATATCTCGGAGTCATTCCAGCTTCAGAGAGCAATAAATACATTGGAATTTAAAGAGGCTGCGCAAACTGCAGTTCCTTTCTTGTCGCGCACATTTTCAATTTAATATCCTATTTTTTTTGGTTCCACCTTAGTTTTCAATGTTTCCCTAACAAACGTAATTTTACTGATAATTCATTTGGAATTTGTTACCTCGAAATAATTACTTGTCATTCAGCTTAAACTGATAAAGGTACATTGGAAGACAATGGTCTTTTAGCATGGGCAGATTGGGAGCTCAAAACGGCCCAGACAAACACCTAAAATCGGCCATCAATGTAGACGATGATTCTAGCGAACTCCGGCCCACAGACTCACCGGCCCATCGGTATTTTGTCCCGGCCGCCGAATCCGCCCCTGATCTTTAGTGTATTTCTGGCAGTATACAAGTCAACATGTCTGTATGATGTAAGTATGTGTATGTATGTACAGGTACTCCTCACTTTACGACCTGTCTGCTTAACGACCAATCGAGTTTCGACCTGCAATTCGGGGAATCCCCTTTCTAACCACACTTACGAGTTTCTTTTCGACTGTTACATCCAGGAACAAATGATAATATTTACATATGCATGTCTTTTTATGAATAAATTTGAAGTTTTTTGCATAATTTTTATAATTTTATAATTTTACAACGATCCTACATTCCCGGCGTAAGCTCCTCGCTTATCGACCAATTCGCTTAATGACGTAGTCGTCAGAACGGAACTCTGTCGTAAAGTGAGGAGTATCTGTCTGTATAATATGTAAATATACAGAGTTCTGCATAACAGTGCTATAAGTTTTCGTAAGGAAGACAGTAAATATTTTTACAGCTCCACTGATAGCCTACTAGAATAATAACTGAGAAGTTGAATGATGGTATAATGAAGACATGAGCCAATTTTTAGTCATGTTAATAGAATAAAACAATTTAATCATGATAAATCTTCTGCTTTTGACGAAAACCAGAAATAGAAATCAGCCATTCCTAGTTTTGATGCTAAAATGATAGAAATAATAAAAGAATTTTTTCTCTTCCGTTTCTCTTACAAATAGCTTGAAAATAAAGTTTGGTTCTGGAGGAGGATGGGACATGATACTGTATAGATCCTTTTTAGAGCTCACTGCTCGCAATGAACAACACGAAAACAACTTATCCGAGAAACTAATAACAGAAGTTGTTAGATTTGCGCCCACCTTAATGTAAGCTTAATTAGTAAACATCTCCCAAAGAAGGCCCGAGGCACCGGACCGAAATATTGAGCAAACCTCACCCCGGAGTGGGAAAAACCCTCAAAAAAAGGATCTGTACAGGAAAATAATAACTATCTACAGTTCTTCTTTTGTAACTATCCCATATTTTCTCTCTCCCTAGTACTTTAAAATTGTTGTTTTTACCTTAACAGACATGAAACTCGAGAATGCAGACATCTCCTACAAAGTTCCTCCACAGCTGAAATGTCTCTGATTTCTTCTCTTCCTTTAAAAAGGCAGCAGATTTACAAGTAAAGCATCGACAAGAATTTCCATTAGAGGATTGAAAAAGAGGATTAGAGGATTAAAAAAGCCTCTTTTTAAGGACTTTGAGGTTGATTCCATTGAATATTCGCTGAATCTCAAATGACTGAATGGATGGATGTTTTAAAAACTGAAATGCATTTCACTCAATAATTTCGTCTTTTCTGTTTCTCCGTTGTTTCAACGCCTGTTTTAGTTTTTCTCCTAAACAGTACACCATATACTCAATCAAGGAATATCTGCACCTCTAGGAATAGAGAAGGTATATCTAAGAGAGTACGTGAAAAAAACCTGATTAGAATCACAGTAATTAATTGTTGATAAAATATTTGACTGATTAATTATGATTTTTTTTAAAACAACTTTTACTTCTCCGGGCGCTACAATTCAAATATTATCTTTGTTCGTTTAATAATTTTTCTACGATAGAAAACAAATAATATGTAAATTAACCATATTATTTAATTTTTAAATAACTTTACTACATTATTTTGGATGGAAATTAAGTGATTTATTTTAGATGCCTGTCCTATGCCCTAGAATTGTATTTATTTATAGGGAACATGAAATATAAATTATATCTGATGGCACGCAAAGAAAAAAAGTTGAATACCATTGTTCTGAATCATGTGTTAATGTAAGATTTTGAATAAATTTTGGTCTAACAAGTGGAAGAAATTCAACAAGTCAGCATTTTTTAATAGGGCATTCTTTTGTATCTATTTTTTCCCCCCATCATAAATAAAAAAACCCGAAAGCTCCTTTATCCTTTCTCTTTGTTTTTCCATCTTTCTCTTTTCTTCATTAGTTTTCATCGTTCAATTTCAAAACCCTCCCATTTGTTGCCAAATAAACGCTTCTCGGAAGTTGAAGCCGACCTGGAATTTGGCGCCGTTCTCAGTCCGTTGATTCATCCCAAACCAAGCAAGTAAACAAGACAACAACACATTATGAATGGCATTCTGTTTCCCTACTTTGAAACCGCTTGGGAAAATGGGGCCACCGACAGATGACGTCACGACGCCATCTTGCCTTGTGTCTGACCCTAGCAAAACATGTTCCGATGTTGTATTTCGATAGCATATGTAGAGGCTGCAGGGGCCAGAGGAGTTCAAAGGCATTGTAATTATACTTTTATTAATATTCTGATTTTATCTGGAAACAAGAATGATTAAAATCAGCAAAGGTAATGTAACGGACAATTCAATGAACTTCTCTTAACTGCTGTTAGGGGCGCTACAACCATCCTATTACTACATTAACAAAAACTGACAAAGATTGACATTGTTTTGTTTCTTTGGCTGTGCTAGTGACTTCCAATGTTTGATTTAGACGGCTTTTTTTTTAATTTTAAACATTTAAACCAATATAAATAAGCTTACAACCAATTTCAAGGGGTTTGCTGTTATTATTTTCATATTAAGCTTCACAGCAATATATGACGTCGTCAGATAAAATGAATTCACTGATAACTGCAAGTAAAGATATTTCCTCTACCAATAACTTCTGGCTAATTGTATTATATCTGAGAAATAGCCAATCAAAATCAGTTACACATAAGTAGGCTTGGCTTGGAGCGCCATGGTGGATGGATCATTGATTTCAAAAGAATTCTTCGTAATCAAAAACTTTGATTATTGAATTTTTAACTCTGTTCATTATCATTAGTGAAGTCGAAACGCTTTTTAAATTTTGTTTTGATGGAGATTTCAATTCAAAAATAACAGCTAACTGGACAACTTCATTTCCAAACTTTTTAGAACTCTATTTACTCTCGCTATTAAAGTTTCACGCAATTGTTTGATTGTCAAAGCTTACGAAATGTTACAATTACTGCACAAACGTCCAAATTCAGATCGGTTTGCCTTCAATCTGAATAGATCTCACATAAAGTCAAAAACCCATCTACAGCACCTAAGTAAACTCTGAACAAATATATGATCTATCTGAATATTAGTGCCAAAGTTATATTGAGAATTAATGAAAGTGAATGTAAAAATGGATGAAATGGTCAAGTAGAGATTAAAGAATTAATGTAAAAGAAATCTAACAAGAGATCACGTAGTAATGTAAAGGCCATTTTTTTAGCTTAGCGTCGCCTAATATAGAAGATTAGGAAATAATTAAAATACTAATTTGAATTTAGTTTTAAAATTATCGTTGAACAAAACTATATCTAGAACTTCATGAAGAATGTAAAGAAATAAACACTTAGGAAAAAATATACTTAGATTAAATAAAAATCACCAGCACATTTTAAAATTTCGTTTAAAAATATATAATAAAATACCTCCAATTGACAAGGGAGCCGCACAAGGTCTCCGAAAGCTCTGTTATGTATTTTTAAATTTTATTAAATATTTTTAAACGAAATTTTGTGTGTTGGTGATTTTTATTTAATCTAAGCATATTATTTTGGGCACACGTTAAAACTTATTTAAAAAAAAATAAAAAATAAAATAAGCTAAAGTTTTCTTTGAGGATAGTTTACTAATGTGGTTATTACTTGACGGTAAATAAACAAATAAATCATAGTTTATCTACTGTGTCTATAAATAACGATGAGAAAATAGCCAGACATCGTGATAAGAAAGAATAAAAATAACAATTCTAAAATAATTCCAATATCTCTTTCTGCGTGAAGGCGTTACTTATAACATCTACTCTTTCGTTTCAATATTTATTTAGATTCAAGTGACATTAATTTCTCCTTTTATGAATGTAATAGTAAGTACCTCTGAATTAGTCACTCAAAATTATTCGCTCACTTTATACTTAATTTAAAATATACAAATTTAAAATACGCAAACTATTTTGTATTTGCTTTGGCTTTTTGGCTTCTAAGACATTTTACAGTACAAAACTCGCTTACAAATGTTCTTAGAATAAATAAATAATTAAATAAATAAACAAATAAATACAACAATTTTTTTATGCAAATTTAAAAACAACTCTTTTGGAAGTGTTCTGAACAAGTGATTGACGAAGTACATCTGCGAATTCATGTTGATTTGCAGTTGCAGGCAGTTTTCTGAGCAGCCCAAGTAAAGGCAATCTCTAGGGGGTCAATTTCGCAGTCAATTTCTAGGGGGTTTATAGGTTATTTGCTGGTCATAGCAAATATTGCCAACAAGAAGTTCGAAGACCTTAAAGTTTACGTTCCTTACAATGAGATTTCTTAAGAATTTGCATTATTAATACTTACATCAATCTTCTGAATAAAATAAATGATAAATCAAAATCTTAATCTTCTCAAAACATCTTTAAATAACACAATATATCGAAAATATAAACTATTTTCTTCTTCAGGTGAAACATAAAAGAGAAGAACTTTCTTGTTCTTTCTCATAAAACTTAAAAATAAACATGAATCATACAATGATGACAAAAACATTATTATGAAACAATAATCAATAGTAATAGTAATAAGTGATATTAATTTTGATATCGTTCAACTATTAAAGTAATAATGAAATAGTTGAAAGATAATAGAAAAATTTAAAATAAAGCTAAACTTTAGCATCTCGTATACATTTTTTAAATAAGGGCTATTTACTTTTAATGACTTATCCTTATTGAAACATATTTTCCATGCAATCACTAATTCGCACAATCCGGACCCTATTGTTAAAATTAGTATATAAATGTAAAAATGAAAAAGACAGACTGTTATCAGAATCATGTTTTATTAATTCCAAAATATGTTTATTTGTATGTTTTATGAAAAAGAACAAGAAAGTTCTTCTCTTTTATGTTTCACCTGAAGAAGAAAATAGTTTATATTTTCGAAATATTGTGTTATTTAGAGATGTTTTAAGAAGATTAAGATTTGTGTTGTTATTTTTAGTGAAAACGACCAACACGAAAAGCCTACATTCAAATATCTGCTAAAATACCAATAGCATAAATTTTTGCATTTTCTGGGTAGCTTATAATACCATCCCTAATACTCGTCAAAATTGGATTAATTTTAATCATAATTAACGGATTAGCTAAAAGGAGATTAAAATGCATTGTTTAAGATAAATAAAGTATTATTAGAAATACGATAGAAATCCAATGTTTAGATTCTAATGCTTTTCTGTGGGATTCTTTCTCGCGCTCATTTCCCGACAAGGACCCACATGGGTAAGATTTCAAATAGAAAAGTTACATCATCTCTAAGTCTTCAATATGCCCACTAAGTTTCAAGAAGAACCATCGAAGGAGGGAAAGAGACTCACGGACACACAGACTCAGTGGTCTGTTAAGCCTCACTTTCCTAGGAAAGTAGGCTAGAAAAATGAAAACCGTTCTGAAACTTTAGCCTCTTAACTAAGTTGTCACCACACAGAAGAACCCTTTTTTATCGACTGATAATTCTGTCGCCAATTTGGCACTGGGTAATGGATTTCAGCCAGAGCCCGGTCCTCTGTTCATAAAACTTGAATGATAAGCCCCGTCTTAAAATAAAGGCCTCTTTGTACGCGTGATTTTCAACCCGTCTTTTCTTCCTCCTTAATACCGTTGTGGATCCTACAGAGAGTGGGACTTTTTTTCCGACTGCTCAATTAGCGGTTACTTTTACAGGCTGAAATGTTTTCTCAACTGAAAACTTGAAACAGGAATCACGAGCAAAGAAATAGAATTTTGTTTTAAAGTTGTATATGTTTACCTTAAGAACACAATTAAAAGTTCTAAACTGCCGTAATATACAACGCTGATCCATTCCCGCAAATAGGATCGTAAGTTTTCTATGTTATTATTAATGGGTCCGGTAGCCAAGAGGTAAAGCGCTTGACTGTGGACTGGAGCGACCGAGTTCACTCCCCGGCGGAAGTCGAGAATTTTCCATCTTGAATTCTCTTCCACACGGGTCCTAGGATCCACCCAGCCCTTTATCCACCCAGGTTTCTTTTCCGAGGGTACAGTCGCTGACCACTAGACGTCATCTCACTCCCGTGTCTATGAAACGTGGGCTCCTGTGGAATATACCTGTATTTTTCTTATTGGTGGAAAACGTTTGCATTGTTTTTCTGCAAGACGTTCTCTGTAACTCTTGACTCTCTACAATTTGAGAGAAATGCTTGTACTTTTAACGGCCTATCGTTCTTGTTCATCTTAGACATATATTTTGGTGTACAGTTCTGTACAATGTATCAGGATAGGTTAGTGAGAAATGAAATTGGTCTTTGGAAATATATGTCTGTTTTTCATAATGAAACACAAATTTTCACATAGTAGTTTTAGGCGTACTGAACATGGACGTCGGTTGCTAATCAAGTGCATCTTCATCTTAGGATCGCATTCCTTAGCCTTTCTCAGCAAAGATAAAAATGCGACGCAGAACTCTTGTATCTTCATGTAAGAATACACCTTAAGGCCATTTCATATTTCTATAAACTATTATTATGTTGCTAACAATGATACAAGATTTATCTCTTGTTAAATCACCTGCACTATGAATTTCAATTATCACTATTCTTTTTTGTGAGGGCCTAAAAGAATGACTTTGATGCAGTTCAAAATGATCTACGGGAGAATGACTCGGACTGTATATGAATTATATACCCTATTACTTTCCTATTGTATAGCTCTACTAATTTATAGTAAATATACATGCGTATTTTCTTCAGCTACAAGATGACAAAGCTGCTAAAACTATAGGCTTCTATTTTCTATTTATCAAATGTAAACCACAAAAATTTAGTAGTGATGAATTTGAATTAATATGTAGCTTTTTAAAATTTTAAGTTATTCCATTACTAACATATAGTGACAAATTTGGTTTTGAAAATTTGAATAATCCTCTTTGAAGAATGTCCAACAATTTGCTTTTAGGGCATTTTATTAAATAAAATAATCCTATAACCCCCCCCCCCCTAAAAACAAAAAAGATCACGGGTATAATGACGAGCTCGGGTTGCTGAAGACAGTTCATGGGACTTTCCAGATATAAAGCATTTAAATATATAGAACAAATGGAGTTAAGGGTATTCAAAAAAAAAAGGAACAATAAAATTTTAAAATATTAGGAGGATATACATACACATATAGTCATATGTGTGTCCTAGCCTAATATCTTTTGCAACCCTGGTTGTATCTTCCTGAAACTTGGTATTCTCATTTCAGGACAAAATGCTTTTCTAGTCGAAATCTCTTCCAAATGGGTACCAGAACCAGAAGGACAAAAATTCCCATAAACAAAAAACAGTAGAAACTAAACAACTCTGCAATACTTAACTAGATTGTCTAAATCCAATTAAAGCTGAAATCATTCTGGAACTAGTGCACTAATAAAAGTAGATTATAAATCTATACATAGATATACATATATACTGATCGCCAGTTTATTTAACAATCCAGTGTACGTATTAAAAAAAAAAAAAAAACAAAACTGTGGAAAAGAAGAAAAAAATAACACTGAAGGCAAAATGCCATTGTCGTATTTTATTCTGTATTTTAGTCTTTATATTTTCAGTAGTTTTGAAACGCCATCTAGTGGCAGCACAAGTCTGATGGTAGATGTGACAAATGATTTGATGACATCAATTTGCCAGGGGGAGAGAACACTTGAACGTAAGAAGCATTCCAGTTATGAGTTCGCGAAAAAAACAAAACCAAACCAGAACAAGTCTAATGATGTTCTCGTCTATTGGCAATTGGTTTCGCCAGGCCAGGGTCCTCTTCTCGACAACAAATATAGATAATTATAGGAATAGGAACATAACAAGTGAGAATAGCACGAGGTGGCTTAAGTTGATGTACTCTTTACATCACCAAACAAACAAACAAATTCTCGATTTCTTATCATTTTTGATCCACGCAATATATAGATACAATTTATATCATTGATTTGTATAAGTTGTATCCTTTATAAATGATATATTTTTTTTTATTTTATCTTTTCCAAGACAAAGTAATAATACAAATTTGATTCGAATTATTGGCAGACCCTAGAATGGGAACTTTTCGAGTCCAAATTAACTCTGTCTAACAGATGGCGTGACTTATAGTTATTGGCATATTTTAAATCATTCTCGACCTGAGTGCTGAACAAATCACAATAATGATAGTTTAAAAAACTAAGTTCTTAATAGAGAAGAAATTCCATTCAAAATTCGTTAATTTTAATACTCGTTTCCTTAACTATTTTAAATAATTGTATAGAGAAATTGGGTAGTGGAGCTCTGTTTTTTATTTTTTATTACAATAAATACTAAACATTTCGAATTAACTGAAAAATTATGGTGTAGCAGATATTAGTATTAAAAATTAGTAATACAGGACAATTTATTGGCTAGTATTTAAAATTCTGTATCTTTGTAAATAGAGGTCTCATTTTGAAATAGTTTTTGTCTTGCTCATCATTCCAGTGTTAGAGTGAAGCCTTCATTTGCTTTTCTGTATTTTCAACTATCGACAGTATTAGCAGAATCTTTAGTTTCAATCATTACGGAAAAAATAACAAAATACAGCGTTCATATTTTAGTAAGGCGATGACGATATCCTCCTTTGTACCTGGCCCATTGACAAATTGCAATTAAGATAAGGCGGTTCTACATTTCGCGCTGAAAAACCGATCCAGTAGTTGAATGAGGTAGGCGTCAAAAGACACACTCAGCGAAATGTGCACGCATCACACGTTCGCTATTCGTGGCACAGGCGTGTCTATTTGTAGCTGCCTCCGTTCACCGCATGACTTTCACTCGCCGCTTCCGTTTAACCCCCCCCCCCCCATCTTCCTCTTTTCCACCTCGCCTTTATTTTCTAATGGGGCGGAGAGAAGGGGCGTCTGTTTTCGCCGAAAAAACGGAAGCGACAAGAAGCAATTACCGAAACTAGAAGAACCCAACTTTCTTGCCATATTTGTTAGTGCGAGACTCAGAATCCTGCGATCCGTGGCATTTCGATTACAGAGAGTAAATATCAAAGGTGTAGCACTTAAATGTCGGCTTGAGTAAAGAAAAACCAGGGAGAGAGATAATCTTCTACACTGTAAGAAGTATGGCAACAAGAGATTCAACTGTCTATTTCATGTCAGTTTCTAGGGGCAACTTACTGAAGTCCAGGGAAATTATTAAAAAGCGTTTTTGAAATTCTTTTCTCTAAAAAATACCAATTAGAAAGATAAAAAGAGGTCGGTGGATGTTTTAGATACTAAAACTCAATACAAAAGGAATCGAAGTTATCGGGGAATTTTATTTTCACCGCTCTTAGGTCAACATCTCGGAAGACTTGTCGCTTGATCGGTTACCTAGCAACAAGTTATTCCATTTTATCCAACAGTTAGGGTCAACATCATCTAGCTTTTATTTAAATTTTTAATCTGAACAAAATAATTAAACATGAATTAACTGAAAAAACAAAAACAAAATAATGTAATGTAACAAAGTAATGTAATGTCATGAAACACATTACTGAAGTCAAAGAATAAATGAACTTCCTAATCACGTATTCGTGGAACCACCCACTTTCTTGATTGACAGAGCCTCAGTGACTGCGATCGGACATGAAATAGCAATGGAATGATTTGTAAAACAATACCTTGTGGGATGGCAAGTATTGTAGCTTCTCAACTGCATTGTTACAATAGGAATTAAACTCCTCTTAAAAAAACTAAACGATACACTTCTTTCAGTGTGTCAGTGAAAGTACTGCAATGAAAATGACTTTCCCGAAGATTTTCCACCACGTTTGCTAATCCAGTTATACAGCATCCCAACCGCTTCAAATTCGCTGTTATTAATTCAATAACAAAGGCGGGAATTTTATTTTATTTAATATTTTTTGTAAAATTCTAAAAATCAATCGTCTTTCAAGGATTCGATTTTTTTTTCCTGAAGAACAATCACAGTAAGTTGTGATTAAATATTTTTCATTTCTGTTTCTTCGATTTGAATATTCGATTTTCCATCTTTTATGGAAAGTTAGGTTTTGGTAACCGTTTCCGTTTTTCGAGAGATTACAGTAGCAAACATTCAAAATGAATAAAAACAAAATCCACAATACATTAAATCTATAAAATATACAGTAGATATAAAATAATTATTATCTAAATTATTATATAATTATAATATCGAAATAATAATAATAATAATAATAATAATAATTACAACCTAATATTTGTAGAATATTAATTACAAATTTTTAGACTATTCCGTTATTAAATACAAAAACAAATTAAGAATTATGAGAAACAAACTAACATAAGTACAGAATTTTCAATCTTAAGTATTATTTCTTTCATCTGTCTAATGTACTTTATAGCCATAATTCCACGTCCAGTTATTTGGTAGCACGTCTTAATATGGAGCGAGAGTTGTGCGATACCGTTTTTTGTGACTGTCATGAATCAGACGACCATAAGAAGAAGCCAACTTTCAGGCGGAACTTTCAATGCTGTTGCGTGGCAAAGATACGCAGTCCAGTGTTTACGTCACCGACGCGAATTAGACGGATATGTCATTACACCAATTCTAACAGTATATTAGTGAACTGATTAGTAACTACTAAAAATAAATTTCTTTATGAAAATACATACGACCTTTACTTGCTTTTAAATATAAACAAGAAAATCACAGTTTTTCAGAATTACTGAAAGATTTCAGTGACAATCTGAATCTTACATTTATTTCTTAACGTTCAGTCGGGCGAAGGCGGCCATCGCGCTTCTTTACATGAGCAAAGGAAAAAAACTGAGATGACACCCGTAGCCTCCCGCAAGGCATCGAAAACGGAGAGAAACGAAGGAATTTGTCAAGGAAACGCCTTTTTTAGACGTATCTTGAAAGCTATCGAAGGAAAAGAAAAGCTTTATAGATCTAATGTCAGATTTTTCTCGAAAAAAACAATATTTTACTAAATAAATAAATACAAAAATTTATTAGAGGCAAAAATGTTTTCTTTAAAAAAAGCATGTCCGCTTTCCACAGTATACAGCCTACAAATTTGATACCTATTTTTTTTTTTTTTTGGTCGCTTTTATTTTTTTACCCATTTCCCCCCTACCGTGCAAATGAATTGGGCGAGGGCTAATTTAGACACACTTCGCACGTGGTTTAGATTTCTTTCCTCATCAAAATTTGATCAGTGGCTGTGAATTATGCATGGTGTGACGTCTCTCCAACACGAACGCAATGGGAGTTCAGACGAGAGAACAGTAATAACTAGGTTGTCGTCCACAACATTCTTCCAATACGACATAGAAGTAATTTAAAATGAAGAGACAACATCAATATACATGTCACAAATATCCTTCCCCAAGAAATAGTTCGTACTTAAAGCAAATTAAACTATGTAGAATAGGAGTCTAAATGTCTGAAAAAAAAAGAAACACGATAAATGAAAAATATCGCGTGTAAAGGATTCTTTGCGTGAAGTAAGTAAGTGTGAATGCTTTGTAAAAAGATCTGCAAGAATGAGAGAAAGTTACGCTTTTCTTCTCCATTCGTATAAAAAAAAAATAATCAGAGAGGTTTAGGTCTAGATATCAGGATGGCCAATCTGCACTGCAAACATAATAAACAGCTTTCTGTGACATTGAACATTCTCGTACTAGAAAACCCGACATGCCAGCACAGAATTCTGGGTAGTTGTGCATTCTGATGAATCTATCTACCATGCGATTCTCTATGGTATCCCTACTATATTTTGATCAGTAATCTAGTGTTTTACATCCCCATCACTCAATTCGACGTTGTGTTGTTTTAAATTCCATTTCCATCCGTGTCGTTTTGCAACATTGAGCAGAGGCCGCGGAACCTTTGAGATTTTAGCTAAAATAATATTGACGTTAATATTATTTTTTTTTTTTTTTTATATAAAGTAGTTTTAATTCTTTTTTTAGCTTATCTTCGTAGGAAAATGATGATAGTCAATATCAGTCAGTTTTATGTGTTTGTTTGAGTGTGTGTGTCCCAATAACTTTTAATCAATTGGATAGATCTTGAAACTTTGCGTGTATATTTAAGGACAAGAAAATATTTAACTTTATATTCTTTTTTTTTTTCTTGGCGGATCCTTGTTGAGAACAAAAAAAACAATAAAAAATAAAAAACGAAACGTATTATTTAACAAAGGATATGAATCCGTTTTGGTAATCCATTAATTAGCTAGCTTTTAATGTGATGAAAATTAATCGGATTTAAGCAGTTTTAAAAAAAAGAAATAAGTATTTAAGTCATTTCTTTTGCAGACATGGATAATCTGTGGTAACTGAGTATACAGCAAAAAATCTAATTTAAAAATAAACAGATACTTCTCATCTGTTCACTAGCTCAATAGGAAAGAGAGGCTTATCGAATCAGTTCGTCTGTCTATGTGTCCCGATCTTAATAACTTGTGAACCGCTGAATAGATCTTCATGAAACTTTGTGTGCTTATTCGAGGACTAGGCACATCTAACTTTTGTATTGGAAATCTAAAATGGTTCCTTTTCGATAAATTACCACTTGAAGTCGACGTATTTTCATAGAATCGAAAACCATGGATTTTTTTTTTTATGATTATATTACTGTTAATATCTCATTGTGTTAAACAACGAATATATTAATCCATTTAATCTTATATGGTTTGATACGATTATAGTTAATCCCATTTAGACAATTTAAGAAAATATTACGGGTTTACTTCTTTTTTCTCCAGGAAATTTGCAGATTCTGTATTTAGTAGATACACAAACGTAGGCTATTTGTTTTTATCATTTTACGACTTAAATGTTATTTTTTATAATTTTTTTTAAAGAAAAGTAAGTTTAGTCTTCCAAAAATATTAAAAAAAAAAAAAAAAAATTCATAGCCTAGAACTTAGATTTCAATTAAAATAGAACAATAAAAAGCAATGTTAAATTTGAACTTGCTTTCATTGCCATGCGAAATGACGTAGGAAGAGCATGAAAAGAATTCACAACTGAATTACCTAATAATAATATTTTTATTCCTCCCATGTTTCTTTACAGTCAAGAATTCTCACAATTTCTAAACATAAACCCACGCAGAAACTCAGTCCAAAAATGCCAAAGGCGGTCGATGTGGGTACATCTGCGCCATCTACTGGCAACCGAACAAACGAATATGTCCAGCCCAAGAAGAGAATCAAATCCATTTGCAAGCGTACAAACACAAAAAATAAAATAAATAAAATAACACGTCGCTGTCATGTGATGGGCATTAACCTAGCGTCCAATAATGCCCATTGGTTCCAAATCAAAATTTAAAAGGAAGTTGCTTCTCTTAAAATACTCTGTGTGAATGATTTAGGACGGTGCTATTTCGCGCGTGACTAACCAAATGTTAACGGGTACAACAAGCGGAAATACGAAAAGCACTGCTTTGAATGTAATTGGATCATTCGTCCCACACACCCGTGGTTTATTGATTGTGGTTGAGAAGGAAAAGAAGAAAATCCAATCTCTCTTAAATTCCGACAAAGCACTATTAATTCGCGCTATTGATTATGTGCTAGAGACAGTCTGCTTCAATTCGCGCTTTCAGTTTAATATCTGTAAAATTGTCTGGCGAACGGCATTCATTCATTAATAACTTAAACGAACAACGCTAAAACCAACCAAACAACAACAGGTAATATGAAGAAATCACGTATGTCTCATAAGAATACAACAATAGATATCTATAGCATAGATCAAGTCGTACGAGATGTCTGCAAAGTCATTGCTTATTTTTAATTTTTTGTTGTCTAACTAGATATGAGCACGTATAGTTTTTTTTTTATATTGCTTTATGAAAATAACAGATTTAAATTTAGACTCTTTATGTAACCTTCTAGATAACTTTTCGGCAAATTTGGTTGCCTGTTACATTGCCGAAACATTATAAAGCTTATTTCCAAGTTCATCAATGTCCTTTGATTTGATTCCTAAAGAATACATACACACAGCAAGAAGTCATAAGATGTAAGGGCTGATTTTCAGAAAGCCATTCCTTGGCTTTCAACGACCTAGCCTTTGTCCAGAGAAATAACCACTTTTGCTAATGCACAGTGCAAATGAAGCATCGTTTGATATCACCATCAGATCTCCACAATTTTCTCCTCAAATCAATAGCAGGTCATTCAAAATAACCGGAGCTTCTCAAGGTATCGGTCACTCTTCGCGGTCTATCGTAGAAATACAGACCAGTTGTCGATCTCATTTCAATGGCGAATCAGCGGTGAATTCTGTAGATTAGTTCACTTAATTGTCTTTCATTGTTATTAAAAGCCTGTTTTTATTTTTCTGCTCTCTGCCAAATACAAACAAAAAACAAAACTGTTACTAATGTCTAATAGATGGATGTTGACGATCACGTTTACGCGAGAATTACGAAAAACACGAGATCTCGCCATTAGCCTCTTCAGCAGGTCTCAAGAAATTTAGCATTTTTAATGTCTGTCACTAGGAAAATGCTACATGATGAATTTATTGTTTGTTTATTGACTGTTTTCAATTTATTAAAACTATATTAAAATCTAGTAAAAGTCTCATGCATTTCCCCGTATTATAATTCATTAAAATATTTCAATATTTTATGAGAAGACATGGATAGAGACTATTCTCGCGTAAATTACGTGAAATCACGAAAATACGGGATCGTCAACATCCATCTGTTAGACATTATATTATTTCCTGTAAAGACGAACTTGCAAGAGTTAACTAATTTGAGTAAATACAGCAATAAAAACAGTCCAACTTCAAATAGGCCTTTTATCCGTAGAATGCTACCGTCCTAAATACTTCATTCACATTTTAATCAATCAGTGAATCTATTTTTTTTTCTTCTTTATTTTCAATTACGTAATGGAATTTTGAATTTATTTTCCTCCATATTATTTTCGGATACATTAAAGAATAACTCAGTAATTTACGTTGGCAGAGCAGTGAAAACTGAACAAGACTTAACGAGAATTTCAAAAAAACGTAAAATAACCAGTTTAAATTTTGAGTAAATGTAAGATTTTTTCTTATTACCATCAATATTATTTAAAGATATAACAACAAAGTTAAAATTCTTTTATAGCCCAAAACTTAATTAATTTAAACAAGTTATGTCTTAATGTAACCATCCACTATGAAAAAAAGCAATAATTTCCAGTTCAACGTCCAATCATCAACGTATTTATAAAACATTTATAAAAAAAATTCTGCAAGTTCCCGAATTCCTAACAATAAGGTCAGTCTTAAAACTTTTTTATGATTCATGAAAGAAATTCATTCATAAAAGTGTAAGTCACATCCAAGCATTAAAAAACTACAACTAACGAAATAAACAACGAGTTATTCACGAAATAGTGTATTTATAGTAAAAATAAAGGTTATGGATTGATAGTCTAAAGCAGTGGCTCTTAATCTTGTCAATAAAATATGTTCAACAAAAATTAATGATCATATAGCTTTGCAAGATAGGCTTATAAATATTTTAATTTATATTGGCGCTGCTAAAGAAATTTAGCAAAACTTTGGTGCTAAAGAAATCAATAATCCACCCAATCCCTAAAAATACACATAATTTTATTAAATATGAAATACAATTACCGTTTCTCCTTAATTAGTGTTTTCCTTGATTTTACTTTTTCACAAAAAAAAAAATGTCATACTTGACCCCACAAAGAATACGTAACACTGCGTACACTCCAGCACCAACAAAAGAGCATTCCTTTCCTCTTCTGTATCGCCTAAGGTACGTACTTCCCACTAAGATACTCGCTATTGTATTTATCCTTGAAATGATGAAATCAATGTTGGATGCCTTTCAACTTCGGAAAAAAAAACACAACAAATAAGATTTTTGTTTATGGTCGCACCTCAGTCTAGAACAATCGCCAAATGACGTCATCTACAACCTCCTTTCATAGTCATATACATTTGATAATTGCACTACTTCAGTGAGGCGTCTAATTTTTATCAATTATTTTTCTTTTTTTTTAATAAACAACAAAAAAAATCTCTACACATCTCCTCAATTCGGTGAAGGATTTAGTGAAAAAAAAAATGTGTTTTGATTCTTTTTCCTGACTTAAAAGACAGAGTAACCTTCAAAAACTGGCAGATTCGCAAGAAAAGCTAGTCAAAAAAAAAAAACCCACGTCATACTAATACAAAAATCGATTATTGATTCTTTTTATTTCAATGAAACTTCTGATTCTTTGGCAACGAAATTAACGTTTGCGAAGCACGAGGAACGCTGCTCTGAAGGAGAATGTCATTTGGCAACTTCGTCCAAGTGGTCAGAAACAACCTCTACAGCTTTAAGTGCAGTGGATGCTTCGATTCCACTTCGGCTTTTCAGTAATGACCTACACAGACTCTATTTTGTTTTGCTGCTCTGTACATCTTGATAAAATCAAACGCAATTACAGAAGCCCAACAGTCCTTTTCAGTAACGATCTTTCAAATGAAAAATAGCAAATAAACAAGAAAATGCATTTAAAGTAATGTGCATTTTATACTATTTTCAAAAGGAAAAAAAATCATGAAATCCGTAAATCTGTGTCTATATCAATACCCTTATAATAAGTGAACCTTGAAAGATGGCACTCATATTTACGAACAAGATGTGATCTATAAGCGTATTTTAAAAATTTTGTTTGAATGACCAAACTTCCCAAAGAAAATATTTGGAACGAAACTGTGACTGACGGCAAACAACGAATTTCTTTTTGAAGTTCCATACATCTATTTGGTAAGCCATTTCAGATTTCCGTTTTTACATTCAAATTAATTGGATTAATTAGTTACTTCAGTCGATTGAACGGATTTAGAAATTTCGCCAATTTACAATAACTATAAAATTAGAAGGTGAGACTGTATTCCGGATTTTATAATTTACAAAACTGGAAATAGACTGGGGGAGGGGGGATAAATTTTAAAAGAACTATCTTAAAGAAACAATAATACTTTGTAAAGACTCACAAGGGAAGTGCGTGACCTCGAACTGCTGAGAACCGCACGAAAATGTGCTTAGAATATAAATCGCTCATCTTAAAAACAGTGGTATGAGTCATTCTCATGCAAAACTGCACGTCTTACCACGAGAGACATTTGAATGACCACCTATTGAAGGTCCAAGAGAGGAACTTTGGTAACACGATGAAACAAAATATCGATATAATAAGATCAAAAACATACATATTTCAAGGTCGTGACTATATTGCTATATTTCCCCCTGCTTAAGATATACAGTTCTGCATGAGAATGACTCCTACCACTGTTTTTGGCATGAGCTATTTATATTATAAGCACATTTTCGTGCGGTTCTCAGCGTTCGAGGTCACGCTCTTCCTTTGTCAGTATTTTTAATTCGACTGCTACTTAACAGACTTACTTTAAATTAGCGATTTACGATATAAATTTGTTAAGTGAAAACCTACGCACAGAATAGAACAGTTTTAATTCCAGTTTTTTTTTCTGGGACTACATTAGCTTTCTCTGCAAATGTAGCAGAATGCTTCGAAATAATAAATAAAGCTTCAATTATAAACAATGAAGTACGAATAAATGAATGGGATTGAATTGAATCAATGATGAGAAGTAATGGGGAAAAAAACAAGCCAGCTGTCTCCCATGACCCCGCAACTGGAGATCCACTTGAACTTTGGAAACGAAAGATAAATACGATACAAAAATACGAATCTAAAAAGAGTTGCTAAAATTAGTTCCACATTTCTCAACTGCTGTAAACGTATACGTCTGTGATGTCAGATAAATCAGTCGATCAAAACAATTAAGGTTACTGGAACTGTATTCATATTTTTTTTAATCTTTTTTTTTCTTATTTTTTTATAAATTAGCTTCTTTTTTTTGTGTGTGTGTATAATTTTTTTTTATAATATCGAGAGGCTCAATAAATTATATAATGTCTATTGTTGCAAGAGTATAAGTTTATAAGATATAATAAGTGACGTTTTCTGTTGTTGGTTTTTTTTTTTTTTTGTTTCTTTTATATAAATGTTATTTTTAAATTTCAATTTTGTCATTTCAAATAACTTATATTTTGCTAGGATATAAAACCCGATAAAAAATGCTCATGTAGATAAAAAAAAAAAAAAAAATCCTCTTCCCTTTTCTTGAACCATCAGTGTTGTGACCTAATAAAAAGAAAGCACACGTCAGTTTCATTCCTGGTAGTCTAACACTGGTCTAAAGAAACCGCAGGTTGACTGCAGAGTAATAATCCATTACTTATTTTTTTTCTATTTATTGATAAATCCATTAATATGTAATCACTGATTAAATATTTGGAAAAAAAAATGTAATTGCAGAATATTTGATCTGTATGCTATATATCTAGTACTTAATCATCTAATTTGTTTTGTGCAGATGATGTACATGCTCACAGATTTAAAACAAAAGTTTTCTTAAAATAATAGTGATGTGTAATTTCGAATTAAACAATGTAGTATTAATAGAAAATTTGATATATACTATTGAAACAATATAATTATATAGCATACAGAGTTATTACTATTCATAGTGATGTGTAATTTCGAATTAAACAATGTAGTATTAATAGGAAATTTGATATATACTATTCAAACAATATAATTATATAGCCTACAGAGCTATTATTATTCATTTTACAATAAAAATATGTTAAGAAACTAAATGATTTCAGTTTTTTGTTGTTTTCTGTTTAAAAGATTACTGTGGGAATTGTTTAGTTTATAGTCGGTGCAAGCAGAATTGATCTGCCATGTATGGTAAAATCATGATCACTTAGTTGATCCTGGAACTCATGGCTGCGGAATGTCAGTGGTACAAGATCAGGTTTTGGTGAGTAAGAAAGGACAGATCCTACACAACCAAGCCAGGGGTATAATTTGGAATAGTAAACAAATAAACTTCTTTTATTTTTAATTTTAATTTATTGAAATTTTTTTAATATTTATCCATTTTTTACAATTAGACAAATGGTTTGAATTATTGATAAGATGCTGAATTGTTGCCTTTATTTCTAATAGCTGCCATGCGTTGTCTAATTCTTTTAAATAGCAATTGTTTATATACTTCTTACTGAATGTACTGTTCGGTTTTGTTTACGAGAGCCTTCAACGCTTTTGCGCATGCATCAGGTCTCCTTCGATTTCTTCAAAATAGGGGCCAGAAGAAACAAAGATGGGATGTTTACTTTTTATAGTGTTAGTTTACTAGTACTGCGTTCTATTTGCGCTTTTCGGGAAAGAATTATGGAAAGAATAAATACTATTGCAAAAATGCTCCTCGTTATTTTTCTTTCCAAAAGAATTTCTTAGGAAAGTACCCATCTCAGCGTATCCCCCTCTGCGGAGTAAAATCGTCCGGCAGTGGTAGCTCTGCCTTTTATAAACACACAGTAATACAAGTAATTTCATACACAACACCTAATTGTTGATTTTTTTGAAAATTTATCTTTTTTCATTTGATTTTATTGGTGAGATTTTGTTTACAGAACTGATATCTATTTGAAATTTTGATGGCTCCTTATTATTAAATAATTATCCATTAAATTTAGTCTTGGAAATGTTGAAAAAAAATGAAATTTGAGCAAAATAAACAACGAATTAGAAACAAAATAAATTATTCATGAAAATAAAATAAATAATAGGATCATGTTACCGTAGAATAAAGTAATTTCAGTGATAACTGCAGTTATGAAAAAAGAGCTAAAATTTCAAAGTTTTTAACTTATAGTAAAAAAAAAAAAAAAAAAAAAAAAAAAAATTCATAGTAATCGTTTAAACAGATAAGGAATTCCTGAAGATATCATTTTTTTTGGACATTTTTCATTGTTGCAGAATATTAACAATTCTATATGGTGCAAAATTGTGCTGTTTACATGGCCCGCTCAGTCCCCGGATCTGAGCCCGATTGAAAATTTGTGGGATGAGCTGGAACGGGCTGTTCGCTCCAGGTCTACATCTCCATCAAATCTTCAGGAACTGCGTGACGCACTCATGTCTGCATGGTACACAATACCTCAGCAATGTTTTCAGCATCTTGTGGAATCCATGCCTCGACGAATTCAGGCTATTTTGAGGGCTAAAGGAGGCCCAACACGCTACTATGTAGGTGTACCTAATACAGTGGCCGGACAGTGTATTTCGAATTTACTGTTAGCCCCCCTCACCCCGGATCTCAAAATCTATAAATAGTTCTATTTTTATTTCGTTTTTTGTTGGTTCGATAGTAAGTTGAAGGAATCTTGGCCCAATCATCTACCCCGAAATTTAAAATAGATTTTATTTTTTGGTTGCTGCTGGTCAGTTCCCTAACTCGGCTTCTCCGAAATAAAATCCTACATACGCCCCCTGTGTATATAAACATTATTTAATTCGAAATTGTAGATTAGAATTACTTTTAAGACAATTTGTTTTAATTCTACGATCATCGTCTGTACGAAAATCAATATTTTATAATATATAGCCTATTAAAGCGTAATTATTACGATAAATCAAATACTAATTATCAAAAAAAAAAAAAAAAAAAGAAAGCTAAAGATTGAATGAAAACCTATATCTATTACATTCTGGTCAGAGGTTAAACAATTTCGTCATTCTCACGAACGCTTTTTCATTCGGGGAAAAACAAAACTTATCACACGCGAATTTATAATTCTCTTTTATTTTTTTCGTCTACTTTGTCAATAAAACATAGAAGTCAATTTCTTAATTTTATTCGTGCCAAATAATACTTTTGCTTATAATGTTTGTTTTTTTTCCTCGATTTACTAGAAGGATTGATTATTCGATCCAGTTGTCCTAAAAGCTTCCGTTTTTAAGCGATATCTGGTCTTAGACATACCTCTTAAAAACGAAAGCTTTATGAATATAATTTCTCAAAATTACGGCCTATAACCTTTACGATCTCATCTCATTTTTGTTAAATCAATCCCGATATTTTAATTGTTATTATTATTTTAATCTACTATCCTACAGAAACACGAGGCTCATAAAATTAATGTGTCCGTTTATGTGTGAGGTTCCCAATTCCCCAATCATGAACGATCTTCTTCAAGCTTGGGCATACATAAAATTTACGGATAAGAGAGAGAATTCTTCTGAATCTCAAAATTCTCATTGAAAACTATTAAATTAGAAACGAAAAAATTAGCTCTCGTTGACGGCAAATGACGAGTTTCTATCGAGATCTAACACTGCAGAACAATCCAGTTTTTATTCATTGGATTTTAGCGATTGAAAGTAATTGAAGATTTAATCATTTTTCAGCAATTGTAAAATATAAAGATAGATAATTGGTAATCAAAGGGTTATTAAAATTGACAAATACGGTGACTCAGTCTTTGGAAAATTTCCAAAATTTAAAAGGAAAAAAAACAAAACAAAACAAACAGCAATATCTTATGGAATGTATGCTTTTTGTTCTTTCAGATACTTTTTTTTAATATTTAATTTAGATCTAACAATAGGTTATAGTAGTTTCACATAAACTGAATTCCGTGATAAAAAAATATTATACGTAAATTGTCTAATCAAAGGCAAACTTCTAAAACTTTAGTTTTGGTTTCGATCAATGCCTGTATTGTAAACACTTCACTAACATTGATTTTTTTTTCCTCCTGGCACTTTTACAAGAGAATCAATAATAATAGCGCCTCAAGCTGTGTTTCTATTTGCAAGACCAATGAGTGCAATTCAATGGAATCTGATG
>JAFIDM010001028.1:27213127-27265059 GCA_023159025.1 Thereuonema tuberculata | reverse complement strand
TGCAATGTATTCGAATAATAACATTTAGATCTATATTAAATAGAGATAATTCAAATTTTCTTTTACAAAATTTTATGTTTCTTCTTTAATAAATTTAAAATTCAATTTTGTAATAAAATTTTAAAAAGTAGAAAAACCGATTTATAATTATACAATAGCGAGGATATTATCCAATGAACCAGGAAACACTCTTTGGTTGTCGACAGTTAGAAAAGCAAGGAACTATAACG
This sequence comes from Thereuonema tuberculata, assembly GCA_023159025.1. NCBI lineage: Eukaryota > Metazoa > Arthropoda > Chilopoda > Scutigeromorpha > Scutigeridae > Thereuonema > Thereuonema tuberculata. The sequence goes on along the minus strand of JAFIDM010001028.1, from coordinate 27,264,829 downwards.
GAAAGAAATCGTTTCGTGAGATATCATCCATAAGTGTGAATATCAAGTTTTAAGAAGATCCGAGCACAGACTCAAAGGCTATTGAGGGTGATACTAGAGTTTCGCATCTGGGGATTTGCACTAATAATTCTGTAATCAAGTCTACATCAAAGATTTTTTGAAATGGATGACGTAAGGGATTCTGGATAAATATTAAAAAAGTGTTCGCCAGTCAAAAAGAAAGATTGGGAACCGCTCTTTTAGACCTTTCGTTTCTCTGGGAAACGGAAAATTGATTTCTGACTTTTATTACACGGCATTCTAATATTCCGAAGAAAGCAATGTAACTTTGGATAAAACTTCCACAGCTTCAGTAGGGTTCAAGGTGAAATTAACAAAACAGCAATTACATTTGAAATACACTTTTAAACAACCGATTAATGTAAAGAAAACAATATCTTTTGTTTTGTTCTTTTTTAAATATCTAGCTAAGGTGAAGCAATTCGGATCGCTCTGAAGCACCACCATTGCGAAAGACCACTCAAACGTGATTGAAAAGGAAAAAAAAAGAACAAAAGTCACGTGTCTCGGTACAATGACGCTTGCTTTAATTAGAATTGTACCTTCAAGGTCAATTTCCAATCTAAGTGAATGTTTGAGAAAGGCATCTCAACTTTTTACTAAAGCCGAATTCTCAATCTATCACAGCTAAATATGAAATCGAATTTCTATCTGAGGCAGATACTTATATACAGTACAATACTACAATGTATATGAAGTAGCCGCTGTAAAGAATAATATCTGTTCAATTTTTTTTTAGATTTTGAAACTTTTTAAGTAACAAAATTAATATTCTGTAAAACTTGTCACTTTTTATTTGTCACAGGTACATTCTTACGCAGATAATAAAATAAGGTTTTGTTGGTATACAAACTTTCAAATACCAGGTTGATATTAATGCTAAAATGAAGAAAAAAAAAAGTTAAGGCAGCTGTGAAATTAAGAAAGAAAGTGAAATTAAGCCACAAAAATAACTAACTAACTAACTAACTAACTAACTAAATCAATCAATCAATCAATCAATAAAATAGTTGAAAAATTCACTGATGAGAAATAAAAGCTTGCAAACCGTTTTAGAAGGAAGAGAATTCTACTTTTTGAAATATTTTGCATTGGAATTGAATGGCATTAATTTTGGCGGTCTTTTGGTTCGTAGCTCTTACCTATTGGTCCGATGAGTAAACATAAATATGGATCTTCTTGTTTAGAAACCTTAACTATCTATCAAAAGTTTCAGCTTCCTAAGACAAGTAGTATTTTTGTATAGTTTTATTGAGAGACGGACGGATAGCGATTGGATAAATAGACCGACATAAATGTAATTTCGAAGTAGAATTATTATTGTTAATTCTATTGGGAATCCAAAGAGACACGATGAATTTCAGGTCTGAGTGAATTCTACTCAAAAATCCTAGAAAATATCCAACGATATTGAAATGAAAACATTCGTATCTAGTTCCTGCGGAAGTCTAACAAGGTTGTTTCCATTCATCAAGTTTCCATAATTGAAACAAAATGGATATCCGTTAATTATCAAGTAATTGCTTCCTAATAATGTATATCAAAACAACCATGTCATTAAAGAAATTCAAACTTCACCATTTTTTTATTTGCTCGTTTTTGTTTTTTTTTGTTTTTTTATAATCAGTGATGTTTCAATATTTTTCACAATCAGATGCTACCCAGTTTATTCTAAAACTATTAGGCCCTATAAGCTTTTTTTAAAAAAAAAGTTTAAAAGTTTACATTTGTGACGATTCCAACACATGATGATTTATCAATTAATAAGTCAATTCCGCTTTGGAAGGTTATAATAATTTAATAAGAAAACGTTTGATATTGGTTTCAACTGAAGAGCAATACTAATTCGCAATCACCTTACCATATAAATGTGTATATTTTTTGAAGAATACTGCTATTTGTGTAATGTGCATTTCAAATAGCTATGAACTACCGTTAGCTGTCTAACGGTACAATAAATTTTCGACGATGCTGTTACAGCATCAAGAGAATAAACAAAATTCTAAACATAGCTAATTATTTTTATGGTTATGCAAAGGCAAAGTGAGCAATGCTTGCGGCGACTCAATGTTTGGAAGTCAACAGCTGAAGGCATTGGCCTGTCATGCGGACCATATTCCTGATACGGGTTCGAATCGCTGTGTGGAATTTCGATGTTTCTTTTTCTTCCACAGACAATTGGTTCTCGTTATCAGACCTTGGTCCTGGCGCAGCTTAGCCTCTGTTGCTCTTGTGATATTAAAGACTGAAGTATGTGTGTAAACAAAGAAAACAAGATACCAACGAAGATACTGGAAGAATGGAGATGGTTTTTATACGGAATCGTATGTATACTTCATAGGTCACACTTAATTTTTAACAGGTCCACCAAGCTTAATAAATAAATTAAAAATTCCTCAGATTAATGCGTACAGACTATTTGGAATGTAAAGGAAATTAGAATTGATAATGTCAACAACATACATACAACAAATTTACAAAAAGTTACACAAATGAAATATAAAACAGAGATTTGTAGAAGATTTATATGTTATTGTAAATACATGGTGTTTATGCCTAAAATTATTAAGAATACGACATTAGATACTCATATTAAATTGCTTTACCATTGATAACTTCATTTCACACCTACAGTAAGTATTTAATTACATAGCAGTAATGAGAGAGAGATAGGCCTATGATAACTCATTTTTATCATGTTTGAGGAATATGCCTACATATTTCTTACGATATATTTCCCTATTCCTCAGATATAAACCTTCTTCATCCCACTAATTGAAAAAAATATGAAATACTTAAAACATAAGGAATTAAAGGGGAAAATAGAATGTTTGCTTTGTTTATTTTTATCATATGTAGTCCTTATAAGAGCTAAAGCCGCCAAATACTTCCTACCGCAGCGTTGTGGTTCCAGGGAAAGGTCGAGACTGGGTCAGTATGCGCAGAGGCGTGGGAAATGTTTCATCTGACATTTCAAAACCTATGGAAATTTTCGAATAGATATTGTAGTAATCTCCTTGCTTTTCCAGGTCATCAGTTTCGACTTTTGATTTTAAACCTACTCCCAAACAGATTTTGATTTGTTTATATTTCAATAAAAACCTCTAATACAAATCCTTAAGAAAATAGAATGACCTGTTAGCCTTAGATTTCAAGTAACTTATTTTTCATATTTTGAGGTAATTTTCTTGTGAAATAATCACCGAACTCTGCTTCATTGTCAGGTAATATATATAAAGATAAAAAAGAATGTTAATAAAACATTTTTTTTAAAAACCAAAATATTTACTTCATGACGATAAATATGTAAGTAAATAATAATAATAATAGTTAGGAAATTTATGGACACAACCACACATCCTTCCTTGCACACTTTGTAACATGTGCTTTGGTCCTTGACCCGCCATATTGTCTTTGCTGGGGAAACCCAAGAATAGAAATATTTACATATGATAAAAACATGTTAAAAACAAAGTAACAATGAGGAGTTATACGTAACGAAATACAATCTAGAAAGATGTAAGCAATTTCAACTAGTAAAGGTATTTATAAAATTTATTTGAAGACTAAAAAAACTTAACCCTATTCTACAGGCTAAAGTAATTCAAATAAAACAAGTTTATTTAATAAACAAATTTAATAGTTAGTCTGTAATCAGAGACGTTTTCGTACCTGGTTTGTCATGGTGTGTAAACTCTCTAGTTGAATATAAAGAGCTTGAGCCTGACCGAAGAAATAGCAGAGGCCCCTGGCCACCTGAATCACCCGAACAACAGCCGCTTCGATCCATTGATACACAAAGGAATAAATCCCGACGGCCACGTGGAATACAGCGACGGGTGGGATGTACGACAAGAGAATGGGAACCACTAGACATGCATAGATCAGACCTACCCCAAAAATGTACAGGGGGTCGTAGTACTGTGTGAAGACAGGTAGGAGAAGCAAAACTGAGAGCAGGCATCCTGAAAAGAATAAACAATCAAATACTCAATAAACAGGTAGCCATTGAAAAGTTAACCAATATACCATATTTAATTTTATATTACAATGGAAATGTTTGCTACACATCTTCATTTGTAGTAAGCTAATTTTAAAAGAAGCTTTCTTAGTTAAGAAAGTCAGATTCGTAAAAGCTGTTTCACCCTAATAAAGTGAATAATTCTTCTAGAAATTTAGCCTGCCTATTTACGGACAAAAGAAGATCTAACTTTTGTATATGAGATTTTATCCGTAAGCCGAGAAATTTGGAAGTGAAGATGAAAAAGTTTTCATAAAAAAAAAACCCCGAAATAATGGATTAACATAAAGATTCAAGAATGGTTATTAATCCTCTTAATATCTGCGCGTGCTCTAATAGGATTAAAATTAAGACTATTTAAAAAACTGAAGAAAAACATTCGAAGATTTAGTTAATAGTTTCCTGATTTTGCACTGTACTACTTCGTATTAGGCAGCTATTATAATTAAAAAATGAACTGAGACTTTCGTATTATTATTTTTTTAAATAAGCAAAATATAAGGCAAATGGGTTTCAATTTCTTTCAGGAACTTCCTGGTTTTAAATTAAAAAGTAATAGTCAATAAATCTGTTTTCTGGAAATGAAAACCGAATTACCGAAATTCATCGAATGTGTGATAGGCTTCCAGTCCACGGAACAATGCTCCTTTCTTAAAACTTTACGATGTTTACCATTAGGAAATTTAAAACACAAAGTTATGCCGTAAATACATCTCGGTTTTCATTCACGCAATAAAATAATCAAAAATGGCAGAAAAAAAATATGCAATTTTTTTCTTCGTAAATATAGTACATTTTGATTGATCTCATCATATTTCATTATTACAATAATCTTAACACGAAATTATTTGCCCTGTCTCTTTAATGTGACGTAATTTGTACACATACTCTCATTCAAAAGTTTCATTTCTTAATTTTGAAACAACAAATAAAATGTCTCTGTTAGTCAAGCGGTAAAATACGATAAGCGATAAACGAGGTAAGAATTTGAATAAGATTATAAATGTAGTGGTCTTAAATAGAATATTACTTCAATTTTAACTCATATTGTTAATATTATTTTATATTAAACTTGCTAGAAAAATCAGAAATACTTCAGTTATCTTTTTCTTAATGAACAGCATTTATTTGTTGATGAACGGTAATTCAATTTGAACTGTTTTATTTTCAAGAAACCCTCTACAGTTGTAGAAATAGCTCATTTCATCAACTTTGTTACTTGTTTTATATCCTGACAACTATTTGGGCAGAATTTCAGTTTGGTATTAATGGTGTCTGCATCCAAAATACGGTTAAATTTTGGTTAAGTCGGCTTAATATCTTTTTTATAACATAGAAAGAGAGAACGAAATATAAAAGAAGATATTTTATCGTAAAAATGATTTCTGTAGTATGTTAAAATCACACGTCTTTAAACTTCATAAAAATAACTGCTTTTAAAGCGATAAATATTATAGGTTTGTTTAAGTTAAAATTAGCACAATCATAACTTCTGTGCTGAGATTTCAAGGTCAATTCTGATAACCTAGTTATTAAATAATATTAAATGTAAACCGATTAATAAATAAACGAATTAATAAATAAATATTGTTTTTCAAAATATTGGTCAGAAAAAATAAATAACCAAAATATCCGGAAACTCAAATGTAAATGAAATACAAGAAAACGATTTATTTTTATTATGCTCTGCGTTTTAAAGACATAATTACTGACTTATGCAAATTAAAAAATCGTAAGTTTTGTTATTTAAATTTTAAGAAATCTGCAAATTAACCTTAGGAACAAACTGATTTTGTTTTCCGTTACGTTCAATACAAGCGGCGGAAAAATATGCTAATTCACGTTTGCCAGTGTCGATTGAAATTCAGTAAACCCTGAGGTTACGAGTTAGTTATCTTAATAGAGAAGACTGTTTCTAAAGTCAGTTTCCAAAATAAATAAACCCAGTGGTTTACAGCTTCTGATTAGAGCAGACTATTGGATCTAAATACAGACTTACACTATCATTTACCCAAATCACAGTGGAATCATCCGATTCGCCACCGGCGTCGAAGAACAGGTAAAGGAAGGATGCCATTAAACACTGAAATCGCGAAGAGGCTTTCTTATCCTTTAACTTACCTGCAGTCGCATGTCTATCTTCACGTTGAGAAACCAAAACCCCGAGCCGTGATCGCACACGGACGAACATCACTGGAACCAAAATCCTAGGCCGCCATTATTGAGAACAGCGCCATCTGCCAACAAACTGAAAAACATCAACACCTTAGCTTGATACTATTTTTTTTTTTTTTTTTTTTTTACAGATAGGCCTACTCATGATTTTTGTCTTCGCTTCTTATAATTTATCAAACTATTTCAATACTATATTTACTTTTTAAAGGAACTTATTCTCTTAAAATTAAAAAAAAAAAAAAAAAATTTACGCCTATTAAATAAGCCTATTTAATATATTATTAAATATTTAATTTATTATTTACTTGGATTTAACCATTCTTATAAGTTAGGCTAACAATTCAAATCGAGTAAACATTTTACTATTATTTATCAGAAATTTGAAAGTATCGTTCATACTTGAAAGCTTAAAATTAATTTGTATTTTTGTATGTATGTGTAATATTATAGCTTGTTTTTTTTTTTAATTGCCTTTTTTTTTTTCTTTTTTTTTTTTAAATTTTAGTAGTTTTTAAACTGTGGAGCATCCTTACCTGTGAATCATCTAGAATAAGTTAAATTATCCGCTTTTTATTTATGCCCTTTTAACAATTATATATATAAAAATATCTTTATTTTTTATTATTAATATTATATATATATATTTCATTTTGAATTATCTTTGAAATAATCAACGAAAGACATTAAATGTCTTTATGCAAGTTTTAATTCATCAAATAATAAATTTCAGCATTGTTTTTTAACTTTCTCAATTAAATATATAAGGTTTTACTTTCAATTAACGAATAGATTCAATTTAATCTTCAGTGTAATATTTTACCTCTGTTGATTACATCAAAACTGAACTTACGTAATTTGTCGGTGTTTTTCTTAAACTCAGAATAAGCCGTAATAGAATTTATGAACTTGCTCTGATGATACGATCAAATGAGATTAAAGCGTTACGCGTGGTGTAACTTACCATTATTGCACGCACTCCTGCTATGTCAAATTGACAAAAGTATAAACTACATGAATAATCTGAACCAAACTCGGCATTAAAATATATTTTACAACTATAATTATTTATCTAATAATATTTTTGGAAAGTTTATCTATTGATCCGCGATACATTTCAAAGCTACGAATTCGACGGACCACAAAAATCATACGGTATCAGGGCGGCCAGACGTTTCATAATAACTCCTATTTCAACTCCATTCGTTGTTTCTGACTGCAGTTATAGCCAAATGTTAGTCGAGAAAAGGCAAAGTTGGGTTGTTTTTCTGTAGAATATGTCGTGAATTTCGTTGGTAAGATGTTTTTTTCCTTTCATTACAGAAGTAAGAATCAGTGGAAATAAACAAATTAAATATCTTGAAAAATGTATGTTTTTATTATTTAATTTTTTAAATTTAATTATTTTATCTTTCTTAAAATTTAATTTTATGTTTTCTAATCTAGAATATAGAGAGAGGTATTAATATTATTAGAATTTAATTTCCCAATTATTTAAAATTACATTGCAGTCTCGTTAGGGATAAAAAAAAATCTATTAAACAGGTTCTGGAGTTAAGTAATTAATAAATACATAATAAAATAATGTAATTAATAGTGAAGTCATAATTTCAATATTTGTAACATACTATTAGTTATTGTAATATATATAATGAAAAGTTTTAACTATATAATATTACAAAATAATTTTCATCATAAACAACAAGAAAGAATATTAATCATAAAAGTAAACATAATTTTAAATATAATACATAAACTTTACATCTTTATTGGTAGATCATAACAGTTGACAATAAATTTTCATTTAAATTAAAATTGAAAACATAGGACTTTAAGGCTATCATAGTAATAAGTTTATTTACTAGGTTTATTTGCAATGTTATAATATTATTAACTTAAAGTGATACCAGTCCTATTAGGTATACGAGTATACCTGTATTATAGGTGCTGATTATTTTAATCAATTTAGTTAACATTAATGTAACAACTAATTAAGTTTAATTTATTAAGATTAAAAATTAAGTTTAAATTTACCAATGATCACATCTGATATTAAGTTAGCCTTAATATTATATTAACAAATTATATTTGTATCACATTTCAAATTAGTATAGGTCGCGGTATTTAGTCAAGATTAAAAATAGTCATTAAACCGTATATTAGGCTTCTGATATCGTGAAGCCTTATATACCTGGTTTGTCTGTCTGTCTGTGGACAAGTATCAACTCAGCAACGACGAGGGCTAGAGACTTGATTAGGGTGTCGTTGAAAAGGTCTCGCCAAGAGTAGTTCAGAGCCGTAGAGTTTGTGTCTCTAGCTGGTCGGGCTCCAAGGAAGCGACAGCGATTAGTAAATCCATCACAATGCTTCGCAACGGCTTCTGATACGTAATGAAGAAAATTATTCAAAAGTTATTGAATTCAGTCTATTAACAAGGTTTGAACTAAGAATGACGATTATTCCATATAAATAGTGAGTACAGATTGAGTCACCTTTACGTTAGAATAGACTGCGTCGAGACACGTTCCTTAAGACCTGGTGGTGCTTCTTGAAGGTGAGACGAGCTTGAGATTAAATTCTTGTAGAAGTGGTTCTAATTTAGTGGAAGAAGTTAAAATATATTTTAATTTGCACGCAACCGACTTTTCACTTAGCTTATTTATAAGTAGGCGTTTTGTATTAACTTTTGAATAATTTTCTTCATTCACGTATCAGAAGCCGTTGCGAAGCATTGTGATTCGTTTACTATCGCTACCTTGTTTTAGTCAGTATTTTTAGCAAAGGCTTATACGACTCCACTACAGGAGAAGGGCCGTCTCCACTGATGGACTTTTACGCCTGATTCATGAAAGACTGATCCCCTTGTCGTCCCTTATACTTTGCTTGCCTTTTTAGAGAAGAGAAAAGGTGGGACAGAGAAAATAAGTACGATAGTAGGGAAGTGTAACGTGAAAAAAAAACAAAATTTACAGTGGTTTGATGGTCTTCAATCTATTTTTCTGTCTATCTAACAGAGAACTGGTTTTTCGGCTGTTTGGGATTAAATATGATATTTTGAAAAAAAAAAAAGAAAGCCATTCAACCAATCATCAATTTGTAACGAACAAATAAAGAAAAAAGCGGTGCAACGATGAGAAGACAAATTGGAGTTGGAAAGAGACGGGCTGCGCATCCAAAAAAATGATTAATTGATAGGTAAATCAATTCATGAGACTGCCAATGAGAATCATTAATATGCACAGTGAAAGATAATATCAATAGTACTTAACTGGACAAAGTAAAAGTGATCCTTTATGTATGAGAATTTGCATTTTATTTTTGAAATAGAGGATGATTTCATATCAACTTATATAATTGGCCAAGTTCGTCTGTCTGTAACTCGATATAATTAAGCTATTAAGATAGATCCAAGGTTCTTTAATGGTACCATTGAATCAAGGGTACTCAAATTGGATAAAATATTAGTTCATTTTGTCATTCCAGGTTGGTTCCATGAAATTTTACCTGAAATTCTAACAAAACATACGTTAAAAACCAAATAATTTTGTTATCACTGCACCGATTTTAATGAAATTTGGCATACTTACTCAGTTTTTTACGCTGATTTTGAAACTCAAAACCATTTTTGCCGTAGAAGTTTCGTTCACAAGTTAGCGCAGTATTTAGATTAAACAAAGGTGAGTTTTAAATGCCTTTCGGCGTTATGAGTCAAAAATAATAATTATTCTTTAGATAACTTTAGATATGGTTGGTATTTCGTTTTTCTTTTTGGGTGGAAAATGATCCTTTAGATTAAACTCTCAGAACCTATATTACAGGTGTACAGGTAAGAAGTATACCTAAATAGGTCTGATAAACATTAAAAAAAAAAAAAAAAATTCAAATCAAATCATCAATCGAATCAAATATATACATATAAATTGGCTAAGTTCGTCTGTCTGTCTGTAACTCGATATAATTAAACTATTAAGATAGATCCAACGGTTCTCAAGGTACCATTGAATCAAAAATACTGAAATTGGATGAAAATATTAGTTCAATGTGTCATTCCATGTTGTTTCCATGAAAATTTATTCTTGGAAACTGACCTCGACAACTGAAATTCTAACAAAACATACGTTCAAAACCAATTTTGTTACCACTGCATCCATTTTAATGAAATTTGGCATACTTACTCAGTTGTTTACGCTGATTTCGAAACTCAAAACCATTTTTGCCGTAGAAGTTCTGTTCACAAGTTTGCACAGTATTTAGATTGCATTTACTTTATATTTGATAGTTGATAATAAAATGATTTTTCAGATTTTTTTATGCCTGTCCTCCGACAGGCTTTGCTGCTAGTTTATATTAATAGTGGAGTCGCTGATATTAGAGACTCGCCAGAGAAAAGGGATAAACTTTCTCCAATACAATGTTTTGTCTAATTTATTTCAATATATAAAATAATGACTTTTTTATATATCAGGGTGGTTCAAAAAGTAATGCAACACATTTTTTCCCTCGGCTAATATTTTATGAAAAAACGTTAAATTTTCTGTATAGTATCTTCAAACATTTCTTCACTTTCTCAAATTGTTTCATCATTCTCCGCTGTGCGGCAGCACTGTAGGTAGCGTTCAAGATGGCGTCTGTGAATGAGATGCGTTTTCCCTTTCTTTTTGTGAATTTTAGAAGAAATATTAAGACAAAAAGAGCTGTATTTATGCATATTTTTGAGGTTCAGACTGCCATAGATCCGATGTCGAGAGCTTGTGATTGGTTAACTCAAAAGCCACTCTCCAATAGGGTCATTCCACTTAAATCAGCAAATGCGTCTCAGGTGACCCTCTCCAATTTTAATGAAATTTGGCACAAAGATACCTTCACTCCTTATATGAAAACCTACCAAATATTATTGTCCTAACCTTAAACATTTCTGAGAAATAGCATTCAGAAGTAAGGTCTGCAATTTGTAACTGGTTTTCCATAAACTTTTCGGGCATTTTTAAAGCTGTATAACTAAAGAACTACATGAGCTATAAAAACAAGCTTTCATAAACTGAGAGTATTTATATATATCATAATAAATAATGCATTAAAATTAGTTTGAGTCTTTTAGTTTTCCTCAGATAGGCTTACAAAGTAGGCATTTTGTAATGTTATCGAAAACAAAAGTGAATTTTTAATCCTTCATAGATTTTGAAAATAAAGCTGGATAAGTATGCAATTTTAAACAGGTACTCGATAGGTACTTTCTGATACATAAAATAAATATTAAGCAATTCCGTTAGTTTTTTTAAAAAATATGAGGTTCTGAAATTGGTGGTAAAGTGAAAAGTGGCAAATTTGGCTTATTTTCAATCGACTATTTAGTAACGTAGACAATTGAATTTAAAGTTGAAATTTTGTCCAGAGTTTCATATTTATACAATGAAAATATGGTATAAAATTCAAAACCCTACCGAAATCTTTTCCCTTTCAAACTTAAAAGAAATGGAGTTACGCTTTTGGGCAAAAAAACAAAAGCAAGTTGAAATGGTTTTAAGAAGCAACAATCTACTTTATTTATGAAGTCAACTTTAATAACATCTCTGTAGGGAAAACCTATTTTAATACAGTTATTAAATATAATATTTATGAATTTTCATTTTCATAGAAGCGTTAAAGTTTTTTTGTAACAGTTCTGACCCAATTCAAATATCTGTCCACAGTGACTTTGGCATTCCTTCTGTCGATTCCCTCTGTTGACAACTCAAAAGACGCGTTTTTGCTTATTTTTGTGCAGTCGTTGGTTTTCATTTATTAAATTTTACTTATATTTACTTAATTAAAATTAAGATTTAAATTTACTTAAACCAGAGGTGTACAAATGTACCGGCCCGCCGGTATATTTGTTGCGGCCCAGCAGATTCAGAATCAATGCTTAGGACTTTTTGTATTTTTTGTTTTACTACATTGGTAAACTGTTTTGCTTTACGCTTCCCATAAGTGTGTTTATAACTACTAAATACAGGTTTCAATGGTTTGGTGACACTCCTAAAACTGAAGCTGATGCATTCAAGTCTTCTTAAATTTCAGTGGATGGTTCATTTTACATTGTTTAAGTCAGTGGTGCACAATCTTAAGAAGTCTGAGTACCAATATTTTTATGAAAGGTCTGATGGAGGGTCACAGCATCTCATCCTCCAACCCTTATCAAATTAAGTAATTAATAATTTGATAATAACATTTATTATAATAAGTATTAATAATACAGTAATTTACATTTATAAATGTCTTACTAATTAATAATTTGAAAATGTCCTTTATAATAATAATTAATAATAAAATTTAATTTACATCAATTTCAAATTATCAAATAATTCTCTAGTTCTGTTTCATACCAACATCCAATAGTAAAGTCTGAGACAGTTGCTATGGCAAGTTACGACATTTTTCAATGTATCTGTTGTTAGCAATGGAAAGGAGCAAACTTAATTTTAAGTTGGACACTGCCGGGCCGCAACAAATATACTGGCGGACCGCGCATTGTGCACCTCTGGTTTAAGTAAATTTAAATCTTAATTTTAATTAAGTGAATATAAGTAAATTTTAATAAATGAAAACAAACGAATGCACATAAATAAACAAAAACACGCCTTTGAGTTGTCAACAGAGGGAATCAACAGAAGGAATGACATGTAGGGCATATAATTCAACAGTCAGATAAAAATAACGATGTTGAAATTAACTGTATGTCATCTGCAGAATCCCATTTACTTTCCTGGCCCTGTACACGAGACAAAATTTGGATTCCATGTACAAATATCATCTACATAGTGAAAGCTCCCAAAGTCACAGTGGACAGATATTTGAATTGGAGCAGAACTGTTACAAAAAAATTTTAGCGCTTCTATCAAAATGAAAATTCATAAATATTATATTTAATACTGTATTAAAATAGATTTTCCCTACAGAGATGTTATTAAAGTTGACTTCATAAACAAAGTAGATTGTTGCTTCTTAAAACCATTTCAACTTGTTTTTGTTTTTTTGCCCAAAAGCGTAACTCCATTTCTTTTAAGTTTGAAAGGGAAAGGATTTCGGTAGGGTTTTGAATTTTATACCATATTTTCATTGTATGAATATGAAACTCTGGACAAAATTTCAACTTTAAATTCAATTGTCTACGATACTAAAGTCCTCCCAGTGAATGAGGGCCGCCCTGTTTTTGTGAGATCTGCGCATGTATCATCGATTACTCTGATCAGGCACTTCCGTATGAGTTTATCACAGGACGTCGCCATTACGGTAAAGGCTTGTTACTTTGCAAAAGAGCATTGTATTTATAAATAATATATATTTATTTATTTATATAAATACTTATTGTTAGCAACTGGTATTGAAATAACGCTAAATAGTCGAGAGAAGTTTTAATTTGGCGTTATCAACATGTCTTTCTCAGTGAAAACAGACGACGGGCGTCCATTGTGACAGGAAAACATAATTGATCAGCTACCGGAAGGGCTGCGCAGTTCAAACTTCCGCCGGTCATCTTTCATTTTGAGGACAATAAATAGTCGATTGAAAATAAGTCAAATTTGCTACTTTTCACATTACCATCAATTTCAGAACCTCATAATTTTTTTAAAAAAAAACTAACGGAATTGCTTAATATTTATTTTATGTATCAGAAAATACCTATTGAGTATCTGTTTAAAATTTCATACTTATCCAGCTTTATTTTCAAAATCTAAGAAGGATTAAAAATTCACTTTTGTTTTCGATAACATTACAAAATGCCTACTTTGTAAGCCTATCTGAGGAAAACTAAAAGACTCAAACTAATTTTAATATATTATTTATTATGATATTATATATAAATACTCTCTGTTTATGAAAGCTTGTTTTTCTGGCTCAAGTAATTCTTTATTTATACAGCTTTATTTATACAGGCCCGAAAAGTTTATGGAAAACCAGTTACAAATATATTGCAGACCTTACTTCTGAATTCTATTTCTCAGAAATGTTTAAGGTTAGAACAATAATATTTGGTAGGTTTTCATATAAGGAGTGAAGTTACCTTTGTGCCAAATTTCATTAAAATCGGAGAGGTTCACCTGAGAATTTCAAAATTTTTTGCTGATTTGACGTGGAATGACCCAATAGCAAAGGACCGATCTGAAGTACTGAAACTCATTTCAGAAGTAGGATTATAGAAAAATAAATTATTTTATATTCGCCAACAATTATAATTTTATTTATTCTTCTAAGTAAGAAGGTTTTCAACATACATCAAATGTAACATGAAAAACGGAATTTGTGCATTTCTATTTTATGTCCGTTTTTCATGTTACATTTGATGCACGTTAAACCTTCTTACATATTAATTTTTCGCCGATGCATTTGGCTTATCCTTTTATTAAATGCCTTTTGTGCCCAGCGCTTAGCGGGCTAAGGTAATTGTGCTATACTAGTTATAGCGATTTTTCTATCGTCGTTTGCTTTTGTGGGGGTCCCACTTCCGAGGGCGGGAGAAGGCTCCATAGGCTTTCACGCCTTCTGAGCTTGATCATCGAGGCTAAATCTGGCTGAAAAGTCCTAATAAAAACGAAACAGCTGTCCCAGATTGCCGTCGATGATGGCTCAAAGGTGTGAAAGCAAACGAATTTATGCATTTCTATATTTTTTCCGTTTTTCATTTATTCTTCTACAATCCTATATCTGAAAAGAGCTTCAGTATCGTCAGATCGGCTGTTGGAGAGTGGCTTTTGAAAAGCTCTCGATTGCACCAATCAGAAGCTCTCGCCATCGAGTTCAAGCGGCATTGGTGAAATGTGATCTATGGCAGTCTGAACCTCAAAAAAATGCATAAATACAGCTTTTTCTCTCTCAATATTTCTCCTAAAAATTCACAAAAATAAGGAGAAAAAAATTCTAAGGTGGACTTTCTTGAAGTCTTAAAAATGCGTTCTGATATTTTTTTAATTATGCGTTCTGATATTTTTTTAATTACTTTTTTGTCTTTTCTAAAGAAAAACCAAGACAAACACCTGCTTGGTCGTAACTAATTTCAATGCTAAAACCCTAGCAACCGAGTCTAGCAACAGCCTCTTTGAACTGTGAAGTGAGTTGTGACACAGTCCATTACTTGATATTTTAAGTTTCGTTTATTGAAATAAAACAATGCCTTAATACACAAATTTTATGTAACATTTAATAAAATAAAAATGTTAATTTTATATTGAAAGCCTAATTATTTTTAGACAAAAATAGCCTTTTTTTTAAAAAAGAAAAAACTTAGGGAATTTTATCAAATTTGAAAGAAGGAAGATTGTCGCTGCGGTCCTGTCATTAACGGAAGTCGTGGTCTATGGCGGACAGCAAGCATGGGGTCGACGGAGCAAATTCAAGTTGGAGCAGAAGTTCATTTTGCACAGAGATTAGCTGCAAATGAGAAGAAAACTAGAGACAGAGCGATCAAAAGACTTCGTCGATGGCTCCATATACGATCAGCATCAGACAATGGTAATGATGACTTCAAAATAGAACTGAAACTGTCAACAAGTTCAAACACGTGTTGATTAGTAGAGATTTTATTTCATTATATTCATTGAAACTAAAAGGAAAAAACAAACAAACTTATTAGTTCACTTGAAATACAGAATTTCAACTGAAGTGTGAAGGCAATCGAAATATTTCTTAACAGTTCAAAACCATAAAAAAAAAAAAAAAAATGTTCAATATTGCACGGAGTATAGTTTATATTTGATTTCTTTTTTTTTTTTTTTTTCTGTTTTCCTCTCAGAACTTTTGAAGAATTAGGCTCTTGAAGAGAGTTACTATTACTGAAATGAAGTAAAAATAAAGGGATTTCAGATATTAAATACTTATAAGCAGTTATAGACAAAGAAAACTAACTAAGCTTATATATCGTTAATCCTGAGCCACTAACTGTTTCGTCTGTGGGTTGATAATCATAATTTCTGTTTAAAAAATAATAAAATAATTATAAAACCGAGAGATCTCCCAAGTTCAAATCGTTCTAGTACTTTGGATATTCCTTCCATTTAAAGAAAGACAAGTTTGTTTACTCTGGAAAATATCAGTCACTTTTAAAAACTCGTACTGCATTTAAAGTTCTTAACATACTGAATCCCCCAATGCACAGTAACATGTAGTAGGAGATCTAGTATCACTTTTCTCTTTTCTGTGGACATGATACTGTCATGGTGAAACTGGTGTTTTACGTGTACTGAATATCATTAGGAACATTACTAGAGCTGTACACCTGATTATTTTTTTAAAAAAATTATACAAATACTACGACCGTTTCGCAGGCGAGAGCCAGCCTTCTCAAGTCTGACTTGAAAAGGCTGGCTCTCGCCTGTAAAACAGTCATAGTATTTGTATAATTTTTAATGTGTGTATAAATTTTTTTTTAAATAATCAGGTGTACGGCTCTAGTAATGTTCCTAATGATACTGTCATGATTTGCTATTTTTATCTAATGGTATAATGAAGTTGCCAGATCTGTGGATACTGTAGAAGATATTAATGCATAGAAGGATGTTACTATCACTTCTCTTGTCTGCAATTTGTATCCTCAGCAGTAACATTATTATTTTCTTAAATTCTCCATTCTCTTTGTTACATATATTAGGTTTTTTTTTTTTTTTTTTTTTTAAATTGGGACTCTGGTATGGTGGAGTAAATCGATCTGTTGTAATAGTGATAATACGTTTGTATAAATGTGAAGTGGATTCATTTTTTAAAATTAATACAAAATCATTTTTTGGCTAAAGTCTACTATCCGGCACACCTCTGATTGATACATAAGTTATGAGTTTGTTTACAGCTTTTGGCGTGCTCCGGTGCGCAGGGATAAATGACAAAGAAGATAAATGTCGAAACCAATTTCCATGTATTTTATAATTTTTCCGATTCAACTTTTGAAATCCGATGGTTCACACTATAGCCCCTTCTAGCAAGACGGCGTTATTTATTCCCTAGGAAGATCCTATGTCAACTTCCCCTTCCGATATCTGAAAATAGTTCCAAAACAACCATATTTGATGATGAAAAAAAAAAAAACAGGGTTGCCGTTGACTAGACTTTTACCCATTTTTCTTATTCCTCATTTAAGCACTGTCATAAATCACAAGCCTCTATCACTGATAATCTGATGAAACCTTAAAATGTGCTCAAGGAATTGAAATTTCCTTGTAGCATTATTTCCTGTTATAAAGAAAATCCTTGCAAATATTCCATATCGAACGAATACAATCTTTTTATTTATAACCTTACTTTTAATAATGCTTGATTGTAGTCTTTAATTGTGACAAAGGAAGGTTTTGAAATGTGTGGTCTTTCCCTTCACATTTTCTTTCAGATGATGATTGAATTTCATTTTTATGCTATCAGAAGATATCTTGCTTAAATAAATGAACAGGCAGTTTTCTTTTATTAGCATTAGACGAATCAGACAGATGTTGAATGTTGTTGTATTCTTGGGCAAATTGTGTAGGAAAATATTCTTGGGGATTAATAATTTTTCTTTACGACTGTTGAGTGTAGACTGACTTGATCTACTCCTGTGTAATATGGACTTCATTTATATTAATACAAGTTTACCACCCTTATATAATTCTCATTAATTCAGCAGTTTAAATCCAGTGTTTTTTATTAACAAGGAGAGCGCACACCCTGTATCTTTCAAATCTTAGTGCCCTGTTGTGAGATGAAAGTACAGCTGAAGTACTTCAAAAATATATATAGGTTTTGGGGTAAATGCCCTACAGATTTCGAGATATTCGGCATTGTTTTCGTTGATTTTCAGGTATTACCGTATATGCTCCAATAAACGCCGAGTCTCTTATTGTCACCGATCTCTAATAAGTGCCGGGCTGCAGAGGAACACGGCAAATAGTAGCCGGTCTCTAACAGTAGCCGGTACTTTGATATTTGCCTACCGGTACTAGTATAAGCGTCCGTATTTTTATAGTCGTGCGTAATACTTTACGGTACATTGCCTTACAAAATGCCGCCGAAACGGTCATTTGACATTGCCTTTAAGATTCGCACGGTGGAATACGCGAAAAAAACTTCCGGTGAGACGGTCGCCCGTCATTGCGGATTCGGACAACGAATAGCAGCGAAAGGTACAGAAAGACATTGCTATTTATCTTTAACAGTCTTATGTAGCATGTGAAATTCAAATAAAAGTAGCTGTTTGTAATATTAGCCGGTATTAATATGTAAAAATATTGCGTTCTCAAGACGTTTGTTAATAATGGCCGGCCTCTAATAGCAGCCGGTCTCAATTAAGCGCCAGGATCCGAGGCTAGTTTTGCAAATAAACGCCGGAGCCTCTATTGGAGCATATATGGTACCTTATTAACTCACTGCTGTCTTCAAGTATATGTGTTACCGTGGCATAATGGTTATTCGCTGGTCTGTGGATACAGGTTCCCTAGTTCTAGTCCACTGTAGAATGAAAATTTTTTTTTTTTTTAATTTCATTCCTTTTTATTTTTATTTGTCCTTTTTTTCTATGTTTTTTTTATTATTTTCCTTTCTTTATGATAATGAAATTATTTTTTTTCCGTTTATGTTTGAATTTTTAGACAGAAAATTAATGTATAATTAGAAGTAAATAAATAATATTCTTGTTAACTTTAGTTTTTAATTAATTAGTTACATAATTAACTAAGTCCCTATTTCTTACATTCATATTTTACTATTTTTTTTCTCTATAGATTTCTTAAAAATTCTCATGCAGTCATATTACAAACCTGCAGCTACATATTATAATTATAAACCAGTCTCTAATGACTAATTAAACTGATAAAATAGTATTAACAGGAAACATTAACTGCTTAAAAAAATTAACGTGTCAGACCATGAATAATAAAATACTGTATGGGTGTAAGCCGCCTTCAGTTCTTTTCTTCAAATATATAAATTGCCTGACCCACTTACTCGTAAATGTCAGATTGTTTCCTTTTCAGATTAGTTGTTGTTCTTTTTCGTCTATATTCCTTTTAAAATGCAGTTGCCAAATAAATACAAAAGTTTTTAATATTTTCTTTACTAAATTGAAAGCAATTTACGATCAATATCTTCACAGTTTCATGTGTGTTGATAATGAACATAATTGCAAGAGTAAAATAAAGGATCTTGCTTTCTGCAAAATAATAAATATATTTTCTCAGAAAAACAATCCTTTAAACATAAAATCAGAAATGCCTGCTATTTTATCTTCAGCTATAGCTAATGTTTAGGAGTCATTGACCAAGCATGACTGCAATACTTAATTAAAGTTAGGACCTTTCTTTCTGGAGAATATGTTCTATAGAAACAATTCTTTTAACATTTAAGTCAGATCATTATAACTCCTAATTTGTTTACATAAATGAAATTGTTTGATTTTCATCACAATTAAAAGTTATCAAATTGAATTTTTTAGTATCCTAAACTTTTATTTTATATTAGTTTATATGAGTCAAAATTAATTAATTAAACTTACATTTTCAGTTTTATAAGAAGTTGACCAAAGTGGCATTATCTAGATGTTTTAATTTTTCATACAGATCAATTTTATTCATTTTTTTTTATTTTTAAAAGAAATGACTTTGCTCATCCAAACATTATTAAAGGTTGCTGACAATTTGACTGATTTCTGGTATTTTTGTTGTATTTATAGTATTCACTAAAGATGATATGATGAAGATATGGAAAGGATTATTTTATTGCATGTGGATGCAAGATAAACCTTTGATTCAGGTAACTATATTTTAAGCAATTATTATAGTTAAGCTTTATATGTATGTGTATATTATAAATTGAATATTGCAACTGAATGTGGATAGATTCTAGAATATTAAATTTCTCTGAATCTTGATTAACTTACATTAAAGAATTTGAAATTAGCAGGTGTGAAATACCTCCTTGAGAGTTAATAGAGTTCTGTGCTAAAGAAAGTTGAAAGTTCATAGGTGAATTGCAAGATGGCTAATAATTATTTTGAATTTCATTTAATCTAACAGATGTATATGAAAGCACTGATGGATATTAACTACTATAGAATTTTAACAAATTTATGATAGTAATGTGCAATTACATTATCCACCAATTGCAGTTGTACTTACATTTTAGGTGTAAGTCGTAAGTTTTGAACTATTTTAGTTGATAATAATTTGTGATAGAGATGGATTAAATCATTTTTATATTGTGCAGAAAGTTTGTATTTGGCAGTTGCGTTGCTGTTTTTGAGCTTCATGTGATAACAGATATATTCTTGATAATGTGAAATGTCTTAGGATATTATTTGAAAAAGAAAATTTCCACTTAGTAATATGTACTGAGAAACAGTTCTTAATAAGTTGTTAAACATAGAACATTGCGAGTAATTGAAAATATTTTTAAAGATTTCTGCTTTTTTTTAAAGAATTTGGTGGAAATTATTATATTGTTGAACTAAGTGAGCCATCTTTCTTCGAAACATCTTTGAGATCAAGCAGTTGTGTTCAAATTTTGTATTTTCGTTTTAAAAGGACACTTCAGATTGGGCTCTCATTATTCAACTAAATTATTCCTTTCGATGTTTTGTATCAACAACACTCGAAAGCAGGAAATAGTCTGAACTGTGGAGATAAAGAATTTTTTCTTTGCTACAGTTTTAGGCTCTAAGATACTCAATGAGAAACATTCTTGTCACTCACTGATTTGACTGACCTTTGTGATGTTTTTTTGAAGAAAGACTTGCATCTCATTATTGTAATAGTTTTTTTTCCTATGATCTTGACATAGAAGAAAATGAAATTGGATATGAATTTGAACTACTGATATTATATAAGAAATCTTCAGAATTTGAAATCAAAAGCTGTTGCTCGTGTAGAATTTGTAGTCAAAGAGCCATTATAGTTAAGTTATTTATTAAGTTTTTAGTTTTGAATGATATATGTATGATACACTACAGCAAAGGCACCTGCTGTCTAATATTTCTTTACAAAACAAGTAAATAAATAAATACAAGCAATTTACGATCAATATCTTCACAGTTTCATGTGTGTTGATAATGAACATAATTGCAAGAGTAAAATAGAGGATCTTGCTTTCTGGAGAATAAAAAAATTATTTTCTCAGAAAAACAATCCTTTAAACACAAAATCAAATGTTTGTTATTTTATATTCAGCTATGGCTAATTTTTAGGATTCATTGGTGAGGTACCATTGAAGTGAGAACTGGCTGATATAAGTAGGATTAATGCAACAAATACAATTGCAACCAATTTCTGTATAGATTAATTTAGCAATTCTAGTTGCTAGATCGAGATCAAGAGTAAACTCTCCTACTCTTTTTATTTGTAGACTTAGCTACACTAAATATCTGAAAATGAAGTTAGCGTTGTATTGGGTGGGCCGAAAAGTTCGTTCGTTTTTTTGTTTTTTTTTTACGTTCATTGGCTCTAGTAGTACTTAGGTGTCTTTAACGTCATTCGACACCATTTTGTTTTTTTTTACGTACATTGGCTCTAGTAGTACTTAGGTGTCTTGAACGTCATTCGACACCATTTTGTTAGATTGTATTGTGACAGCTGTCATATGAGCATGCATTTAAAATAAAAACTGATCAAAATTGGTGAATTTTGTGTTGTCAGTTTAATATTGAAGATGGAAGACAATAAGCATGCAGGACCGCATCTTTCTTTGATGACCAGACAAAAAACTGTTACAGTTTGACTGGAAAGTTCTGATTCATCCACCATGTTCGCCAGACATTGCACCTTCGGATTTCCATTTATTTAGGTCTTTACTAAATTATCTTAACGGAAAAAAATCCAATCCTGGAACCATACCAAAAGGTAACTGGAACATTTTTTTGCTCAAAAAGATAAGTTTTGGGAAGATAGAATTACAAGTTGCCTGAAAGATGGCAGAAGGTAATGGAATAAACTGTTGAAGACATTGTTCAATAAAAGTACTGAAAATGAAAAATGTGTCTTTTATTTTTACTTAAAAACCGAACGAACTTTTTAGCCAACCCCATAGAAGTTACAGAGGTGTAATTCTGTTTGCCATCTCACATAAGGAAAGAGTCTGTAACTAAAAACAATAAATTTCATCACATTTGCTAAGACTTTGTCATGAATTGGATATTAAAATGACATTTATAACATCATTGTAAATTACTATCGCTTATGTAATTGTCTTATTTATAATGAGATTTAATGAGAAGAATGAATTCAATTAGTGATTCAACATGGCTGCATTCTGTTGTGCTCAATCGTTTCGGCAACCATTTTGCTTTACATAGCCATTCAAAACAAATTGTGTTGAATGTTATTTGCAAACTTTGAAGAGATAATCCTTCTCACTCAGTATGTGCCAAATGATTTCACAACTGACAAATGACTTCACAAGAATGAGCTCATCAATAGTTTTAAGGATACGGACCGAAGCCGAAAGCAGCATATTTTGTTCTCGATTCACGGACAATGACTAGCTCACAGCAGTGAAATTAGTTTAAAATTAAATTCTACGGAGTTTTTATATATTTAGAAAATTGTGATGAAGTATTTTAGCAATGAAAAAATTAAATAGTTAATTTTAGGCTGATTGTGATTTTACAGATATTACAATAATTTTCTTTCTTTAACTCCCTTTAAGGAATAAATCACTAGTTGGCACAAGGATACAAGCTCATCTGATTCGAGTGATCCTGTCCAATGCTACTTTCCTAGGGTGTCGCGGTCTGTAGGTTTACCATTAAATTGAGATGCAAAGAAAAAAGAACTGATTCAGAATAAAAATATGATGACAATTCTCCACATGGGATATGAAAGGTGTCATCTCTCACATCTTCAGCATGTGGAATAATTCCCAGAAATTTTACAGTTTCAGTAAATGTGACCGCAATAACATCAAGGCTATAAAAGATGAGTTTCCTACGGTTTTGGAATGCTATGAATACTCCATTATCAGGAAATAAGGTGAGGAATGGCGTAAACATGGAGACTTGAAAGGGTGAACTTTTTAACCATAATGGGAAGTGTTGTTTTATCTATTGGTTTATCTCATATGGCTATGCAAACTTTCTTTTATTTTTTGTGTTTGTGTTTTGTTATTTCAGGAAGACTTGGCAACATGCATAAGTGAATTGATTCATTGTTTCAACACGAATGAATCGGCATTTCTATTTGCCGAGTGCTTCTTCCATACAATGGCGAGAGAATGGTATGGAATTGATAATTGGAGGATTGACAAATTTATGATGGTAAGTTAAATGTAACTTTAATTTTTTTTTTTTTTTTATCTTTCAAAGTATTCGGCATTATTATACTTAAAAGAGAATAATTAAGCAACTTACGATCATAATTTTCTCATTCACCATTGAGGATATGATGAACATAGTTGCAAGATAAAATGAAGATTCTTTCTATCTGGACATTCAATTTGTTGTCTTAGAAGATAGTTCTTTCAAACATGTCTGCTATTTCAGTGTTGCTTTTTGTCTATTTCTGAAAAAAATGTTTTCTTTGATTTTATTAAAAATATATAATTTTTGATGGTGTACTCGCATATATTTATTTTTGTTGTGTCATACAGCTTTAGGAATATGTGAACATTTTTTTTTTTTTAATATTTATTTTTGTTGTGTGATACAGCTTTAGGAATGTGTGAACATTCAATACATGAAAATTAATTAAAAAATAAGTTTTTAATCAAATTGAAATTTAGAAGAAAAAAAAGCTTCTTACTATTTTAATGAAAGTTTCATTGGGATGGATTCATAAGTTCTGCAATAATTGTTGCATTACATATTCTGTATTTAATGCAGCATTTAAAGTCATGTTTTATGACTGTAGAGTAGAACCCTCCCCTTGTCAGGTTTCTCAAAAAACAAAAGCACAGAAATCAAAGAAAATATGAAAACATAATCAAGATCCCAAAAATTAAAATATAGCAGTTTGAAGTGCTCTCATAGTTCGTCCGCAACCAATCATAGAGCCCCTCGAAAACGGCCAGACCAAGAACACCTGTCATTCGAAAATAGAAAAAGAATTGAAAAATTAATCATAAAAAAAGGAAGAAATCAAAATAAAATGCCTCAGAATAAATCTTGCTAAATTTCTTTTTGAGTTCTGAATGTGAATTTTGTCATAGTAAAGGCTTCAATAATTATCAAATTCAATGTTAAAAAATTTTTTTTCTTTGATTGATTCACAGAGTATAGAAACAGGCACAATGTCATTCAATATTGTTTAAAACGTTTTAAAAGCTTCTTTAAAATGTTTTCTAGTGTATTTTGATTCATAGAATATTAATTAAATATACAGTAGAACCTCGTTAAGTCATCACTCAAGGGACCAAACATTTTTGACGACTTAGGCGGAGTGGGAATTTTTGAAAAAAAAATAAAAAAAAATACTGAAATACAGTATTTTCATGAATTGCTGTAGGATTAGGTGAGAAAAACAAGATTTTCAGAAATCAATACATGCAAATGAATGAGTGGAAAATAAAAAAAAACAAACAAAAAACACTTTTTATAGTTACAAACACTTTTTATAGTTAATCGTTTTAAAAGAAAGGAAATTTTCAATTTTCAACTCCTTAGCAATTTCCATGGCTTTTTCTTTGAGAATCACGACACAAATCGGCAGTTTACGATCTGGCATGTTTTAGCCATCGAACTAAAACCTCCTCGATCTCGTCAAACTTCGATTTCCTCATTCTCTTTCTTTTGTCTTTGCAGTCAGCTTCTTCAATTACTTGTTTCGATGAAAGAATATCGTTTAATATAGTCCTGGGAATATGGTGTACTTTGGCAAAAGCTGTTTTCGAAACATTTGATTTTTCAAAAAGTGCAATTAAGTCTTTTTTTTTTTCTTTAAAAGATAAAGAGGTAAGTTTTGGTTTCCCTGGCACGTTAATAATGTAATCGAACCACGAAATTGCAAGAGAAAAAAACAGCTCTTTGAGCGGGGCTTACTCGCTATGAAATGAAGTCACACTCAGGAGCGGTCAAGAGAAACATCTACACTCTACAGACTCGCAGCGAGAAGTGGGCTTTGAATGATTAGCAGCGAGATTCCAAGAACCCAAATCCTCCGAAGGGGTAGGAAAGAAATGATGTGACAGACGCGGTCGAAAATTCCCCGTAAACGCTTGGCTTTCTTAAAGTGAAAAGACAACACGATGGCATGCAAAATGGAGAAGAAAGATGCTTTTGGTCATTTTTGAGGGTGACGAGTTATCCGGAGTAGAATTAAATTTGGTGACTGGTAAAGGAGGGTTATTTTACATTATTGTGTATGAGACCTTGTCGGGACCAAAGGAAAACGACGACTTAACGAGGTTTTACTGTATTAATTTTATGCATCCAAATATATCAGAGTATTTACAAAGAAGGTTTTTTTTTTCTTCAAAATTTTACAGCATTTGGCTGTATTTGTCATGGAATTCTGGGATTGCCATTCATTTGCTAGTAAAAAATTGAAAAATTAATTATAACAAATGGAGAAATTCAAAAAAATATTAATATTTCAATATATTTCAGTGTATAGATTGTTTCCTTTTAATAATAATCTTAAATTGAAAACATTCAGCTTAGCAATGTATGAATGATAATCGCCAGTGTTGGGCTTCAATCCTTCACTCTAAATTAGTTGATTCGGCCGTGTTCTACACTCTTGGCTGAAAAGACCAAGGTCATAAAAGCATGTCTGATGGAACTGGATGACAAACATTGACTGGTGTTTTCGCTTAAAGAGCTCAATTCTCCATCTTTCTAAGGTTATCATGAATTTGAGCACTTAGTTGTGAGTAAAAGATTTGGGAAAAATTGCAGTCTGGCAGAAATATTTTAATTATGCTTTATTTATTCAAAGGAATTATTGGTTTGCCTAATCATTGTTTTTTTTTTTTCATTAAACCTTATTAGTTTTTTTTCATTTTATATTATAATTAACTTTAGAGTTATAATTGGATGATACTATACAGTGTTATTATGTTCATTTGTACGAGGGGTGATCAGAAATTAAGGTTACAAAGCCTGCAGTGAAATGTGTACATTTTATTTCATACAACCGACTGATAGTACAAACATTAGGTTATTTTTCAACATAGTCTCCATATCTGTTTAGGCACTTGTCGCTTCGTGGGATGAGTTTGAATATTCCCTCCTGGTAAAAATCCTGTCCTTGTGTGTTCAGCCACGTTGTTGCGAAGTGTTTCACCTCCTCGTCTGAAGCGAATTGTTGGCCTCCTAGGTGCTCCTTCAAGTGAGGAAAATCGAATGACGGAGTGGATTTCTTCGCGAGACCAGTTTTCCAAGAGAGTCACTATTTGTGTTTACGCTTAGCTCTGTAGGTGGCGCATGGCTGAAACTCTGCACAGTTGGCAACCGCATGTATTAAAATTACTGCATACTACTAATTTCTGTATAACGGACGAACTTCCAGGAATATCTGCCTTGTAACCTTAGATTCTGATTACCCCTCGTACTTAGACAGTTCAACAAACATTTCGTCAATATAAAGTAATTAGTGCCATCTTTAATTGTCTGATATTGAAATAAATAATAGAAGCCATTCACTCAACTGGTGAGCCTTTGCCTCCTTTTGATGAAATATGTCCATTTCCAACAAAATAAATATTGTCGGTTAATAGCTTAATAAGCATCTGTGCAACAATTACGTAGTGATTTCTGCACCAGATACAGCATATTTAATGTATTTGAATAATCGGTTTTACAAACCAAAAACTGCATTATTGCTTATTATAATTTATAGAGAAGAGAGTTAGATTTAATTTCTTTACTCATTTATGCTTTTATTCTTAGTTATAGTGATATAAAATTTAAGGTAACATAACTGAAATCCTTATTGTAATCATAGAGGTATTAGATATAGTTCCTAAACTACATACAGCTAGTTATGCAAACATATTAAAGATTATGAATCATTATTTGATTATTTGATTTACTGTTATCGTTCATTTGAAGAAAAAGCAGATGTTTAAGGTTTTATTTTTTGTGTAGTTCATGTAGGGACTTTCCTTGGGTTGCACTCAAGTGTTATTTTGCTTTATTTTGTAATAAAAGTGAAATCAGTGGTAATAAATCAAATTTGAGACCTTATAATATGCTTGCTTTAATTTTTTTGCATGGATATGATATTCCATAGTAAATGTAAGTTTGTTTTATTCTGTTTTTATTGTTGTCTTACAGTTTGAAATTAAAACAGAACTTGAAAAAAAGTATTCATTAATTTATTTTTTTTTTAGTTTGTACGTCGCTTCGTTGGACAGTGTTTCCTGTATTTAATCAAACATCAGTTGGAACCAGAATTGATTTCTGCTTGGAATGAAGTTCTTGAGAAGTCAATTGTGAATTCAAAGTTGAAGAATGTGCCAATGGGTCTACAGTACCATGTATCTGATATTTATGTAGAGGAATTGACCAAAAACGGAGTAGGAGAGGTATTTAAATTTCCATTTCCTAGAGATTCTTCTTAGAGGTTGAAGTTACATTTTGCAGTTATTAAAATGATATATTAATGTGTTTTTATATCTTTTAATCAGAACAGCTTTTGAATACTAAGCAATATTAATCCGTTCCATGCCACCCCCGAGTTATCTCTGGCTAGTGATCTTGACCGCTTTGTGCCACTCCCGAATATACTCGTGCTTGTAAAGTGACAAATATTTTCTATGAAATCCATTGTGTTGGTTTTCTTCGAAAAATGATATTGTCACAAATGATATTGCCAGTTGTTTTAGCCGCTAAAAAGCGCTTCAAGTTATTTCTTTGAACATGAGCAGTATTTTAAAATCACAAATATCTGCTGGTATGTGAGTCTATTTAAAAATCCCGCCGAAGAAAAAAAAGCTTGAATTCCAGTGAATTAGAATTTATTTCCTTATATTTAAATCCAAGAGCTTATAATCCAAGATGATTTTGAAATTATTATTATTATTATTATTATTTTATGATCACTGAAAACTAAAGCATCAGTATTTTTTTTAATCATCATTTTTATCAATTTTTTCTGGTTAACGTTTTGTAAATACTGTTATCAATTTTAATCTTTGACATATTTTCTTGAAAAAAATTATAATATTGTTAACTAAGTTTAAAGTTTTTGTTAATATTTTCCTACATATAAAAAACTAAGCAATTCATCATTTTGAAGTGAAAACAAATTGAAATTAATTAACAAAAAGACTCTTAGGGATATGTTAGACTTCCAAAAAAAAACTCAGCACACAGAATACCAACTCGGCAGTGAACGGGTTCAAAATGTTAATATTTCAAAATAGATTCAGTTTCCCATAGTTATTTCTAAGGCTCCATCATAATTATAAATGATGTATTTTTTATATATTTATGTATTTTTATTTATTTTTATTAATTAATTAATTTTTTTTCATTATTTTCAGCTTCCTCCAGATAAGGCATCTTTGCTTTTGGAACCTTATTGTAAACTCCTAGTGGAAACTGATGAGTAAGTATTTCATAAAATTTAGAAGATTGATTGTAAAACGCCTGAGGATTGTATATTATCATTTAGTAATATAATGTTCAAAAATTAGTTTAGCAATAAAAATTAAGAAGTAAAAAAAAAAAAAAAAAAAATGTTATTTATCTAAAACTCTTTTTTTTATAGTTTCACAGTAAGCATTGTTAAGGCTGTTTTAGACATTCCATTTGAATAGGCTATGTTGATGGCAAAGTCAGGATAGATTGCCAGTGAATAAAAAGTTTTAAAACTGTCTTTACATGTTCCATATTGCCTTCTATCACATGGAAAATTTACACTTCTCAATTGTCTTCATATCTACGTTTTATTTACGAAAAAAATATCATCGATTTGTATAAAAATCATTTCTTCAATGCATCGAATAGGCAAAAGAATGTTTTTAATTAATTAATATAGGAAGTATTCATTTTTTCATCACTTTGTATTTCTTTGTTTTCAGTTTCGATATTTCTCATTAAATCTCGATCAACGACGATATGATTTCAAAATTCGAATTGCTCATTGATTCTAATTTTCAGGTTGAAATTCTGTTATGATTTTTGTTAATAATGTAGCGTTTTCTGAAAGCATTCACGAAAACATAAGGAAAAGATGACTTCCATTCGTGAAAATCATTTTTGTAATCAATAATTTTGAATAAATAAAATACAAATCGACTGGACTTCAGTTCTACAATTTGCCACCAGGAGCTAGTGTAAGATGGCTCCTTAGAGATGGCTTGCCATCACTTTGAAATTAGAACACATTCTAAATTAGAGCAAGAGGGGCAATGTGCTTTCCATCCCGCCGTGGCGCGATGATGGCACACACATTGCCTGTTGAAATGGTACTTGTAAAGCGGCCTTTACTACACATTTGAAGGTTTATTCTGATGCATATAAAAGTCATTACTTATGCATTGAGAGAAAAAAGGATTAAATAATGAAGATTGAAGATTTGAAATGCAAGTTTAAATCAGAATGCCTACTATCTGTAATCATGATAATTCAAAAGCTATTAATCATGGAAGATTTGAAAGAGTTTGATTATGATTAGAAAATAAAGTGTTTATCAGAACTGTTGATGAAAATTACATGCCAAAATAGGTTGTCATTCCATATCACAATAAATCAAAAACTCGTTATCTTAGGAACCTGAAGTGTTAAAAGTTTGTTTACATTACCAAATGCAAAATTCCAGTTTAGTTTAATTTGAAAGAATCTGTGGACAAAGAACTAATAAAGCAAGTTTATTCTGGAAATAATTTATTTTCTTCTCCAGTTCTGTTTTTGTTGAAATATGTCTTTTTGTTTTATTTTGATAGACCAACACTGTTGGAGAATGTAAAAGTTCGAGTTTTCCATTATTCCATGAAAATTGCAGATCTGGAAGATGAGGAAATGGAAGACGAAGAAGCAAAGGATTGTAACGGTGTCGAAACATCAGAGGAAAATATTGATGACGAAGATAATTTAGAGGTATCCAGTTTTACTTTCTCTGAATTCTCCTTTTAACAGTTTTATTTTATCAGATTATATGTTTTATTAGTTTTGTTTGAACATTTATTGCAGTTCTTTGGGTTGTACTGCAACTACACTGTGGATTTGGATACTTTGCTGTTAAGAATAGTTAATGAATGATGACTACATAAGTTCCCCAGAATATTTGCAGAGAAATGACACTTCAATAAGAAAAATTGGTTAAGATGGAAGCTGGCAAAACAAATTGTTTGTTCATAAGCAATGCTAAGCCAGACTAATCTTACTAAATCAAAATGCCGAAAGAGTTTAAGTATGAAAAGTGAAGAAAAATCTATAAACCTTCTTTATTATTAAGTTTAAGTAATTTAAGGTTAATGAATAGTTTTTATTTAATAAAATGTGCACGATAACTAAAACATTGCCGCCTTCAGTTTTTTCATCTAAGAACAAACAAAATTACAACTATTTCTAAATATTTAATTTAGAGTGTAATGTGGATTGAAATTGTAGTGGTAAACATGATTATAAAATTCAGATGAAAATTGAAAGATAAATGAACAATGTTGTATTTCTTAAATTATTCACCCATCACTTTATTCAGGTTTAAACAAAGAACAATAAACTTAGCTTTTAAGGTGAGAATACTGTCTAAATACGTAGGCTCCAGTCAACAATCATATTCAGGCAATTGCTAGAATGAATATATTTCCAGAATAATAAACAAAACTTGTCTGAAGACAGGTCTAACAAAGACACTTAAAAAGTCCATTAAGACTTCAGAAAACAAAGATCAAGGAAAGGGATATTCTCAAAAACAAAAGAAAGAATATTAATTAAAAACATTATTAATTGATAATTGACGCATTTGCTGCTAACCAGGAAAAAATAATTGAGGAAAAAAAAAATCCTATGGCCGAGTGCACCAAACCTCAATTAACTTTGAAGGCTGCAGTGTTGGACGTAGCTAAAATTAGTGGGGGGGGGGTGCTGCTCCAGAAAAATTTTAGCCTTTGTTTAAAAATTGAGTGAAAGGAAACAAACATATATAAAAAGAAAATTTATTCTTGATAAATTTCTTTTAGCTACGTCCACACTGCAGCCATCAAAGTTAATTGAGGTTTGGTGCATTCGGCCACTAAACTGTGAAATTGAGCTACTGGCTTGATTTTTAACTAACAGATTCCATGACAGGAGTTTTTAAAAGTCAACTAAAAGAAGTAAGCACAGTCTCAGCAGTTATTGATTTTGATTTTTCACCATTTGTAAAATCTATTCATTTTGATGCTTACAATGTATCTTCCAAAATTTTTAATCCATGCTTTTGATGATTTTTGTATTTTGTTATTCTGCTTTAGAAAATAACTGAGATCATTTCACTTCCCGTTTCTTATTGAAAACTTATGAAAACAACAAATAATAATGTAATAAATATTACACCATAAGAAAAAGGAATTTTCGGTCAATTTCCTTTGAAGACAAGTTTTGCTCTCTGTGGATCAGAAACTGTTCATCAGTCATTCACTAAAATTCTGAGGGACTTTCTATCTCTTGAGTTTGTTTGACCTAACCAAACAACAACTGTTTCATTCCTTCTATTAAACACTTGTATTCAACCTGAAAGACACTTTTTGTGGTCATGTCCAGTGTGCTTTGTTCGTCCTTTGAAGCTTTCTTTGAATATTCGAGTTCGTTTTTTGAAAACTGTGTTTGCTCTTCAATATTTCTGAGCTTAAGTCTGCTGGGCATCTTGCGGTTATCATTTCAGCATTTTTTGCTCTTTTAAAGTCTACATTTTATATTTTGAAGGGATATTTACTGTGTTTTTATGTGATCTTTGAGATGGTTTTGTAGAGCTATCTTATACTTGCTATGAAGAAGTGAAATAATTAAGGAAAGGGTTTTTTCTCAACATCCACTAAAGAAAACAAAAACAAAAATTCATTGTCGATGAAGTGGAGTCTGAGAAGTCGTTTCATCGTTACTATGATTCCTCAGCCAGACTTACCTGGTTGGGTGCGGGTGTGGGTTCCATATAGTTTCATGCCTTCAGAACTTTGTAAGTCTTTTTAAGGAATCATAATAATGATGAAATGGCCATCTCAGACTCCACTTTGTTGACAAGCTCTAGGCATGAATTTTTGTTTTTTATTTTCTTTGGTACGTGTTGGGAAAAATCCCATTAACATTTAAATCTTCACATTAAACTTATTTCTCTTAAGTGAAATAATTGTTCAAAAAGTGCTATTTTAAACTAGAAATAGTGTGCACTATTTGTGCATTAACTGTAATTTAAAAGTATAAGTTGATTGTTTTAGTTTTTAGTGTTTACTAAAAACTGTTGATTTATTAGGCTTTAATGGATCGTTGTCAGAGTTAAATTTTTATTTAGTATTTAAGACATTTAGAGACATTGAGGTTCCCGAAGTATACGTGGTTGAATTCATTTTCATCAGGCAATAATAGACTGTGTAGTGGGGCCATAGGCTGACCGAGCTATTTAGATTTGAAAGGGTGTTGTTAAAATTGATGTGTACATGATGTAGGAAGGTAAATTGCATAGCTCTTCAGAAGGGACTAATAAAGAAAGGTTTTAAGAGTCACTCACTGCATTAATGTATTGAATTATATTAACTTTCTGTAATATGAACTTTTTATTTTTCATCTTTTCATTAGAAAGCTTCTGATCCTGAAAACATTGACGAGTCAACAGCAGAAATTGTCAAAAAGAAAAAGAAAAAGAAGAAGAGTAAATATAAACATACAAATTACAGGAAATTAGTTCGTCAAATGGAGAAGGAAGCCTTATATGTGCCTTACTTGAGGGTAAGTAAAAGAACTTGATATTTTATATTTTTTCCCTTATGATTTTCAATTTTTATAAATCCTATGAAAATATAGTTATTTTCAGATGACTTGAGTCATCCATAATATTCATGCTCACAGTGTATAATATTTAGGGAAGGATTTCCCCGTTGGGGCATTTATTGCCGTCTTAAACTGATATCTTATGATTCAGGCCAATGAATTGTAGGAGTTTTTTGCTTCGAACTTGCTTTTGAGTAAATCTTAAGAGATTTATTTAGCATTTGTAAGTGGTATTTCTGTTAATACCTGCTGATGCATTCAATCTTATAGTATAGAATCATCTGGGAAATGGGAGATGTACTCAACAATGTAAATTACACTCATTGGATTTGATTGGATGATAAAAACATATTTTTTTCCCTTCATCTGTTCTTACAAGGCCATGCTTTGGCAATTTTTACACAGAAAATGAGAGTGAATAAGAGAATCTGAATAATACATCTGTATTAACAGAACATAAAAAGAATGTTTTAGAATAAATTTCTCCTGTGGAAATTATTGTTACCATATATTTCTAAATGTTGAAATTGACTGTGATTTGGCAGTTTCTAATGAGTACTGGTAAAGAAACTTCAGAAATGTATTTATTTATTTTAAAGCTTAAGGTACGTTTCCGCTCACTGCTGCAGCAGCAGGTAGGGGAGGTGCTTTTAGAGGAGGGAGAGGAGGAATGCAGTAGACTGCGCAGCAGCTACGTTTCCGCTGAACCGACTGCCGCCCTCTGCCCGGGGGTATTTTCTCCCTTCTTCGACCCAGTAAAACCCTTCTTCGACCCATCAAGGTTGCAAAACTGCTCAATTCAGTCCATCAGGACAAGACAATACGTAGCAATTTTAGGAATGTGATTAAAAACCATTATTTCTTTAAAATAAAATCTATAAAGTTATTTTAACTTGAAATCTGATGATTGAAGTTTATAGTTCCAGGTATAAAGATTAAAAAAAAAATTAACAACATTTTGATTTATATTACATTTGCTATTTATAAAAGATTATTTTTTTTCCTATAATTTAGGAACAATTATTTGCTAATAGTATTCCTAGTATTAGGGTTGAACAAAGCTAAATCCGGAGGAATGTTGATAATCCGCTTGCAATTTGTGATTAAAAAAAGAGGGAGGGGAGGGGAGGACAATTAAAATTTTCCAAACCACACAGTTTTAGCAAATCAAATATCGCAAACATATAATCTGACGAATGAGAGGAACAAAAAGTTCATAATAAATAGAAAACACAACATCTTCATCTTTTTAAAACATTGCTGTATTTCGCAGATATATTTTATCTGCTTCTTCGGGCTTAGAATATTCTTCATTATAACCTGAATATTAATGAAGAATATTCAAGCCCGAAGAAGCAGATAAAATATATCTGCGAAATATAGCAACGTTTTAAAAAGATGAAGATGTTGTGTTTTCTATTTATTATAATTATCATTTCTGGAATCATGTTTAAACAAAAAGTTCATAAATTACGAAAAATTATTTTACCTTTGCTAATATTATTCCTAGGGTTAAAAAAAGCTAAATCCGGAGGAATGTTATTATCCGCTGAGAGGGGAGAGGAAAGACAATTAAAATTTTCCAAACCACAGTTGTAGCAATCCAAACGTCGCAAACATAATAAGAGATGGACAAAAAATTCGTAAATTATGAAAGGATTTTTTGAAAATAAATAAATAAATAAAATGTTATTTTGATTTAATATAATCCATTAAAATAAAAAGGTGACCATATGTGAAAACCTTATTAAATTTTCTCATATACATCATATTGTTTTGATTTTTAGGCGCTTTTTATTTTTAAAGAAATCTTTTAGTGAGTTTTTAATTTTTATAGAGCTAGTTAGTTGGGCATTAGATGTTAATGATTTCCTTTTTTAACTTGATTATAAACGATTTTTTTCATCAGGAAACATATCTTTTAATTTTATGTGAATACATAAATAATTAAATGTTATTTTTATTTAATATAATCGATTGAAATAAATATATAGATTATTACAGAAATAGCATATTCATTAACTGAACGTATTTTTTTAAATTTTGAAATATTAAAAATGCATTTGTTTTCATCCATAAACTCTTTCTTCTGACCACTTGCTGCGTGCAGCAGCCAAGATGGTTGCTCATTTTTTCCTTCCTTTTCGACTGCAGCCCTTCTGCTGCTCTGACGTCACGTGCAGCAGCAGTGAACGGAAACGTTTGTATTGAAAATAGAAGGGACAACAAAGGGGCAGTCAAGGTTACCGCCCCAGGGCTGCAGTCGCTGCTCTGCAGCAGTGAGCGGAAAGGTACCTTTAATGAAACTTGTATAGTTAATGCAAATTTTTTAAATTTAACGTTTAACATATAGGAAATAGTTTATTATTTTATTTACATTATGTTTTTGAGTCTAATTGGTTTATAAACTTTTCTCAAAGATGACTACTTCAGAGTTTGGGTGAGAATTACAAAAAAAAAAAACCATGGAAAAATTTTTTAAATTCTGCCATTTCAATTCTTTTATTTGACATCTTGTTTTACTTCTGAGATGGATTCTGTTAGAAGAATTGCTTAAATATTCATCCATAAAATTGGAATTGTACTAATTGTCCTGTCTCGATTTACAACAGACTTGAAATGAATGCTTACAACTGATTTGAAATAAAACATCTTAACTTAACAATGAAACTAAAACATTTTCAAACACTTTGACTTCTTCAAAATTTGAAAAATTCATTTTGAATTGTTTTCAGAAGTTATATGTAGCTATATGTGGAAAATTATGATGATGATGAAATTTTAGTAAATGCAGTGTCAAATAATAATAAGCCTTTACTTTTTTGCTTCTTTTTATGAATTCTTAGTATTTGAATACCATCTCGTTATGTTTATTTATTTATTTTTTGTTGTTATTTATTTCATTTTGCAGATTCAAGGATTTGGCTGAAGGTATTTTTCCTTTTAAAATGCCTAAAGTACATTTAGATAAAGACCTAAGTGATGACGACTTTGAACAAGCTGCAGTAAAGCTACTGAAGTTTGAAGAAAAATTAGCAAAGAAAAATAATGAAATGAAGCAGAAATATCGATTGACCAAAAAAAGGAAATATGAAGGAGATGAAGATGTTGATGATGAATTTTCAGGTACCGATTTTTTAAGAATCTTGCTTAATTTAATTGCACTTTTTTTTTTTTTTTATTTCTGAAATTTTATTAGGCAAAATATATATAAGGCTTTTTTTTTTTATATTGTATGTGAGGTAGTTTTGCGTTGTCGATTTAGTCATTTGAATTACGGAAACCTCTTTTGTTTGTATATTGTCAGAAAAAATTTCATTGTTTTCTGTTTATGTTAAAAAGTTATGCTTCAAAATCTCAATTCGTTAAATTCCATTTACATCAAATTATTTCAGAAGAAGCTGAATTTATCATGCATTTAATAATAATAATAATAATATCTAGGAACACAATTGACACGCACAATTTACGCAAAGGATTCGCACCCCGAGCTGTCATCGTGAAGAGACTGGGACGGACCGTTTCGCACTTGTTATGTGCTCATCAGCCGGCCAAACTCCACCGATAACATGCTCAGGAGGTGCGAAACTTTAGCTATCCCGGCTCTTGCTCCCACCTCCTGAGCATGTTATCGGTGGAGTTTGGCTGGCTGATGAGCACATAACAAGTGCGAAACGGTCCGTCCCAGTCTCTTCACGATGACAGCTCGGGTTGCGAATCCTTTGCGTAAATTGTGCGTGTCAATTGTGTTCCTAGATAGTTCACTCTGCACGTTAAAGAAAGGTTAATAATAATAATAATAATAATAAAAACTTTCGAGATTAAAATGTTGTAAGATTAGCATATGTTGAAATCAGTATCTATTTTAATTAACTGGTTATATTAGAGACGGAAAAAAAAAAAGCTTTAGCTTTTGTACTTTTTATGTTTTCTCAATTGTATACATATATCTTGCTTTTACAGTCTTTGCCTGTCTGGGATCGATATTGACATTTCAGAAATCTTTGAAAATGAAGCTTGAGATACCAGTTTAGTGAAATAAATTTTACTATAAGATGGCAAATGATCTCCTAGACCACAGTTTCCCAAAGTGGGTGATACTGCCCTGGGAGGTGCTGGAAGGTTGTACGACGTAGATAGAAATATAGATACATCAAAGAATGCAAATTTATCACTGCATCTTTCTATTTGTTAGCTTAAAGAAGGTAGATGGTGTGTGCCTTTTGTCTATGTTCCTGCCCTCAGCCGGATGATCTGGAATTGGTCAACTTTTCTTCATGATGTCAACTGTTGTGATTCTTTTTTTTTCATTTCTCTTATTTCTTCTTTTGTATGTTGTTTCCCTTTTTTATGCATTAAAATATTTACATTAGGTTATTATAAATTCATATTACATCCTTTAATAATGTTTCTCTTTATCTCTTAGAATTATGTTTGGATGACAATGAAGAAGATGACGAATTAGAAATGATGATTGATAGTGAAAGCTATTTGGATTCTGAAACGAAAAATACCCAGAAAAAGAAGAAAGATCTAAAAGCCAAATCGCTGAAGAATAAGGAAAAAGTTAAAAAAAGAAAAACTAATTTGAATGCTTTAGATACAGATTCGATTAACAATTTGGATGGAGAAATTCCAAATGAAAGCAGGATCTCTGAAATGGAAGACGACCAGATTGTTGAAAGTGAAAGATCTGAACAGACTGAAGCTAAACAGATAAAAAAGAGAAAGAAGATAAAGAAAAAAGTTAAAAAACAAGCTCTTAGCACTGAAACAAATGACAATAACGAAAGTGTTCACATTTTTGATGCTGATGGGAGCACAACAGAGTTTCCAGTTTGCAAGCTTTTCAGTTCTGGAAGTGATAATTTAAAGGAGAAAGAAGAGGAAGACGATCTGGAATTTTCCTTACCCCCTCCTGTAAATAAAAAACAACAGTCTGCAATAAGAACGCCAGCAAAAAGTCCCTTGAAAAAGATCACTTCATCAACTGATGCTGACGTACCTGAAATTAATGCAAAAGTTGCAAATGAACAGATACCTGAACTAATTAACATGAAATTGAATGAAACAAATTTAAACGCAAAACAGGAGACAGATGCGGAAGTTAAAAAGAGCAAATCAAGCCTAACTGTGAAACAAGAGACAGTTCCCAAGAAAAATGAGAAACAGACTCATGGTAAAAAGCAAAAGATAAGGAAATTTGCTAATCGATATTTTAATGAAAAGTTAAGCAAAACCCATCTCTCTGAAAACAGAGTAACACAATTCCCAGTGTCTGTGAAAGCAAAGAAACAAGGATTTTCTAAACATAGGAATTTTATTTCCATGGAGAAAACTGAAAAGCCGCTGCCCAAACAATCACCATCTGTTCCTCCAGAGCAAATTGTTGCCTTTCAAAAAATAATGAAAACACCTCCAGCTTTTGTCCGTAAGGCAGTTGAGAAAGTCTCTTCCAGTAAAAAGGTTTGTAATGTTTTTTTTTTCTTATTCACTTTTAGAGAAATAAAAAGTATTTTGTTAATTTGGCTTTAAGTTAGTCTTAAAAATATTGGATAAACATTGTACTAAAAGAGTAACTCTGTTAATCCTTTCTGTCAAATACCTTCTTTTTACTGTTTGGTTTTATGGATAAATTTTGTAGGCAATACAAATAAAAAAGCTTACGTCTACAGAGGAACAGTATTTCATTAAAACACAAAGATTTAATTTCTGAACAATGAGAAGCAAGAATTCAATAGGGAACAGCATTTTAACCCTGGTTTGTTAAGAAAGCAATAATTATCATCAGTTATACCCACATGTAACTTCCGAAGCCCTGGAGCAAATCTCCTTGAAATTAGGTACATTGAAGTAAAAAAAAAAAAAATGTTCAATGCTAGGAGATACTATACAGGGGAAGGCAAGAAGATGCAGTACAATTTTCTCATTTTTTGTAAGAGTTAACAAATGGGCATTTTTTCCCCCCTCTGAAACCAGTACAGTAGAGCCCCGATTATCCGCAGAATTGGGTGGCAAGGGCTTCACGGATAACGAAAATCGCGGATAACCCGAAAAAAGACTAAAAATGAGGGATAAATACGAAAAAAAAATATTTCAACATTAAAAACTACTTTTATTGTACCAAAAACATTTGTAAAACTTAAAATATGTACAGTAAAGCAGAAACCTTTGCTCTATGTTTGCATCCAAAAATTCCGAGAAGGCCTATAGGATCACGTTGCACAATAAACCTGTCAGTAATTTTTGACCTTCGCACTGTAGGGCCTATTGTATTTTCCCTGTTGTTGGCTTGGATTGAAATTGTTTTTTTTTGAGGTTCGTAATTTAAAAAAAATTTTGTGGCACTCGTGGATAATCGAGGCTCTACTGTACTATGTGAAACTTTGCAGTGCTTTGTATCTCCATTGGTCCAACAACTATGGGTGGGGAAAAATAAAATCAAGTGAGAATGCAGTGACCAATTTCCAGATTTGGTTGATTTGAAACGGCCCAAGAAGAAAAAAAAGCAGATCACTCGAAATTTACTTCCCCAAAACATTTTTTTAAAGTTTAAACTTCCTTTAGCATCAAAGAAAAAAAAAATAGTTTGAAATGACAGAAGTTATAAGGTCAGATATAAAAATTATACTGAATTTGCTATCTTAAGAATTGGGACGTTCTCAGATATTTGAATGATCAATGAATATTTTCAAAACAAGATGAGTAATAGTTTAGTATTTCAGAAATTTAATAGAAATAAAATTTAAAATTTGACCTTTTCAGAATTTGGAAAGTTAGATATTTGGTACAAAAAGATAATAAATAAATAAATAAATAAATAACATCAATTATAAAGAATGTGATATTAACATCAGAAATATTAAGTGAAATTGAAGCTTTCGAGGCGCAATAGTAGTAATTGATAGAACAACTAATATCTTTGATGTATTTAATGTAAGCCATTATTACTGCAGATAATATTATCTATTTATTTATTAGGCAAAATTAGTGATTCTGTACTTAACTGTCAATTCTAAACTAAGTCCTGTTGTATTGAATCAATACCTTATTCTTTATTGAAAAAAACAAAAAAACAAACTTCATTATTTGTAATTAAAAGAGTGATTTCATACTTACACATACACAATTACTTACCTGAATTTCTTGTTTCTGTACTGCTTGATTACTTGCCTTAATTTGTTTTAGTCTTCTGAAAAGGATCAGAAGACTAATAGTCCCATTTTGTCTGGGGACAAGTATTATTAAAATCTCATTAGCAACAATGGCAACAATTGCAAAAATTGTTTTGAGCAACAATTGCGTCTTTCGCAACCATCAC
The DNA here is from genome assembly GCA_023159025.1 of Thereuonema tuberculata. Lineage (NCBI taxonomy): Eukaryota > Metazoa > Arthropoda > Chilopoda > Scutigeromorpha > Scutigeridae > Thereuonema > Thereuonema tuberculata. The sequence continues at coordinate 27,224,425 of JAFIDM010001028.1, read as the reverse complement.
ATTTATAATAATAAGGTAAATAAGGCAATATCAATTATATTTTCATAGATGTATAGATGTATTAGAAGATTTTGCGAAGCATTGTGATTGGTTTACTAATCGTTATCCCTACCTTGTTTTGTTGTTTTTTCTTTTCATTTTTAAAATTTTTGAACTTTAATAAGAAATTGCTGTCCATATCTTTGTAAGAATCTATTGTAGTTCTGCATTTGTAGTTTTTGAACTAATTCTTCCTTCTTAAAGTAGACGTTTTCTGAAAAAAGAAATGGGGGTTTGTAAATTGTTGCTCTTGAAGTGCTGCTGTATCCCGAGTGTAGGTTAAATGTCTTAAGGGCAGTTCTATTCAAACAAGCATCTCTTTAACAGATTTTAATTTGCCCTTGAATTTACGCCTTGGTTTCTGCTGCAGACAATGCCACCATATAATTTCTTGTAGGATGAAAATTTATAAAAAGATGAGTTGGCTCTAGTCATATGAAGGAAAAACACTCATACTGTTCTAGAGGAGGGTTTGGTGGAAAATATTTTAGTCCACCAAATTCGTACACATTCAAAAGGATGAACGTGATTGCAGTTTAGTTACTTCTAAATGAAAGATATATGAGACTGTTTCAGTGAATTTCAGATGATTAATAAAAATCTTAGGATGGATTCTGTGATGTTTTATGAAATATCTTTCTCCTTTACAAATCCTTTATAAGTGCTCTCAGAGTTGCAGTCTGCAAAGGATCTTTGTGTAGTTCAAGCAGTAACTTACATGCTTTAAGAGTCTGCCATTTGTTTTAATTCAAAAATTTATAACACAGCTCAGAAAAAATGTTGTGCAATTTAATCAGATATGAAAAATAATATCAGTAGGAAGAAAGATGATTTCTTCATGTTTTTACAGTAAAATGTTGCTTTGTCTATTTTACTGTCTGTTAGTAAATCTGAATATCAAGTAAGTTGTGACCCACAAAAATTGGCAACCTACCATTTTGACCCTTAGTCTAATATGAATTTGAAACAGCTATTTTATTTATTGTTAATAATTTTACAGATATAATTTTTTGCATTTTCAATATGATAGCTTATATGGTCAAGCAGTTTAATATTTAATTTAATATTTTTTTAAAGAAAAACTTAGCGTGCTGTGAAATTTGTTTAAGGAATATATGAAAAGTAAAGCATCTGAACAAAGATTAGCTTGAAAGTCGTGTACAGAGTTTGAAAGCAGTCAACAACACAGCATATCTTGAATTGAAGAACCTTAACAAGGGCAAAGTTCAGCCAGCCTATCTTCAGTAAAAAAAGAATGAATAACCATGGCTGTACATTCTTAGCAATAAATTGAGGAAATGAGGAGTAACAACAGATGTAAATTATATAGAATATTGTCTAATTAAGTAGGCATTAGAGGAACACAGCAAGTCTTTTGCAAGAGGTTATTTACGTTATTGTAATGTTCTATTAACAGAATGTCCTCTTTGTTCAGGTGCTGTTTCTCCTTTACTTTTCATATATTCCTTAATATTTTTTTATTTTATTTTTTCAGAAAGCGGCTACATCTGTATTTGGAGAAAACATCAACTCTGATATCAAGAAATCCAAGCGAGTAAATTTTAATATTTCCAATAATGCTGTCCAGGGTTAATATTAGTATTTTTTGTACATTTTATTTAATCTCTTACATTTTTCTTTCTTACTTATTTTTTTTTTTTTTTTGGTAGCAATAACATTATAATATTGCAAGTTTTCAAATATAATGTGAAATAAATAGGAAAACCAGGCTGCAATAAAGGGATTGAAATAAATCCATTTATTTATCCATTTCAATCCAATAAATGGATTCACTGGGACCCTAGGTTTGATTTCCTAGTAAAATTACTCTAAATTTTACAACATTATTTGATGTTCGCTTGACGTAACAAATTGAATCATCCCTTTGCACATCCTTTTGATGAATTAGGTATTTAAGTTCAGTGCCACCTCTATATATAGTGTACTGTAATGATTATAGTCTGTCAAATGAGAGAAAAATGGGCGGGCAAAATGGTCTTTTGCTTAGCAATTGCTTGTGTCTAGTTTCTTCATCATGCTTCCATTTTTTATTTTCAAATTCCTTTATTTACTTTTTTTATTCAATTTTGATTCTTTATATTAAATGAAATTGTTAATTTATTACTTAGGATGTTTTATGAGTATAACTTGAAGTGAAGTTGTATAAAGAATTGTTTGAGTGAAATTTATATTACTTATGACATTTCTGGAGTTACTTATTACTATTTTTCTAATTGTAAACAGTCCTACTAAGGGTAATATTAATTACCACTCCTTTAGTATAGGTACTGTTGAATTAAATTGTGACTGTTTATCATAAGAAAGGAAAAGAGAGAAACAGTGATTTACAACTAAAGAGTTGACTGTTTGCCGCCAATGCCTCACAAATTACAATGCAGCTGACAGTTGAAATTCCTATGCCTGTTACATCAGCGGTGACTTTCCAGAATTTTATTTTATTTTTCTTCACCTGCACATGTCTTGAAGTGCATGTACACATTATTGATAATCTGCTGTGCTTGGCTGTGGGTTGTTTTGTCAGAAACACCATGGAAAACTGTTGCGTGTGTGTGTGTTGACGTTTATTTTCCGAATCCATAGCTGACTCCATTTTGAACAAGTCTCAGGAGGGAGGGAGGGCATATGAACTGTGCCAGACATATTAACCGAGTAGTACTTATCTCTGATTGGTGATTCTTCTCTCATTTGACTATAATAAACAATAAAATTTGTTGCTAGTTAAAATGACATTAATTTCCATCTGTAAGATCACTTTGAATCATTAAATTTATCTCTCTCTTCAATAAATTATTTCTTTGCCTTAGAATAGCTTTCGTAACTACTACTGCAACAGCTTAAAAAAAAAATCAAAAGGCTTAGCTGATTAATGAAATATATTACAGTCCTTAATTAGTTCCTAGCAATGTCTGAGACTTTAAGTGTATATTAAGTTTTAATATTTAATGTGAAATGTTTCATTTTCGAGATGCCTAATATGAAACGCAACAATTGAATAATCACTTTGCAGTGATTTGTCATATTTTTGATATTAATGGAATGCGCATGGTATTTTTGTTTATTCTTTCTAATTATAAGAAACTTTAATTATTTACAACAGTAAGACACGCTGTCATGAAAGAGTTTAGTTAGCCTTCTTTCATTTGAAGTAGAATATCTGGATCAGTTTTTCTGATTATGAGTAGCATAAATATTTAAAAAATAAATGCTTTTGAAAGTTGGTAATTCAACATTCAAGACAGATCCGAACGCAATCTGCAGTTGTCTGATAGACTTGCAAATATAAATTTTCTATCTTGAAACTAATTCATTTGATTCTTGTAAATACCCAGATTAAACATTGAAAAGAAAACATTGAACATTGTTAATAAAATCTGAATATGGCGGCATTTGTTTCTACAGTTAACAGGTTTTTTATTTTTATTTTTAAAGATATTTATCAGTTCTTTTTTTGGGATCCTTCTGTTGGGATATTGTTTGAAAACTTACATACTTTAGTCATTTAATCATTGTATCGTACAGTCATTTAATCATTGTATTGCAGTACTTTACTCACGGATTTTTTTTCTCAATATTTGCTTGTATTTTGTTAGATAAGGAGCTTATATTAGTGCTTTGTATTTCTAAATAACTATTTCAATACCTGATTAATTTGGAGTAATTATGAATAATTTAGTTAATGCACCAGCAGCCATTTGGATGCTTTCAGTTGATTTATTAATTAATTTAATTCTAAATTATATATAATTATAAAATTTTTATTTTATATAATTACAAAATTTTATTCTCGTTTTGTTGTCTTACATTGTATTTCAAACATCTATGTGAGAAAAAAAAAAAAAAATACTTTGCATTTAATTGTTGAAATTTTATATATCTTAAGAAGAAATAATTGAAGTATAATTTCCTAATTTTGATCTTAAAGTAAAAACTATTGATAAAGTAATTCTTGTCTAATTGGTAACCATATTTCATATTTTCTTTTTTCCTTACTAGAAATAAAAGACTATCATAACACACTGAAACTTAGTCCTGGCGTTCCATTTGATGGCAAGAAGAGGCCTCCACAGGGTGTCTTGAAAACAACACCCACAAGTGGCAAGTAATTGCAGCTGCTATTGAAATGATGTTTATATTTATTTTTATTATGCCAAGTTGTAGATTCAATGCAATTGTGTATATAGATAATTATATAATAATTGTGTGTATATATATAACTATGAATTTAAGAAATAAATTTGAAAGTATTTGTTTTAAGTTGATCTTTAGTGTAAAGTTCAAATTAGCTTGAAAGTCGTATATAGAGTTTGAAAGCAGTCAACAAGACAGAATATCTTGAATTGAAGAACCTTAACAAGGGCAAAGTTAAGCCTATCTTCAGTAAAAAAAAGAATGAATGGCCATGACTGGACATTCTTAGCAATATATTGAGGAAATGAGGGGTAACAACAGATGTAAATTATATAGAATATTGTCTAATTAAGTAGGTATGAGAGGAACACAGCAAGTCTGTTGCAAGAGGTTATTTACATTATTTACTTGTAATGTTCTATTAACAGAATGTCGTTCAAAGAAAGTTTCCAATCCTATTTTTGATTGGAAACTATAAGCAGAAGTGACTATATTGTTAAACAACATTAAAAGTACTATGACATAGTAAGTCTTACTTTCTGATATCTTAATTTCTTATTTCACTTTTTTTAGTGATGGGTTTCATTTGTTTGAATGAGGATTTTGATTTAAATTAGATGGAGCAGAAATTCAAAAATGGCTATTTGCTATTGAGCTTATATAGATATGTATTTTACATTTAATATTATTCTGAACACAAAATAGGGGGATTATATTGATCTTATTGTATATTAGTCTTACATATGTATATGAAAACAAGAAAACTATCAACTATTATTTTAAATGCTATAATTGATATTTTTGTTTATATATTTTTGTAGTATTGATTTAATTAAGCAAAAGCTGAAGTAAGAAATGAAAAGAAATATTTGATTTCAATGTTTTGACCATATGCTTTTTAACATTGCTATTGAAAGCAAGTTTGAATAAATATGTTAAGTTTTCTTCAAGTAACATTCTAATGGCACATACACACTTGACTCATCATTACAAACACTTATCTATTAGTAAAAAGTTCTTCTTCAAAAGATATAATTAATTTTATTAAAGCAAAACTGAAAGAATGAAGTATGATTAGCATATCAGAAAAGTGATCAACTTGGAATTGTGTATAGATGATATTAGATGAGTTTTATGTATTAGTTGTAAATAAATTTTCTTTTTTCTTTATCTAATGGAATGGATTTAATTTTGATCATGAAAAACTTTGCTGCAAATCTTATTGCATCATATGTTTTGTTTAATTGGGTAGTTTAATAGTCAGAGATAAGAAAGCTATAAATTATATATAATAAAATTTATTAACAGCAAAAGAAAAAATATAAATATATTCCTTTAAGCAATAAATTACTAATAAATATTTATTTTTTTTGTTAAAAAATATCTTGCATTGTTTTTTTGATATGTTATTAACAGTTAGCCACTGTTACAAGTATTGCACACTACTCTCTGGTAATAGCCTTCGACAAAAATACCTGCAGCATATTTCTTACTGAATAATAAGCAGAAGAGTCTGGTTATGTGTTAATGCTTTTCTTTTAAAAGTAAAACTTAACGCCATGAAAGAGACTGTGAACAAATACTTCCTGCGGATCATCATTTGCAGGCGAACCAGGGAAAGTCACTGTTCCTGCTGTGGAAGAAGTCGTGTTGATAGTGGGCTCATCTTCGGATGCACTGTCCAATTCGGCAAAACTTTCATCATCACTTATATCATCAATATCATTACCAGAAGCATTTTTATTGTATTTAATGGCAAAGTCAATGCTGCGGCATTTATACTTTGAAGTTGTTGTTCCTTCCCAGTTTTCACCTACCAAATATTCACCTTTAGGAAGGAAAAGTTGGATTTTGTATTTCTTTCTTCCTTTCAAGTAGACAGGATCAGAAAATTCAATATTAAGCTTCCCATCCTTCAGAGGCACACTATGTCCTACTTTCCATTGTACTTCACCCATTGTGTTACCCAGTGTATCAGAAACAAGAAGATGGAGACCATTTGTGTAACAATTTCCATCCAAATTTTTAACTCCGTACAGATCGAATCCCATGAGTATGATGTCTTGATTTGTAGCTATCACCAGTGCTTCTTCTTGATTATGAGATGGAAAGGTAACTGGCTCCTTCCTAAAGAATTTGATCGGATAACAATAATATAGGTTTCTCTTCCATTTTAGCTGCCGTTTTCTCAAGCTAGGTGGTAACAACACCTTGTCGTCGCCATAGATTTTTGCCAGTAAAGTCCTACATTCTTCCTCATTAAGCAAACCACATGCAGAAGGGCCCTCCAGGAATTCTTCTCTGGACATCGATAGATACTGAACCATACACAATGCCTTTCCTAAAGCCTTCCTTCGGTTTTCTGGAGTCAGTTCCACTTTACGACGGCGACATTCCTGTGTTGCCCAATACACCAAGGCATTAAAGACTGTGAGCTCAGAAGGAACCTGGAGAAATTCTCGGGACAGGATCATTTTTACAGTTGCAATGTCTAAATTCCCAAATGCTTGTGATCGAAGGATCTCTGTTGCTTCTTTATCAAGTGTCTGCAAACATTTGAGCATAACCTTTCCTTTATTAAGTTCAATATCATATAACTTAACTTCCTGATAAATTTCCAGAACATTCTCTCGATCTACATGCGACTCCAAAAAGGACATGCATGCAGATGAGAGATGATACAGCATATATTTCTGGGCAGCGTAGAGTGTATCCAAAGCACCACGGACACTGTCCAGTTGTAAGTCATTCATGTAGATATATCTATAAAGATAACAATAAAACAAACTAACTTTACAATAGTCTGTTAGTAGAAAGAAAATATTAGTAAGAAATGAGAAACACAAAACACAAAACCGCACAAGCCTTCACAGAAAATTTATTTAACATCCACAAAGTGATTTTTGATTTTTGCTTTCTGAAATCTTTTTTTTTTTCCCCAAATAAAATACATTAAGAATTCTGTGTGTGAAATACATACATTACTATTGAAACTAGAAATTACGATAAAATTAATAATAAATCATTTTAAAATTTGAAAAAGCAACTACAATCGTAATTATACAACTTCAGTTTATTTTTACCAAAAAAAAAAAAAAAAAAAAAAGCTTATTTGTATCCCTTGTGATTTTTAAAGCCATAAATGCCGTTTAGAATTACTATGATGTGATTGTTCATTTCGATATTTAAATATTAACTCAAAGATAATTAGTTAATAAATATTGTGCTCCTTATTGCTGGGAAACTAATTTTTATTTTATTCTTTTATTGTAAAGTACACACATGGTAAATAAGAGTGAATCAATTTCTCCATACTATTACTGTATTTTCCCAATCAACTGTTGAACAAAGTAGTATTTCTTGCTTCTGGAATTGTATCTTGATCTGTTCACAGACACTTTTCTCTGACAGCTTTGTAAATGAGTTCTTCCTTTCTATGATAAGAGAAAAGATATCTGACGATCAAGGTCTTTTGATACAACAAGTATCCAGGTTTCTTCATTGTTGTGACCCGTGAGGCCTTTTTAAAATATTAAGTTGCAAATTAAAATGGATCATTTCTAAGAAGTTCCCCATTGTACAATCCTGCAATAATAACTAACATTTGTTCAATGCACAGTGTATACCCTTGTGATAACATTCCATGTGATAGGATTTTTGAAGGGACTGCTTAGCTTGTATAGAGCTGAAAAAGAAACATTATGTAAATAATGCAGCCACAGTATCATGATTTGATAAATTTTGGAACTAATTTTTTCTTTCAATAAACAGCGAGTGCATTCTTGAAATATCTTGTGTTCAAATTACTCTTCATGAACACTCCAGAGCCCTCTAAATAGGGATACCTTAATTTTAGTAACGCTGTATGTAAATCGATTAGATATCACTAAAAACACTGAATAATGTAACAAGTTAGGCAAGTTAGTAACATGCACATTTATGTTATTGGTGCAAACCATACATTCTGTAAATAAAATTGCTATTTAAAGGTGGAATTTATCACACTGTAGCTTTTATAAATAATAATAATAAACAGATGCAGGAAATGCCACACTATACATGAGACGATCGACCACATAATATCAGGCTGTCCCCTTCTGTCTCAAACAGACTACCTACACCGATACAATCAGGTAGCGTTGATCGTTCATCAACAGCTAGCACACAAACACTCACTTATTAAGAACACGGTCCCATACTACAAGTACACACCACAAAGCATACTAGAGTCAACCTCACATAAACTGTACTGGGACTGCCCCATTCACACAGACAAAACTATACATCACAACAGACCTGACATCACACTTGTTGATAAGGTCAACAAACAGACGTATCTCATTGATATTGCAGTACCTATCGGCAAGAACATTCAGAAAACTCACGCAGGCAAGATAAGTAAATATACAGACCTTACACACGAGCTCCAGAAGCAGTGGAGGCAGGACCGAGTACGTGTTGTACCCATCGTCCTGTCCGCCACTGGTCTGGTGCCTCACAAATTGCACCACAGCCTCAGCACACTAGGACTTCATAAAAACACTTACGCACAATTCCAAAAGGCTGTGGTACTCAACACAACACGCATAGTTAGGAAATTTATGGACACAAGCACCCATCCCTAACTATTCTTCCAATTTTTTTTTTTTTTACACTTGGCAATATGTGCTTTGGTCCTTGACCCGCCATATTGTCTTAGCTGGGGATAATTAAACATCTAATAAAATATCTTGAAAACTTTTTCAAGATAATAATAATAATAATAATCAGCATTTGTCCATTGATAGAACCTGCTTTAAAATCTTCCATATACTGTGAAGTCTCACTTATACGAAACATTAAGTTATACGAAGAATTTCTCATTCCCCATAGTCCCATAGTCAAAAACTCCCATAGTCCTGTATGTAATTCACTTACACGAAATATTCAGTTATACAAATAATTTTTGGTTCCCCCTATATTCGTATAAGTGAGACTTCACTATGTTATATCATGTAATAGAAAGATGTTTGAATGTTTATCGGCAATCAAGAAAGCAACTAACCTGAGTACATTTTCGAACGCTGAAGGTTGTACATCAATGATTTTCACTTCTGCCCCCATTTTCCCTTCTGCTAAAGAACTACTAAACATAGTTCTGAATACAGGACTGGCCAGTGATAAGATGAATTTGTGGGCTGGGTAACGCCAGAAGTTATTCTCTGACCCTACTAGAAACACCACATCACTGAGATCTTCGCTGCTGAAAAGAGCAGATACTCTCTCAGCTGTCGATTTCATCATCGCCAAGCGGTCAAGTTTTGTGTCGCTCATTCTACTGTTCTGTGGAAGAAAATAAACATTATTTTGGTATGAATAACAGTTTCTGAATTTATTAGCTTTACAATTTACTTTAATATTTATATTTCTTTATAACTTGAAAGCAAAATGGAACTTAACAGTGATAATCATCTATTGCTGAACTAATAAATTTATTTGTAGGAACAAAAAAAAATGTTGGGTTCAATAACAGTAAAACTGTCTCAATTCAATGCAAATAATATTTCAAAAGATATTCAATTACTCTAATAAAGATCATTTTATTTTGATACCAACTGGATGGACATAGTGTAGGCTTATATTTGACAGTAACACCAAAACAGCTTAGAAGAAATATTGAATTGACAAAGATACCAATTAATAATACTTGAATTTGACGACCATTCGAAACTGACCAACTGAATCATATATTAAAATTTGATCAAATTGGAACCTTGCAGACTGGAGACAAATAGTAATGATATAGTTTTTCATTTGCTTTTGATTGAGTCATTCATTTCCAGTCCCATTCCACTCACTGGGATATATTCAATGAGAGTGAAATTTCTTTTGAAGTTTAACATCTTATGGTCATTGCCTTTTGTTTGTTTCAATACATATTGTTTCAAACACTCACCAGGAAACACAGGTAGGTCTCAGTTTATTTTTTTAACTAATTAACTAACTATCCAAAAGTCCACTTCTTTGTTTTTAAAGTGGCTACTGTTTATTCTTTTATGGATTCCTTCATTGTTTAGTGGTATTCTGATGATTGATGGTTGAAATCTGTACAAACAAAAACAAGATCCTGAAAGAACTTCAGATCTACTTTTAAATGCTATGTTGTTGTTTTTTTTTTTATATATATATAAGTTACTTAAAGTCGTAAAAACTACATATTTGTAAATGTATTCATATTTGTAAATTATAGTATTTGCCATCAGATTTTACCACAGGAATCAATTGGGAGAGTTTCAATTACAAAATATGCAATCAAATTTTTACATGATGAAACAACACTGGAAATAAAGCAGACGAGTAAATGCGCATTTACCATTGAGAATAATTATAGCCATTTGCGACTTCGTGAGCTCATCTAAAGTATAGTTAGAGCAAACAATTTTTCTGGGTCAAACTACAGGGTGAAAGGTAAGATAAAACAATCCATTAAAAAAAAAAATGAAGCTAAAAGTGAACATTCGCCGATTCTCGTAAATGCATATGCCAAATTTAATTGTTTTAGATACCTTTGTTTTCAAAATTAAAATGTAATCAGCAAACAATTTTGTCTTGTTTTGTTTATTAAAAGTGTAACTCTGAAATAAATTTTTCTTTGACTGGATGGCACACAAGATTTTTTTTTTCTGCTAGCATTTTTAATCAAATCTAATAATTTTTTTTTTATAAAATAAATGCATAAAAATTAATATATTTCGTAAATAATTTATAAAAGAAAAATCAATGGAGAACTATTTCGCTGGGCGGATGTTATCCTTGTAATTACGGGAAGTACTCTGTAGTCACTGTAACGGCTTTAACGGGAAGCAATTTGAGGCGACATCTATCGTCGTTTCTAGAAGTTTCGAGAATTGAATTCGAGAAACGCGGTTATTTTAAACAGCTTAAAAGAACAAGTCAGTTTTAGGAAGAAATATTTGTAAGCAAATCATAAATTAAGTATTGTTTTTTTTTAATTGTTATAAAATTGATGATTAGTTAATAAAAAACTATGAAATTACATTTAAATTTAGTAAATAATTAAAGGGAACATTTGGTTGCAGACGATGACAAAAATGGAAGACATGGCAGTTT
>JAFIDM010001028.1:27187161-27213117 GCA_023159025.1 Thereuonema tuberculata | reverse complement strand
TTTTTTTCATCAATATTTTGAGAAAAAAAAGGGGGGTGGGGAAATTACGCGATGTTTTTCAATTTGAGGAAAAAAAATATGGTGAAAGTGTAAGGAAAACCATGTTAAATATTGATTTTTAAAGCAAGAAAAATGTAATTAACAACAATTTTATTAACACGCAACATTTAAAATATAAGAAATCACATCTCAACATTTGTTTTTTCTTCAAAGTACAGTTATTGTTGTACTGATTCAGAAGGAGTCTGCTCTTGTACTGACCGGGGTGGGGGTGGAATCTTCCCCTAAAGTAGCGTGGGATAGAGAAATGCGGATAACGGTACATTGTCGCGTCGTCGTGAGTTCACCGCCAGTCAAGATCATGTTGGAAACGCGTTGAAGTAGAGGTGGGGAAATTATGCGATAAAAATAAAAATTGAATTTTGTAATCCACAAAAACAGGGGTGGGGAAAATACGCGATGGGGGAAATTATGCGAGTAAATACGGTAATTCATTTGCATAGATTTTAAAATATCTAATTTAGTTTCATAACTAATAAGTAGATAAATAACTAGAGGGACATCTTCATTAAAGTTATTTCGAATGTTTATATTTCGAAATCAATTAAAAACAAAAAACTTGCAAGATATCTAATAATTAACTTGATTTAATTTTCTTTATTTGTAGATAATTATAAGTAAGAATTTTTTTAATTATTATTATTACTTAATAATTTGGATTATTATTACTTAATTCATGCTAATAATAACTGCATGAATTACAACTGCAAGCTTTGATATAATGGAAATTATGTTATCAAAAAATAAAGAATACCTGTACTATAGGTGCTGATAGATTAATTTATAATTATTAACTGTAGATTAAAGTCCGCCAAACCAAAGAACGACCGTGGCCACCAGATGTCGCAATAGTAGAATTTGAATCGATTGTATATGTCTGTGTTTATGGCGGGAAAGTGAACAATTAGGGAGCTTGAAGTTTACGGAAAAAAGACGATATTTATTTTCTTGAACTATTCTGATTTCTCATCAAATATAATTTCAAAAATTTATTTTTATTCATTCGTTCGTTTCAATCGTTCAAAATCAGTCTCCTACCTTTCCCAATTGGTTTTTTGACATTGCATCCCTGAGATCGACAACACGAAGACGAAGATGGGATTCTTTTACTCACGTCTTGTCTTTTACTCACGGCACTGGGATCGAAAACAATTTCTCTGATGTGCCATAAGTAAGCATGTCATAAGGCCTTTTCGAAATAAGAAGTAACGTTAGCAATAACTTCCGTTGTTGTGCTTCCAACGGTTTTCTGTGTCGGAGAGTCGCCATTTTTAATCTTCTCTCTCTTAGTCCTGGAATGATTAAGAGATCATTGGTCTCGTTCAAGGTCAAAGTCATCCTCTGGTTTGGCCAACTGTAACTTTGTTAATTATCTAATACAAAAGAAACTTAACATAAGTTTAAAAGTTAAAAATTTGGAGTAACATTCTCATCAATTATGTCAGCGATTAATAAAGTTTTAAGCTTTTTAATACTTTTTAGTGTTTCAGAATTTTTCCCCAATTAATTTGACTTGAATAATTTATATTTTATATAGTATATTTCCAATCTTAGGCCAAAATTATTATTCAATTTATTGATTTGAAAGATTTTTAACCAATTGCATCTAGTTATTTTTTCATTATTTTGATAGCCGTCAGTTCCCTGTCGCCTTTCTAGACGGGACTGACGCCAGGGGACTAACGAACTCAGTGAAAAATAAATATATCTTTCAAACGATTACAGATATCAACTTTATTGCTTGCCTCATTAGAACATTTCACGATAATCTTTTAGGCATAAAAATATTTAAAAAAATTAGTTGTAAATAATCGTGAAATTACTTGCCAGTGGACTGACATTTTGACTGGCTCCAACAGCGTTCACACCACAACCACGCCGCTCTCACCGATTCCAAAAGGGCTACCCTGTAGCAAGCAGTTGCTGTAGTTAAAACTACCCGTGTAGTTTTCACGGGTAATGTTTAAAAGCAGATTGGTCTCAACTTTGAAGTGCTATTAAATACTCCGATTTTTCGAATTTCAATAACGACAGGGGACTGGCGAGCGAAACTGAGTATGCGGGTTTAAGTAAAGATTTAGGAATGTTTTTTTTACTTATTTTCACTAATCATTTCATTTAGCGATATTTTAAAAGTATCTTATAACTTATCTAAAATAACATACTTTATTATCTTTAAATAATCTCGAAAATATAAACGTCGATATCCTGATTTTTGTAGTGGCCACACGCCAGGGTACTGACGTTTTACGTAGAAAGTGGAGATTTTGACAATATTATTTTATAAGAAACTATTTTTAAGTTATATAATCAAAAAGAAAGGACAGTTATCTTTTTAATTTAATGATGAATAACTTACAATGTCAGTTTTTAGATTAGTTATGGGTAAGCTTCATCAAGTTACCCAATTTTTGTAGAACCGCCGATATATTATTTCTCAAAGGTGTCTCTGAGTCGGCACGCCACAACTCCCTTAATACTTCATCAAAATCAATGATTGAGACATCATTTTGAAGATTACGTTCCCCGCTAATGACGAAAAATAAAGAAATTGTTTAAAATTAATGTTTTCGTTAAGAAATTTTATTTTAAAAATCTTTTTATAAAAATATAGACACGCTTTAACTGATGCGACTTAAATTTCGAAAGCGAAACAACATTTCAAATAATTCTTAGCGTCGTAAAGTTCAAATATATCCGTTTTTGAATAAAAATGCACTTTAAAATGATATTTCATCGTTTATTTAATAAGAACAGATAAAAAAGCAAACAAAGATTTATATTTTAATAAAAATAAACAATTTGTTACAAAAAAAAAACCAAACAAACATAAAAATTTGTCAAATCTCCTATATTATTTCTCAAAGGTGTGTTTTTTTTTTTATTTCCCTTAATACTTCATCAAAATCAATGATTGAGATATCATTTTGAAGATTATGTTCACCGCTAATGACGAAAATAAAAAAAAATTAAAATTAATATTTTCGTTAAAAAACTTTTTTTTAAAAATCTTTTAATAAAAATGTAGAAGGCGCCATCTATTGACAATCTGTTCATTTATTTATTTCCACATTACCATTCGGTGACTGATCAATATACCATGCTAATTATTCGCATGGGTCAACCTTCTTATAAAAATGGAGAAGGCACCATCTATTGACAATGTGTTTAACAACCATGCACGATAGCTGTTGGATTTGTTTATTAGTTCTCAAAGGTGGTACTTTGTTGCGAATTATTCGCACGGTTCAACTAGCGATAATAATGATTGTTAATAGTAATCATATTGCGAATAAGTATTTAGCATCCAAATATTTTAATTTCCTTAGCTAATTTGTATTTTTATTCCTCAATTTTTATTTAATTGAGTTACTTATCATAATTGTGATTAAGGTGCATGATTATAAAGAGGATTTGAATTTTTTTTTTTTTAATCGACCGAGAGTGTTTGGATTGGCTGTATTCCTCTTAATACCATTTGTGTTCTCGGAGACATTCTGTTATTACTTAGAAGTAACAAAATTGAAAATATTTTTTTGTTTAGTTACTTTCAGTCTACTTTCCATTCACTCAGCGTTTTATACACTGCTCACAAAATTTAGGGGATATTGCGAAATGAATATAATATACCCAAAAAACAGAGGCATTTGAGTTTATTTATTAAAGAACATCATCACAGAAGAAAATGACACGAACATGGAAGTTGTCTGAATATGCAAATGAGGTGCAGAATCCATTTATCGGGATTGAGCAGGATGTGACGCATGGACAGGGGTTAACATTCGCATGTCAAAAGTGAAAAATGTGTCACACATTGACTGTTCAGTAGGGTGTGTAGTCACCTGAGACTTTTTTTAAATGTTTTTCTAAACGAATTTATTACTAAGTGCCGTGGTACAAATTTGTGATTTGTAATACAGTTCATAATTAAAATTCAATTTTTTTTATTGCGAATAAAATATTACATGATAAGAGTTTACATGAGATTTTGACAACCCAGTCGTCTTAAGGGGGGGGTCCCGTCGAGAAGACAAGAGGGCGTCTTGAGTATGCAATTAGTTACGCAATTAGTTACGCACGTGTTTAAGATTTTAGTACCATAAACATATTTTGTTTTGTAAATAATATAAAGACTTTGCTGTCTAAATTGAATGTTTCAATAAGAGCATGTTTAGATCTTAAAAATTTAAATTTCTCGGAAGAACGAAGTCAATTTATTCCATCATAACTGAGCCGCGAAGAGTTGAAATTTATCACTTGAACTTAAATTTTTCAAAAGTAAACAGTTGTGATTTTTACGGCAAGTGTGCTTTAGGAAAAATACAAAGAAGGGATTTAAATCCACTTACCCTATCTATTCTTCACTGAAGCCGAGATCAATGTATTGTTTTTACATGCCATACAAAAGCCTGTTGAACCATTGCTTTCATCAATAACTTGAATCATTCTCTGGAAAGCGTCGAGTTACTATGGTGAAATGATGAAAATAAACAGTAACGAAGAAAATAGATTTAAAGTGACCGACATTATCTTTGTTTTGTTTCAATTCTTTTTGTATTTCCACAAACTCGGTATAATCCTAAAATTGAACATTGCAATAATTCAGATGGGATGTTTCTCGCAGTGTCGCCTATTTGTGAACGATGTGAACAACATGAAAAATCGATAGAGCACAGCTCCATCTGGTGTCAGATAAAGTAATACTTCATCGAAAAATATCTCAATTATGAAAATCTTTTTGAGTTACGTAATTTTAATAAAGAAAAGAACAATAAAAACAAATGTAAAATCGGAGCTGGTAAGCGAATAACCGAAAGGCAGTGATAATTCAAGCAATTTTCAACCTAAAATTACTAGAACGTTATTATGCATCTGAATGTTTTAGCCTACTTCCCCAGCACAATGAGGATGAAATCAGTGTGTTTGACTTTTGAACCGCTGGATGCGACAACAAATGACCAAAGGAAAACATTAGAACCTGAATAATGGGTTTCTGTTGATATCTTGCAATGGTTATTAAACCTTTTATCTAACTCGTTAATTTGCGCGAAATTCGATGTAATTAAAGTTAATCGGCTTAAGGCAATTAATTGAGGGCTTAATTATTTCAGAAAATGTACTCAGCAGTCATTAGAAATTGTAAATAAACGAAGGCTTTTCATGACTTTAAAGAACCCCCCCCCCCCCCCCCCAAATAAAGAGGTGTAATTAAAAATAAGTTAAAAATGAAATTAAAGGAAAGTACGTAGTAGGATTCACTTTCTTTCCGATATTCTAAGTTTTTTTTTTTATTAAGAAACAAAAAGTTTCTTAATATTTCTTGATTGAATAAAAATTAAAACTTTTCACAAAGTTGAACCACAATCAGTAGCCCAGGGATTACTGTAATGCTAGAAATGCAGTTTCTGATTTAGGGTGTTTCAAACATAGCCTTATTTGTACACCCGACCAATCAGTTACATCTGAATTGCAACATTACATTTGAATAACCAATTGAATTATTGGCAATTATTTTCGATCATCATACATAAGTTTAGAAAAGCAAGAAGGCTTGAAATATGTGCCCTTAAAATATGTGAAATAAATATATAAATAATACAGACTACATGTATAAAGTGTAATAGATGAGGCTCACGTGGTTGGTGTGAACAATTGAATTGTACCATTATTTACTCTTTGATAACGTGAAGTTAAAAGTTCACTTTTTTTATTTCACTTTATTTTTTAGTTCACTTGGTTTGTTTTCATCCGAAATAAATGAATAAATAACAGTCGAAATTCAGACTTGTAAAATAATACTTTTTACCAATGACTCTATTTATTTATTGGATTGACATTCACAGTTCTCAAATTCACAGTGTCGTCGCATTACAAATTTTCAATAATGTACACTAAATACTGTTTTTCTTTCCATTTATGTTTATTATACTTTCAAACAACCACTAAACGGAACTGTCAGGGAATTCTTTTAATCTACGGGCACCGTGAAAAAATATTTGCCGAGGCCGATAATCCAATAAATTTTGAAAATTATTTTTTTATATTTGTAGGATTAAAAATTATTATTGATGTGTTCTGTAATTATTAAAAGAATTGGACTTTTATAAGATAAACTATCTGCTTTCCTCTGCATTACGTAATGAGTTTATTCTGATCCGTTTGATCTTTCTTGAAGGTTTTTTTTTTTTTTTTTTTTTTTGAAAAGGGGGGGGGGGAGGATTTTTTAAGACAAATGATGATAATGATTATTATTATTATTATTATTATTATTTCCTTTTTTTTTTGAGAGAGTAAAGTGAATTTAGTTATGAATGCTTTAAACATATCCTGGATAAAAATATCAATTAAGACTTTCGATGCCAATAACTTTATCCATGGGAAAAAAACCGTCATTCGAATGGATATTCAAATTTAAGAATTCGATAAAAATGCTTCCCACTGCAAAGTATTTTTATAAAAGTTGACGTGAAAACACTGTGGCTTCATCCTACAGGTTACAACGTAACTTCAACATGTCTGATAGTAAATGGTAAATAATGAAAATAAGACAAACGAACAGAATAAAACAAAACAACTAACTTTGACGCTTTTGGTCCTGTGAGTGATATTCGGCATTGTCAAATTAGTTTTGAAAAACTCATCAACTGAAAAAACAAAAACAAAATCAGTGTAAAAAGAACTATATAATTTTATTTATAGTAGGTTTCACGATAAAATATCTTTGCATTAAATCCTTATTATAATTTTAAATTTTCAGTATCTCTTGCCTAGAGTGCGGGGCCCCGTTCAGTTCGGGGCCCAGGGTAGATGCCCTGGGATTAACAAGCCCCTGCCTCGGTTTCCTGAATTCTTTGCTGAATCTCTACAGTAAAGGTAGGTACTACTTTTATTATTCATTATATTCTCGATTATTCGCACTAATGGAAGGAAGACAATGAACGAATATTTAAAAACAAACGTACAATCTAGGTAATCCGAATTAATTACGTTCTGTAAATGTACCTGTTTGTATCTATGAAAAAAAATATTAAGAATATTAATAACTTATTCTAAATGTATGTTTTTACGTGAATATGTATACATATAACAATAATTCAAATTTAAGTAAACAAATGCAACAATTAGTGAATAGTGAGTACAACTAACTTCCATTTTCAGACAATTTCAAAGGTTGAAAATCCAGAAAAAATATAAAATTTCGTCGCCAAATTGTTCCGCTGGAAAAGAACCGCTGGCATCCGTAGCTACTCACAGAGGGTGTCGTCTTAACATTATAACCCTATTGCCTTCGCTAGCGCCAGCTCCGCAAGAGGAATCACACGTCCATGTCTAGATAATGTCAATTTGTGTATTTTTACGAATTAAACGAATTAAATTCAATCGGGAATGGATAATCTTCAGATCCAATAATCCGCATCTGGATAAACGAGAGTAGGACTGAATACAGCTTTATTCACTAGCTCTTAAAACATCACTTTTGCTTACAGAACGATGAACACGCTGATTGCGTTCAAGCCATCTGGTCTACATCCTTCCTCTTATCTGTCTACTTGAATTAGATATTTTATTTTTTATTTAAAGAATCTTCAATTGACGTAAGGAAAACATAAGGTCAATACATAATGACTAAGAAAAAAAAAGCGCTAATCTAAATTCTTAGAACTATGATAGAAATATAGATACAATATTCTATCTATTCAAAATATTTATAATGATAATGTTATTATATGGAATCATTAATTATTTTACTTAAATATAGGGTGTAACGAAAGTAACGAAATTACTTACAAAGTTTGTAATTATAAACGGGTGGTTTTCCTTTTATGTTTACGTATTGGTTTTATGCTAATAAGACATAGTGAGAGAATAGCTTTTATAACTTACAAAACTATTATGAGATATCGTTTCATAATAGTTTTGTAAGTTACAAAATAGCTTTTTATATCGGGGCCGTTCAGTATTACCTAAGCAAATTTTTAGTCATTTTAGACTCCCCTCCTCCCCCTTGTAAGCAAAAATAAGCAGATGCCTCCACCCCCTCTTGTGCTTATGCAACATTTGCCAAAACATTAACAATAAATTAAAACAGTCAAAATTATATCAAAGCTTTAACGTGTGCATGTTTGTCTGTCTTACGTAAGCATTGCTGTGACCCCCCTCCCCCGTTGAATGCTTACGTAACACTTGAACGGACCCTTGACATAATAGAGGAAAAGGTGTAAATATGGGCACCATTTCGTATTTTTGACTTAAAGTTACTTTCTTTTGGAAAAATTCAAGATTTTTGATCTTCATTAACAACTATAACAAGTTTACTAAATGAGAGGAGGCAAAACAATGATTAATATCAATTATTTTAATTCGAAAACGAAGATTTACAAAAAGCTTCAAAAAAAGCATCTGAAAAAATGGGGTGCAAATATGGGCCCCCTCCAAAAAACTCACAAAAAAATGGTTTAAAATATTTTAAAACAGGATAAAACAATACAAAACGATACAAAGAGCAAGTTATATATTTGAGAATTTTAAATGAACATCAAATCAAATCAAATCAAATCAAAAATTATTTACGTCCCCGAGTACTGGTTCTCTTCTTAATGTTGGGGACAGGAGTAATATCGAACGGAGAAACTGCATTTGAAGTTCCCGGGGAACATTGCGGTGTTTCAGCAGCCTCATCAATTGGCATGGCTAGATCCTTATGTGATTGTATATCAGGATAACTCGAAGGAGAGGCTTTAAATGGGGGCCCATATTTACACCAACCCCACCTAAGCAAGATTGCCACTATCACATTTAACCTAAAAGCGTGAGTGACTAAAGGCGGGCTTCTAAAAGTAGCTTAGGATTTCCGCTTTCCAGATATCACTGTGAAATTATTTTAAACTAACCACAAGGACATGACAAGAAAACGATTTCACATACCTGTCAAATATTTGCAGTCCAGAAAAAACACCAATTCGCACAATAACTGACGCTGCTTCCACACTATTTGAAACAAAGTTACCAAATGCTCTCTGCTATCTTATAACAACAAGTGGCGCCGTTTAAAGTCTCGTAATAAAACTGCAGCACCTCCCACAACCCTTTGGGGAAGGGTGCCCATATTTACACCTTTGCCCGTTTTTACACCTTTTCCTCTATAACCTATATATACTAGACGGGTACCGTCGCCTTGCTCCGGAACCCTTGCATGCATAGCATTAAAAAAAAAAAAAAAACTTTATTTATTTAGCAAATTAATATGGAGATCGGAGAATACACGACTTTCCAGCTCGTTGTGGGCTTCTTCGCTTTACTCAGGTGTATTGCGCGTTGGCACTCACACGGGGGGTTGCCGCAAAAACATTTCATTTTTGCATGTATCTTCCAAACGCAGAAACGTTTGTTAATGACTGATATACCGTTCGATAGAACTTTAAAATACCAGCATTCTCTCAATATAATGTTCTCTTCCAACTTTTATACTTTTCGTTTAAATTGAGAAAAAGGCAAAATTTAACCCTTTAAAAGGCGCCATCTTGGAAATCAAAAACTTTTTTCGAAAGATTTTTGTAGCATTTTGTTTGTCTTAAAAAGCTCTACATTTTATCTATTTACATGACCAATCTATCTTTTACAGTTTGGTCACAAAATTGGAAAAATGTAAAGTCTTATGACAATGACAGACAGAATAACGCTTTTATATAATATAATAATAAATATATTTTTTCTTTTTTTAAATCTTCCTTTAATTTTTAAAAATTTACTTCTTTTAATTTTTTAAATTTTTTAAAAAGGGAAAAAAAACTAGTTACTTTTTTTTACGTCAAGGTACGAAACTTCAAGGTACGAAACGAATAATCTCTTGATTTAAACACTTGTTTTTTTTGGGGGGGGGTGGGAGCTCTTCCATTTTTCCTAAACCACTCTTGCAAAATCAGTCATCAGTCTATCCTGTACAACACTATATTTCATAAGAGAAATTACGAAAGCTTAAGGACCAACGATCGGGAAGGAAGCCGTCTTATTTTAAATGTTGTTTCTCTGGCTAAAAAGGGACCCGTTTCCAAATTCGTCTTGATCTAATCAAAATAGCATGTTTTTTTTTTTATTTATTTACATTTCGAAATTTGGATTATTTCGACTAGTCGTCAAATTCGTAGATCAGTTAATTCAACAACTCACGTTTCTCTAAAGCTAACATTTACAGAGGGGCCTGTTAAAAAAAAAACAAGACTCGAATGTCTAAAATATGTGATAAGTTGTTGTGAATCTGCATTTAAATCTATCCGGTCAATTATAATCTTTAAACGAAGATTGCTTTAATTTGGTTTGATTTGCAAATTTCTCTTAATCCTACATCATTCTTCCAGTTATCCCATCCTTTTTATCAGATTAAGAAGGAATCTGAAAAAGAGAATACAGTAAACTCCGGATTATCCACGGACCTCTCCTGTTTCCATTTTTTTTTTACTGTACAATAAATTACGGAATTAACAAAAAGTTTTTAAATCTAGACTAAGGTAAACAATAAAAGAGGCCCATTTAGCGATGTCCAAGTAGGGGTTTTTGTGCTTCGACACGAAAAAACAGACAAATTAACGCCGATTTTTTTGTTAAAAAGTAATCAAATAAAGTAAAATAAAATAATTGTTTATAATGTATGCGTATACTGCCATTTTAATGTAAATAAAACATGTTAAAAGCATTTTTGTGTTTTGATTTTCGTCCTATTTCGGATTATCCGCGGAATTCGCTTATCCGCGGTTGCCGCGCCACCCAATTCCGCGGATAATCGGGAGTTTACTGTATATTGCGCCATCACGGCCGTTAACGTCAAAAAACTTTTTTCTCATTGCAACCTGACATTAGAGTAGACAAGATTAAGCGGAAAAATAATAGAAATTCCGCGTTTTCATTTATTTATTTATTTATTTTTTTAAATTGACATTTTTTTTTTAAAAGTGTGGTTTCTGTTCAGCAGCTGTCTGTATTTCACAAATCGTTTTAGTGAACGTAAAAATAAAAGAGTTTTATAAAATCATCCTATTAATAGGCAAAAGTTGTACGATCTTTGTAAATTTGTAATTTGAAATAACCAATCATAGTGCAGCGTTGGAACACGTCAGGCATGACGTCACGCCCATGTTTAAACATGGCGTCTCTAATATTCGTCCCATTTCACGGCGACGGATTGCGATTACACAATTATTATCAGCGTATTGAAATTTTCTTTCCCACATAAATGAAATTTATATTGAAATGCTGAAGTTCATGCGTCAAAATTTTATCAGAGAGTTTGTAAAACCTCGGTTTTTACATAATTTCGGCTGTGTAACCACTCGCTCACTAATCAACAAGTAGGGAACAATGAAGAAGCACGTGCCGTCATTGTTGTCCAGACAGGATTATTGGTATTGGCTGTTGGACATTCGTTATTGTTGTTGTTGAAACTGGTAAATCAATTTTTTTTTTTTTTTAACAAAATTTGGCTTAGTCATTCAAATTATATGTGGGCTTTTGCGGAAGTCATGGCTTTTAAAAAATGAGCTTAGAACATCTTTTTCAATCTTGTTTTTTTCAAAAATTTCAGGATATTTCAAAAATGGGGCATTTGTTTTACTTCCATTAATATTGCCTCAATTTCGACGAACCTAATCTTTTAGGGCAGCAGGTTGCCATTATGTTTCATAATGAGAAACCGCAGCGCTGGCTACTACGAAAGTGGTAAATGAATTTTTTTTATTTTTTTATTTTAACAATATTACAATATTATTTTAACAAATAAGCCGATATACAAATTACATATGGGCTGTTGTGGAAGTCATGACTTCTAAAAAATTTAGCTTAGAACATCTTTTTCAATCTTGTGTTTTTCAAAAATGTTGAATTTGTTTTACTTCCGTGAATATTTCACGGGTCGCAACTAGTTAATTTAACTGAACTGGGATATTATGGCTTCGATAATAATGCAGGGTGTAGTTTACGAAATTAAAATTGTTAGAATTCCTCTGCCGGTTAATGACAACTTTTATTTCATTGGTAATTTTAAATTACGCTTTTAGTATTTTTGATTTATTTCTTGCCCCTCTGTTTTTTTCTACATTTAATATCGTATTTTCGTTAACTACACTAATAACTCTTTTATCCGAATTGGATGGGACCGCGCCCGTTTCGGATAATCCGAATTTTATTGTACTGTACATGTTATTAATTTTAACTACATTAATTAATGTTATTAATTGAGTTACAGTTACATAATCTCTTGTATATACGCTATTAAATATTGATTATAGCGACCGAAAAATGTTTTTGTGTATTTTTAAAATCTGCTAAAAATCATTTCGGATAAATCAGATTTTATGACAAAAGCGATTCCGATAAACGAGTTTATATATTGCTCTTTTGAAATCCGCGTTTCATTGTTGCCCAGATTTTTGCTCGAATTGTAATAAGCGAAATTAAATACATAAACCCAGTTAATTTGTAAAACCTTACATCCATTATCATTTTTTTCCGCTTTTTATAATAATTAATAAACTTTTTTACGTCATTCAGTTACATTCATATTATTTTTTTATTTATTTATATTTTTTATTTTTTTAATGCTTCTATATAAAATACCTTTGATGAAAATGATTCGAGTTTGTTTTGGTTGCCACGTGAAAGCTTCCCATTCGTAAATACTGAGGTTGGACATTTGGCTGAGAGTCACCAAAATACTAAAAATAGTGTCTGTACAAATCAAAGATGCTTTTGTGCATAATTTGTGCAGCGATGAAACTAATCAGAAGCTTCAGTGGAAGGAAACCGATGCTGAAATAACAGAAAACACTGCCAACATACACTGAGCCTATCTTGTTCCCACTCGACTTAAAGATCTCACACGATTAAATGCACTAACTGATCTATTAACCTAAAGATTTATTAATTCAAATGAGAAATTCCTAATTTGTTGTTCCATTTTTAATAAATTAGTAAATTATGAATTTAGCATTTTAAGGTAATTTTATTCTTATATTCTCTTCTTGAAACATTAGAAAAATAGTTAACTAACACTGTAGAATTTGACTTATAGATCTTAATTTTTTTTAAACAAGTATGTATTCGAATTTTAATTTGTAAGGAATAAGTAATTTAAAAGTAAATGTTTTTAATTTCTTTTCACAAATTCAGTCTTTCAAATTCTTCGTTTTCGCAACGGTTTCATTCTTATATTTTATTTTAGCTGAAAGAAAAAAATTCTGAATCTGGAAGATTTCCAAGATGTCATTTCCCGTCATTAAGAGTCAAATGTAGCAGAAAAAGTAATTTAAAACGAATTTATTTTTTATTCTCTAGCATTTTAGAGTTTCTAAGGATGAGCCATTAGATTTTTCTCTAATATTAACGTGCACAGTATTTCCTATTTGGTGGTTCACAAACCCCAGGGATTGCAGTGAGATATCCAAGAGAAAATTTTTGTAAGTGGCATTGTCTGCTGTTTATCGGTTACTAACCAGTGCCTAGTGCAGTGAAAAGTTTCTGTATTCATTAGTGTCCATTTTCAGGCGCATGCAATATATATTCTCTAGTTTGAATGCCCTATCAGGGTTATAGATAATAGTGCCAATCATAATTTCATGAACTTATTCCGGCCATGGCGTTATTGTTTCGGAATAAGTTCATCGAATTTCATTTCTTCATTTCTGTCGAATGGTACCAGCTTCAAGTCCTACAATTTTAATCCAGGAAATGCATCATTTCTGCCCTTACGATTATCTGTTGTTGTGAGATCAGTCACGAAGTTTTTTCAAGGTTTTTCTAATTATTTCGATGAATGATGGACAATCTCCTCTAATGCCTTGAGCTTTATTTAGAATATTATTATATTATGCTGATATAATAGCAGGAATATCAAGATTAATCCAGTGTTAGCCATCTAACACAGTCTTTACAAGTGAATATAATTTTGTGCTAAAATGTAAATTTAAGGGCCATCCTTAATAATAAAAAAAGTGAAAAATAATAAAAATAAAAGAAAACCGGAAGTACATTAACTTAAAGAAAGATAAAAAAATAAAAGTTAGGGAAAAACAATGTTAAATACAGTCGAACCTCCAAATATCGAAGTAGCAAATTGCCGGAAAAAAATTCGATGTTTAGAAATTTCGATATATAGAATTTTATCATAATAACTCATAAAACATTAAAATTAAAGCTAATTTTCGTATACGAAACTCAATTTCTAATTTATATGGGAATCACATTAAATGAAAGTTAATACAGGTAATTAAAAAATGAATTAATATGAAAGATTTATTGAGTACTACATACCTTTAAAAAAACAATAATCCAGGCAGTGGTTACAATGATCACAGTTACTTTTTTTAAAAAAAAACTTCGAATATCTTGCTGAACAGCGAGTTCAGCAAGAAAGTTCATCAAAGAAATTTTCGCATTTATTCAGTCCACTAAAAACTTTATCAGGAACATTTTCCGCGAATTGAAGTCTACGACGTATTGTTTCAAACGCTTCTCGCATTTCTTTTTTTCGATGGCTTGGAAATGTTTTCAGATTCATTTACTTCCTCTGGTTTTTCGATTTCTTTTTCAGTTTCATGAAACGAACTCAGTATGTCTTCGTCTGTAGGATAATCAGCAACAGTATTCCGATTTTTTATAATAGTCGACACTGTGCTTGCGGGAATACTAAATTTAGGTGAAATGTCTTTTTTGCGCATTCCGCTATCTACATTCTTCAGCAATTCAACTTTATCCACACTTTTATCCCAATAAGTCTTGAAAAAAAATTTCGATATATAGAAACAGTTTTTCTATGTAATGAACATGGAGATTTGCTAAGAGTTCGATATATAGAAAATTTCGATATGTAGCAGTTCGATATATGGAGGTTCGACTGTATCTCGAACAGGAGGAGGGGGGGGGCATACGCCCCTGAAAATATCCTACTCCTACATTGTTTGGGCCTCTGAACACCATAGTAAAGTCCGTTTATCGATCCGACCTTCCGTTTGGGAGTTGTTTGGACAGACACGGACGGACAGGACAAACGCAATAGGTACCGTACCTATTTTGAATTTGATTTTCGCTTTCACAATAGCTCCCAAATGGGTCGCTAAAAATTATAATGCTTTTGGCTATGTTATTCTCAGTCGAACCTATCAGACAACTTCCAAATATTTGATATTAAAGAAAGCTTAGACCTTCGCAACTTATTTTTGATTCAACCTTTCTTATATATTTCTTTGAAGGAGTACCTGGTAAACGTTTGATAGTAATAGTAAATTAGCAAATACATTGTTATTAACAACATCATATTGTTGTTATATTGTTTCAGTAGAACGTAATTAGGATTAACTTTAGAAATAGTGAAAGAAATAGCTATAAAATCTTAATTTGTTTAGAGAGAAACATAGTAAAATTTTAATCAAAAAATATCTCCACTGCTGGATTTAATGTCCTTCGCGTATTGTTTAAAATCTGATGAATTCTACATTGACTCACTTTTAATAGGGAAACCAAATCGGTAATAGACAGTCTCATAAATAATAATTAATGCTTTTTAATAATAATTAAGTCATCGTGAAAAATAGTAATCCAAATAAGTAATCCACCATCGAACAAGAATTTCATCACAAAATGGGATCTAAACAGAGCATTTTATCTCAAATTCTTGAACACAGGAGCAGATATTTCTCTATTTTGAGACTAACTTTATTGATGCTAAAAGATTCTAAAATGAGAATATTAGCTTTTAATAACTTACTTAAAAATTATTATTATTATTTATTTTTTCTTATACATTTTAGACAACATGATTTTACACGATTTTTTATATTTTAAAAAACATATAGACCTATAAATCCAACTTAATAAGTACGGAAAAATATTTATAGTAAATATTCAATTTAAGTTTACGTGATATAATTATTATAGTTTCGTGTAACATTTCAAAATTCATGTACGCAGTCATTCCAATTTTTTTTTCTTTTTCTTTTTTTGATTGATGAACTTTTCCGACATTGTATTTTTATAGCAAATCCTCTTCTCTTAAAAAAAAAAAAAAAAAGACCGAGTCAAACTTTCCAACCAAAAAACAAAAAAACAAACCAGCTTACTCCATTACATAATTTTGAAATCGGCGATCCACCTATTGGGAAATGCTGATGTAACTAACGTACGCACTGTTGTTGTTGTCTGTTGATATGTTTAACTGTTGGGTCTTAGTGAGTTAGACTTTTTGTCTGATGCCAAACCAGAACCAATCCTCAGTTACTAATCGCCTGCCAATTTTAAAAGAGGACACAAATACAACCGGACACCCTGTTTAGTCGGGCCTCAACAAAATAAGGTTAACTATTTCTGATATTTCAGAAGCTGCCAGTCAAAATTCCAAATAGAATCATTCTCCTTATTAAGTAATTCCGTCGAATCGAGGAATAATTAAAAATACAACCAAATTGATTTCTTTGAAATCTCAATTAATTTCTGTTCGTTGGTTATTCTTTTTTAAATAAACAATCATTTCAGTATTAAAAAAAAGTAAAATTGAACATTAAACTGAACAGTTACGTTAAATAATTTAAATAATAAAATAATTTTGTATTTGTTAAGCATCTCGCGAATTTATATTGAAACTGAATAAATCTAGGGGACACTCGTGGTCGCCTGGAACATTAATACATTGATTTTTTATTGAATAATTGTTATTGTGGACCCGGTAGCCAAGTGGATAAGGCAGTTGACAGTGGGCTGAAGCAGCCGGGCTCCCTTGGAGGTCGGGGATTTTTCCATACTGAATTATCCTCCAAGAGATGGATCCTAGGGTTCACTCAGCCCTCTGTAGCGGGAATGGGGACCGGGTTTCTTTCCGGGGGTAATGGCAGACCAGCATTAGACTGACCACACGACCTCATCTCTGTCACGGGTCAATGAAACATTGCGAGCCTTAACTCCAGTGGGCCCCGATGGGATATACCTACACCTATTGAATAATTCAATTGGGTAACATTACTGCAATTTCTGTCTATGTTTTTTTGTGACAACAGTAAAAATAATAGATAGAACTATTATCTTTCTTTCTTTCTGGGAATCTTTTAAAAATTCGGGGATTTCTTGAAACCTTATGTCGATGCATGTATTTTAGATTATTCCTGTCTTCCCAAAAAAAAATTAATAAAAATAAAATAAAATAAAAATATAAGAGATTCCCTAAGGTTGAATTTTCCCGTTATTTAATAAATGTAAAAAGAATAATGGGGAGTGGGTTAAATGAATCAACTGCGAAACTTACAGAAATCTGTCAAAAATGATAATGTGTCACCTTACGATTTTCAACAATTTCAAGAATTTGGGAGGTGAAGGAATGAAATAAAACATTCCAAATTATATTTTTTCCTTTCTTTTTTTTCTTCAAAATTCTACGCTTAGTGCTACACATGTAAAATTTATTATGTTATTTTTTCCTTTCGATTTCATTCTGTGATGATCCAGTTGCTCAAGTAGGATAAGTGTGTCTATGGACTGGAGGAACCGTGTTCGAACCCATCCGATGGTCGGGATTTTTTCCTAATTGTTTCTGCTCCAGATGAGTCCCGGGTTTACCCTATCCTTTATGTGATTACAGGAGTAAAGCAGGAAGAACTTCTGAATACTTCCGATTTCCAAGCCTAACTTTATTTGGAATACGATCGTTAGACGTTAGCTTTATTGTAATGAGTGTCATTTTATTCTCCTCCACTTAACGTGTAAGATTTAAATTTTTTTTAATTCCCTTGTATTTTTTTTTTTTTTTTATAAAATTTAAAAAAACAATATGAAAAGTTGAAAGTACGTTAAAAAAAATATAAAACTAGGAAAAATAATTGTTAATAAAAGTATTACTTTCTCATGAAGTAAAAGCGTTAACGGTCAAAAAAAATACTTTAATCTATTTTTTCTGATTAAAATTTCATAACAGATTGTGTTGTGATTCGTTGTTTGCGGGGGCTGTTGCTAATCCCCCCCCCTCGTATTCCTTCCTTAGATGGTCTAAATATATCAGCCACAACTCAGGCCCGAAATAGCCTCTTGAAAAGATGTTTGAGTAAAAGCCAAAAAACAAACTAAAGTCATTTGAAAAGTAAGAAAAATTTAATCTCTGCTTTCAAAACAATGTGAATTACTGAATAATCTAAAGTAAGTATTGTAATGGTTAAGGAATTACAGCAACTGTCACAAAACAAGAAACACAAAAAATAAAAAAGCATATTTATTTTTAAAGCGGTTCACCGACCGTTTCAGTGATATTATGTAAAAAAATTTATAGGATTGTCTGATTTTATTTTGATTAAATATATTTACGTAATATTTTTTTTTTTTTTTTTTTTGAGAGAAAATTTACTTTATTTACAATTCAAGTTATTTTTTTTTTTAGAATTTATAAAAAGTAAACTTTCCTATTTTAAAAGTTTTCTAAATATCGTAATTTATCTCCTCTATTTTGTAAGCATAAACTAACTATTTTTCAATCCCTATTCTTAAAAAAAAAAAAAAAAAAAAATGATTCATGCTAAATTGCTATAAAATTCTCTTTTAATGAAAAATATATATATTTTTTTTTTCAATGAAAAAAGCTAAATTTCATCCATGAAATAAAATCTGCGACCTTCCCTCCATCTCCCTTCACCGAAATTAAATAAATAAATAAATAAATAAATAAATAAATAAATAAATATGCATTCATTAGTGAATTTCGTCTTTTTAAACTATTTAGACACTATTAAATTATTATTAAAAGTTTTTGTGAAAAAGCACATTTTCTACCTTCAACCATTAAATACACCTGTGATTCTATTTTCTTTTCTGGCATCTTAGCACCCCTAAGAATGTGATCAACATGAGATAACGCAATGGTAAACCCTGACATCTCACTCTGCGAAACCTTTACTTTGTTTACATTGTTTCACTATCAAACTGAACTCTCATTTATGCGAAAGTGCTTTCTTTCCAACTCTATCTCTAGGCTTTTGCAGATTTTTGTTTACTTAAGCATGCACTAAAACATGAATGAGCAATTGTATTACCTTCGCGTTGAACCGCCGAGTTTCTGGTCTCTACTTCGTCAACTTCTCTTAATACATTCAGATGCTCTCAACTTAAATGCTCACTTGTTTCCATTGCTCTGCGAAGTAAAACTTAGTTATAGCGAAGGAATATAGGTGGCAGCATTGTAAAAATCCAGCAGCTGAAGCGATCTACTGAATTAAATTGAAATTGAAACTAACATGAGAAATAGAGGAATCGTGAAACTTCATCAAAATAAATAAATAAATAAATAAATAAATAAACCGCGTAGATTTTTTTTTTTTTTACGATCAGAAAGAGTAATTTTTTTTTTCGTTATAAACAAGAATTTTTAATATATAGTAAAAGTTGCTAATTGTTAGTTGATAGTTAGAATGTGTAGCGTCTACTACTTATTAAATTAATTTCAAGATTAATCGTGAATCTTTTCGTAAGACGCCGAGGGGGAGAGAAAAAAAATTTTTTGTGGGGGAAAATTAAATGCAGAGATATTAAATAAATATACATGCAGTGGAAAATTAAAAACAACAATTCAGTTGAATTAAATCAAAATTAGGATAAATTTATTAATCCGTAGATAATCCTTTCCCCTATAATAGATAGGGTACAAAAATAACGTAAGCCTTGTTAATATCTTAATTTAACAATAACTTCGCCCACTCAAAACATAACTTGATATAAACAGTTTGAGAATCAGATATAGGAGGAAGATAAAAAAAATGGGTTTAAATGTCGTATGCGGTAGCCCCAATCGGATGCTTTGTTGATATTCACTGCGGAGCTGCTTTGTTTCGGTTTCGGAAAACGATTTCGCGGAAGAATACATTACGTAATGTTGTTGTTGTTGTTAGTCACGTGATTCTCAAACCAAGTTTGTCGTTTTTTGCATGTATTGGCAATGGCAATTCAATATTTTGTGGATTTGGAATTATCGTCTCATTAGGAAATATCTACTGCTTTCTGTGATTTCATTTTGATTTCAAGTTACAAAATGATGCTAGAAGACATTGAACCATCCAGAATATCAGCATTTATCTTATTTATGGAGGTAAATTTAGCTTTTTAACTACAGATCTTCTTCATGAAAGGTTAGGCCTAATTGTTTTTGGTTTTTTAATTTCTTAAAAATAACAGTTATAATGGATCGGATGCTTCGTAAATATTTGTTTGTGGCTTTAATGCTGATGCAGCCTTCTAGCAAGGAGGCGCTTCTCTTAAATATTCAGGTTTTTGTTATCGTCTAATGATGATGGCAACTATGCGCAAAAAGTAACTTTTCGTAAATATGCATGGATTTCTCCTGATTTAATGGCTATGGCTCCTCAAAGCAACAAGTGGCTTTCCGTTAATATTCAGGAATGCTTTGGGAAGTAATAGGTATGGCCCCTTCTAGCAAAAAAAGCCTTTTTTGTATTCGCTTACGGTTGTTGTCTTTTAAATTTACAGATCAGACATCCACTTCCGTTTCTGGGTCCTGAATATAGACCGGAAACGGACGTATTATGCACATCGGAAAAGCAGAAAACCTACACAGGGTTACCGTAAACGGCAGTTTTACCAAAAAATGAAATAAATATCCTATCCGACTAACACCAACTTAACATTATTCTTAAACCCTAAGGAATCCTAAGATCCTAAACAAGAAACAAGTCCAAATTTAATACCCCGCCACAATGTTCCTTAAAATAATTTGCTAATATTATCTATAATTATACATCTCATAATATTAACTTTCTAATAAATTTCAGTCCAGATGACATAATTCAAAGAAAGAACCTATCAGTACTTTTCTCTTTCTCACTATAGATCTTTATACATAAATCGTGGAATTCTTTTCTGTTACTTTAGAAGAACTTAATAAATCGTAAACTCAAATAAAAGTCCTGGATGAAATTGTGTAGACTACCGGAACCTCTTGATCTTAAGCAAAATCATCTGCACACCAAAGGTGCCGCTGGTCAATCGAATGCTCCCACTGATAGTATCTCCCGATACCCATCGAATGGAACAGTTTCGTCCCATCCTTGGTCGCTGATCTCTCTCTCTCTCTATCCTTAAGGTGGTTGATCTTCTGTTATAATCGTTGAAGATTCGTCTCACTGAAGATCTTGCATTTCTAGAACTTATTCTGGGGTTGGTTAAATTGGAAATTAAAACTAGCCCATGATGGACTTAAATTGATTATCAAGGGATGAAAAACAACTGTCGGATAGGACTTAAATTAAACTCTTATAAAAATTCTTTTATAATCCTCAAATTTAGGATAGGAAAACCCGAAATCGCTTTGCGTTATGCAAAGTAATCGAATGGGAAGGAAAAAAAAAAGTATGAGATTCCAGTCTCCTAATCATATATCTCTCTCTCTTAAAAAAAAAAAAATCTTAACAAGCCTTTTTTAAAACATTTTCTCCCTCGAGAGAACGAAAAACACGAATATCATGCAACAAAGGAATGAATGACTGCCTAACTATACTCTAGTTTCAGCTAACGCGATTAACGTCTAAAACAATAAGTAACATTATTATAAGTTAAATAAACAAATGAGGTCGACAATGAGAGAATTAACCAACGATCCGATTGAGTAACCGCATCTGTTGGTCCTTGTTTTAATATGGAAAAAAAAAAAAAAAACCACAATAAACTCAAATAGGAGTTTAAAAGAGAACCATTTTTGGAACGAAACAATCGGTTCATTTCAAATTCTGATGAATTTACAGTTTTTTTACAAGAATCTTCAGCATATTTTGGATACTTTTGCATTGCTTGACATCTCGGTAACCCAGATATATAAAAATGGTCTCTTTAATTTGTCTGTTTTTCAATCAGAATAATTATAAAGAACTTTTCTTCAATTGTGTCAAATGACACACTTCTTGAATAGTTATTTTATTTGATTGCTTCATTATTGTAGGTATAATGAGCGTTTCTAGAATTTCGGTTGTTCAGAAAATGCATGAACGTACAAATAGAATATCAGGAAAGTAGAAATGTGGAATAAAATGAGTCCCCAGGTTAATACGGACCCATGTAGCGCTGATTGGTAAAAGACGGATTGGAAACCTATACCCGTTCGTTATATCTCTTCTAGCGAATAAGTAACAATAGTTTTTCCTTACATAAAAAAAATAGCTGAAAACTATAGATACTATAGAATCTACGTTAGCTCGATCAGTGTAAGGTATTCTTTTCAAGTACAGTCAAAGTTAGATGGTCTACTGTATAAACACCCGTGTTATAAAGCAAGCATTATTGGACATCCATTATTGTGATTAGTTTTCCTCTTATTGAGAATTTCGACATAGGGCAGCACAACAGAGCTATGGTCGCAGTCCTTAGCTTTCCTGGCACCCACATTTTACAACTCAAAAAAAAAAATTACCTATAATAAAAAACTATTTTTTTTTTTTTTAAATTTGCAATTGTTGCTAAATTTCGTAGACCCATTTGGTAGGTACTGTGATAGTGACCAAATTTGTTAGCATTTGTCATGTATTTTCAAAGACCAACGCCCCCCCCCCCCCCCCCCCCCCCCCCCCCCCAGTTCGAAATATTTGACATTGTTTTCATTGGATTTCCGCTGTTAGCTTAATGTTATAAAAGAAGTTAATTAAACTTATTGAAATAAATTATTAAGTAGAAAATGGAGTAAAAATAATTATTTAAGAAATAATTAGAAAAAAATAAAAAAATTATTTATTTATTGTTTCCTTATTTTATAATAATTAAATAAAGTTAGAATATTTTTATTATAAGATGTAGGAAAATAAATTCGGAAATAGAGCAAAGTTCTGTATCTTTCTGTAGTCGATGAAGGATTACAGGTGTATTCAACGAAACACTATCTACAGTCTAGCAATGGTAAAAAGAGAACATGACGCTTGGTATGCGAAACATCACAAATATGAATGAATATATCCTTTTTTCCTCTCCACCTCTTCATTTCTTCTTATCATTACTTCTAAATTGAAAACACCTGGATAGAAAGGCTTTTTGCAGCTTTGAAAAAAAAAATCAAAACAAAAAAAACAAAAAAAAAACGTGAGTTTAAAATTGATGCACATTGAATGAGGATTTGTGCACTTATATAATTCATCAAAATTCACAAACTAAAGTAAAGAAATAGTAGGAACGAATAGTAGAGTAAATAGGACAACTACTGTGAGATCAAATCCAAATGATACACTGACATTTCCAGGATGGTAAACATCATCATTTTTTGTTTGTTTTACTTAACACAATTTACATTGTACCCGCAGTCCCCTGAATAACATTAATTTACACGGCTTTCTAAGTTACTATTTGTAAATAGATGAAAATTGTATAAAATTAATTTTACTTTTCTTTGAAAGGTCATAAGAATTCGCTCCTTCTCCATTTTTTTAATTAAATAACAAATTCTTACCGTAAATTCTTGCATTATTAAAAAAATAGACTGCATATGCGTAGTAATAAAAATATCGAAATGAATTGAGCAGTAGCGTATAATCTTCTTTCCTTTCTAGATGTTTCTTTCAACTTAAAATCTTTTTCACTGTTAAATTATACTTCACATTATTGGCTACATAGTAAAGATTTTATATATTGAGTGTAAGTTTTCTCAGAAGCACTTTAGGTAATAACTCTTACTTACTGAGAGACAAATAATTATTATTTTCTAATGAAAATTTTATAGAAATTTTAACGTGTCCACATTATAATTAACAGGAGACGCCGACACACACATGTAGATAAAACGCTTAAATAAGTATCTTTTTTAATGGTTTAAACTTTTTATCTACATTTGTTGTCGGCGTCTCCTGTTCATGAAACTTTTCTTAACAATTTGTTACATATAAGAAAATCCATGTAAATATGATCCTTTTTAGCTTATCCTGATTTATGTAACAGTTTCCAAAAACTTGCCTTTAGCATTGAGTGGGAAAAGCAGGCAGAATTTAGAATTAGGATGACAACAGCCAATTGTATTGATTTAAATAGCTAAAAAGATAAAATTACTACATGTTTCATTCCCATACGTGGATGTCTTCGGGTAATCTTCTGATAATTATACAAGTTATTCATCCTTATTGAGGTGAACTTTTTACAAGTAGTCCTGTCGTAATCAAAGGTCACGTGATCACTAAAAATTTTACTTAACAGGTTTGCTAGTTTTATTTAAATTCATTCTTCATTTCAAAGTTATCTAATTTCGAAGAGATTGATGAAATTTTTCTTTGAAGGAGTTTGGACCGCCGCGCCGATCGTCGATATTTTAGTCCTGACTAGTAATTGGATTTAATTTTAAATCAGTGTTTAACAAACTGTTACTCTGATGGACAGTTTAAAGTGTTATGTAGAAATCCATAAAATACAGTTAGGCAACCTAACCGCTTTTCTGGTGAATTGTAATAAATTAATTCGAGTGCACTTTGAATCTCCCTCTAGCAGTTAAATAGATTTAATTCAGGGAAAATAAATTCGTTGGTTATCTCTCAATGCAGAATAGTCTATTATTTATTTTTTTTCAGCTTTGAATTTGAATTTAACAATTCTTTTACAAACCATGAAAGTGGATTTATTTCCTTTGGCGATCAAATACGGAGAAATAATCTTCTACAGAATGAAGAAAAACCGAGAGTAGGTTGTCTGGACGGAGTAAATTTCTAATGAAACTTGACTGTAAAGCCCATTGCACATGAATCCGAAAATCGGACGATTAAGGGGTTAAGGGGAGCGTTGAGTCCAAAATTATCCTATTGAAATTAAAAAAGATAAGGTGAATGAGAGTGTTTTGGAACACAATTTACGTATAGGGTGATTCAGTCCAAAATTTACATATTCAAAACACCCTCATTCACCTTACCTTTTTTCATTTCAATTTGATAATTTTTGTCTCAAACGCTCCCCTTGAGCTCATTACCATGGATCCGACCGACCGAATTTCGGATCCATGTGCAATGGGCTTTAGGCAAATGATATACTGCGATACTTGCTCTTTGTTGTGCATTCCCCTTCATAGTCACAGAATTTGTTTTCTCAGGTGAGCGAAAAAAAAAAATCAGTTGTTTGTCTTCATTTTATCTTAAGGAAAAAATAATCTATGTGAATAATCATGGAATTTTATTAATGTCTGGATTTCTTGTTAGATTGTTTTTATATATTTTCTGTAGTGTGTTTCCCAAATATTCCTTAATGACATGAGTCCAAATTAGAGAGTTTCAACTAAATTCAATTCATTCAGTTGCTTTGCAGTTGGATTGACCCACGTCCTTCTGCTCGATTTTTGATGGATAAGTAAAATTCTTTTCCTAAGTAAAATAAAATAAAATAAATATTATAATACAGAAAGAATGGATATAAATTATTGAAATCAAGCAATTTCATAAATTTTGTTGCATTTAATTCAACTGCACATTATAATATAACAGACAAGAAATAATGCAGAGTGAAGAAAGGAAATGATAATGATTGGTTAACTGAGATCACGTGTCTTCACATTTATAGTAAATGGACTTTAAATTTTAAAGTAATTTTCTGCCTTGTGCCAGTAATACCTACGTTAATTTAAAAATTAGAATTCCAATGCTAACATCTACGAAATACTTAGACAAAATCATTTATAGAACCGAAGTCATAGTAAACAAAAATGTGAAATTATATAAGATATATAAGAGATTTCTAATTAAATTCCTTAGTGCCTTTCAGTGAAAGGACAAGGGATTAATAGTGTGGATTTCACAGGATTATTTTTTATCTGATTGTTTTTTTTTACCTCGGCGGCCCATTGCCGGGATCAAGAATGCTTTTACTTTAGCTTTCGCGCAAACTGAGTCCAAACATCAAGGGTAAATTCTGCTGATGATTCCT
>JAFIDM010001028.1:27152549-27186761 GCA_023159025.1 Thereuonema tuberculata | reverse complement strand
ATAGAAAAAAATCCCACGTTGAATGGAAAACGGCACTTATCCACCCGTTTCATAAGAAAGGGGACAAACAGGTAGTGGACAACTATCCCTCCTTCCGATCGCCTATAAAAACCTCTCAAAACTGCTTCTCAATAGAATAGAGGCGACTCTGGACAAACAATTAGGGGAATACCAAGAAAGGTCACTCTTATATCTTCAACTTGAAGTCAATACTTCGCCACAGTGTGCTGAGTGGTAAGAAAATTGTGTTGTCGTTCGTTGATTTCAAAAAAAAGTCTTTGACTCGGTGGACAGGGAGATCTTCGATATGATCATTAGAGAATTTGGAATTAAAAGAAAATTGGCAAATATAATCAGAGACCCTAACAAGCACAACCTCTAAATTGAAATTTTTGGGCATCCATCGCAACCGTTTGAAATCAAGACAGGCGTTTAGGCAAGGTGATGGCCTATCCCCTCTCCTATTCAACTACGTCCTGGATTGGGAGAATTTGGAACTCGAAGCTTGAACTTCAAGGGATAACTCCGATATGCCTAGGAGAAAGTCAAAAGGGATTAAGATCAACTGCCTGGCTTTCGCAGATGACTTTGCTATACTATCGGAAAGCCCAGAGATCGCAATCATTCAAATTAATCTCTTGGAAAAAATTGCAAGACAAACATGATTGAAGATTTCAACAGAAAGACCAAATTCATGACAAACATCAAAGATGGACCCAAATTCCTGGAAACAGAAATAGGACGAATCGAAAGGGTCAAGAAATTTAAGTACCTGGGGGAGACCATATAGGAAAATGGATTAGAAAAAGCCTCTGTGACAGATCGGATCTCAAAAATGAAAAGAACATATGGGTTGATAAAAAAACATCTACAATAAGAAGTGTTTATCCTGGAATGCCAAAATAACACACTACAACACTGGTGAAAACAGAATGCCTGTATGCTAGTGAATGCCTGGCCTTGAACTATAAGCTGGAGAAACTAGAGGTCTTGGAAAGAAGAATCCTCAGAAAAATTATGAGTGCTGTTCAGACTGAAAGTGGGTGGAAACTTAGGAGCAACAAAGAAGTTTACCAGAAGGTGGAAAGAATCTCGGAGATCATGAAGAAGAGGAGGCTGACATTCCTCGGCCATTTGTATAGAATGAATGAGAAGTCTATTGACTTCTTAACAGATATTTGAATTCTTCTGGAGAAAGAAGACCACTACAGCATGGATTAAGGAAACAAAGAGGGATATGAAAATATTAAACATCTCAGAGGTCGAAATGTTAGACAGAAATACACTTAGAATTATAGTGAAAAATTTGGAAGTGTTTCAAGCCGCAGGACGAGTCATGAAGACCGGAAGAGCAGCAACAGCTAAGCTTAGAAAGGATTACATTATAAAAAAAATTACATTTAACAACAAATTTAACGTGCGGAAATAATATTAACATCACAATAAAATCATACCCGCACATGAATAAGGAATCACTGATCTGATTTTGGTTTTTTCGATACCGGAAATCCAGAACAGCTGGTTTCAGGTTTCCTAACCTTCATCAGCTGGATTCGCTCAGTATCTTACAGTCAGCGATTCCAAGAAACATATAAAGGAAACAAAAGTCAACAAGAGAATGGCCCTCTATATTAAAAAACAACAATATATAAAATAAATAACGCACGTTAAACTTTTTATAAAAGGAATATTGTTGTTAAATATATTCCTTTTAAATATTATTATTAATATTAATATGTTATTAATATTAATATGTTTTTATTAACTCGCTTTCTTGTCTGTCTGTTTGTTTGTTTGTTTCTTCGGTGCAAGTTTTGCAATTGATTTTAAACTAACTTCCCGATGAGCTAGAGACTTGAAACTTTAAACATAGCTCAGAACTGGATGACAATGCAATTATCTCCTCTTGTCCACTTAAATGAACATTTTTAAAAACAGTTTCCTCATTAATCTACAGTAATAAATTTTCTGAAGCCTCATTACCTTTAAAAAAAATAGTGTAGTTAACATTTTTGCCGGTAGATGTCAGTGCGCCAACAACTATTGGAACAAATGACGACGTTTCTTCGGTACAAATTTTGCAATTGATTTTAAACGATGATCAAGAGATATTATTAAACATCATCCACCTTACCAGGAATAAATGTCACAAAAACTACATTTATTACCAGAAAAAACGAATTTTCAAGGAGATAATTCACCGTCTCCTCTTTTTCAAGCCTTTTACATTATAATAATAAATAAGCGAGATTCTTTTTATGACAATGACCTTCAAATATGATACTAACAATTAAAGAACGTTAATACAATGTTAATAAGGATCATATTCTACAATATAATCATCATCATCATCATCATTGTCCCTAGCTGGCGGGTGGTAGGGGTTTTCCTCTCAACCAGTACGCTGCTGTGGCTGCCTTTGAACATTGAACTTTGCAAATGATCTTCCTCCAATCATGGCGATTTGCGGCTAGGTCTTTGGCTTCGTCTATAGATATGTGAAGGCTCTTCAAGTCTTCCTTGATGATTCCAATCCAAGTTTTCTTTTGGGCACTTCTCTGGGTTTCCAATTGGTTGGTCGTTCTTTCCATAAAGCTTTGTTTGGAAGTCGTACGACAAACGTGTCCAAACCACTGTAACCTTTTCTTCTGGATTTGTACTTGAATGGTTGCCTGATGATCACAACTGTCTCGAATGGATTCGTTTCTGATTCGATCTTTTACTGACACTCTCATTATTCGTCTCAGGCACCTCATCTGGAAAATTTCGAGTTTGTTGATGTCGGCTTTGAGGAGTGTCCAGGTCTCAGCGCCATAGAGAAGTATTGGAATTATTGATGTTCGGAAAATACGTACTTTCGTCTTCAGCGAGATGTTGTTTTTCTTCCAGAGACACCAGTTAAGGGAAGCGAAAGCAATTGTTGCTTGGCCTATTCTGCTGTTAATTTCAGACGTTGCTGTTGTTTTCTTTTCTTGAACAATGGAGCCGAGATATTTGAATTCAGAGACTTGTTGAATTAAATTTCCTTCTAAGTAGACATTCACTGGAGAACCTTCGGTGACCATTGCTTTCGTTTTCTCAGTGTTGATTTGGAGGCCATAGGAATGGGCAATGTAGGCAATGTCATTGACAATGTCAGTAGCATTATCTTCAGATTCTGCGAAAATTGTGCAATCATCGGCGAACATGCTACAATATAAGAATCACAAATTCTTAACGAAAAAACATAACTATTATTATACATATAGACTGTTAACACTTTAATTTTTCGATTATTACCTTTTTGTTAGAGGTTACAAATTTTTTGTTAATCATGTCTCTAGCCAATTTTACTAAATTTTCACATACTTTAACTCCTTCATATCTATTGAGACTTTTTTTCTTTCGAATTTCGAATACATAAGCTTTCTATTGTCTTTCTAATTTTTGTGTTTGTTTCTTTATATAAAAT
This sequence comes from Thereuonema tuberculata, assembly GCA_023159025.1. Taxonomy (NCBI): domain Eukaryota; kingdom Metazoa; phylum Arthropoda; class Chilopoda; order Scutigeromorpha; family Scutigeridae; genus Thereuonema; species Thereuonema tuberculata. Next base: position 27,183,310 of record JAFIDM010001028.1, on the reverse strand, counting down.
TTTTATTTCACTATTAATACAATGTTGTTTGTCTTTACAATATTCTGCAATTTCCGATTCCTTTACTAATTTTTGTCTAATATAATATTCGTGTTCCCCCATACGTTCTTGAACCGTTCTTTTCGTCTCTCTAAGATTGTCATTGTCATAAAAAGAATCTCGCTTATTCATTATTATAATGTAAAAGGCTTGAAAAAGAGGAGACGGTGAATTATCTCCTTGAAAATCGTTTTTTCTGGTAATAAATGTAGTTTTTGTGACATTTATTTCTGGCAAGGTGGATGATGTTTAATAATATTTATTATAAAAGAGAAGATTTAAGTAAGAAGTATAGGTTGTTTGTATATAGTAAAGATGATCTAGAGACTTGAAACTTTACACATAGCGCAGAACTGGATGACAATTCAATATTAACCCTTTATCTCCCTTTATCGCTCCTTGTCCACTGAAATAGATATTTTTAAAAACAGTTTCTTCGTAAATCTACAGTAATAAAGTTCCTGAAGCGTCATTACCTTTAAAAAAATTTGTGTAGTTAACATTTTTGTCGGTAGATGCCAGTACGTCAAGAACTATTGAAATAAATGTTTAACTGAAAAATTTCGTCGATTGAAAAATTTCATACACAGAAGACTAAACAGCAGAAAATAATTATTTAAATAAAAATATTTTTTTTAATATACCACATTTTTAAGATGGACTAAAAAGTATAAAATAATTAATATAAAAAGTATAAAAAGTATAACAAAAAACATGGGGCGCAAGATAATATACACTCCGTCCATACCATCTCAATTATCTATTTCATGCGCTCCATGTTTTTCGTAAAACTTTTTATACTAATTATTTTATACTTTTTAGTCAATTTTAAAAACGTGGTTTATTAAAAAATATATTTTTATTTCAATTATTTTTATAATTTAATCCTTCCTAAGCTAAGCGGTTGCTAGCGGGGATTAAATTTCTGTCCTTTTTTATTCTTATTTTATATACTGTTGTTTTGTAAAATATAGGGCCATTCTCTTCTTAGACTTTTGTTTTCTTCATATGTTTATTGGGATCACTAACTGTAAGATATTGGGCGGATCCATCTGATGTACGTTAGGAAACCTGAAACAGCTATTCTGGATCCCCGGTAACGAAAAAACCAAAAACACATAAGTGATTCCTTTTTCATGTGCGAGTAGGTTTTTTATTGTAATGTTGATATTATTTCCGCACGTTAAACTTGTTGTTAACTGCGATGTAGGACTTTGAAATAAGTGTTATCCTGCCAGTTATAAATCAAGAAAAAAACAATTGGAATACTTACTCAGTATATTCTTCCACTCCGATTAATTTCATTAATTTAGGGTCCTTGAGGTAGCTGGAGCACCAGCTTAGATCCATCAATGGATAATAATTAATAAAAATCAAACACATTTCATCTGTACTTTCAAAATACCCCTACAAACAATAAAAAAAGATGGGTTACAGAAATTTGCAATAGACAATCACATAGTAGTATTCGACTACGGGAAGTTGCTCCACTAGGAAATACTACCTTGAAGGTGTTGGTTTTTCTTTCTTTTTCTTTTTTTTTTGAAAGTTAATTGTAAAGTAAGTCAGCGCTGGTATTACGTTAAAAATAATCGTCCCTCGGCGTTTCTAGAAGTATCGAACCTCACTTTTCTGCGTCTCCATCGATCTTTATTTTTACTCATTTTTTGTTTTGAAGTTGAAATTGTAGCGAATGTAACCTACTGCACCGATATCATTATTAAACAACGTAAACTAACTATATCTATTCAATCGTTTAAAGAAATACCATTGAAGTAGATTCAGTACTTAATTCTAAAATTCCTTCTCAAGGTATTCAATTTTAGTGCAAGTAAAAATACAAAGCAATATTTTTCCAAGTGATAAAATTGTATTGAATTAAATATTGTAGTGATTTTTATATTCATTGTATAGCTTTATCATAATTTTATCCTTTTGTATTCTAGTTATTCCGTTTTTCTGTATTTTAATCTCCATTATTTAATTCCTTTGTTGATCAGTTTATTTTTGAATTTCAACGGTTGTGGCGTCCTTTTAATTCACTTTATTTAAATCACAACGGTTTAAAAACCCGTTGTGATCACATGACATTTAAATCCCCCAATCGATTTGTAAACGCCACAACCAATCAAAACACTTGTACATAGGCTATTTAAACACATGTAACCTGTAAATAAACAGTTGTTGTTAGTTCTTGCTAGTTCAGTCCAGACGCAGCTCCAGTCTCTACTTATTTAGACACTACGATTTTTACCAGTTAAAAACACCCCACAATATCGTGGGGAAGGTTGATACTGGGCGAATCCAAGTGATGATGAAACCAGAAATAGACTGTCTTGGATTCCTTGTATTAAAAGTACTAAAAACAACTCAGTGAATCTTTATTTATGTTCGTTCATGATTTCATTGTAAGGTTATTATGATATCTGAATTATTTTAAACTTTAACAGTTGCCATAACGCCGTAGTTTCAGTTTCCAGTTTTCATTTGTAATGCACTTTTTAGTGAACCGTAGGGATCTTGTTAGTGGTATTTTGATGAAGAATTAACCTAATTGAACCTCTCTAAATTTTGTTTGAATGAAACTATTTTTTTTTTTAAACTATCAGATTTTATTTAACAGCGAGTTATACTGTAGTTTACGACAAATTTCCTATAGCTCCGTTTTCCAATTTTTTCCTCTTGCATAGCAAACATAAATCTTTTATATATCTTTAATGTACGTTAACATAAAGTGGATGCCTTGCATGTAAACTTCTGTTTCCACGGTTCATGTTCTTATTGTTTCTTTAAAAAACAATAAGGAAGAATTTTGAGCAGTTTTGACAGTCCAACAATAAAATTCAGTTTCTCTTTACATCAATAGATAAGTTCAGTATTTTTCAGTTACAGAAACACTATTCATTTGTAGCTATTTATGGTTTTAGCTTTAAGTTAGTTTTTGAAGGTTTAGTGATTGCAATCTACATCCTGTTGATTAATAGTTTAATAATAATAGATCGATAGGGAGCAGAGGAAATCTCTTTAGGATAATCTTTTCAGTTCAATTAAAACTGCTTTTTCCAGGCGATAGACAAGTAGCATTTCTTGCAAAAATGCTACACATGACATTTGCAACGAAAATATAAAATAGTGGTAGTGAAAAGTTTATAAAATATTTCATTTCAATCAAAATTTACAATTTCATTAACAAATGTTAATAAAAGCCACTATTAGCTATTAATTTTCATTAAAATTACTTAATAAAAATTTTAATTATCTATGTTGATTATAATTTTTGTTTTATGTTTATGGAATTAAAATTTTATATTTTTTTATCCTAAAAATAAAAAATAAAAAATAATATTTAATTATCTTTTTGATTTTGAATTTAAAAATTATAAATTTACAAATTACATAAATCTCTTACATATTAGTTCAGTATTGCTTCAATTTTTTTTATCAATGGCTTAATTTTTAACATTACTTTTATCTTTAATACGTAATTTAAATAGTAAGGACTTTTAATTTATTTAAATCTTCAGTTACAAAAGTTTTAGTTTATTCCAGTTATTCCAGTTATGATTGATATTTTTATTTAATTTTTAAAGTCATTGCGGCCTTACTAACTTATAAACAACTTATTAACTTATTAACAACTGTTAAATGTTTTTTTTTATGTCTATTAAATAAAATAATATTTTTTATTATTTTTAATATTATTTTATTTATTTTTTATTTGTTTTAATAATTGAATAAAATAATATTATTTCAAAATAAAAAATACCGGTATATATAATGTCAAAAGAATCTTAGAAATATTTAAGCTTTATTAAATTATTACAATCACAATTAATAAATTAAAATTTTAAATAGTTAAAAAAATTATAAATAGTTTTAATGTTTGCTTATCCCTCTTGAAGGAGGGGCAAGAAGACAAAGATATGCATCTTTAAATGTCGTGTGGCATAATATAACATTTTAACAAGATTAAGCATTCTGAATCTAACTAGATAATTAATGGGTGATACAATTTAAAGTGCGTAATATACTAATAAATTAAAATATCAGACCAACACCCATAAGCTACTAATAAAAAATATTTTATACATATTAAAATACCCTAACGTTTTCGGAGCGTTCCTTTCACTGCCACAAAAACATTCGTGCATTTTTAGAATGTATAAAATATTTTTTATTAGTAGTTTATGTATATTGACCTGATATTTTAAGTTATTAGGTAATTAATATTTGTATTAATTTTCGTAAATTCCTATTTTCCGGTTTTATCTTTTATATATCTTTCCCCTTAAAAAGAAAAGCAAAAATAAAATTAATATATGAGATAAATTGATCTACGGAATGAACAAATTTCTGATGTTTTCTTACCACTGTGATGTTTTTTCTGTCTGATGTATCGTAAACGCATTCTGCCATTAAGACATCATCCTAAAATAAAAAGATAAATGCTTATGTTCTTTTCAAATCTTAATTATTATTGTTTTGAAAAGTTTTCATCAAGAGTCATATAATAAACATACACCCATCTTTTTTTTTTTACTTATTTTCAGTTCAATGAATGTTTAAAGTTTTTTAATTATAAGAATGTCGATTAAAAAATAAGATTTTGAAAGTCGTGAGGAGAAAAGAGCTAGAAATGTTATAGTAACGATCATAACCAAATAAATTCATATCAATTTCCTTCTAAGCAAAACTGAACCTATTGAAACTGAAGTTTTAAAACAAACGAATGTTTCACTCATTCGATATGATCATATCTTTCTTTTATTTTTATGTTAGAGTTAAAGCCAAATATTATGATATTTTAATTAGTTCCAACATCCTTCAGCACGATCATGTAGTTCGGTCAACTTAATGAAGCATTTATCGCTTCCTTTTAAACTTTTTTTCTAGGATTTCCTCGAAAATTAAAAATAATCGCTAGACCGAATTATGGCGGCTGCATCTGAACCGCTTTGGATCATCTTGTTCGAAAACTTACAGATTCAAGATATTTTAGTCAAAGAGGTATTTCTGCCGCTCGAATTTCTCAAAAGCAATAATTTCTCAAAGACATTTTTTTTTTTATTAGCTATTTGAATTTTCGTGGTGAGAACTCTTAAAAAGGTGTTGGGGAAATGTTTCAATGAAGCAGATAGTGAAAAATATAACCATTTCACGGACCAATCTATTAACTTATTCAGGTATGCTTGGGTGCGAGGTTTTTCTTGCATTTATTTGAGGCTACGCATGCACTTCCTTTCTCTGATGGTTACAGGAAGATGAATGCATAACATCAGGTGCAGATAGATAACGAAACGGTCTCAAGCGATAGCTCTGTCAATTATTTCTTGAAAAACTACTTATTTCACTTCTCCCAGCGGGAAACAATCGAATAATGCATTCCTAGGTTTTCAGCGATTTCTTTTACAGTTTTTTGGAATTCTCTTCAGTTGAAGTCTGTAATCAATTGTTACTAATCGTTTCTTGAACGCGAAGGCCTAATATTTTGAAATCTGAAATCTCCTGCTCGAAATTGTTTGAGCCAATTACAAATTCTGTCCGCACAGTACTTCGGAGTGCTAATGTTGGAAATTGAGTCGTTATTTTTTGTCCATATTTAAATTCATAAAAAGGCCCAACCATTATCAATTTTATGACAATGCAGTTGGGAATAAACTGAAATTTCAATTAATCCATTTAATAACAGTTTTCAGTCACTGAAATGTATATCCATTTGCACGAATCAGTGAAATGTTTATTTCTTACAAAGTGATTTTTGGATATGTTCATAGAAAATGCAGAAATTCTCAAATCGTTAAGTTAAAGGAGTCGTTAATCGAGAATGCGTTTTTTTTTTTTTTTTTTTTTTTTTTTTTAACGTTTATTTTGATATTAAATACTTTAGTAGCTCAGTGGTTTAAAAAAAATATTATAAAGAGAAAAGAAACTAAGTATTCATTCTGAAACAGTATATATCATGATAAGTTGTAATTTTATAATGTTTCATTAATAGCAACGAAAAATTTTATTATCATTTTTAATATACTGCTTCAATATTAATAAATAAATAAATAAATAATGTTAGGAAAATTGAAAAAGATGGAATTTAAACTACATTTGGAAAGTTCCGGAAAAACACCATGGAAAGACTTTAATTTCTATTACTGAATTCTAGCAAATTCTTTTGCAGATTTAAACTGAATCCCGAAATGAAATGTACCAGGCGATATCAATTAAACACTGAAATTATCAACTTAATTCTAGCTTTTGAAGAGTAAGGACTTAATTTTAACTATCGATATTTTCTCTTATGAAAAAAATCAAATGAAAATGTAGATAACCATGAAATTTTCCCTTTCTCTTCACGTATTGATTGTATTAGGCCTAATTTTTCTCAAACAAATTCTTTCTTCTTACCGGATATATCTTTATTTCCTTCCCATAGACAATTGGTTGCTAAACGGAAAGAGGAAACAACTATTAAACCAGGTCTCGTAGACTGTAAAATATGTAAAAATGTTGTAATTTACTAGAAGTAGGGGAGACTGGGGTCAATTGTAACATTTTTCACTAATATTTTTTTTTCAAGAAAATAATTAAGACATATACAGAAATGAAAATTATGTAAGGTTTCTTCAACATTAGGTGAATTTACACAAAATTGACAACTCGTCAAACCGATATAAAAGTTACAAAAAATATGTTTAAATGGATGCATTAGAAGTGTTACATTTAACCCCAAATCGGGGGCAATTGTAACATTAGTAGGGGGCAATTGTAACAGATAGCAGAAGGAAATGTAATTGAGTTAATACAGTATACCAAGGTTACTTTTTGTTTACAATGTTCTGTATTTCAATCATCATAATCAGAATCACAATTTTGGCAGTAATATACTGCTTCACCAGGAGTGCAATCTTCATGTGCCCATTCGGAGCAAGACAGGCACTGAACCCATTTCGTATTGGGTTTGCTGTTTCTGTAATCTTCACAGCACACTAAGCAAAATGTTTCCTCTTCTTCATCTGAGGAATCTATTGCAGCCTTATTAGTCTTAAATCTTCTTGCAGGGTTATTTTGATGAGTCTTTTTTCTTTGACCATCCCTTTGCCTTTCCGTTTTGGCATGTAGATATCCCTACTTGCAGTGCTCTTGATATTGTTGCTTTTGTTTTTGTATATTATAATTATATAATTATAATTACTTCAATAGGCTTTTAAATAAATGTGAGTTGGGTTCATGTAAATAAAATGAGTAGGATAATATTTAAGAATTTTTAATTAATCATGTATTTATATCTTTATTTATTCATCAGGCTTTGCAACGTTTGATTTCATATTACTTTTCCATTTTAAACTGTAATTTAATGTTTATTTAATTGAATTATTTAATTTAATTTTTAAAATGTAGGCCTATCTGTACAGAATATTGGCCTAAAAACAAAAATATAAAGAATGGGCTCAATTGTAACGCTTTACAATTGTCCCCATCAGCAATGTTACAATCATCCCCAACAGCTCAATTCACATGTGGTGTTCAATTATTTAGCACAGGATACAGCCATAGTGTATTTTATGACATAGAAATGTAGCATTTCTATCTGCCTTCTTTATATATAATTGTCACATTTTTATCTCTAATACATTTGGTTGCAGTTGATAATTAGTACGACTAAGGAAACTTACTTTTAGCAGTAAAAACGATGTTTTTGTAATTATCTTCACAACAAATTGAATGGCCGATGTCTTTTTTTGGTGAATCATTCTTGTGTATAAGACGAATCCCCACGCCATTTAACGGGATTGAATGAAAGTTTGCTCAGAGCGCTTGGTACAATTGACCCCTGTTGTAATTGACCCCAGTCTCCCCTATAAAAATACTCTTATAATAATATAAAATCTTTTAATATAAAACTCATGCTTTTTTCAATTTCTCCGGAAGTTAATAGTAAAAAACTAATTTTAAAAATCAATAGCATTTATAAAATAATCACACCAATTCAAATGTGATGTTTTGGAGAAAGTTAATTTTATAAAATTATTGAACTGTTTTAAAGTTTTATCTAAAATTATATGTAGCAAATATATATATATGATAAAAAAAAATGAAAAGTCGAAGCACCTGGGAAGAAAGCGTCGAATTTGAGATAAACATTTTAAGTATTTGGATGAAGAGAATTGGATTTTTTTTTAATATTACCGGTATTTAAAAAAAAAAAAATTGAATTGATTCAAATTTCATCGAGAAAAAATGAATGTTCGTTGAACATTAGTAAGAAGTATTGTTGCATTATTAGTAAGTGCATTGAGCTGCATCTGGTTGTTAGGCATTCTAATTTAAGGCGTGGCATGGAATGTTCTCGTGTAGCAGAACATGCCAAGCTTTTTCAATTGCTGCTACAGATTCTGGATGTTCGATGATGGATGCAATTGATCCATGAAGCATGATCCATGATCCATGATCATACATTGATCCATGATTCATGAAGCCATAGTTCCATGAAGCACAATACGCCGAGTAAGATTCTGAGAGTCCTTAAATGAACCACAAGATGGACACTTCCATTGAACCAAGGGCACCCCTTGATGTTTCTTGACAACTAAACTTTCTTTTTTTGCGTTTCATATATGAAGATAGTTCCATACGGAGTTTCATTCAAATTGAACACTTCCTTAATGGTGCATCGATTTTTTTTTTATCACAGTTTATATGAAAAGATTAGCAAGAAAAAAAATGATTTATTAACTTCTTTTTTTATCTAATAAAACAAATGAGTGTTAAGTTTTTGAAAATATAAATTCAAAATTAGAGTTTCATGATTTTTTTTTTTGAGAAGGCGGGAGCTGGAGACTTCTTTTTTTAAACGAAGATTAAGGAAATTTTCTTACTTGATATTCAAAATCGTAATGTTCGTCCGCTAAAGGCTTGAGTTCAGTTCCATTTCTGAATATATGAAGTCTTAATTTTCTACCTGAGTACGATAAATTTTGATGAAAGTGATTAATGTAAGCTGATAAGTTAATTCATATTTATTATAAAAGTTATTAGTAGATACATGTATTGTTTGAAATGAATTTAGTCGCTAGGATGCTGTAATTTTTTTTTTCATGAGTTTGTCTCTTGGAAAAGATTTAAATATTTTTAAATGAAGAGCGATCAAGCAAAATTTGATCACAATTATAAAACATGGTCAGGTTGAAAGCGTTTGTGTTTTATATTTGTACTAGCCGGGAACCCTTGCATATATAGCATTAAAAAAAAACTACATATATTTAGCAAATTACTATTGAGATCGGAGAATATATGACGTCCCAGCCCGTTGTGGCCTTCTCCACTTAACTCAGGTGTATTGCGGGTTGGCGCCATACACCTGGGATTGCCGCTACACACTTGGGGTTGCCGCCAGGCACTTCATGGTCAGTTTGCCAGATTATTCCCTATCCCGTGGAAACTTCGAAAAATCCGGCCTTATTCCTTGTCTACATCATAAAGGGAACCTCTGTGCAAAATTTCAGCTTTATAGGTCCAAGGGTTTGGGGTGGGCGTTGATGAGTCAGTGAGTGAGTCAGAACTTTTCTTTTTATATATGTAGATTTTCATTAATTTTGTTTTGTTAACCTCATTGATTAGTTCTTTATACATTATATTTGGATCTGCTATTTTCCCCTTTTCAACTCTTATTGTCCGAGATTCGTTCTTTACATGTTATTCCTCGTGTTTCTATATCATGCTTATTTATGAAAATATGATCTATATTTGTTTTCGTATTTCCATGAATTGTACAATTGTTTCTTGTTGTTCCGTAAAGACAATTTTTGAAACCATTATTGCACATAAGTTTTAAGTATTTCTGTACTGCATTGTTTTTATTCATTTTGAAAAGATCTATATTTACGTCGCCAATTAGTATAGTTGGACAGTTCTTTAATACATTTTCATTTTTTATGAATAGATTCTCTAATTCTTCAGTAAACTTACCTTTCTTTGTGTTTGATGGTTTATATATGGCTAAAATGTTAATATTTTGTGTTTGATAACACAAATACATTTTTGATAACGAAACATATTAAGTTTTATTATAAAACTTCATGATAAATAACATGTTTTGTGAAAATTCTTGAATCATTTTCCAAACAAATTTCCTTGCTCCGACATTTTAGCAATTTGTAATTTAACATTTTGCTTACAGAATGACAGACAGAATAACGTTTTTGTAATATACGTTTTCATAATACATAATAATAATAGCCGGGTATCGTCGCTTCGCTCCGGAACCCTTGCATATGTAGCATTAAAAAAACAAACTTTATTTATTTAGCAAATTAATATTGAGATCGTCGGGAAATATACGACTTTCCAGCCCGGATAACTCGGCTTCTCCGGATAACTCGGATGTATTGCGGGTCGGCGTCACACACCGAAAATTCGTTTTTACATGTATCTTGCAAACGCTGAAGCGTTTGTGAATAAGTGATTCATCGTTCGATAGAACTTTCAAATACCAACATTTTCTCAATATAATGTTCTCTTCCATCTTTTACACTTTTCGTTTAAATTGAGAAAAGGTCAAAATTTGACCCTTTAAAAGGCGACCTCTTGGAAACCAAAAACTTTTTTCGAAAGATTTTGTAGGATTTTGTTTGTCTTGAAAAGATCTACATTTTATCCATTTACATGACCAATCTATCTCTTATAGTTTGGTCACAAAATTGGAAAAACGTAAAGTCTTATGACAGACAGAATAACGCTTTTATAATATAAGATTTTAATATAATTCATTTGCATTTTATCCAGTGTGATGGCCTTTATTTCATTTATAGACATATTAAACTCGTTAAATTGCTTAAATAAAGAATGGTAATTTTGCTTTATTATCTTCAATAAGGCAAAAAAGTAAAAAAAGTGAGAATAAAGAAAATGATAGCCTTTGTTGGTGAAACTAATGGAGGATAAACATTCTAATGGATAGACATTCTTTGTATATTAAAGAAGAAGTTTTTTTTTCGAAAACTACAAAAAAACAAACAAAAAAACAAAACAGAATGAGGGTGAGAAGTTTTTATAATACGCTGTTCAAAGCTATTTTTCGACAAATTTACAGTTCTTTGCATTGAAATGACCAAGTTATATGAAACCAAATCCTATTTCAGGTTCTCATTACGCTCTTTAAAAATAAAATTTATTTTTAGGTCCTAGAAGTGTAAGTAATTAATACAAACCTCACTTAATAGGTACAAATGTGTCGCACACTCGAAACATTTTAATTTATTAGGATTTGTTTAAACTCACCTGCCATATGGGCATGAAAAAATATACTAAATACATTGATTCCTTCCGAGGGCACTTTCTGAAATTAAAATATAAAACATAAAATATAAATATTTATTAAGGAGCTTAATAAATAATATATGTATATATATCAGGGTGTTTCCATAGCCCATAGGAAAAGTATATATCAAAAAAAAATATTAGCTACCGGTGCCTTATTATTTAATTACCAGATACAGTAATAATTGATCTGCTTTTAGGCTTCTGAAAGACGCCTTATATCTCCGGTTTGTCTGTCTGTCTGTGGACACATATCCCACAATGCTTCGCAACGGCTTCTGTTAGCTCAGTTGGTTAGAGCGGATTGGTAATAATGCGAAGGTCGTGGGTTCGATCCCCTCATCAACTTAAGTTGTTTTTTTTAAAAATCATTATTAGGAATTCAGTGTATTAACAAGGCTTGAGTGAAAAATGCGATTATTCCATATAAATAGGGGTGGGTAAGATAGCATGGGGTCGCAAACAGACTCGCGTGAGCATTTTCTAGATCACCTTGGCGAAGTCTATTCTAAAGTAAAGGTGACTCTGAAGCCGTTGCGAAGCACTGTGATTGATTTACTAATCATAACCCTGATCCGATGGTTGAGATAATGTATAGAAATGTTTATGACAAAGACACTAGGTTCATCCTCGAGGCATGTGTTATAAACACTTTTAAATGTTTTAACAAATATAAAGGAGTAGAAATTAGCCAAACACTATTAGATAAATTTAAAAACAATTGTAAAAATTTGAAAAAATTCCAATAATTTCAGTGATAATTTGTAAACAAAATCCTTTGTAATAATTTGTAAGAACAAAATCCTTTGTAATAATAATATGGAAGATTCAAATATTATTAATATTATTACCAAACTCATTATTGTAATAATATAGAAGTTTAAAATGTTTGAAATGATGTTAATTGTATATATTATTACCAGATTCGTTACTGTATCTTACGAAAAGTTTTTCCATATATTAAGCCTGATGAAGCAGTTAAAAGATAATAAACTGCGAAATATTGCGAAGATAAAAAGGAGATGTGTTTTGTATCATAGCTGTATTGTTTTTATTTTTCACACTGTCCAAAATATCCGATTCAGTTAGTGTTTCCGAGGTCTCAACTTCAAAATCAAGTGAAAGATAATCATCACTCAGCACATCATTGTTAATTTCTTCTTTTTCCCTCAGCTGTATCCACATTTCTTTCATTTCCTCTAAGGGAATATTAATAATAAAAATATTTCAAGGAGAAAAAAAAATAGATACCATGAAAAAGTTCGTTAAATAGAAAATGCACTTCGCTATTTGGAGATTATTTTACGAAGAAATTAGCAAAATATTCTTGGTTCCAAAGAAAAGTTTGCAAAATAGAGAAATTCGCAAAATAGAGGTTCGTTAAGTAGCCTAGAGCTCCGACTGTAATTCATCTTTTCTACACCTAAACAAGCTCAAGTAATCCTAGAGGGATCAATAGAAATTCTGATTAAATTCCATTCCACCTTTTTCCTCTTTATAAGATTTATTAGGATTCCTATTTATCCTAGTTTCATTAAAAGCAATTTCTTCTCTCTTTGCCTATTCTTTAGCTGACCCAGCTAACCCTCTAGTAACTCCAATTCATATTCAACCTGAATGATATTTTCTATTCGCTATGCTATTCTACGATCTATTCCTCGTAAATTAGGAGGAGTAATTGCTCTGTTAATATCCACTTTAATTCTGTGTTGCTTCCTTTTTCACAAACAAACAAATTTAAAAGTATTGTTCATTATCCTCTCACTTAAATTTCATTTTGAACATCACAGTTCTAATTCTTACATAAATTGGAGCACGAGCAGTAGCACAATCTTATGAGATAACAGGCCAAATCTTCACTGTAATATACTATCTTTGGTACATTTTTATTCCTCTATTTTTAAAAATTTATTAATATCAAGAAAGAATATTCTTGCAAATAGAGCTTAAATCTATCGCATTCTTTGCCGTCTTCATAACTGTATTGTACATCTTTAAATCTAACGCATAATTTCTGCCAAATTAAAATATTTATCTTAATTAACCCTTTAATTTATTTCTCTAAAAATGTATAATCCAAAAATTCTGGTGCTTTCGTACAAATAATTTAATATTTTACCAAAGATAGAAACCGATCTGGCTCAAACCGGTCTGAACTCAATCATGTAGAATTTTAATGGTCGAACAGACCACCACTCTTAGAAGGTATTCTAATCCAACATCGAGGTCGCAACTCTTATTGTCGATATGAACTCAAGTTTTTTTTCTTAACTACTCAATTGACATCCATTTTCTTTTAAAAACTTTCTAACGCAATTAACACAAAACTTTTGCACATAGAACATTTGAGCATAGAAGTATTTGTTTTTATGGCTTCAAATTTTTTTGTTAAGTTATCCTTTAGCGCCTGTATCGTTCTAGAACGATTAATAACTGATTTAAAGTGTCTACAAAGGAAGTAAATCTAAAGGTGTGAGATCTGGAGATTGGACCGCCATTCAATTGGTCTACGTCATCCAATCCATTTCCCTCAAATTAGAAATTCGCTAATAGCGGCTGCAAAATGTGGCGGAGCCCCAACCTGCTGAAACTACATACGTCTTCGATACTATTTCATACAATTGAAGTGTAAGGAAGTTTGTTAACCTATGCAGATGTTGAAAAATTGAATGGCCGTCCATATCTCCAGATCTTACACCTTTAGATTTGCTTCCTTTGGAGACACCTTAAATCAGTTGTTAACCGTCCTTTAACAATAAAACGCTAAAGGATAGCATAACAATAAAATGAAGCAATTAAAACAAATACTTCCATGCTCAGAAATGTGCAAAGATTTTATGTTAATCGCGTTAGAAAATGTTTAGAAGAAAATGGATGTCAATTTGAACACATATTGTAACTGATGAATTGAATAATAAAATACCTAATTTTTTTTTTATACTTATCCTATGGGACCAGACTTTTGGGTTACCTTGCAATATACATCGAGGAATGAATTTCTTAAAAAAACAATAACTGAAGCTTTACACTTAATTTATGCTTTCCTTTAAATCTTTTCTTGTACAATATTATTACCGAATTATTAATTCTATGTTGAATTTGAAAATAAGTTTACATTTACTTACTTGTTTCAAACATTCAGGCTCACAGAGTGCAGTAGTGGAGAAATTTGTTTGTCGTGGAGGAATAATCTGCCAAGGGGTAACATTATAACCTACAGCTAAAATTCCTGCGTCATATTTTATAGGTTGATCTGTAATATAGAATCTTATTCCTGATGCATCACTTTTACCAACTGAAATAGAAAAAAAATATGAGATATCTTCAAGTGAAATAAAGAATTTTAAAATAATTATAGACTACTAGATTTTAATTTTACATAATAAGTTATAGCAAATACGGAATATTTCAATCTGATAAAATAAATATATTTAAAAATCAATAAATGCCACTGATATCTTTTATTGTTCAACTAGAATTTGCCGAAAATTAAAATTTTATTTATTTCCTTCAAATTCTAACATAAACAGTTTGTAGATAATACTACTGCTAATAATACACAATTTTAAGATAATGATGGAAATGGATACTTAAAAACCGTTTAACGTGTGTATCATCAATAAAAATGAAATAAAAAGCCAACACGAACATTAAAAAGATTGAAAACACTTTAAAACACGACTTGTTTCGTCCGGTCGTGGCCGGACACTTACAAGTCAGATATGCACAAGGAACTCAAACAACTTAAATAGATTACAATAAACAGACACATCAATGAGACGATAGCAAGAAGGATGATATCACCAAGTAGTTGAGCGTCAGCTGGAAAACGGAATTGTAACATCATCACGGACGGAGCAAACGTCACAGCTGCCTGAACGCACTTCACTTCCTCACGAATAACGTGGTAGCTGGCGAATGAACCCTGACAATAATACGTGTAGACAATACTGTAAAAAAAAAAAAATCTTTATCCAAGAAAACGTATAAAATAAAACTGGTTTGTAACTTTATTCTTTTCTTTTGTTTTGAAACCATATTGATAAATAGATCTAACAGCAATACAATTGTTATAATCGTGACGATTCGTTAAAGTAAAAATGGACTTCTTACATTTTCGTAGAAAGTGCCGAGATTCGTAAACGAGGATAATGGGATATTCAAAATCTTTGCAATGTTTAGTATCTCTTATATGAACGGCCGTTAGATAATTGTAATCATTTAAATGAATCGCGGACATCTGCTGGCCAACCAGAGATCTTATGGATTGGCGGGTCTCACCTATATAAATGCAACTAGCATTAATGTATTTCAATGCGTAAACCACAGCTTAGGATTATCGAGCTGTGCCTTATCCCTAGAATTAATCAGAGACCAGAGTACCAATTATAGGAGAAGCTAAAACAATACTGTAAGCGAGCAACATCTTGTAAAGCACTGGAAAAAGAGCTAAGGAATAGAAACAAAAATTTGATCTGATTTATTTAATGTAAGGAGTCCATTTTTATTTTAACGAATCATCATGCTTATAAAGATTGTATTGCTATTAGATCTGTTTATCAATATGGCTTCAAAAACAAACAAAAAAAAAAGAATAAAGTTACAAACCAGTTTTAATTTACGCGTTTTCATGGGGAACGGATTTTTTTTAACAGGTTTATCTACACACATTATTGTCAGGGTTCATTTTGCAGCTACTATGTTCATTCGTGAGGAAGTGAAGTGCGTTCAGGCAGCTGTGACGTTTGTTCCGGTCCATGATGATGGTACAATTCCGTGTTCCGGATGGCGCTCAACTACTTGGTGATGTCATCCGTCTTGTTGTCATCTCATTGATGTTCCTGTTTATTGTAATCTATTTAAGTCGTTTGAGTTCCTTGTGCATGTCTCACTTGTAAATATCCGACCACGACCGGGCAAAACATGTGTTTTAAAGTGTTTTCAAATTTTTTAATGTGTATGTTCAAAGCCATTTCATTTTTAAAATGGAAATGGAGATTTGAAGTGTGATTATCATAGGAGAGATCAAGCACTCATAGACAAACATGCTGATCTGGTTTGGAACGAAGATGGAAAGGAAGAACAATGCGTATATTTCATCTACAGTAACAACTGTCAATCAATTCAGAGGACTATAGTTAACCTTTGCAGGAAGTGAGCATGAGTTCCAAAGTAACTTGTGATGCCTTCCTCTAAGCGACAAAAGGAAAAGCTGCATAGATTGATAAGGTCTTCAGTGTCTGCATAGGTCGCAGTCGTCTAATAGCGGAATCAATTATTGAAAGGCGTATCTCTACAATATTGGCATATTAATATGATAAGCAATTTCTTATGACTTAAGACGTATGCAAGGAAAGGCCGAGGGAACCGTAGTCTTGCCCCCCCCCCCCCGTCACTAACCCCGAAATCATATAAAGTTGTAACTGTAGGTTGGCCAGCCTTGTTCACAGATCTAGATCTTCTTGAACACATTCAGAATAGCCTTAGCAGACACCTAGTTAGCAGCTCTATAGAAACGGAACAAAACAAAAGAATGGAATATCGAAAATAATGCATTTAGTTAGTATTTTGTAGATATTATTATTAGCAGCTATTTTTAGTACTAATATCTGCATCAAATACATCTACACCATACTGAAAAGCTATTCTGTGAAGTAAATCAATTTCATTGATAATGGCTACGTTTCCTGGGTTAAATGTTGAAGCAGATGTTCCAAGAAAAAAAAAATCATTTGAGAGTAAAGCATCTAAATATTTGAAAGAACGACTTTCTATGATTTCTATCATGATATCCTGAATTCCTAAAAATAATTTCTAATTGACTTATTTTTAAAATGCATGCTTTCCTCTTCCATTTGTTCATCATCTCATTTTGAAGACATGCAGATGCTGCATTTAATAAGCACAAATAAAAGCCCTAAATCCCAAAATTAGTTTTTTGTTTGCTTTTATTATTTCCTTTATTTTAATGAATTCTATGTAATTTTTATTAAACAAGTATATTTGTGAGTGTGAAAACAAACTAATAAACAAACCCCAATTGCTTAGTTATAAAGCTAGAATTTTAAGATAGATAAAAAAAAAAGGAATAGTATTGTATATTGTTGAATTGATTAACGAATTATGTCAGTTTTTACTTCGTTAACTTTATCTCCTTTTTTTTTTATTCAGAATATTTAAATTAACAGTAAACTATCCTATCTTTTGTAAATTTTTAAAATATTTCTTATATTTCTTTCTTTAATTTTTTTCCAATAGGTATTTAAAGTTAAAGTGTCCCGCTATAGGCCTATGCAGGTCCTTGGGTTCGCGGGAGGTAAGGCTCCCAGCGCTTCATGACCAACGGGACTAAGTTGAGGTTGGGTGATCAACTCGACGCCCGCCCGCCTGTAACTCCCGTGAAATAAACCCGGTACCCATTCAACAGAAGGCTAGGTAGATCCTAGGACCCGTTTGGAGGAGAATGGAGCGTGGAGAAATCCCCGCTCTCCGCCGAAGGCGGGGATCAAACACGCCACGTCCAATCCGCAGCCAAGCACTTTTACCCACTCAGCTATCGGGTCCACCAATAGGTATTTATGAACTTAAATAATTATTTTTTTCTACTTTGTATCAGATAGGTAGGAATTTTGATGTAATATAGTAATTTTACCTCCATCTTTGTTCTGGATGTTGTAATGAGCTTCTAACAAATAGTAATTGTTTTCATCAGGACTTCCAAAAGGAAAACCAGCATATGGAGGGAAAAATTCACCCTGAAAAGAATAGATTATAAAGGTTTGAAATGGAAACTAACTTTATTGACAGAAATATTGGGTTTTTAAAAAGTATATTCTTAAATATCATGTCAGTGTAAACTTTAAGGATTTTATTTAAAAAAAAAGTATTTATGGCTTAAAAAATGAAATTACTATGTAGTTTCAGTACATTTAATCAAGACAGTGCACAATTAATACCTTATATTTTTAATATAATGACTAAAAGTTTTTATAAGGACAGTATAAATTTGATGAAAAATGAAATTTAGCTGATTTTTTTTTTAATGGAAAACAAAAATACAGTGTTACGAATTCGTTCCAGAACTCGGTTCGTAACTTGAAACGTTCGTAACCCGAAACATTGACATCAATGAAATAGAGACGACCCGTTTCAAAATGAAAGAATCGTTCCTTTTTATTAACATCCGGTCGTTTACCTGACTAAATGCAAAGAATACGTGTACTTCACGTATTAAATAAAGAGAAAGAAAACAAACAAATAAATTGAATGGGTTTTTTTTTTTGAAATTGCGAAATATACAATGGAAATATTGATATATCGCGATAGCGGTAATTAGAATTCGTCTTGTTTACGTCAGAAAAAGCATCATATGAGCGCGGAGAGATACTTTCAGATGCTAGGTGAGACGCCTTTGATGTGATTTGGCTCCGTAACTGTTCCTGTATTATCAGGTAAGATTTGCCCGGACTGTAGGCTAGCGCTAAGCGATGTCGGTACTGCGTGGCCTTCGTTTGTACTGTAAGCGATCGTTTGTCTCCAACGTTAAACCTTGCTCTCTCTCTCACCTTCGTTCGTAACCACTGTTCGTTACCCGAGACAAAAATTTTTCGAAGTTGTTGTTCGTAACTCGAAATGTTCGTGACCTGAGTCGTTCGTAACGAGGTTTGACTGTATAGGAATTCAAGGACGAAAAAAAAATAAACTAAGAAAGAAAAAGTGAATGTTACTTTGTGTTAAAGCATAAATTTAAGGGCGATCCATAAAAGTAATAAAATTAAAAATAATAATAAAAAAAAGAAGTACATTAACGATGGGAAAAAAAGGTTAGGAAAAAATTTAAAAGAACGTTATGAAAACAAGAAAAAAAATCCACGCGGACATTGAGGAAAAAAAAGATTAAGAGAAGAAGAAAGGGGGGAAAAAATAGATACACGGATTCGATCCGACATCATTCAGCATATGAGTCCGAGAACTTACCGATCATGCTGTAATTGAAATGAGGCGATTGCATTTCTGACATTTAAGCTAATAGCTGAAATCCAATGAATGCAATGCCAATCCAATATCTCGAACAAGGGTTGGGAGTTGGCCCCTGAAAATACTCTATTCCTATACTTTTTGGGCCTCTGAACACGATGGTGAAATCCGTTTGTCGATCCGACCTTCCGTTCGAGAGTTGTTAGGGGAGGACAGACACGGACAGACGGACATGACAATCAGCTCCCAAATGTGTTGCTAAAAATTGAATTACGCTAATACAGCGCTTCTAAACCAATTTTCAGATTTCTTAGATCTGAAAAGGGAAGAAAAATCTATAAAATGCACAAATTCGTTAGAATTGTTTGCTTTTAACGCATTGAGCCATCATCGATAGCAATCTGGGACAGCTGTTTCGTCCTTCTTAGGACTCATCAGCCAGATTTAGCTTCGATGATGGAGCTCGGAATGCGTCGGTACCTATGATCCCGTCTTCCGCACCCGGAAGTGGGACCCGGTTGAAAGCAAATAACTAAAGAAAAAGCGCAATGCACATTAAACCTTCTCTATTATTTCTTAGATCTAGTACAGGAATCAGCAACTTATGGTTTCCACTTAGGGCTCTTTCTAGCGATGACCTCGGTTCTCAGCATCATACTTTCTCTGCCTCAATGATCTGATTTTGTTTTGCTCTGTTTATAATTCTTTTTTTTTTGGTTGCTTGGGCTGCGGTTTTTGGTACATTCGATTTTTTATTTTTAATTTTGACTCTTCACAACAAAATACTGTAGTTGCCTGTAGTATTAATGTGCATTCATCTAGATTTTTATCAAATTTTTAATTTTTATATTAATATTTTTGTATTTTTATATTAATTTTTAATTTTCACTGAGTTTTAGAGAATAGCTAATATTTTTTTAACAGAAACCGAATTTACTTACGTCGGCTCCTAAAGCCCAGGCGACTACTGCATTGATACAAGGCATTCTGTAATTAATATTCTGGGGACTATTACAATCAAAGCCTTTACTTGGTAATTCTTCATAGAGATCATCATAACCCTTGCCTGGACACTGATATATTACCAAATGATGGAGATAATCTTTACCTCCATTCTCGAACTTAGGTTCATACTGAAAAATAAAAATATCAAAATTAGTATCATCAGTGTCATAATTTTTAAAAGTTAATTCTTTTAATGCAGGTTTAAAAAAGAAAAAGCAGTGAAGCGACACTGTAGTAAATTAAAGTATAAGGCATTTATTTATAATTAAGAAGGCATTTATTTGTAGTTAAGACCTTCAAATTATATGTAATAAAAAGCTTCCTTAGGATCTCTAATGAAAATAAAATGTAGCATCTTTTTTATGTAAAATCTCCTCCATTCTCTACGTTAAAATAATTTCTACAAAACAAATATTTTAACAATTCTTTACATATTCGTAAATAAATATTTCTGCAATGCCTCTTACCATATTAAAACATATAATTAATTCTTTACATTCTCGAATTTTCGAAGCAATTCCTATTTTTAACAAAAAACAAACAAACTGAAAACTGAAAAGTTTACAGATAATAGTTATAGAATCACATAATGAAATAAATATGAAAAATCACTTAAAAATAGCCTCAACCAATAATACTATTTGCTATTAACCAGTTTATGTAAAAAAAAAAAAAGAAAAAGCAAATAAATGTAACGTAGACTTCTGATACACGTACTGTCTGTTTAACTACTACAATAAAAGTACTTTAAATTTTAATTAAGGGGAAATGGAAGATATGACAATTTTCCTATATTTCTTGATACAAGGTATGAAGGCGATGCTGTAACTTCATTTGAGAACTACTTTGATGAAGTATTACCCTCATTAACATAAAAAACGACGCCCCTAGAAGGAGTTGTCCGATGGAGACAAAAATTGGTGGAGAGGAAGATTATGTACAGAATAGAAAATGATTAAAATTTCAGACAAATTGAATGATTTATTTCAGAGTTACCGAGTTACAAAGTAACGAGCTCAATAAGGTGTTGACCCACCTCTACCCTCAATGCAAGCTGCCACACGACGTGGCATAGAGTGATAAAGCTCCCTGATGGTCTCCTGCGGAATTTCTTGCCAAATTTGCTCCAATTGTCGGGCTAGGTCATCATTCCCTGGTGGATTCAGTCGCCTTCCCATCATATCCCAGACATGCTCGATTGGGGAGAGATCTGGGGATCTGGCTGGCCAAGGAAGTGTTTCACAAGCTGCAAGACAGATCATAGCAACATGTGTTGTTATGCAAAACCACTGCGATGATGTTTTCACTTTATTGATTGAAGAAAGGATTACATTTGGTTTTGATAGTTCATGACTAGAAGGCAATATTGTATGTGAAGTAGCAACTCTGTCATATTTCCCACACTTCATGCGAATTTGTGTTAGGTAGACATGTATAGCAGTTTTATGATTTTGGAAACTTTTATAATCACTATTTAGCTTAATATAAGTTTTTTGGAACTTCTTCATCGTTGGTGCAGATATTAAAAATCTCTTGAAGCAAACAACAAATCTGAAATTAATATTTATTATTATTATATCGAAAAAAGTTTCAAACCATGGGTTTCCCTAGCTAAGATAATATGGCTGTCAGGACCAAAACACATATTGTCAAGTGTAAAAAAAAAAAAAAAAAAGTTTGAAAGAATAGATATTATTATTATTATTATGTTTGTATGTTTCAAACCTTGGGTTTCCCCAGCAAAAATAATATGGCGGGTCAAGGACCAAAGCACATATTGCCAAGTGTAAAGACGTGTGAAATAATGATTAGGGATGTGTGGTTGTGTCCATAAATTTCCTAACTATGCGTGTTATGTTGAGTAGGCTACTATAGCCTTCTGCAGTCGTGCATAACTGTTTTTGTGAAGTCCTACTGTGCTGAGACTGTGGTGCAAAGTGTGAGGCACCAGACCAGTGGCGGACAAGACGATGGGTACAACACGTACTCGGTCCTGCCTCCACTGCTTCTTTATTATTATTATTATTATTATTATTTAGAATCCATACACAAACTTCTTCAAATTATTTATTAAAATAAGAAATAATATATATTGCAAATTTTCTGAAAATTTCCTTATTCCTTTTTCAAGCTGTTTATAAATGAAGACTAAAATAACAAAAGAGAAATATGATATGACACATTACCGATTAAAACAAATAAACTCACATCTCAAAAATGGAATAATATCTTTGTATTTGAATAACTAAACTATATTGATAAAAAACATTTAACAAACCAAAAAAAAAAATAATCATGAAGTCATTAAGCATAATTAATAAACTAATTCTTCGAATACAATAGATTTTGATGAACGCAAATAATCTTTTGTCAAACCATTAGCTAGAAAAATACTCTGGTTATTAACAAGCTTTCATTGTTTTTTTCTTTTTTTACTATCTTTTTCATAAGGCATTTTTTTTTTTACATTAGTAGCCATTAAAAAGACCTTTACCTATACAATGTTCTACTATTTCCGATCTCTCTGTGAGCTTGTATTTTACATAATAAGCATGTTCTTTCATCCGATCCCTTATTGTTCTTTTTGTCTCCCCCAAATATAAGTGTCACAATTAGCGCAATCAATTCTGTAAATCAGTCCCATCTATTGCCTAAACACGCTTATTAATTTTGGAACATAAGATATTTTTAAATTTATTATTATAAGTATAAGTTACTAAGTAATCTTATTTATTACAAATTCTAAGGTTCCACATTAAAATGAAGAGTATTGAACTAAGAAGGAGTTATGATATTATTATTTGTTGTTTGGATTATTTTATACTTACTGCTCATTTTTATAAACATTTGACCTTTCAGTGAAATTGAACCAATTAACACATCTCCTTTAAAACTGATCAAAATAAATCATTGGTTTCCAAAGAAAAACTATAAATTTACTTACACCGACAAGATGTTGCTTCTTCCTTTTTGAAACTTGAGAAATACTACACCAATAAAGTGTTGTTGTGTTGGCAGGAATAGTTAGCTGTAATTTTTTAAAAATAATTTTTATTAAATAATAGCTTATGAAAAGATAATATCATATTTACAGCATCATTTAAAGTTTTTCGAATAATAAGAGATAAGAAGACAAAACATTTTAAAACAATTTATGTTTTAAATTACTGAAAACATAATATTTATTTACAAATTAGATTTTCATACAAAATTTAAAAAGTTAAAAAGTTTTAACACATTAAAAAAATACAGAGGGACCGGTTCCGCCATTGAGACCAGGCTTTTTCGACTGACAATTACAAAAAATACATGTGCATATATCAAAACATAAACCAATGAAATTAAATTAAAATATTGAATTATTTGTGCTAATGAAGTGTTGGATTGGGTTGGCCAATAGAGAAACGTCTACATCGGATGCTCCGGTGACGTCATGATATCTTCAATTTCTCGGGTGGCTGGATGAGGTTTTGAACGAGGCAATGTTGACTGCTTGGAGTTCTGAACATTGCCCCATTCAGAAACTCATCCAGTCACCCCGAGAACTTGAAGATATCATGAATGTCAAGATATCATGAGCATCCGATGTAGACGTTTCTCCATTGGCCAACCCAATCCAACACAAATAATTCAATATATTAATTTAATTTCATTGATTTATGTTTTGTTATAAGCACATGTATCTTTCGAAACTGTCAGTCGAAAAAGCCTGGTCGCAATGGCGACACTGGTCCCTCTGTATTTTTTTAATGTGTTAAAACTTTTTAGCTTTTTAAATTTTGAGTGTAGTCTACTTTGTATGTTCAAATGCACAAGTTAAAATTTCATTCAATAATATTTATTTATTTTTTAATATTTATTATTGTTTTATTTCAATAATTTAAAATATAAGTTATTAACATAGTAGTCTGATTGGCGAGAAAAATTATCATTATGAAAGCAGAAAATTAGAAATTTCTTGGGTTTACATCTTTGTTGTGATTGAATACTTGCGATATTCATCATTGAGTTGAATAATATTCTAGTAATAAAATATCTGGAAGCAATGGAGATAGGATTCCACATCTAGCTTTCCTACTACTGTTACGAATACGATAATAGTAATGCATCTGCTGAGATGTTTCTTATACGCTGAGATGTTTGTTCTATCTAAAGATTCAATGCATTCTTTTCTTGAAAGCCTCTTAGTATTGCATAATCTATGCTCTCATGATATTCATAGTCCATTTTCTTTTCTGAGTCGGTGAGATCTCCATTTCCTCATTTATGTCTGTCGATCTTTCCATGTTTTGCAAATGTTCATATCATATTACTTTTCTTTTTATTGACTGTGCAATTGTGAGTCTCTTGTACAGATTCTATCTTTCGGATATGAAAATTAGGACATTGCTTTATTGTGCCTTCCAAAAGATGTCTTTCGCTCTGGAACTCTCAAGACTGCTCTTAGAGCTTGTAACTCATCATTCTGTCTTTTAAATTCCAATTTCATTTGTAGTTATGTTATCTTTAAGTTCGTCTTCATTTCACACAATCAAAATTCTTGGAAGGTCTAAGTTTTCGACTCACAGGTTTTTGGCATCTGAGCATTCATGCATTAGAATGATTTTGGTTAATGATGTCATGGATTTTTTTCTTATCCTTAGTTTTACTCTGTAATACCATTGACCCTCCTAAATTTAAAAACAATATCTTAATAATAGCTTTATTGTTAACCATTAAGAATATTTATTTGTGTGCTTAAATAAATTGTATTTATGACTATTTCAATTTAGTTTGTCATTTAAAATCTTTATTTATCTTACGCTAAATTTCATTGTGGCTTATTAAATATGGTTTATTAAATATTTCTATTTTTTGATGTTTATCAGAGATCCCTATGATCTCTGAGAGCATAGCCTTTATTTTTTTCTGTGTTCCATGTTCCGGAGCAAATCTAACTGACTGAAGTTTTACCTGCTGGCCTTAAATGTGGCCACAGTACGGCCGAGCCAAAGACTCACTTCCGGTCGGACGAATCATGGTCCGAGGAACTGAACTCTAGGTTTTTTTGTTTTTTCTGTGACAGACTCAATGTCTTTATCAACTTTAACAACGGTTGTTTCATAACGTTAGTGAATTCCTTGATCTGCGTGTAAGCCGGTGACTGGATTCCAATTGTTCGGCCGTCAAAGGAGACCAGCCCCGACTTCCCATTGTGCTACGACGGCATCATTACTTAATCAAGCGGACTTTGGAATATTACAGTGGCGAAATGAACGGTGAGGACTCAGGGGTAGTTGAACTGATCCGAAGGAGATCGACCGACTTTTTCACTACCGTCTACCCGCTCAACTTTTTTTTTCTATCACGCAGCCATCATTTGAGTCTGTATGGCTAGTGAGAGGAAGCATCCGCTGATTGGATTTGAAACTGGCGCCGAAATTCAGTGCTATGCATCTTAGTGGTTGGTTCTGAATGGGCGCCCCAACATGTCGGTAGAGAACTCATCAACTGATTAACTCTTGATCAGTTCATCAAGAACTGTTTTTGATTACTATCGGCCAAACGAAACAACGACTTTGACCTTGAAATGCACCTATGATCTCTTAAGCATTCCAGGACTTAAGTTCGTCGAGGGAAACTATTGACAAAGGTTTGCCTCGCTTGAGAGTCGCCAATCAGAAGCCATAAACTTTCCCGCCATAAACACTGACATATACAATCGATTCAAATTCTACTATTGTGACATCTGGTGGCCACGGTCGTTCTTTGGTTTGGCGGACTTTAATAAAGTAGAAGCCGTAGAAGTTCTACGGTTGGAAATATAGTTCTCCTAATCGTAATTAAGTGACAATTCTTTTAATCACCATTTAAGTGAAAAATTAAGTTAAATTGAAGCAAAACGCAAACAAACAAACAAACAAAAAAACCTGTTAAAGTGAACATCTTCCTATTAGACTTCGATGTGAACGGATTCAACCACTTTCTTGTTGTAGGAGGATGCAATAACAGGAGGCGTCAATTTTTTATGAAATTACTTTTAACAAAAATCAACATGCTCATGCACGCCTCCACAAGAGGGCCTTTAATTTGATACCACATTTACCTCTATATCTCTTGTGATTTTCGAGAAAAAGGGTTTACAGACTTCTTCCTTCATATATATGTATAGACATATACATATACCTATACATATATATAAAAGAAAAGTCGATTTTTTCCGACCCTATCTCCTCCGAAAAAAATAAGCTACAGAAATACAAGTAAGGTGGCAAATGTTAGGTACAGTATTGAGGATGTTCACATTTTCATTTTTAACTATGCGGGTCAACCGAAAGTCACGGGATTTACGGTCAAGCATGGGCTCTCGGGGGCTCTGGGGGGTTGTGAGAAAGCGGTCACGGTCACGGGTGATGAGAAAATTATCTCAGAATCCAAGATCTCGTGATCGCAGGTTTGCAAGTTCTTATTTAAATAAAATTTCTAGCTAAAAAGATTTGCCAGTATTTGACAGTTCAGCTTATCTTAATCTCAAAGTATTATTTATTGCCTACTTACTTTGTATTCAATTTGATAGTATTTTTATTGCTGCAGCAAAGTTTGAAAGGATTTTAGCTTTAAATAATTGAACAGTAAATCTCAACTGTAGCTTTCTTTGTAGTTGCTCGCTGTCAGATTTCCTCATTTTAAGCGCATACAGTTTTTTTTATTCTTCTTTTTTACAGGATAAAATTTTAGCATGTAAAGTTTTTATGATAATTTTCGGTTATTGTATTTTTTTTTCTTTCTTTGCCCCAAATCCTTCCCCGTCTACTTGAGATTAGCTACCTAAAAGATATTTAATTACATTACTATCAAATAGTATATGTAATTGTATTTTGCCAATCAAAGAGAGTATTTAATCTGATCTATTACTTATTCACTGTTTCGTGTATCTTACAAAGTAATTGTATAACACATCGCGTAGCATTACTCAACGAGAATTAAGACTAGGCTTAGTTTAACTAAAGATTATTACATCAGTATTTAGCTACAGTTTGATTGCATTTTTTGTTGTTGTTATTTATACTTGGTCGAATTGATGTATAGTATTTCATGAGCCCAGCATACATCTTTTCGAGAACTATCCTACCTTTCCACTGCTATCCTTTTTTTTATTTTTTTTATTGTAAGTAATTTTCTAGGATGCTTTAATTTTGATACTTTAAGACTCTTCCTTCTTTTGAATTATTTTTGCTCTGCTCTCAGAAAACGATGACAATAATTAACTGCAATGACAGCTATAAAATTTGCAAAATGCTTGTCCTTGGTTACGAGATTCCTTGTTTTGTAATGATTTTGAATGCTCACATTTACTTACATTTTTCGAAACAACATCGAACGCTTTCAGATATTCATCTGGAAGTCTTGGATATACTTGATTTATCAATCGCTCTGATTTTGTGCCTCTGTTTTCTTCGTGATATTTAGGTCCTTCTTTTGTCATATTAGCAGGATCTTCATTATTAAAAGCCCATATCAAGGGATGGGTATCTGTCTGAAATGAGAAAAATAATCCTTGTCATTAATTTTGATTACATTTGTTATTTGATTCATTAGCAATGAAATACAGAAACATATGAAGCAGAGCATTTGCATGATATACAGATACTTGAATATATTTGAGAGATGAAATTATATAGTGCCATTTCAACAGATTTTTAAGATTAAGCGTATAGTTGAGTTTAGATAAATAAAAAATCACTCAATTGGAAACACAAATTGAACATCTGGAAAACATGTCAAGGAAAAACAATTTAGAGGTGATTGGACTCAAGGAACCCCCAAATGAAAACATAACAGACACTATCAGCAGGCTAACCAACGCCTTACATCTTAAAGACCAATGGGACAACATCGTTGCTGTTCACAGGTATCAATCCTATAATAAGACCAAAGTTAGGCCTATAATTATTAAATTCACCAATCAAAAAACCAAAACATTATGGGTTGATAGCATCAAAAAAAAGAAAATCCTGAACAATGATGATATCTTTAACAATCAGGATCAGAGCAAAATCTATCTGAATGATAATTTATCATTAAAAAAGAAAGAACTCCTCTGGAAAACGAAAATGTTTTCAAAAGAAAATAATTACAGATTTGCATGGACCAAAAATCATAATATTTTCTTGAGGAAAGATGAAAACTCAAGAATTATCAAAATTGAAAAAGAAGAAGACCTCAACAAATTGTAAAATCACTATCCTGCAGAATAGAATTATTTATGTCAAAAATAAGAAAAAAATGGAAGATCACACCACCAGGGGAGTTCTCTTCAACTACGAAAATTTAAACGAATGGCAATATAATAATGAAACTCGAACTTCTCAAATGAAGTCCGAAAACATATTATTCTTAAATATCAGAAGCCTCAAAACAAATTTCAATTATTTTATAAGTCACATTAACAATGTAAATAGTTTCGAAGCAATAATTCTAGTAGAAGTAAACATAAAAGAAGAAGAAATTTCTTATTATACCCTTCCAAATTATTATATTTTACATAAATTAAGGAAAAATACAAGGGGGGGTGGTATAATGATATATTTCAAAAAACACTACAATGTTGAGACTTTAAATATAAACACGATTACTTTCGAAAATATAACCTGCACACTAAAAAATAACCTAAATAAAAACCAAAATGCATTTAATAATAAAAATCTTACAATTTTAGCAGTTTACAAACCACCGCATACTAATAAGCCACAATTTCTAGATGAACTAAATAAAACCCTAAAAGAAATAACGGATAAATCAAATTTGAGTAAAGATCTCATAGTTGTCGGAGATATGAATATTGACATTCTAAAGCAAGATTCACTTACACTACAATACTTGGAAACCTATTTATCATTTGGCCTCAAAAATTATATCTACGAAATAACTAGAAATGTAACAACGGCAAAAAATACCTCCGCCACTTGTATAGACCATTGTTTTGCAAAAATTCACAACGCCACTTTAACTGGAAACATAATTAGAATCGATATATCTGACCACTATCCACTCATAATAGAATATCACACCCTCAACGAGCAGACCATTAACTCAAAACATAAAAACAACAACAAAAGAAACACAAAAATGGACGAAAGCTACTTTAAAGAGCATACTACAAAACTTATAACAAACATAAAAAATACCATAGAAACTGACCCAAACAAAATCATAAGTAAACTAATCAACATTACCAATAAAGCCAGATTATATACATATAAAACAATAAAAAATAAAAAAGCCGTAAATGACATAGAAAGTAGAAGAAACAATGATAAACATAACTCATACAAACAACAGTGGATGACAGACGATATATATAGACACATAAAAGAAAAAGATGAATTATTTAAAAAATACAAAAATA
The DNA here is from genome assembly GCA_023159025.1 of Thereuonema tuberculata. Classification (NCBI taxonomy): domain Eukaryota; kingdom Metazoa; phylum Arthropoda; class Chilopoda; order Scutigeromorpha; family Scutigeridae; genus Thereuonema; species Thereuonema tuberculata. The sequence continues at coordinate 27,153,591 of JAFIDM010001028.1, read as the reverse complement.
ACAGGACCAACACAAAATACGAAGAACAGTACAAAAAGAAAAGAAATTGGGTAAAAAATATTATAAACAAAACCAAAAACAATCATTATCATAAAACATTAAATATTAATAACAACAGTACTGCAAAAATTTGGACTGTTATCAATTCAGAAATAAATCAAAAAAACAAATCAAAAGACAACACACAAATCGATAGATTCATACAAAAGCATGGTATAAAACAGCAAATGATAAACTAAGTAAAACGTTCAGACTGAAAAATATCAATGAAAATTGTAATTGCGATTTCAAGGAGCACAGAGATAACACAAGCAGTCAACTTCAATCGATGGCATTCTTTCCACCAAATATAAGCGAAGTAATTAGTTTAATTGACATTATGAAAACCAAAAATTCAGTGGGAATTGATAATATTAAGACAAAAGATATAAAGGAACATAAGGAGATTTTTGCAGAATTAATAAGTGAGCTGTTTAAAATCATGTTCAATTCGAGTATTTATCCATCAGCATGGAAAATTGCCAAAATCATTCCCATTTATAAAAAGGGTAAAGCAGATATCGCAGAAAATTATAGACCTATTTCAATTCTATCAAACGTTTCAAAAATAATAGAATCCTATCTATCAAAAACAATTTTTAACTATGTAATAAATTACAACATACTAAAAAAAGAACAATATGCCTATCAAAGAAATTCGAGCACTATCAACCTTCTAAATAACTTTAATGAAACTATAAATCATAATCTTAATAAAAGCCTATATAATTTAGTAATTTTCATTGACTTCAGTAAAGCTTTCGATCGCGTAAATCACAATATCTTAATAAAGAAATTGCATAATTTAGGAATAAGAGGCAAAATCAATAAATTGATAGAAAACTATTTAAAAAACAGAAAATTCAGAATAAAATTAAACACAAAACAAAGTAAGATCTACAACATTAAGTCTGGCATTCCACAAGGTTCCAATCTTGGACCTCTTCTATTTATTCTATATTTAAATTCCCTCTTTTCAGAACTACAAACATCAACGGCCTAT
>JAFIDM010001028.1:27117098-27127549 GCA_023159025.1 Thereuonema tuberculata | reverse complement strand
AACAGTTAAATAATATTAATAAGATTGTTTTAAAAATCTTTAATTACTGTATGTATATGTTCATTTTAAAAATAAATCTAATTTGGAAAAAATATTTCCGTTCGAACAAATTGCCTATCGAATATTTTTCCGTTCGAACAAATTACCGTTCGAACAAATTACCGTTCGAACAAGTTACCGTTCGAACAAATTACCTCGAACAAATTACTGTCGAACAAATTTCTTTCGAACAAATTTCCGGGAGCCATAAAAGAGAGCTGGAAATGAATGAAACTAGGATATTTGACAATGAAAAGTAATGCGTAGTTGAGAAGTCGTATGAAGGAAATGAGTCTTCGGTTGACGTAAATGAACAGTAGCATAAATGGAGATTGTCAATTCCTGAGCCGTTTAAAAATGGCATCAAGGCATCATTAAAGAGATGAAAGTAAGTGGAGGGCTGTTGAAATACTATCAGCAGGTCAAACTCAGGTGAAAGTAGCAAGATCGCGGAATATAAAATCCTTCAGCAGTCCACAAACTGAGGAACTAATTTCAAAATATGCAGTCAACTTGCCGAAGGTGAATGAAGGGATAGGGTTACAATTTCCGTGAATTTATTGCGGTTTTCGATTATTTGCCCGAAGGAACAGTACTTCAACCCACTGGGCACTGGGCGCAAAAGACTTCACAAAGGATTTGTTTATGCTGGGCTATTACAGTCTGCCTGCCTCTTCGCCAACTACGCACCTACCCATCCATCCACGACTGAGACGGGAACGATGATTCAGCTTTCTTTAATTAATGGAATATATATAAAGTGAATATCTTGTCTGAAGCCTTTGCGTTCTCACCTTTGGCCTTGCGGGATCATATTTTGAACAGTAATCGCATAAGACCTCAGGATGCTTGAAGCTGTACCGTTTGAATTTATGTATATGGAAAGATTAACAAGCTTAAGCAAATTGACTTCTCTTTTAGCTAATAAAACAAATGAGTGTAAAGTGTTGGGAAATATAAATTCAAAATTGGAGTTGCTTTTGATAATTTTTTCGAGATTGGGGGAGCTGGACTTTTGAAGAAGATTAAGGAAATTTTCTTACTTGATATTCAAAATCGTAATGTTCGTCTGCTAAAGGCTTGAGTTCAGTTCCATTTCTGAATATATGAAGTCTTATTTTTCTACCTGAATACGATAAATTTTGATGAAAGTGATTAATGTAAGCTGATATCTTAAAAATAAAAGTTATTCTGATAAATCGTGGGATTGAAATGTAATTTAGTCAATGGGATGGTGTATGGAAAAAGAAGATTTAAATATTTTTATTTGAACAACGATTATCTAACAAATTCAAAAAATAAACAAATAAATCAATGGATATCTTACATCTCCAGACACTATGGAAATGAGTAATTTTGCTCTATTATCTAACTATATAAAAAGACAAGACCTGATTCACTCATCCATTCACTGACAGATTAACGCCCAGCCCAAACCGTTGGACGCAGAAAGCTGAAAGTTTGCACAAAGGTTCCCTTTATGTTGTAGACAAGAATAAGGCCGGATTTTGCGAAATTCCCACGGGTTCGGGAATAATTGTCGCTTTAAGGTTTTCTTATTTCCGTAACTGTAATTAGTAGAGACTTCAAATTTGGCATGTAAGTAGGTAATTAGAACCACTAGAACCCATTTTCAGGATTTTTCGAAATTCCCACGGCTTCGGGAATAAGGAGGGTTTATTTTTGCTTGAAAGTTTTCTTATTTCCGTAATTATTTCCGTAACTATAATTAGTAGAGACTTCAAATTTGGCATGTAAATAGGTAATTATAATCACTAAAACTAAACATTAAATTTTTCAGGATTTTTCGAAATTCCCACGGGATAGGATAAAATCCTTGCTTTATTTAAGTTATACTGAAAGTTTGCTTCCTATACTATTGTTAGGTTTTAGGAGTTGTTATCGTGACAATGAGAACAACACAAATATTGTTATGCATCACTTAGAGCTAAACTATTGTTCTGCACAATAGCGCTACATATGCACCCGGTGGCGACAACGGGAACTATACAAATAAGTGTTGTATAACAATTGCAACTAAAATATTGTTGTGCGTAATAGCGACGGGGTTTTCGGGTTAGGTATAGATTTGTAATGATCAGATGATTTTTTTTACGAACTAGGAAAGGTTTGGAAAGATATGAATGATATTACAAAATTCGAATTAGGGGTGTACACTGGGAGGACGGTGAGTGGATAAGCAAACATGGTTCAAAGATACTTCTACGATGTTTTCGGGATAGATATAGATTTGTAATGAGATCAGATCTTATTAGGTGTTGTTTTTTTTTGTTGTTTTTTTTGTACAACCGGAAAAGTTCCAAGTGATGTCGCAATTGCAATTTCTTTATCATTAGAACATTTGTTTTTTGTAACCCGAGCGAAGAACGGGTCTTTGGCTAGTCTTCTATAAAGCAAACAAGAAAAAAATTGCAAAAAAAGTATACAAGAAAACAGAGCGAACCTTTATATACAGTATTTATTGCAGTATGGCGAGTACGCAAAACGTAATACGTATTTATTTCTCTTGCTAGCACAAAACGTAATTATTTGAGAACCAAATTGATTGTGGACAAATCGCAATACAAAATTTAGTTAGAACCTAGCAACAGAATGACTTCTTCATTACATCCTTGGCACAATGAAGGTGGACTAATGAGTCATAGGAATTCTCATTGGTAACGATGGCTGGAATTGTTACATCGACACAATTGTCAGTGTCTGGAAAATGAGCATAAACAATGATTTAAATGATTTCGTCGCTTATCCAAAAATCACCTTTCTTTCCACCCCTTGCAACTGTATTGGATACGTTATATCTGAAACTATCTGAAATACGCGCGATACCGATACTAACTAACGAAACACGTGTTTTTTTTGTTTTTTTTTAGCTATTTTTACATTTTAAAGATAAAAAAAATTTCGGCCGGTTATAGCTGAGATCCTGTTAAACGAAGTCCGGTTAAGAGGAGTCTACTGTATTTAAAATATTGAGCCACCAAGTTTTATGAATTCTCATCCTTTTTCAAGATCTCAATACGCGTGGTTTTAAACTATGGGGACAAACTTCGGGAGATGATTCTTGGGAGGACAAGGAACAAAATCGGTCCTATGAACATATGTCCGGAAATGCATCTTGACTCCCACAATACAGCATTTATTACATTAAATTACATTGCTAAACAGTACGGCATATGTGTGTCTGTCCGACTGAATTGTGCCGTGGATTCTACGGTATGTTCTCGAAGTGGTCCCCATGGGCCTCAATGGAACCGCCCACACGTCGCATCATTGATTGACGCACCCTTTCGAATTTCCCTGGATGTAGCCGAATAGTGTCACAATCAGTATCACAGGTTGTTCCAGAGTTTGCACATCAGGAACAGGCTCAGCGTACACGCACGACACTTTTCAGATGTCCCCACAAGTTAAGGGGCTTAGGTCTACCGACCGGGCAGGCCATGCGAAAGGATCTCTTCAGCGCATTTCCGAACATATGTTCACCTGCATATGTTATGTAGGTAAAGTGTATATATTTATATTATACAGTAGTTCATAGAGATTTTAACTAAATACTATAGTTGCTTCTCTCATGACACAAACCTCAAATAATATGTACAAATGTCACCAACTCGAAATATTTTAATTTTAATTAGGTTTTGATTATATTTTGAAAGACTTACCTGCCATATGTGCGTGAAAATATATACTAAATATATTGATTCCTTCAGAGGGCACTTTCTGAAATTAATATATATATATATTTTTTAAAAATTAAATTTTTTTATAAATTACATTATACACACATATGTATATATATATCTTTATATATATACATATATGTGTGTGTGCGTGTGAGCGCGCGCATTTATGCAAAATCTATTTAGAGAAGAAATTTCACGTCGTGCTACTTTGAAATAAGTCAACAAGCTTCTTTTTTAATAGTCATACAGCGCGAGCCATCCTATGGGTCTCATATTACAACATACAATATTATTTTACCGAATTATTAATTCTATTTTGAATTTGAAAATATGTTTGTTTTTTTACCTGCTTGTTATATTAACATATTTTACCTACTTGTTTCAAACATTCAGGCTGACAAAGTGCAGTAGTGGAGAAATTTGTTTGTCGTGGAGGAATAATCTGCCAAGGTGTAGCATTTTGACCTACAACTAAAATTCCTGCGTCATATTTTATAGGTTGATCTGTAATATAGAATCTTACTCCTGATGCATCACTTTTACCAACTAGAAAAGAAAAAATAACTTGCATATTAGAATCTTCAATAAATAATAATAATAATAATAATAATAATAACCCAGGGGCTCACACTTGTGAGGGCGTGAGTGGCGACCACGAGTTCTCAAACTGAACCTGGTATTCCTTCCACTTACATGTACCAGGCTGCTCTCTTTTGTCTTTGCTATCAGGTTTATCTTAGCCGACTCTTGTTTCTTCGACCCCGACGCTATTAGGTTCTCGAGGGCTAGGGTGTCATTCAAACTACTTTCTAATCTTGAAATGGAGAATGTACAAAAAGAAGTCAGCGGAGAGCTACAAGATTTATCACTGCAAATTCTAAATAATCCTCAAGAAGACAATAATATTGTTGAATCTACGGATTCCTCTTCCCCAGTTAGAGAACAATCTACACCGATGGAAGAACCAGAGCCAGTAGCTGATCTAGTAAATCACCGAACAAAATTGCAGACTGAATTTGAAAGGGCAATGGTGGAATTTAGAGAAACTGATCCAAAAACCAGACACAGACCACCCAAACCTAGATCTATTTTTCTGATGAATCAGCTTCTAAAACAAATAAATAATTGTGTACTGCCTTCATATGTAGAGAAGTGTGGGAATGTTGAAGATCTACATCTGGTGATATATTGCTCTGCAGTCACTGTTGGTAGATTGATGGGTTTACAGATATTTCCTCCTGGTGCATATTTTGGAGACTGAAAAAGAGGCTGGCGGTCTCCCCCGTGGATGAAGCACCTAGAGAAAAGAATTCAAATTCTACATCAGAAGCTAGGTCAACTAACATAATTTCGAAGAACTAAGAACCAATGCTCTAATAAACTGAAAAGAAAAATTACTTCAATCATTGGATCAAATACGGTAGAATCACTTGATGACTGCACTCTTGCAAAAATATTCGACAAACCTAGTCAACAACTCTCAGTTTACTCTAAACCACTTCGCAGATACAAACAATGCAATAGAATAGAATAGAAATGTTTTCTTTCTGTTTTTTTTTTTTTTTTTTTTGATTAATTTGTTGGAGGGTTTTTTTTCCCCCCCCCCCCCCATATTTCAAAATGTTTTCTTTTTTTGAAAAAATAGAGATCGGATTCCTCACAAGGTCCATCTTATTTAACGCTCCTGAGTTAGGAGTTTTCCAACACTATAATGCCAGAGAAGCTCTTCATCTTGTTGCCACTTTAGATTGATTAGCACTGTCCACACAGCTAGATTCTATTGAACATGCACAGGACAAGATTAGGAAATGCTTAGCTAGCGATCGTTTAGATGCGGAACAAAACAAATAATGGAATACCGAAAATATATCCTTTCACCATACCATACTGAATACACAGCTTATTTTATCCAACTGCACTGATAATGGCTAGGTTTCTTATTAGTTTACGTGTTGTGGGCGACGTGTTGAAGAGGAAGTTCCAAGAAATAAAATCATTTGATCGTAAAACCCCTACACATTTGAAAGAACAACTATTCTATGACTTTGATCTTAACTTGAAAGAACAACTATTCTATGACTTTGATCTTAACATCGAAGATTCCTAAGCATAATTCCTAAATTTCCTTATTTTTGAATATATGCTTTTCTCACACCATTTGGTCTTATCTCATTTTGAAGGAAGATAAAAACAAATAAGAGGCCCAATGTCAATTTTTGTTTTATTGTTTTCTTTAATTTTAATTTTTTAATAAATTCTAGTTGCTTTTAAATGTTTATTATAAAACAAAAATATTTGTGAGTTTGAAAGAAAAATCAATTTGTTGGTGAGAAAGCTAGAATTTTAAAATGAATAAAAAAATAAATAGGACAGTGCATCGTCACTAATCCGGCATCACTGGGACGGGTAGGGTGCCTGATTAGTGTTTTTTGCCGGATCACAGAGTAGTTAGCTTAGGATACATTTAACCGAAAGCTAACCACCTCATCTTATCTTTAAAATACCCCGAAAAAAAAGAACAAGTTAGTTAAAACTGAAAAAAGAAACATTAAATGAAAATTAAGTGAAATTTTAATGAAGCACAGATAAAATAACGGGTACAGGTAAATCTGTTGACTTATACAAGAAAGTTCATCACTGCCTCTTCCAAGTGAAGAGCTCAAATTTGCAACTAAGCACATATACATGTCTTCAGTTGAAGGGCTGTCAGAATTCCCATCTTCCTTATTTGGAAAGTGACTGAGATATCAGGAAATGATGATTACAGTGGATTATAGCTGAGTGAGCAGATGTTGAAGGCACTGGATTTTCAATCAGTGACTCCTCTGTTGCATGCTCTTAAGCTATTTTTTGAATAAGTTATATTTTTTTTGAAACAAGATCAGCTATATTTTGGCCTTTCTTTGATTAGTTTATCCTGCATCATGTAAACATTTATTATTTCTTGTTCTTGCACTTATAAAACTGCGTTGTTCTAGACCTTTTAACAGTTTAACTGTCAACTGAATTAAGCTATCAATAGAGACTCTTTCTGCTACATCTTACTCATTTTCATCACTGCTTTCATCTTCACTAGCATGTTGCTTTCGACTGCATTTGCACAATTTCTTCATCTATATTCATCCATTCGCCTACATTATCTTCATCCATCCTCCATACAAGATCCTTCGCGGCAGGATGAGTCAGATCACGAGCAAAAGAAAGAAGATCATGTATAATTTGTTTCTTCTTTGGAGCCCTAAATCCTGTAAAGTCATTTTCTCAACATTAACCGTAATTACAATTTATGCCATCTATTTTTGAATGCGGTTGTCTCGATAGACTTCCAAGCATTGGCAACACTGTTACCCATATCTCTCATATTAAATTCCTTAAGAAACCTTCGTACTGGTCTGTCAGAATTAACTGCTTTCAGTAGGCACCTCATATATTGTAAGCATTATCTTATAGGTTTGGTCTAGGCCAACAGACTCACAGTGAGCTCTTGCTTCAGGAACAAACCAATCCAATGTAATATCAATTGTTATCCATCCTTTTTTTGTTGGCACGGTAAATCACAGGTAACTTTGTCATACTTTTGAAAGCCCTGGGATGTAAAGTTTTAACACCTGCGATATTAGAGCAGCCCAGCACAGTGACACGATCTTTTGATGCTTTATAACCAGTTAGGGATTCTGCATCTTCAGTTGTCAGACTTCGTTTTGGCGTACATTTCCAATACAATGCTGTCTCATCTGCATTATAGACCTGGACTTAATTTTCATCTGAAACTAACTTGGCGAACTCGTCAACAAATTTAGTAGCTGCTTCCTTGTCAGCTGAATGTTTTTCACCACAGACTGTACGAAACTTAAAACCATGTCGATCCTTGAACATTGCAGACAACCTTCACTATAAGTTCACCTATAATCTAGCCCTAGTTCTTCATGAAAAACATTGGCTTGTTCCTTCATCAGATCTCGAGACAGCTCAACATCTTCACTTACACTTAGCCTAAACCATTTCGTCAGAATTTCTGATCTAGTTCTACGCTTTTTCCATCCTTCATTGTTTGAATTGCTGTTAGCAAAGAAACTAAGTAATTTTTCTTTCTGTTTCTTTATATCATAGACTGTCGAAGAGCTAATGCTGTATAATTCCAACAAGTTGCCCACAGACACACCGCTGTGGAGCTTTTTTTCAGAAGTTCAACTTATCTTTTATGAACAATGTATGGTGTTTGCAATAAGGACTATTTCCTTTATTCATTGGAATCATGGCTGGGACCAAAAGTGAACACGTTATAACAATAAATGGAGAAAAACAAACTGGAATGGCTTGCCTGTGTTAGTGACGCCAAAGGTGTAACAATGTTGCAACAGTGACGCCAACTGTCACACCAATAATGTAACAATGTTTATATAGCAAGTAGCGCCACTAAGCAGTAGCGGTAGGTTGGTGCAGCGACACGGGAAATTTGAAATTACGTAGCCGAAATTAGTGATGGTGCCGGATTAGTGATGGTGTACTGTACTTCAGTTTGTCACGTTGATATGTAAACACATTGATATGTTAACGGATGTCGGATAATAGATTAGATCACTTTTCACTTCCTTACATTACCTCTATTTTTTTTCTGAATATTTAAATTAACAATAAACTACCCTTATCGTTTGTAAATTTGTATTTTTTTTTTTTTATTTTTTTAATAGTATTTAAAAACACAATTTTTTTCCCTATTTGTATCACTTAGATAGGAATTTTACTGCTTATATAATATAGTAGCTTTACCGTCATCGTCGTTCATTATATTGTAATGAGCTTGTAACAGATAGTAATTGTTTTCATCAGGACTTCCAAAGGGGAAGCCAATATCTGGAGGGAAAAATTCGCCCTGAAAAGAATAGATTATAAAAGTTTGAAAAAAAAATTGCTGTAAACTAACTTTATTGACAGAAATATTAGTGATAAAATAATTACATTCTTAAGTTTTTGTGACAGTATAAATCTTAAGGATTTTATTTGAAAAAAAAAAGGACGTCTCTTCTCCTAGCTTTTTATGAAATTTTACGGTATTATTTTTCAACGTTCACTTACTTTTTACGAGAATAGCTGTAACATTTTTTAAATTTTTATTTCATTAAATACTAAAATACTGAAATCGAATTTACTTACGTCTGCTCCCAGAGCCCAAGTGACTACTGCATTGAGACACGGTATTCTGTATTTAATCATCTGGGGACTATTACAATCAAATCCTTTACTTGGTAATTCTTTATAGAGATCATCAAAACCCTCGCCTGGACACTGATATATTACCAGATGATGGAGATAATCTTTACCTCCTTTCTCGAACTTAGGTTCATACTACAAATTAGAAATATCAAAATTAGTATCATCAATGTGTATCAACAATTAGTATCAATAATGAAATCAAAATTTTATGCGTTGAAAAAGATACGAAAATAAGGAAAATAATTGAAAGTATGTTTATTAGAAATACGAAGGAGAAAAATTTAAATAGAAATGATTGAGTTGAAGTCAATGCTTGTATCGTAGGATTAGCTAAAGAGTTGGTACAAAAATTATATTTAGGTTGTAATAACAAGGTTGTGATTGATGAATTAGATTGTGAAAAGCATTTGATTACTATTGGAAATTTTCAACTCTAGTATGGTAATTAATTGTTATTAACAATTACCTAATATTATGTAGCATGTAGTCTGAGATTGTTAAGAATTTCGCAACATATTCTGTAAAAATAGGATTGAAAAAGAGGAGACGAATTTCTTCTTGAAAATTTGCATTTTTTTTAGAATAAATGTATATGTTATTACATTTATTTTTGTTTGTTGATGAAGATGTTTAATAATATTAGTATCATCAATGTCAGAACTTTCAAAAAGTTCTTTTAATGCAGGTTTAAAATGTGACCTAAAATAAAAAAGCTGAAGCTGTCAAAACTTGAAACTGTTTAACAAACTACAACAAAAGCGATAATATTTTGTAACTTTTTAATTAAAGGAAAGTGGGTGATATAATTTTCCTATATTTTTTGGTGCAATACATTGATCGTGATGCTATTACTCCGTTGGAGAACTACGTGGATGAAGTATTATTTGTTATTTTATTTATTTTTATCCGGATTATTTCGCTTGGTTTCTAGGTTTCATGTTTTATAAAATTCGATCTGAGAAGTAATTTTTTAAGTTTCACTGTTAAATTTTGTTATGCAAAACAATTACGATTAGTTATTTACCTTCTACCTTATTGACTGAAAAAAAATTACATATACAAGAAGTTTAACGTGCCGGAATAATTCAAATTTAGGCATCAGTCCACGGCACTTAGCTAAAGTTAGGATTCGCACCTTGAGTTGTCACCGGGAAGAGACTGGGACGGACCGTTTCGTCCTCATTAGGACTCCTCAGCCAGCCAAACTCCTCCGATGACAACGCAGAAAGTGCGCAAGGTGTTAGTATCCCGCTTCTCGCACCCGAGAACGGGACCTCCCATCTAAGAAATCCCAACCAAATATTAATCAAGATAAAAAATAGAAAAGTTCCCTGACCTGCCTTCCGGCAAGCACAAAAGGAATTTAATGGCTGCATAAATTAAGTAAAAAAAGCCAAAAGCTTATAAATACAAGAAGCCATTCTCGGGTGCGAGAAGCGGGATACTAACACCTTGCGCACTTTCTGGGTTGTCATCAGGGTAGTTTGGCTGGCT
>JAFIDM010001028.1:27085934-27112098 GCA_023159025.1 Thereuonema tuberculata | reverse complement strand
GGCTCAATGGGCGAAGGCATATTTATTGTCCGGTTGGCGATTTCCCTTCATTTATAAATGATTACGGACGTTAAACTTGCTTTCTATTGAATTCTTTCTAGAAAAGTGAATGGTTCGAAAAAAAAAGTTTCAATTTGGCAAAATTTTAGTATTTATTGTGAGAAATTCAAGGCATTAAAATCTATAATAAAATTATAGAATACCCACAATTAAATTTATGATTTACTGTATTCACATGTTTGTTATCTTTCAATAGCAAAATAAATGATTTGTTTGGGAAATATTCAAATTGTTTACCTTATCCATTTTTACTAAAAGAGAAGAACACTTACTGTAATAGGAAGATCTTGTTCGTCACAAGTATCTAATTTTCTAGTCCAACAAATTGTTGTGTGGGTGTCATTTTCACTCGCTTCTAGGAGTTGGTAAGACTGAATCTTGTCTATAAATGGTCTTCCGTTGTGGGTGGCGTACAGGTCCTAACGTATTAAATAAACATAAATTTTCAATTTATCTTAATGGAATAAAATAAACACACAAAACACTTTTATTTTAAGTAAGATGTTAACTTTTATTGAATTTATTTCTAATAAAAATCATAAAAAATAGTCTATTTTTTGCCAAAAAGAAGTTTTTATTATTTTATTTTAGTTTCAGCATATTTTTGAAAATTTTTTATTTCGATTTATTTTGGTCATTATAAAATTGATCAGAGTAAAATTTGGTACTTTTTTAAATCTAGATATTCCTGATTTTCGCAGTGTGATTTGTGAAGATTTTTATAGGAAATTGTACAGTGTTTGTCATTCTCAAGAGGAATAGTTTTAAGATCTTTAATATATAATAACCTGTGTCAAGATTAACTCTGTCCTGCTTGCAACTGCTGTTAACTCTGTCCCTCTTCTTATCTGTAGCTCTAGTGAATGTTAATATAGCTGTACTTAATTCCAAATCAAACAATGCTCTGATTTCAGTTCTTAATGGACCGCCCTTACGGACGAGGGAGCTGGCAGTTATTACTGGCCTCGCGTTACAAAAAAAATTGAATTAAATAATACAATTACAGAAAAAAATAATTATAAAAACCTCCGTATTTTTATCAAAGTAACAACAATTTCGAAGGAAAAATTAAAGAAATTTCATTTTTAGAAAATTTGCAATCAGAAAGATTTTAATAAGGTCTCCTCAAACTGTAAAATCTCGGGGCTTTGCAAACCCTATAGACCTTCCTGCTTATTATTATCCTAATTTACTATCTCTTTACAAATAGATATCATTGAATGAATAGATAACACGGGGTCTTGGATAATCCAACTTTTATGAGAAGTAACTGTCGATATTATTGTTACTTATGAGAAAGTCAACTGGTTGTATAATAATTTTGATCAAAGAGATTCATGAAATTGTTATTTCTTTAAGGTATTTTAAAATTAACTTACCAGTAGATATGGTTTACCGTCTTTAACCCATCCCATAACAATATCTGCCCCAGTCATCCCTCCTTTAGGTGAAAATCCTAATCCAACCCATCCTTTGGATTTTCCGGTCACTTTCATGGTTATGTTTTCTTTGTCTATTTGCCATTGGATAACAACTGTCCCATTAGGGTTCAAGGAAGCTGTTCGATTCAATTTGGAAGGACACTGGGCATCTACACCCACTCCTATTGCAATTGACAAAGCCAACAGAGTCAGGATGCCAGGAACTGCCATTGATTCTGTGAAAAGAAGACATTTTTATTACAAAAATTGAAAGTGGTTATGATATGAAAATATGAAAGTTCACTTACAGTAAAAATAGATCAATTGAGACTTCTGCAAATAAATAAATAAATGAAAACATGTTAAAAAACAACCCAACAACATTTTTTTTCATTACGAAAAACGTAATTAATTAATACCAATTCTTTTCTTTTGGATTGTACTCATATATTAATGTTTTCGCTTACTTTTATATTTTCTATACAGATATCTTACTGGGAAATCATTTACTGAAATAATTTCAATTAATGCGCAGAATTCCAATATAGGAAGGTATAAGTAAATGAAGTGAATACTAACGGATATATATATAGACTACGGTATGTTGAACAGGACGAGCTCGTATTAATGTTCGAGGAAAAATTGAGAATAACAATTTTAATTATTAGTTTCCTGGCTTTTCTTCTTTTAACGTCATTAAAATTGTCCAATATGTTGATGGATAATTTGTTGATGAGGATATATTGGGAAGCCGTTAGGTAATTGCCTATTGTAACGAAATGCTGATGTTCCCGGGAAGTTAGGAAATTTCAGTATTGTAAGTAGGATAATTACTAAACGGTTTAATAAAATACATTCGATAGAAATGAATGGACTCGCTTCTATTGATTTGCTATGGAATTTTTGGTGACCTTCACGCGTAAATTTCTCAACAATCCAAACATTTTCAAATTCATAAATTACGTCTTAAATACGCTTGCCATAATCATGGGATCATACAGAAGCTCCTCAACGGATACACTGACTGATTTCATAAATGTTAATTATCTAATTGTCTACTATTGAACAGAGTACAATTAAGTAGGTCTCAATTGACGACATTTACGAAAGGAAATAATTCAAAATGTGTGCAGTATCCATGTACATTAGGTTTTGGTAATAACTTAGATATTTATGTTGGTCTGCAGTGCCGTAGCAACTGTATTTGGCATCTCTTTTTGTTTCTGCTGATGTTAGGGACTAGGTTCACCACCGTTACTCTTAACCCAATTTAGCAACGAAAAAGAAAAAGAAAATTGTTAAAACATTAAAAAAAAACAAAAACGAAACAACTAAGGGATCAACAGCGCTTCCATTGATACGGATCCTGGTGCGGGGCACCATTCGCACATCCTTGCTGCAGAGCTATTCGTCCGTCATTAAGAGACGCTCTTGAATTTCGAGACCATAACTAATGAAGAAACCTTAGTATGCAAAATTTATGTTGTTTTAAGTCGGTAACAACTGTGTAAGTTTGTACATACTTAATTTCAAAAGAGTAATTTATTATATTATTTCACTAAATTAAATATTTTGAAGAAGTTTAATCGAAAATTTAATTTTTTTCAGCTTTAGAAAATTTCAGAACTACTGACATATTTCCATTTCTAGACTGACTTTTGGTCATTTTTAATTAATTTCACACTAATGTAAATTAAAATGATCAATATTGATTTTAAAAAATAAACAAAAATAAAACACAATTAATTTGCACAGCCTATAAGTTATTTAATATTTCACTAAATGTATAAACTGAAGTCCAAGAGGCCATCTGAAAGTATTTGGTTTAATATTTAAAAAGGGAAAGAAATTCCTAAGTACAAAACTCTTCTAATAATGACACAGATTGCCGTTCCGGCATGGCCGACTGGTCTAGACGGCGGTCTGCCGTGTGGTCGGTGTGTCGGAACCTGGGTTCGAATCCCGGTGTTGGCAAGGCTGTTTCTTTCTTCTTCTGTGTTTCGTACGTTTCTCCCTGGGACTTACTATCTCAGGGTTATCCTGGACGGGATGTGAATCTCGTCCCCCCTTTCTTGAATATCGCTAGCTTCGCCCTGCCGTTGTCAGGCTGAGCTAGTTCCGTGGTCCTTAGTTGGCCGAATTCGATAAAGGAAGGAATGACACAGAATATTGAATCCATGTAAAGTTTCATTAGGCCTAAAACAAAATGAGCCCTAATAGCGGGAAATATGAATGAAAAGGCAAATATTCGACAACTTTTAAAATACAAATATAAAATGTACAGAATTTAATAGATTTATCAGAAATATTTGATAATGTATTACTTAAGTAAGATTTTTAAGAAATCTAAAAATTTTGGTACATATCCCATCACGTAATAGTTTTATGTGCATTAAATGTGCGTAAAATATAAATACGACCTTTTATACAATACATGCCAGTTATTCGACAATTTTTAATGTAGATTAGTTTGCCGAATTTATTAGAAATAACATTAGATTTGAAAAAAAAATTGTTATTTACTAACTAGATGAGTTATATTATGTGTTGTCACAAATTCAATAAAAATGAGAGCAGAGAGAAAAGCAGCAGAGAGATAAGATTCTAGAACTTTTTCTTCATTCTAGCAATCATGGGAATAAATGGTACAACACTTACATTAATGTTTTAAATATATTTGTCCATAAGTATCTCTATGAGAAATCATACATCAAGTACCTTCTAGTACTTATAATGAGAATGTTCAACTGTCTTTAGCAACTGTATAACACAATCACTTATTCAAGTTCCACGTATCAAATATTATGCACTACAAATCAATAATAGGCATATCACTATTTAATTGAAATGTTAAACTGTTATATTAATTGCTTTATCTTTCAACTAAATTCTTGAACTTGCATTTCTATCAAATATTAAACACATTTGTTTGAGTTGTTTCATCTTATTTCTCACTATTCTTCCAAAGACGTTTTACTGTTCAAGTTAACTTTACTAAAACATAGAACATGTTGATAACTTCTCAATCTGGAGTACAATTCTTAAGAAAAGTTTATTCATAGATCATGATGATAATTGTTCTTTTCATGCATATCCTGTTGTCTTCTATATTGTGAAGATCTATCTTCTTAAACTTGTAACGATAAATAAAATTAGTTAAAGACACTTTGTATCCTTTGATAATACGCTTGCTCTTAGGAGAATCATATCCGAAATTCGTATTCACGTTTATAAACTCTTCTAGCAGGATAATTACCATAGTCCAGCTTATAATCCATTCTTTCCATCTGAATGTGACTATGTTGCTATGGTAACTAAACCATGATATTTCTCCTGAAAATATGCTGAAAATAGCACAAAGATTAATGTTCATTCATATCTACTGTTGTTGTTTGATTTACTGAAGTTAATTCTGAAGAAAATCAAACCATTCGATACTATACCAACATGAACTTATCTTTTCCATGTTATTTTTTTGGAAGAACACACGGAGAAGAAGTATTCTTTCCTCATATCACTGAAATACAGAAACGCAATAATAAAACGCTTCTGTCCAATTGTATTCATCTAGTCCAGATCGTTACGTATCGTATACACTTGTACTATTGCTGTTCACAATGTTTTCTCATTCTTACATATGCCAAACCAGCCTTAACAAACAGCATAAATTTCACACATTATTAATTTGATAACACTAATAAGATTTCATCCGTCCTTGTCGGGCAGTACAATCCAAAACATAAAAAAAATATTAAATTGGTTTTTTTTTTCAGTCAAACGTATTTATCACATATTAAAATAAATTCTCAAAGTTATTTTAGATTTTAGAAAACGGGCATAAAGATTTTGATGAAATGGGGTGAATCCACCGTTTTCGGATACGAGGAAGCGATTTAGCTAGTTGTCGACTTCGGGAAAACACATTTAGGGGATAAATGATTGATCTGGGACCTGGATGGCAGGTTATTGTCTACAGTGTTCTTTCTTTATTTTCGTTTTATTTTATCGAGAAAAGCTTCCAGGTTCTGTACAAATTATACAGCCCTGAAAAGTTTTTGACAAAATTAAAAATTCACCAGCTAATCAGAAACTCCCGTGATTTTTTCTTTGTATTGCTTCGTTTAATATTTTTGTAAAAATATTTTGGAAACCCAGAGAAATCGGCTAAGGTGGTAAAAACTGAGAGCATTTTTTTAAAATTGGGTTTTAACTTGTTTTCTTACGAATAATTTAGGTTAATTCAGTAGTTTCATTCACAAATCATTAGTGTAAATCCTCTTACTTATCGTAGGTTTTTATCTTTACAAAAAAAAAAAAAAATAAAAAAAAAAAAAATCACTTGATTCGAATTTATTCTCGTCATTTCCTCTTATATTGAAAATAATTCTCTATTTAAAAAGAAAAAAAAAAAAAACACTAGCACTCTACAACGCAAATTCACTCTGAATATCCTACGTATTTTTGAACAATGTTCTTTTTGTTGAATCTACTGTTTGAAACTTAATTACAGGATAAATAATTTCCTGTCATTTATTTAAATATTCTATTTTTGCCTTCAGTGCCATTAATGCAGCCTTCGTGATATCTTTTATTTCCCTAAGAAGAATATGAGACGTTTTGAAATATAATTATACATATAATTATAAAGAATACAAATTTATAATTTTTTGACATTTATTTTTTAGTACCCCAAAACATTTTTCTTTTTTATGTGAAATATATTGTACCCGGACAATGATTTGGGATTTGAAAACGCTAATACCAAAAAACTCCATATAAACAGTGTTTATTTTTTTTTCCTTGGTATTAGAGTTTTCAAATCCCAAATCACTGTCCTGCTTTATATGTTTAGTAATATAAGTTAATTTTATTCTTATATTGTATACCTTCTAAATTTCTAAATTGCAAATGATTGATTGAAATCTTTGCTTTGCGAAACTCGATGAGGTTGCTTTGAGTTTTTCCTGTTATATACAAATAACAGGAAAAATATATGAACCCCTGTTTTCATAGGAGCAAAAAAAATTCAGAAAAACAAATAACAAATAACAAATTTTATTTTTGTGGTTCAAGTTCCAAAAAAACTGATTTTTTTTCCTCAAAATTACAAAAAAAAGTAATAATTAAATATAAAATAGAACCTCCCAAAGGTTATTTACTCACATCAAGAGCATTTTCTAAAAATATATTTAAAAGAATAATAAACGGAGACATCAGTGACGAAATTGAGCGATTTTTTTCACAAACAATGCTGATAAAAACAAAACCCTCTCTGTCTTACTCCTCGACCAGTATCACATTTGGATACAAGAAGCATCAGAATTTAAACAAATAACATACATGCTTCCAACCTCCTTCCTAAAAAAAAATCCCTTAAGTTAAAGTTTGACAGAATCATCCAGATACTTCGGAACTTGCTCTTTGTTGTGCATTATCCTTCATAGTCACAGGATTTGTTTTTCAGCTGAACGAAAACAAAATCAGTTGTTTCTTCTTTTTTTTTTTTCACAAGATAAAGGGAGTGACAATTTACATGGGTAATTATGGAATTTATTTTATGAACTAGCAAAAATATTCGTGCTTCGCGCGGATTACAAAAAAGAGTTGTCCTGATGTGGATGACGAAGAAATTGTAATTGTGTGATCACTTTGAAACTTCTCTAGTTGGTAAAAAAAAAGGCATGTGCTTGTTACAAATTATATTATAGATCTGGTAATGTCATTTCGCTCCGGAAGCCTTGCATATGTAACGTATAAAAATTCTTTATTTCTTCGAAAAAAGCAAAGAACATCAAGTAAACTAAAAACTGAAACTTAGAATTAAGAACATTCATGTCAAATTTCATGTTTGTAACTCAAGAGGTTTCGCAGATACGTATGCCCTGCCGGAAAGTTCTCACCCCTTAGGATCCGAATATCGAAAATTCTTCAAATACATACATTTCAGATTTTGACAAAGAACACTAATGTGAAATTTCGTGTTTGCAACTCAAGCGGTTTCAGAGATATGCACACCCTTGAAGAATGTTTACCCTCCCATTTACACCCTTTATGATCCGAATATCGAAAATTTGTCGAATATTTAAGAAGTGAAATTTCAGGCCTCCGTACAATTACAGATAAAATAATTTATACAATACACATTAAAATATAAATACTTTCTAAGCGACCTGCGCTTCCTTATCAAGTTAAATGTATACATAAAATTCCAGAATAAAAAGCCAGAGTTATCGTTAGCATGTGACAGCTTTAGACGAAATCATTCGGAACACAAAGTGAGGGTGGGGAAACTAGGAAACTCAGAAATGTAATACGTAAAGTAGGAAAAATTTGTATAATTATACAGGATGGCGCACATAAAACCGCCCCATAATAATAATGCAATATATAAAGAAATGCCTATTGGGGCTGGTTTTATGTACGCCACCCTGTCACATAATTGAAACAGTAATAAAGATTAAGACCAATATTGA
Source organism: Thereuonema tuberculata (assembly GCA_023159025.1). Classification (NCBI taxonomy): domain Eukaryota; kingdom Metazoa; phylum Arthropoda; class Chilopoda; order Scutigeromorpha; family Scutigeridae; genus Thereuonema; species Thereuonema tuberculata. The sequence continues at coordinate 27,104,144 of JAFIDM010001028.1, read as the reverse complement.
AAATAAAAAAGTACAAATTAAATAATGAAATTGTAATTTATATTAAAAAATAATTTTATATTTATATCAAAACCATAAATTAAAATACTAAAGAAATTAAACAAATTTGAAAAAAAAACTTCATTTTTTTTTTTAGAAAATGATTAACATTTCAGTACATTTAAAAACAATGTGAATCAATCAGAGGAATAGCAGCTCGATCAACTATTTATGAAAACTATACTGAAGAATAGTGAATACTGAAAGGTTATAATTAGAACATGTAGAATCAGTCGGAATAAAGAAGGATTCCTTATATTTCCTTTTGAAGTCATTCTTTTCGTGGCATATAATCGTTAGTTCATTAAAAGCTAATGAATGATTGTTTTTTTTTCGATATGTCGGACAGTTAAATAATTTAGGTCTTTATTATGAACAGCCAACGAATGCTGGACCCATCCTCCTTTTTAGCAGTTATCGGGTTTCGCATGACCCTTCAAGGCCTGGTAGCGCGCGTACACGACGACCTTTGGATTTCTACTTTTCTTATGATCTGAAACGATTTAAAGAATGGGTGATAGGTGTTGTAAATATAATGTGATAAGTATTGAATATCAGCCATTCTTTAAATCGTTGCTCCAGACGGAATCCTGAGGTTTTCCAATCATCTTACAAATGATACCCGGATTTCTTTACCAGGGATTAAGACTGCGAAAGTCAGAATGGTTCTCCGATCTCTCTTTCATCTCGTTGGCTGATGTTCGCAGGAGCGTCAATCTCTTTGGGCTGTTACATCTTTAAACTGTGTGTGAGGATAGAAGTTTAATTTATAAAAAAGATAAATGAATTTTAAAAATTAGAAAAGTAGAAGGCAGAAAAAAAAAAAGATATCGTATTTATTAACAGTAAATGTTATGTGGGTGGCAGGGAAGCCGAGCACCGCGACCGTCTGTCTGTTTGGGCTATCCCATGGAAATAAGGATAGACGGAGAGAAAGACTGAGAAAGTATGGTGGGAGAAGTGCAGGGGAAATGGGAGAATCCCGAGAAAATCTGCCCAGCGCGGATTGTCCACCATCACGAAACCCCCATGAGAATCGAACCTCGGTACTCAAAAGGTGAGAGGCCGATGTCATAGCGACAACGCCAACCGCGCGGCCTATTAACAGTGAAATGTTGATAATAACTTAAAATCAAGGATTTAAAATCTAATTCAGTTTAATTCATTTAAAGGCTGAAAAAAAAATTTTTTTTTGTATTCTGTATCTTGTTTTGTTAGATCTGAAGATGTCAAGCTTTTACGCTGACGAAATGATCATCTATTGTAAGCTTTCATGCTTTTATTTTATTATATCTTGTGTATTTGTAATTTTTGTGCGCTGGCTTTAAACTTAATTTATTAAATATTATTTACGCACGTTAATTTTATTTCCAGTTTAATTACAAAAATAAAAATAAATTTAGTGAAAACATTGTTCATAAAAATTGTTAAAAGAAACAGACTCACTGGAAAAGTTTTACTTAATTTGTACTTGTATTTTTATAATTATAGGTGACAGTGCAAATACTTTTAAAGGCAGGATGTCGATCTGACAGGAATGTAAACGAAAATTTCCGAAAATATCCAGAAAAGGTATTTTTGCATGTGGTTTTTTTTTTTTATATATTTTTAAAGAAGTTTGGAAGAAGTATAATGAATTAAAAAAAAATAAAAAAATAAAAATAAATAATGGCAAACAGTGTGCCATTTATTTAACCATACTGAAATATATTCAATTTATAATTCTACTTGCCTATGTATATATATCGCCTTTTTCCGTAATGCAACAGTATGGGCAAAATTAAAATTTTCTATAAATTGTCTTTCTTTCGATTAACGGTTTCTCTCTTAACTGAAAGTTAGACAATTTAATCCCTTCATTTATTCCTAAGAGTCAACAGGTTTACTTACATAAAAGTATTTTTTTTTTGCAACTTTAGAAATACACCAGCCATTTTATTAACGCCAAGTTCTTTCATATCCATAATTAGGACCTCAAATTTCTCTCATAAAATGGAATGTAAAATAACCTGTCTTAAATACTCATCACTTTCTTCCTGCTCAAAAAAGGAAATTATTTCATCTACAGGACACTCAAGAGATCTCGTTTTGATTTTATTTTCTTTTTTCTCTTTTGTTTTGTTTCATTCTTCGTGACTTCGAAACAGAAGACCAACCTTTTTTTTTTAATAATACACTTTCGTAATATTTAATTTTTCAGTTGTTACAATAATTTTCGCGGCCATATTGCCGATAATTTTTATAGAGTTTAATTGAATTAATTTGAACTCTTTTCATGGAGTTGAACTGTAGCCTTTATGAGAGATTTTGGTGAATTAATTCGATATTTCGACTCGGTTCTTTGAGCCTTCATCAGGAGTTATTGAGAAATTCCATGAACTTCTCCTCTTTTGTTTATCAATATTTATGATGCACGCGATTGTTTTGGAGCAGACTCAGATAAGAAGGCCACAAAGTCGTCTGTTCCAATACTTTTAATAAAACAACAGTGCAGAGATGCATTCTCAAACCTCTCTTAACGAAGGCTCAAAAACGGGCCGAAATATCGAATTAATTTCTCCCATGAGTGGGAAACATCCCTCATCAAAGAATGCATTATTTGTATATTCAATTATCATGGCCTACTCCTACTTCCGAGTTATACATTTTAATATTAAATAGTGATTTCCATGTATCAAGACATTTCACTGTATTTATCTTCTACATTTACTTACTGAGATGGAAAGTTCTTGTGTTCAATCAATCTATGTATAGGTACCATTCCCATCTAGAAATCCTAAGACTGAATCTTTATCATAGTAATCTTTTATTGTAGATAGCGTATTCGTTCTATAATTGTATTCTTAATGTGAATTAATTGAAGATAGGTACTATTATGAATGTAATTTGTAACTAAATCTAAAATGTCGCTACGCCGAATAAGCATTGTCATTAGTATTGATATTGTCATTATGTATTTCTTATTAATTTAAAATTTCCAAAACTATTTGATTTTGGACAGTTGTTTTGTATTTTTTGTTTTGCTTTTTCAAATACAGTGAAACCTCGCTATTCGTACACAATCCGTTCCAGGAGGCAGTTCGAATGGCGATTTGTACGAATAGCGAATCATTTTTTCACATAAGATATAATGTAAATTGGATTAATCCGTTCCAGACCCACAGATGATTGTTTATTTAAACCTTTGTAATAATATTTTAAGCATAAAAATACATAAAAACTATGAAAACAATAAATATACAGTACAACACTGTGAATGCCACTTCGCTTCTTAAATCGATCAAACCACCCCTACTTGCTTTAAATTCATCACTTTGCGCAGTGGTTCCAGGGCTGTCTCGCTTAAGGTAATCATACGAGCATACAACCGCTTTGCTTTTTCACAAATTATTGTTTCAGAAATGCTATCACCAGCAAGTTGTTTTTCGTTAATCCAAACTAACAAAAGTTTTTCAACTTGTTCAATTATAGGTGATCTGTTCACAGCATGAATGGTCACTTCTTTTGCCACATCAGTCTCTCTTATTATGTCTTTCTTTTTCAGTATAGACGATATGGTTGATTTCGCCATGCCATAGTGAGTTGCCAGGTCAGAGACACGAGTTCCACTTTCAAACTTCGCAACGAATTCTTTTTTCAATCCAATTGTCGTTCTCATTGCTTTCCTTTTAGGCTTGGTTGAATCAGTAATCTTTTTTGGACCCACGGCTGTACTATTTTTAATAAAAATAACAATAAAATAGCACAAAGTTTCACGAAGCTTGCGTGGAGGATGCATAGCGTACGGAAGCCAGCACGAGACTGAGCTGAAGCGACCGCGTGGCGCGGCCAGTAACAAGGTCACGCTGTCCGAATCGCGAGCAAGCGTACAAATGGCGAATTGAATTTTACTTGAAAAAGTTGGACGAATAACGAGTTGACCGAATAGAGAGGCGGACGAATGGCGGGGTTCCACTGTACTGATTTCCTGGATTTTAAGCAAATTTAAGCTAATTACAAACTGGATAGTTTAGAAAGTTAAAAATACCTAAATCCTAAATACATAGATCTCTTCATTATAGATGTAGCAACTTATATTCTTCTCCTCGTGAACAGTAAACTTCGTGTATTTTCTTTTTATCATGTAAGATCTTAAATCCATTTTCTCATCAAGTTCGTTTTCATAGGATGTCTTTATTGAAGCAATTTTCACAGGATTCGCAGAAAAGGGATTTAAGAATAATTTCAGCTGCTTAAATTCCGATATTGTTTTCTTTGCATTACCTCAATTAACATTATAACTAAGAATGAATAGAACACTCTTCGTATAAATTCCTATTCAGTTCAGGCCTCTACCCAATCACAGATAGTGTTTTTTTATAAACAGCAATACGAGCAAAAATCTCCTTTGCACCTTTCGAATGGATCCCCTCTAAAGACAGATTTTTCCTGTCAAAAAAAAAAAAAAAAAAAAGAAATGCATAAAAATAAAAATTGTGAACAGAAAACAAATTTTTAATAAAACATAAATCAAGTGGCGTTTCATGATATCCTTGACCTTAAAAAAAATCTTCATCTGCAAAAAAAAAATCAAATAGAAGGATATTGTAAATGCACAAAATCTTCACTATTCTCCATATTTTAAATCGCTTACTTTATTTGCTGAATTCTAAAGAAATCAGAAGAATCCTCCAAAATCTCATAACTTTTTTTTTGTGGTTGTTCGGGTAATGTAGAGAGCTTTTATTTTTTATTTTTGATTGAACGGCTAAATTTCATAGAAACACATGAAATCTGGAGATTTTAAGCTAATTTTCGGAGTTTTTTTTAAGAGCGGCAGAGAGATTTCAGGTTTTTATATTGGCAAATTTACTTCGCTCACAAATTCGTTCCTCGCCTTATTCTTAAATTTTTTGGAATAATGTTACTTAATGTTGTTAGTGTATTTCAGCATAAGTATAATTGTGGATATATACTTCATACCTTATTCTTGATATCTTCAGTTCAATTATACAATGCTGCACCATGTATATCTTAAAATGTTTTTGGTATTTTTGATACTGGGGATCCAAGACAGCCTGTTTCTCGTTTCAAAAACCGTTGGATTCGCCCAGTATCTACAGTTCAGTGAACTCAGAAGATATATAAACAATAAGAAAGCCGTTGTCTTGTTGAACGATATTTTAAATTTTACAAAAAATAATTTTCATAAAGCTAAGGGGGATCCATATATTGACGGAGTAACATCTTACTAGAAAAATGATGAATGGTTGAGGGCAATAAAAAGACAAACGGAAGACAGAAATTGCAGAAATTCCTCTACAGACCTAATTGCTGTAATTTATTGATGAGATTAGTCCGAATTTGAAAAGGATAAAGAGGTAAAACATTCTTCAGAGGCAGTAAGCTTCAGATTTGAGTTCTTACATCATTCATTATGTGAGAAAAGAGAAGAAAACGAATTTCAATCATCACATCATCTTTTCAATCATTTCCACGAAATTTTGACATTCTGCAACTATGAAGAAGACAACATTGACAGTTCTATAGAACAATTCACCGTTATTATAATGATTTTTGTAAAGTTATAAATGTTTTTTTTTTAATAGAATCTAGTACTAATTATATTGTATTATCTGTATAACAATAAATAAAAATATGTAATATAACTGTACAAAGCAGAAAGTACAAAGGAGACACTATACTCGAATCAGCAGCACTCATCTCACAAAGCAGATAGCTTGGTAAATTGACAAAACGCAATATTAAAAGCACTTAAAAGATACTTGACAAACCAACACTTGTTTCATTCACATCAACCTCGCTACAGCTGCTATACTCTAACGAAGTAACTGGAAAACACAATGGATCCAGAAGTAAGTGACTCCTCATATAAGAGATATCATCTCAGATAATAAAACCGGGAATTCAAGTAGTAATCATGCAAATTCATTAAAAAAAAATCCATTTTCTAAAAATAAAAGGTCGTCCCCCGAAAATGGTGCCTGAGAAAAACATTTAGATTTTAGATTTGGATTCAGCACTCAAATCTACAAAGTAAATCCATTGTGTTTGTTGATTTTCGTGGAATATAGTATAACAGATAAAAATATGTCAACGAAAATTAATAATATTCTAGAATATCAAAGAAAAACATGCCTAGTAACTCACAATAATTCCAGTATAATAAGGATACTTTTATTTTTTTTTATTTTCCATTCATTTGATATTGTGGTACTTAATTTACTTTATTTGCTGCTTATTTACAATTGATAAAGACATTAGTTTTAAATTGAGTTGAGCAAACAGATACAGGAAGTGACAGTGTCCAGGAGTGGGTCTGACTTTCTCAGCGCATGATTTCCTTTCGGAGTAATGTCATCATCCAATCAATGGAAGCAATTCAAGCTTCATTATGCGAGGGGACTTAAAAAAGAAGCAAACTGCGATTTGCCAGACCATGAGATGAACTCCGTCGTCAGTTGGTATCCCTCGAGAAGATTGATGCGAATTCGCTTTACAGAATATAGCAAAGTTTAGATAAATAAAACGACGGTAAGCTAGTTTCAATGTCTTATTATTACAGTTTAGTGAATGTTTTTAATCTATTCATTTCAAAGTAATTTCTCAATGCCTGAGTTTAATTCCAAAAGAAGCCTGGGAAAACGTAAGATTGGCCGCGTCGTAGAATATATTTTGACCCACCGGTGTTTGAAAAACTCTTTAACCAAAACAGGTTTTTCATGTTAGTTATAATGTTTAATAGGTGCCAAGAGTACTTAACTAATAAATTTTATTTCAAGAAATAGTTTACCTAAATATTATTACGCTTATCCTGATCGGAAGTTATCTATCACAAATTGGGAAAAAACATAACAGAAATGATAACAATTCAGAACAATGTAGACAGTCAGTTGGTATTTCATAATTTATTTACATTTTGAGTTTTTAAAGACATCCAAACAGGCTCATTGTGTTCGTATCAACTATCGTCAATACCAATCTATATTACTAAAATCTTTTCTTTGTCTGTCTGTCTGTCCGGCGCAATTGTTAATTATTATTTTAACTTGCTGAGAAAGTCAGATTATAAAATTTTCTTTTTTTTTTTTTATTTGCCTTGCATGGGTTCGAACCGAAGATCTTCGTCCTCTCAGTCAGGAACGCTAACCATTGGACTATTGGTCCCCCAATATCCAATCCCTACTTTTATTCTATTTGTTCGCGCGCTATTAAATAATGAGTTCATTCAAAAAGGAATAAAATATCACTTTTTTCCTTAACCGCTTGGAATCGATTCTTCTTGGATTATCTCATAATTATCAGGGGGAGACAGGGGGATGGCCTAGTTATCATTAAAAACAATTGAAAATTTTTGATCATCACAGGAGTTACAGCCGTAGTTCGTTTGATGTAAAAGCATACTAAAAGACCCAAGTTCTAGAAATATAAAGTATTCAAGTCAACTAATCGTACGCATTTAATAAGAAAGTGGAGAAATAAATATGTCTTTATTTTTTATTGTTTTCTTTTAATGTAATAAAAATGTCTTTTAGACTGAATTTTAGAGAGATGTCTTGAAATACTTGGAGCTTTTTAATTTAATTTTTAATTGATACTTGGAGCTTGAATTGATTCGTGAGCGATTTTAATAATTTTCAAAGGTCAGAGTTAATATCTAAAGAGTTAATTTTCAGTTTTTTAATCGCTCTCTCGAAAGAAAATAGATCTTAATATTACGACATTTCTCTAATGATAATTGTAGAACAATTTTGCTAACATATGCAAACTAAAAAGAAAAAAAAATGATTTTTGAAGATGCTCTAATTCTTATCAGTATTTTAGATTATAATATTAATAAAAAAAAATATGCTTTAGATATCAACTTTAGATAACTATTCAATCTAAATTTTGCATTTGTTATAACGTATAAGGGCACGTGGGATATTAAATTTCAGAGCCTTAGAATTCATTCATCACGGAAAATAGAAGGCTAAGAGGTCAGGGTTATTCTAATATAACGGCCCTTATTCAGCTGCACAAGGTCATTTCGTTTAAGTTCACGCTCTTCATATTAAAATGAATGACTGAATGAAGAGACAGTTGTTCCATATCGAAAAAAAAATAAATCGTTTTCTCATTTTCCTTGTTTAAATGAAGGGAAACAAATAGCAAATAAATCATTGTCACAACTGAATATCCTAAAAAACAAATAAATAAAAATAATAATTGGAGATTCATTGCTCAAAATTTAGGTTCTAACTTAAGCTTATGTTATTTTTTGGTTTCTTATGATAAATGAAATCTAAGAAACTAGAACAATTCTCTCTCTAGAATTTTAATCCCCGGAATTTTTTTTTTTTTGAAAGAGGGGTACAAACAAATGTCAGCATGAGTGATTTCTTTATACCGGTTCCTGAGATTTTAAGAATTGCATAAAAATACCGAATTTTCATAAAAGATTTGACACAATTTTTGCAATAATACTCTTAAAATTTTTAAGTATTCTAGGTTGAATGTTTTTATCAGCAATCTGAAAATCCTGGGCTTACGAGATAATAAGGAAAGGAAAAGAAAATATTTATTTTGTCATAATTACTGTATTAGGTAGTTTTTTTGTTGTTGTTGTTTATTTTCGTAATTGATAAAAATATCTTAATTCAGTAATTTTAAACAGGAAAAAAAATGCGAAAAACAAAAGAGAGATAAAGTCAATTTTATGTACGATAACTGAGATATATAAGAGTTGCACCGATATGTATAATTGTACCACAAGAGCCGAGGATTCTAATATAAGAATTAAAAACAAGCGGCATTAGAATTAAAATATCAAAATGCTATCGTCAGCTTCATTTCCATCCAAACAAAATAACCAACCATTTTAAGTTACTATGGAGATTCTGACTGTTACAATCATCATTAAATAAATTTCGTAACTGTTCCGAAATGTACTCCGTTACTTACTTTAGAATAGGGCTTATCGTCTTCAGTCCGAAAAATTTCTTCAAACGGGCCCCTTTTTTTTTTCTATTTTAATTCAGATAAAAAGGTTAAGGAACATATTCGTAACAATCTAAATGCTGTAGATTATCACCTTTACTTTTCTCTATTAATAACAATGTAGTATAATGATTACATCAACAAACCGAATGGAAATTAGCAGTATTTTAAAAATTTCATTCAGATTTCTAGTCAATAATTTAATACCTTTATTTCCATTGATATGTAAAGCTTCAATTATTTTCTTATATAAGTTTTGCCATCCACAAACTTTAATTCTTTTGCCAGGAATCTTTTTTTCGTTTTTTTTTCTTTCTTTTTCCTTTTTTTTTTTACAATTAATCGCTAATAAAAAATAGAAATGAATTAAATCTTGTTGCTCTTAAATAGGAAAACTAAATAACTATTTTGGTTAAACACTAGTTTAATTCCATATTTTTCAACTATTTTTCTTATCTTGTAACGTATCATCATAAATCTAATCTTATTTTTATATTATTATTACTAGTATCTTTATATTGTATGTTGTACATAATATACTAAGACAATTTGCTGTCTGAAGTAAGCGTGATATTAAGTGTGCTGCAAAATGAACTCGAAATTAAAGTGTAGATAAGAAAGAAGCAAGAAACGGAGCATTTGAACTTGCTTTACACGCTACAAGCAATTTTCTTGCTGTTGCAAGACAATGCTCAGAAAGAGAAAGATAATTTTCAATTTTTTAATAAAAGAAAACGATGTACATGTTACTGGTATCAGACACGCTCTTTGAAAAGATTTATAAGTTTGGGTATATATTAGAAACTTCTCAAGAACTATTAACCTTTAACTCTTTTTGTAATAGAGAGATTAAGAGTGAAATGGAAAGATAACATTTGATGAAGTGTTGTTGCAATAAGAAAGGCCACATGTCTTGGCCTGAGACATAGAAGCAATTGTCCCTAGGGGATGATTAATGCTAAAGGAGTTCTGTGATCCTTAGCTTTATTTCAGTTACGAAGACTTTCAGGAAAATATCCGCGTTTTTGCTTCCAAGAAGGACAGTTTGAAACAGGCGCGTTTTATCATATCGAAATGCAGTAAAATAGGATAGAATGCATTAAAATATTAATTAAACATTAGTTTGGGCTACATCATTATCGTCATTATTATTATTATTATTACTTATTTTGAGAATAAAAACACGGCATGTGAGGCTGCACCTAAGGTACACACTATCTAATATCTATAAATTACTATTTTTCCCAGGTGTTCTAAAATATTGGCTTCGATAGGAAATTGAATTTCTTGATATCTTTGCTGTTAGCAAAAATCAAGGCGGTTATCCTAAATTTTGGTCGCAATATATTCTATAACTTAAGTCTGGAATATTTAAAAAAAATCTATCTGTAGAAGTTTTTAATATATTTAACCAATTTTCAGTTTCTTTTAGATTGTTTATCTCAGGTTAATCTTGTACAGGAGATTTATGTCATTGTAATTCCAAGACTTCAATGAAAATATCAGTACTTCTTAACGATGAATTTCCAGAAGAAATTTAAATTTTACTTGTTATTAATAACTTACCTCAAAATTTAAATTGTTTATATATACTAGATAATTACAATAAATAAAATTATAATTATTACAAAAAAGAAATTCAATTTTAAATGAGTAATTTTGTAATAGTTATAGATTTTACGAAAACATCTCATTTATCTGAAGATACTAATAATTAGGTCTAAGCGATAAATAATTTACAAGCTGCTTTATTGCTATTACATTTTTTTTTAAATTTGATTCTTAAAATATCTAAAATCTTGTAATATTAAAGGTAAGTAATTGATGCCTTCATTGAAGAACATCTTCTGCGGTGGTTAATGCATACAAATTTATTCTATGTCATAATTTTTGTTGTAAATATATTGGCATGATATTGTTTTGAAAAAGAACCTTCTACATTTTAAATAAATATTTTTTTTCTTTCTTTTCATTTGTTTTAGTAATTTTTGAAATGGAGGTGGCAACTGAAAGTGACACCGACGTTAGCTTTCCTCCTGTCTGGGACTCTAATTTCACTTATGACTTTGAACTGAATTCAACTGGCTTCCCTTGCCTTCAGTATAAGCTTTCCATCACTGAACTGAGTATAATAATTTTTTACGGATTGGTATGTCTTGTCGGTCTGGTTGGCAATGCCGTCATTATCACTGTGGTCAGTCGTTTACCCAAGATGCAAATGGTGACGAATTCATATTTGTACATCATGCACGTTGCCATCACAGACGGCCTGTTCCTCTTAGGCATACCCGTCCTCATTTTAACAATGGTCAAGGGTTCGTGGCCTTTTGAAATGATCATGTGCAAAGTGTACATGATGTCGACCTCCCTGAGTCAGTTTTCCAAGCCCATCTTCTTCCTGATGATGATCGTCGACTGCTACATTGAGATCCGTCGGCCAATTTCGTCGGCGAAATACTGCACCCCTTCCATGGCCAAAGTGGTGTGCGTTGTGGTGTGGATGGGGGCGGCAGTTCTGATGATGCCCATAACCATGTACTCCAACATAATCCCCACTGGCTGCGGTGTTTCGTGCAACATCATCTGGCCCGAATCGGAAACTGGGAAAGGCATCACTACTTTCACGCTATTCTCGTTTTTCCTCGCTTTCATCATCCCACTTTCTTCTATCGTAGTATTCGCCGTTCTCGGAATGCAAAAACTCCGTTACCTTAGCTGTCACAATGAGGAATACCTGTACAGAATGATTAAACTAGTCCTGACCTTAAGTTTCGCCCACCTGATATTCTGGCTTCCTTACTGGGTGCTTCAACTTACCCTCATCTATTTGCCCGCCGATAAGTTACTTGAAAAACACATCGTTGTCATATCGGTCATCATTTACTTAGTCAGTTATTTAAGCTCAGCCGTCAACCCTGTTTTGTTTATTCTTCGATCAGAAAAAATTAAAAAAAGTCTGCAAAAATTCCACGTATTGAAGTGAATGTTATGAAACTAAGCAGACAAAAAAAATCATCAGCAAACGGTAAGCTCAGCTTACAATCCAAAAGAAATATTAGTAAGGAACGAAAAGAGACGATTAAAAAATGTGTACTTTATTTGATTTCCTTAATGCATTCTGCGTTTATTCTGACTTCCTGAGGGGCAAAAAAAATGCTATTTTTAGTACTTTTCAGTACTTTGTTTACTAATGTAAAGTTTTTAAATAGAAAGACAATATTCAAGAAATTATACTATTTTTGATAATTTTATTGGGATTTTTATTAAGTAAAGCTTCTTATATTTTTAATTTTAAACTTATTATATAATCACTGTATTAATGTAACTGATAATATAGTATTTTTTTTCTTAGTTTTTTTTTAACTTTTTTTTTCCTTACATAGTAAATAAATTCCTTTAGAAAGAATAACACTCATTAGATATTCACATCTTAATCAAATTGTCGTCGTTTCTTTTAAAAACATCATGAATGGAACTTTGGTGAGATGAGATTATCATCATTATAATTGTTTTCAGTGTGTTCAGCACTTACTTGATGCTTTATAGCTTAATATCGTAACTTAGCCATGATTTTCCGTTTTATTCTGATCACATATGAACGTCTGCTCATCATGTCCTTTTCGTTTTGAAAATTTGTCTTATTTTTGGACTATACAAATACCTTAAATGCTGGACAATTTGTGTGAGGTAAAAGTATGAACATCAAAGATAAAGATTTACATAAAAAAAAAAAAAAAAAAAAAAATTCACATTTGAAAACATTATTTGACTTTGTAAAAATCTATTTTCATTGCAACAGTGATTAATTTTACTTGTACAATAGTGCTTATACAGCAAATGCATCTGTAAATGCAACTGTACATCAAAATACAATGTAAGGTGACGTCCGTAAAATTAATACTGGTACTTTATATTTTCGACATTTCGAGAGACTTGTTAAGGATAGTATCCAGTCCAGTTCTACTGGATGATGTCTTTATCATTGTCTTTTTTATCCATAACGATAACTTTTTGTTTGTTTCTATGTTGTTGTTGTTTATTTTTTTTTTTTAATAAATTTCATTAGTTATTAGGAAATTTGTTTTTATTAGTCTATATTTAGAGAGAGATGTATTTTTCTAAAAGAAAGTTATTCTACATTACATCCAATTAGAAACACACAATCTTCTTTCAGTTTCTTTTCATTATTTTTATTTTTACTTTGTGATTTTTGAATTCAGTATTCAAGAAAAAAAAAAGAAAAAGAAAATGTAAAACGAACAAATCTTATATTATTTTCATGTATATTTTATTTAATGAATTATTTTTTAATGATATTTAATTTTTACATTTTATTTTCCTAAAGAGCAATTTATTTCATATTGTTATGTAATATTGTTTCAAAAATTTTGTATACATTATATTATTACTTTGTAATGGACTTTCGAAATTGAAGTTTCTTTGAGTGGCATAATAAATATTTTCTCTAAACCTTGTTTTATTATTTACAACTGTTTTTACATGAATGCCATAGGTTGTTGATTACGAATAAATTTTGTAGCTTATTAATATTGTCTTAATGCAATGGATTTCATTAAATATTGAAATAATATACCTATTTCTTAAATAACAGAATATATTAACATTCTATTAACTTACAAGTAACTGACTTGTACTTAATACACTTTAATTGGATAATGACGCAATATCCGACTGACTTGCAAAATATCACATTAAAAAAAATACATGAATACACATTCATGATATAAAAATGCCCTGTAGAGTTTGGTTGCATCTAACTGATAGTTTTTGAAAAAAATGAAATGTTGTTTAACGTTACATACTCAATAAATTTCCATAAAACATCATCGAATTATTATTTATAAAGTACACTGTAAAAATAAGATTTCAGCCAGATCTTTGAATATATTCTCCTCTCCTTCCTTGCTTCCCGTTTCACATTTATATTTCAGTGCAATATGTATAATATTAATATGCTTTCAATTATTATTATTATTATTATTAATATCTGTCTGTTGTCTGATTAAATGTCCGATTTTTAACATATATAGCCGGGTAATTCAAGCTCAACGTGTATTATTTCACTGTTAGGTGCTATTAATAAACCGTCTGCTTATTGAGCAAGTACTAATGATGACTGTCTTTTATAACTTTCAAAAAATGGCTTTGTTTAAGGTAAGCTCGTCGATGCGTTTATGAAATTGTGTGATATTACACTAATTGATGAAATAGTAAAAATAGGTAAGGAAATTTGGGGGAAGATGCAAGTTGGGGAAAGACGCAAGTTTTGTAATATTTCGTTTATCAGAAGCTAGATGGCAGAATTTTTAACGGCCAATTGTAACAGCATTCTATGTGAAGGTTGCAGTTGAAAGTTTTCAATTTTGCATCGTAGTTAAATTGAAAACTAAACTCTTTGGACTTGGTCAGTAGTTAAGTTATGATATTTCGTTGACCATACTTAAGGTTTAGCACTCGATGTATCACAGCAAATTTAATATAGCCTTGATATGATTGTCACGTGGTTCTTTGTGAGAGAATGGTAGGTTGAAGCAACATGGTAAGTCCCGCTGAACAAAAATAAATTTTTGTGATGTCTTCCCTCAATGCTTGGGGAAGATGCAAGATATTAAAGAATATTGATTTCCGAATACTTCACCCTATTTAAATATAAATTATAATTATATTTTTCATATAATTATTATCAAATATCAAGAATCCGACATATGAAGCATTTATTTATTAATTTTATAAAACATGATTGTTTTATGCACATGAATTATTAAATTGTTAATTTTATATTTTTATTTTTTAATAATTATTATTATTATTCTTTGTTCGTAAGTGTGTTGTATTGAGTCAAGTCTTACAAAATATACCAATACAATTTCTACAATATAACACAAATTACTGAACTTATTTTATACCAAACAAAAAAAAAATACAATAAAGAAATAGAACGGAATCAATTCAATATTAACTCTTAGCGATAATCGTTTTTATTTAATGTAATAAAATTAATTAATTCAGTTAACTTAATGATTTAGTTAATCTATTTAATGAATTATTTTTATTATAAAAAAGGTCCCAAATGCGATTGGTTCCAATGTGTAAAAAGCAAAAAAAAAAAAAAATTGCTCCAAGAAAAGTGCCGCAAGGACAACTTTTATTGTGCAGTGTGAAGTGTTTTTCTTCAGTGTCGCTTATCTAATTTATGGTCAATGTAATTTTTATAAACGCTTATTAAATATTGGCTGAATATACATCGTTTTTCTTAGTAATTGTAAACTTCATAACCTGTGGCATCTTCCCCGAATATTGGGGAACATGCCACTTTTGATGAAGTTAATTTAAGAGCATTTTTGTATTTGTTGCATTTACTGGAGTGCATTAAAATTTTTTGCAGTTAACAGTTATAAGAAAGAGCAATATTTTGACATATTTCAATAAGTTTTTTTATTACTCGTTTTCAAGTAAAAAAATAATAACTGTCAAGTGTGTCATCTTCCCCCAAATTACCTTATTATTTTTACTTTATTCTGATGCCACTTTTCTTTGATTTCTTTGGAGAGTAGTGAATACTTTTTGAATTTTTTTAGTGTATTTTTATCAATGTTGGGATGTATAAGATAGTCGTCTTGTTGGATTTGAAACTAATTGTTAATGTCAGGTCTATTCCCCGATGCTTCTGTTCGTATTATATCTCTATTCCAAAATAGCTTAACTTTGCCATTTCGTGTAATTGTCGTAGTAGTCCAGGCAACGAAGGAAAAATAGGGGAAATAATTCCTGTAAAAGCCAATTTTGGCACAGTTGTAGGGGAAGGTGTCCTGAACAACATATTAATACTAAAAGTACTGATGGGTGGGGGTGGAGCTAAGGGGTGGGTGGGAGTTTAAAGGTCCCTTTTTTCAGTTTTTCGTGAATAACTCGAAAACTGCGGCCTGTAGCAAAAAAATGTCCATATACTAAACTAATCTACATAAGATTCTCTACATAAAAGGTCCTATATACGTTTTCGCTGGGATATATGCTTAAGGAGATACGGAGGGGGGAAAATAAACAATTTGGAAAAAATGTTTGTTTTGTTGTTAAAAATGGCACGTATATAACTCAATATGAAATCCACATTAATTGCCTAAGTATCGTCGAGATCGAAACTATCGTCATCGTTGACGGAGTCTTTGATTGGGGCTCTGTTAGTGCACGAGTCGAAGCATGCACCGCAGATGCTGGAGCAGGCAATGCCTGCTTTCCGGCACTCGCAGCGCACGTCACACCCAGTCATGCATCGGCAAAATATTGTGTTGAGAATGGAGCCAGGTGCCACAGGATCGTTGGTTGTCACCGGCTATAGGATGCCATTGTCTCCCCTGGTCCAACCCCATTGGGTGGGTGGTAGGGGGTTGCCGAGCCATTGTTGTAGTTGTAAGAAATTAATAAGACCAATGTAAGTATTTAGCTCAAATAGATATTTATAATGAAAACACAATAGTATTTCACAACGATATATAAATAGATATACCTTAGGTACACTCTGAACGAGTGCTGCTTCGAAGTTCCTCTGGTAGGAGGAAGAGTGGCCATATCAGATTTCGGCTTCATCGATGCTATCAAAAAAACCGAGTACCGGAGTTTGTTTAGGTTTTGTTCCTAGGCTGGCGCTTAGTAAATCGCCAGAAACAGCTTCTCGCCAGCCTGTGCAATACCCTCAGGTAATGTTGAGGGATCAGTGAAAATATCGCGAGGAATATTTGTTGTGGCAGGTCAGGTTTAGCTGTGAACAGCTTAGCAATTCCCACTTTGCTCTTCCCATGGATCGCCGAGGTTGTGTCGCATCCGGAGAAGCTGTAGAGAAGGAGGATGGTCTTGGCGAATGGGAGCTGTTGAAGTTGTGGCACTGAAAACAATTTGGTCTCCACCTTCCCACGGCCTGACTTCTTAAAGAACACGTTGGTAGATGGTGGAGCCAATCCTATGCGGAGGACAATCAAGTCCACATCCTCCCCAACTATTGCAACAGTTGGATGTACAGCACCTTCATCCAACCCACACCCCACAATAGTGCCATCAGCATCATGCATCAGCAGTTACAACAGTTGTTGTAATCCCTGCTGCTGTCATTTTCTCGGTGAGGAAGTGGATCAGTCTTGTTTTGTTCCTTTCATTTGCGAGAAACTGCTCCTGTTCAACTGTGATGGTCGTGCTTTCATTACAATTAATGTCAACTGAAGTTTTTGTCAGCCTTCTTCGCTTCTGCTCTGCTCGTTTTGTGCTGTTGACATCACTGTAACCATCGAAAACCACCGTACAATTTTGACCGTAATGTTTCTGTGCGTAGGTAATGTACTGATGGCAAATTGAAGAAATGTTAGAGGACGGTTTCCACTTCATGCGGTGAATAAGGAAACCACCATCTACTTCATTGGTGCTTTGAGTGAGATCGAGAGTTGCGTTGTTCTTTACTGACAAAACATCGTAGAGGGATGACTTCTTTACTTTTCGCATTCCAACCTCGAGGAACAGAGCCAGAGGGAATGGAGTTATTTCTTAGGTCAACAGCTCTGCCACATCTTCGTCGCTCTTTTTTTGCTATGACAGTTCTTTGGAAAATTGTCAAAGGGTTAACAGTAACTGTATCACCATTGATTTTATCGATGTTTAGATGTCGAAGATAATTAGTAATTCGACAATTGATGTGGATTTCACTTTTAGGAAAATACGTGCCATTTTTAACAAAAACATGAATTTTTTACAAATTGTCGATTTTCCCCCCTCCTTATCTCGTTAAGTATAAATACCAGCGAAAAAGTCTATATGACTTTTTTGTAGAGAATTTTATGTAGATTAATTTAGTATATGGACTTTTTTTTGCTACCGGCCGCAGTTTTCGAGGTATTCGGCCTTTTTTAGTCTTCGTTGCCTGGACTATAGGTTTGTATGATTACTATGGTACAGTTTTGTTTTCCCTAGTAGCTTGTGTTTTATTAGCTAGTGCTCAGTTTGATGCTGTCATGTCTTTGAGTACATTCAGTGGATACAAGGATCTGCTTATAATGTGATCTGTAGCCTCGTTTTGAGTTTTTCAGCTTTAAGATATGATTCAATTTTTATTATATGATCCTATATTGCAGTAATAAAATCGTTTGTTTCGGCAAATAGTAGATCTTTTTCAAGCCATTTATTAGAAGG
>JAFIDM010001028.1:26982031-27016192 GCA_023159025.1 Thereuonema tuberculata | reverse complement strand
TTTTTTTTTTTTTTTTTTTTTGAAAAAGTGTTTTCGCTTAGAGAACGTCTCGCATCTTTGCAATGTACCAAAAACCCATTCAGGCGTATTTTCTTCAAATTGTAATCCGCGTCGCATTGTTTCAAATGATTTTAGCATTTCATCATACGATGGGTTTTTTTTTATTGCTTCATCATGATCATTTCCATTTTCATTTTCATCTTCATCGCAATTCATTGCTGTATTGTTTTTATTTTTCACACTGTCCAAAATATCCGATTCAGTTAGTGTTTCCGAGGTCTCAACTTCAAAATCAAGTGAAAGATAAACATCAATCAGCACATCATCGTTAATTTTTTCTTTTTCTCTCAGCTGTATCCTCGAAAAAGTTCGTTAAATAGAAAATGCACTTCGCTATTTGGAGGTTATTTTATAATTTTATTTTTATAAACCAAGGCATTGATGTAACTTTTTAAAAATGATAAGTATATTCTTAGGAGATTTAATTTTAGAGTTTTGAAATGAACACGGAAATGAAATTACAGTCGGACCTCTATTTAACGAAGTCGCTAAATCCCGAAAAAAAGTTCATTATATGGAAAATTCGTTATATAGAGATTCACCTTTCATTATTCAATATTATAAAAAAAGTACTAATTTTAATGACATAAAGCTTACATTACCACATGCGTACTTAAATTTTACTAATAAAATCTGTTAATTATGTCTGAGTTTTTTTTTTTTTTGAAAAAGTGTTTTCGCTTATAGTATATGTCACGCATCTTTGCAATGCACCAAAACCACTTCAGTATTTTCTTCAAATTGTAATTCGCGTCGGATTGTTTCAAATGATTTTAGCATTTTTTTTTCATATCTGCAGCATGATCATTTCCATTTTCATCACCTTCATCTTCATCGCAATTCATAGCTGTATGGTTTTTATTTTTCACACTGTCCAAAATATCCGATTCAGTTAGTGTTTTCGAAATTTCAACTTCAAAATCAAGTGAAAGATAATCATCAATCAGCACATCATTGTTAATTTCTTCTTTTTCCCTCAGTTGTATCCACATTTCTTTCATTTCCTCTAAGGGAATATTAATAATAAAAACATTTCAACGAGAAAAATAAATAGATACCACGAAAAAGTTCGTTAAATAGAAAATGCACTTCGCTATTTGGAGGTTATTTTACGAAGAAATTAGCAAAATGTTCTTGGTTCCAAAGAAAAGTTCGCAAAATAGAGGTTCGTTAAATAGAGGTCCGACTGTACCTTCAATAAATAAGAACATTCTAAAGTGAATTTATTCAATTATTTTAAGTGTAAAGAAAAGTTCTTCATTCTCTATATTATAGTTTTAAATTCTATTATAACCTATTTTTTTAAATAATGCACGATTTATAACTTACGGCCTATGTTTCATTATCTTATGTTGTTAAAGGGATACAAATAAAAAATGAAATTTCTTCAGCAGATTCTTATTTTAATATTGTGATACTGTAAAATCCTATTTTAAGCTTCTTATTAAATCTATTATACAAAAATTAAGCGAAAAGTGAAGATTTTCGCCTGCAGACAAAGAAGGTCGAGATATTTCGAGTTGTAATGAAGAAATATTGAACTTCTCGGGTGTTTGTGGATGTTTTGTTTTGGATTCTGTTTTTTAGAATATCTTTAAAAACAACCCGAAAGAATTTTCTTCTGTAATTGTTTCTATATAAAATATAAATTTTTATAAAAATTCTCAATTTATGAATTACGTTAAATTGTTGCATATGTATCATTTCATGTAGAATATTTTATCGTAAATATAAATGACTGCAATATTCTATTAAACCAAAAATTATTATTTTACATAAGACATGACTTCGGCTAAACAAAGAATTATGGAAAAACCGATAATTTATATCAACAATTTTTTTAAAAAGTAATTGTTTTTATATCTTATTAATGAATATTTCTAATTAAGATTTTTTTTAATTCTAACTACTTAGAACGATTAAGTAAATAAAGTTAAGATCAAAAATTTATTTAATTTATTTAACTTATTCTTATTTTTGGATTTTCCATTTTGAAAAGGAAATTTCCAGACATGAGTCATCGGAAAGGAGCTTTAACTTTTAGGTAGGGTAGGGGTGTAGGGATGTAGTTCAGTCATAAGCGTAACAACAGTTGGAACGTTAACATCAGCAGATTGTACTCTTCGAAGAAATGGAAGGATCTAGATTTAGAGCAAGAAAGATTCGTTTCCTGCAGCTCTGTGACACCGTTCTAAATAAGATCTTCAAAAGTCCACCCAGACCAGAAGAATATATTCCATTAGAAGTTTTGGTAGCAAATAAGAACGAAATCAAGAACAATAATGAAAAGGAATTTCCACAACGGATCAACCAGAACAGAATAATGGATGACAAAGGACATTGGAGCACAGAAACACATGAAGAGAACTACGAGGAATGGGTAGATATTGACATACAGAAAACATGGTTCAATACAAGAGGATGGACATGGACAGAAACCAATGTGTTTATTTCGGTAGAGTGACAATCCAAAAGAAAATATCAGTTGAAAACCTTGTGTGAAATTTGGACATTGGCTTTAATGATTCAGTTACAACTACTGTAGATTTGTATTATGATGTCGTAAATACACTTTTTAAACAACAGAATTGTACATATATTTTTTTAAAATGAATAATTAAATGTTTTTATAATTGAATTGTTCTCTGGCTTTCTTTTCGGAAAACTAAATAGACACAATTTAAGCTTTCTATTTGAATAAATAATTTCAAAATTTATTGACGGAAACTTGATATTTTTTTAATAACTGTTAACGCTTATCAATTGCAATGAAAGAATAATTAGGAACCATACATTTAATACGGAGTAATCTTAAAAAACAAATTTTAGATTGACTTATGAATGTTTTAAATTGCATATCAGTACCGTATTTTCTTCTACTGCTTAATCGTTATTACTTCCGAGAGGGGATTTCTTAAATCTACAAATCCGTAAATCCGCTGGGATTTGTTTTTTAATTGTCGCTTGGAATTGCATTTCTAATTGTCGAGTTATTTGGGAGTAACAAAATTACAACAAAAGATTAAATTGTATAATCTGGAATCTGCGGCCTTTTGTGATATTTAGTACTGTCTTAAAATACAATTCTAAACTTAAATATGGGTTTTAGTAGAAAACTTACAAAATAAAAAAAAAAAAAAAAACCAGTAAAGGGCAGTAATATAAATAAATTGAAAAGCACAGTGCGAAAATAGTCGGAGCTTAAAATTAAAAAACTACTTTACGTACAAAACGTACTCCCATATTATAATTGTAGCTACTTCTTAGATAATGGAATAATTTAAAACGAAATATATGCCTTTCGTGATAGATAATTTGCACAATGACTTACCGAGAGGAAGTGTTGTAACCTCCTCTCCCTCAATTGCAGCCAAAATTGAAAAAAATTCTAGGATTTTGAATCTATGTTTCATCTCTTTGTTTATACAATTTTCCCCCAATCCCGAAAACAGCTAAAAGGATTTAGCACATCCTAATCCCTTTCCATTCTAAAATCCTAGGATAAGCCTAATGAAGTCTGACTGAGTAACACGTGGCCTTTCAATGACGAACCGTTTTCCCATTCTGATCTACAAACTATAGTCTTGAAGTAACTTATGTCTTTCATTACTTAGAAATGTACCTTCCAGTAAATTTTTATATCTATAATTTTCTATAACCAGGAAATTATATCTATATTTGTTTACTTTAATGTTTTATTTCACTTACTGTATCGTTCTTTGCTGTAAATTAAATATTTCATTTAACAAGTTATTGATTATTATTATTTTTTTTTTAAGTTAAATGTAGTCTACTGAAATTTTTAGAATACATTGAGAAATTAAATATTATCTGGTTTTAAGATGGACATTTATTATAGTTGTCCTTAGGTTTTATGGTAGTATTTTTTCTGATGTAAAATTTATTAGCAGCATATTTTAAATTTATATATAATACTCCTTGAAATAAGTAAACTTTTGCACCACTATCAATGAAGTGTTTAGGAAAAAATAAAAATAACTTTGAAAGCGGACACATTAATTTATAATTCAAACAAGAAAATATATTCGTAATTTATTGAAATAAATCAATATTTAATTTACTTCAACAAAAGCATTAAAATAAGTCTTAAAAAAATAAATAATCTATTTGCCCTAAGGATGGTTTAATAAAGATCTCTTCCCTTCCAATGATTCATTTTCTTTCGTAGAATAAACAAAGTTCATCAGAAATATCCTGAATATTATTTCTAGAAGTTTAGATTTATACTGTTTTTTAATTGTAATGTCCAAAACAAATTGGAAAAGTGCAAAAAAAACGCTAACGACATTTCTCAAATAGTAGGAACAGAAAACGTAACGAGAAAGTAAATTTCGTTTTTTCATTAAAAGATGATAAATTGTTTTTATTTGAATATTTAACCTTTCGGAAAAAAACTACACTGAAAGTTTTTCATCCAGTATTATAAATTCAGGAAAGATCTCAATGAAGAAAGAGGCAAAAAAAAAAGACATTTTTAAATAAATTTATTTATGAATAGGAAACATTCATCAAATTAAAATAACATTCGTATAATTTTTTTAAACAATTATTTGCAGCTCCCTTCTCTAACAACGACTACGTTCCGCCTTAGCTGCTTATAATTTAAAATATTTAAAATAGATACGAAATATCTAAACATGACTGAGAAAATTTATTATAATAAAAATATTAATGAAAAGAGATTTTTTTTTTATTTTTTTTTTTTGCTTGAAACGAAAAACGTAATAATTAATTTTTTTTATTTCGTTTCTATGGTTTCTTTTCAATCTTGTGCATTTATGAATTATGATTTCTTCTTTATAATTATTAGAACCAATAATTATAATACTGATATTCTTTGTAAATAAAAATAAATAAATAAATGGAAGATCATCTGTGCTTACTTGATTATTTTTTTAAGTGGATTAGGAATATCTAGATTAGAACTGGAAAGAAGGATGATTTTTAGACTTTATCGGCTTTGAAAGATTTAGAAATAACTAATCTATTTCTGAAAGATTTAGGTCAAGCTGATGTTGACAAAATTTCTGCTAAAACAAAAAGTATTTAATAAAAAAGGGTGCAATGAGTTGATTAGTTTTTATGAATTTTTTACCTAATGATTAACGAAACAGAGTTAACATTGCTATTAAATTAATCGTGATAAGTTTAACACAAGAATATTTTATTTAAAAATTAATAAAAGTAAAAGTTAATGTACTTATCGTACCATACGAAGCTTTCATAGTCACGTCTGACTCCATATATGTTTTTTTTTTTTTTTTTTAAGTGTTTAAATATTTTTGTTTTTTAGGTAATTCTCATAGTGCAGAATTCGCCTCTTTGAAATTCCTTTGAGGGCGAATTGAATTTGTGAAGATATGCACTAAAATAAACATTCTGTGGTGTGATGATATAGTAAGGAAATCCAGTTCTCCGCAATCATTTCTGTTCCAAAGATGCACCAGTGTTCACCAACGGAGCGATCAATACATTGCGTCATCCGGGAGAAAAGCTTCCGTCTTGCGCACTTGCTACAGACACTGTCCAGAAGGAGTCGTTCGATAAATCCCCATCAACATTCACCAAAAAGTTCGTCAATGCTACAAAGTGAAACAATCCCAGTGCTGCGTAGCCACAGTAGCCAAGCCTCGTCCCAACGCTCTGAGCCTATTAATATGAAAGATCACTGGAGCAGACGTCACAGCATCGAGAACGACAGTTCGGCTTATGTCAGAACAAACACATTGGATTGCCAATACTATACATATAAAATGGAAATGGACTTTCGTGAAAAATCTACCGAACATTCTGATGACGACATAGAAACAGTTCAACGAAAAGACAGTGTATAATTATGATTAATTATTTTTGAAATCATTAACTGAAGAACTGTTTCGATGATAACATAATAGACATCTATTGGAATTACTTTTTAAGGGAAAATTTGTTTTAAAGAAAAAACAAATTTACTTTTAGAATAATATTTTAAAGTACATCTTTGCAATACATTCGGAATCGAATGAAACTATTTTTATTCATTTTTAAAAACTTCAATTGTCATTATTTCATTACAAAAAACAAAACCCTATTTTTCATTGAAATAACAGTAAAACGTGTCGACAAAGGTTATATGAGATCTGATTAGATATTCCTGAGATTGAAGCTCAACAGCGATAACCAGTATCGAAATCCAGTGTTTATATCAATAACTGATAATAGTATGACGAATTTTTTTTTATTTATACTTTTTATTATAAGTAAAAAAAAAGTGAAAACATTTAAGTAATCTTTATTTATTTTTATCAGTGTTTGCGTGTTTTTATTTCATTTGCAAATTTAAAAACAACAGTTCCGTCCCAAGTAACATTCCATAAGAAGTCGACTGGGGTAAGAGACAATAATATCAAAGTCCAACCAATGAGGTGAAGGACTCCTTATTTGGGATGAGTCAGAAGTGAGTGAAAACATATATTGAACTTGTGGAAGGGATTCACGTAGATTAAGTTCATGAATAATCACTTCCCAGCAGTTGATAATCTCGACTCCAACCGCTGTGGTGGGAATTCAACCTCAAGTCAGTTTCCGACCTAAGAAGATTGTTCGAGAATCTCTGTGACAAGTTTCGAAAAATGCAGCGAAATTCATCCGAACGATCGAGCAACCGTTCACTGCGAGATACAAGCACTCGGGTTCTTCAGCTCCTACGCTCCCTATCCAAAGAACGAACTAAACAGCGACGAATTCAATATATACCAATGCAGCACATGGCTACCTACAAGAAAGACATTGACGAAGTGCTACCTACTCCCCTAGCGACTAATTCTTCCCCAGTGAGTTTCGATGACTATTAAGAGAACAGACTCTAAACATCGTAGCAGTGGTGATACGTTCCAATTCGACGCAGAAAAGCACGAAGGACATTTTGAATGATTGTACGGAAAGGAACTAGCAATGTTTTTATTTTGAAATACAAAATGTAAGTCATTATTTCCTGCTTAAAAAGTCAACTTATAATAACTCTGCAGCATAAATATCACATGACGTTATTATTAATACTAGTTCCCATCTTTATTTTTTTTCTGTTTTATTATTTATTTTTAAAATTCAATTTGTGAACAAAAGAAAAATTTTAATGGAACAGCATTTCAAATGCATTTAGTTTTTTAGTATTCATGTTTAGAATATAACATTTTATCTCAGTTTGTTGTAAAGTGCGAATAATCGACGTTTAATTGTTTTGTATTTCTTATTTTTTATTACATGAAAATTAAGATGTCAGAAGATGATTTTTAAGAAATAAAATGAAAATCTGCTGTCAGAAACGTTTTCTTTTTTTATTTTTTTTTATCTAGTATCTAGTAGTTTTTTTCTTTAATATTTGATAAATAATAAAATAACTTTCTTTTCAAAATCTGAAGCAAAGTAATGTTCAAATTTACTTCTCGTTTACTTAATAATTACAATATTTCAGTCGGATCGTAGAAGAAGTAATGGATTTATAATGTTCTATAAAGAATTTATAATGTGTAAGAAATTTATTTTTATTAAATTTACTGTTTTAAATGCTTAATGAAAACTGTATTAGCTTAAAGAATTTAGATAATTCAAAAACAAATAATTATAATTGCCAAAAAAATTGATTTCTCAGCAGAAATATTTGGGAATTTATATTGATGAAAAGTTCACTTGGAACATACATTATAATTCGGTTATAAAAAAAGTTAAATACTTATTTATATGTTTTTTACCATATAAGAAACTCATTTCCTTTTAAACATAAACTTATCATTTATAAATCCTTGGTGGATTCTAAATTATGGATTAGATTGTTGGATTTTTATAAATAAACAAGAAATTAGTAAAAAATAAATATTTAATAATGTTTATGTAAATTTTAAAAATAAGCCTTTGCATGAACAACAAAAAATTAGGAAAGTTTAAAATTTTAATAATAAAGAAAAATTTATATACCAAACTATAATAAATATTTTTGATAGCAAAAAAGACAAAGAAAGCTATCAAGACAGTTTAAATACAAGAAATAAATGGCTAAGAATCTTCAACATTACGAAACTTCACAATAATTATGGTTTACGATTATAAAATCAAATTAAGTATAAACTTTTTGGTCAACTCAATTGGTATTAATAAAAAGAACTGTTGATATCTGACATAATTGATGGATAATTTTGACTTTAATTTTAACTAATTTTTAACACTATCAATTATTATTATTATTGTGTATTAATTAATCAGCACCTATACCACAGATATACAGTTTTAAATATACCTAATAGGACTGAACAATTTTTTTTTCTTTAATATTATTAAGTATTTACTAAGAATTTAATATTTAGCTAATGATTCTGAAAAACTAAGAACATAATAAAATGAAATTTTATTCCATAGGGTTCTAATTAAAAAACAACAAAAAATACATCAACTTGTTTATTCTCGCTTCGCAAGTTCGGAAAAAAAGTTATAAAAAAATATACAAATTTTTAAATAGATGGTTGTAGAGGCTACTATTGGGAACAGATTCCACAGTCACAAATAAAACACTTAAAAATTGAAATATTTAATTGATTCATCAAACAATAAACCACGACATGTTTCTGAATGTGAAAATAAAATACATTTATAGTATATCTATATATAACAGGAAGAGCATGTAAGCCTTTTTCCTCGAGAACCACTTGAGATACAGTTGTAAATGTGGTATCAAATGGTCCTAATGTGGAGGCGTGCATGACGATGTTGATTTTTCTTAAAAGTAATTTTATAAAGAAAAAATATTTTTTATGAATTCCTGGATCACTTTATTGCGTCCTCCTACAACTAGAAAGTGGTTGAATTCGTTCGCATCGAAATAATGGCTGTAATTAAGTATTTTTTTTTTTTCCACTTAAATGAAAAATAATAAGTGGATTGTGATTTCAATTAGTGTTACAATCACTTCTAACCAATGCATTTATCACTTATGAATTTTCAGTTAATGAGGATATCTTGTCAAAGGTAACAAAATTATTTTAATGACATGAGTTTTGTAATAATATAAGTGAGACTGTATGTAAACTTTTAACGTGTGCATTAGTTAACTATTAGCAGTTAAATTGTGGCCAACATACTTTACTACAAACTTAAGTGTGTTTTTAATATGTATATAAGTTTATAGTTTTATTGTTAAGTGTGTTGGCCACAATTCAACTATTAATAGAAGAGAGATTGATTTAAAATATTTTATTTAATCTGAATTATCACTTAATTATGATTATCAGAACTATATTTCCAACCATTATAATTGCAACGGGTTCTTCTTATATATAAAAGAACGACTGATTATTGAGTGACATATATTAATTAATCGAAAACTGTGTTGCTTTTAAGTGATCTGGGACTATTTCATTTAAAGATAACTTTGGGGGGGGGGGTGCTAAAGAACAAAATAGGGGTTTCTGCATTGGTTTTGTGTCTCCAAAGTATTTTCCATAAGTATCAAGTAATTATCCAAAACATAATTTCATAACTATTAAGCACAGTTTAAAAAACAAACAAACAATAGAGATTGTAAAGTTGCTATTTATTATTTTCACAGAATTTAGATTAATTCAAAAGTGACAAAGAATTCCTTGTAAAATTTCCAAACGTGTGTTTTTACTATTTATTTAATAATTTCATCTCTGAATATTGACTGATACTTCAGTACGCATTTTGTAACATCGAAGTTCTTTTATACTCTTGGTCCTGACTCAAGAAATTCAGGCGACTAGAAACCTTTTATTTCTTTTACCAATGCACCTAAAATTTTGAAAATTTAAATATGAACTTCTGAAATGTGTGGAATTTATATTTTTTTGTTCTTAATTTTCAAAATATTCTGTAAAATTCAAAACAGTCAATTTTTTTTTTTTTTTGGGGGGGGGGGCTTTGAGGTATTACTTGGCATTTTCAACTTATCAAAACTTGACGTAAACTTGAAATTACAAAACACTTGTAAAATAATAATTTGTACTTAAAATATTTATTATTAGTGCAATAGTTAATTTAAAAAAAAATAAAAGTTGTGTTTTATAAAATTGTTTGAGATTAAATTTTTCCTCTTTTTTTTTATGTGCTATGAAATAATCATAATAAAAAAAAGTTTTCATTAAAGGCTTTCAAAATATCATGCAGATTCATTTGATGCTGTTCGTTTCCAAAAATAAGTCTGTTTGGAAGCAATTTTTTTTAATGAAATAGATTTTAATAGAATTAACAATTTTTGAATTTTAATTTAATTAATTACGGAATATTTTGAAAATTAAAAACAAGAAAATATAAATCCCAGAAGCTTCACAAGTTCATATTTGAATTTTCAGAATTTTAAGTGCATTGGTAAAAGAAATATATAAAAGGTTTGTAGTCGTCTGAATTGCTTGAGTCAGGACTTTAACGTAACATAAAGAATTATTATCTATTTTATTTTTTAAGACTTTCAAAATCAGTTATTCTTTGAAACTGAAGTAGATTCTTGAAATTTCCATCTACTTTAACTGTATGTAAACTTTAACTTTCATTATACATTATTTGTAACAATTTTTATTGAAAAAAAATTGGAATATTTAAACTTTTGATTTTTTTTCCCCTTCTAATAAAAAACATTTATTAGAAATAATAAAACTGATTCTGAAAATTAAAAAAATTTAATGTATTCTATGACGGTAGAATATCACCATTCGTTCTTACACTTCTCTTTTTAGAATGTGACAAAACCATATTCTTTATAAATAAATAAATAAAAAACCTCTACAAAATTAATTTTCAAAAAACCAATGAAAGTGTAAGAAAAAGCGAAGGATTTGAAAATTTAATAAAACAATTGGACAAGCGAATAAATATTTTTAATCTATGAGAAATAAAATGAGACAAAACTCAGGATTACTTTGTTTTTGAAAATTACATTTAAAACACATCATTCCAGAGCAAATTTATAATTATTAAAAGTGCAAAACAAACATAAAATGTGTAGACCTTAAAGAATATTTAAAACATTATTGAAACAAACAAGGTTTACAATTTTTTTTTATTGTTAAAAAGCCTAGTATTTCAAAATATTGTTATGGTTATAATAAAAAATTATCATCTTCTACAAATCGACTTAAATTATTATTATTATTTCAGGTGATTAGTAAATCGATAACAATTAAAAAGAAAAAAAAAAACACTTCGAATTTTATCAAGTAATTTGCTGAGTTATATATTTGGTCCTTTAATAGAATATTGTCTTCTAGAAATATATTTTATATAAGAAATTTAATTGAGATTAGAGATGAATAATTACAGCTATCTAACTGATCATGTAATGAAGAAAGGTTGGAGATACGTTGTATTTACAACCATTACCATAATTTCTGTCCATCTGCGAACTTGGAATAGACTGTTCCTTAACCTTCTAGTAAAAATGGTTTAGTCTATTTGAGTATTCTCAGAAGAATGAACCGTAAATGCTGTCACAACAGGTAATCAAAGCTTGTTTTTATTTAAATAAGGATTTACGCAGGCCTTCATCAAATTCAGGACCCAGGTACCAACTGCAGTAACACCCCCCCCCCTTTCATGTTTTGGTCAAAATCATAGATTATTAGCCAAAAATATCGCAATAACAATACACTATTTGATACTTCTCCCTTTTAATAATGCCAAGCCAGTTATTAGCATTATTTTTTAGAGTAAATTAATTAAACACCAACATCTATTTTTTTTTCCAGCTTTACCGCAAAAGCTAAAAAATTCGCTGTATTCAAACACTTAATGCAAGAAAGCTCTAAGTAATACAAAAGCACAAAATTATAAAAAAAAGTCAATAAGTGAAAGGCTAATTCATACTAATTTTTTTTTTTTTCGATAAAGACCTCAGCCCGGGCCCTTTTAACTGGCCTCTTTCCTTATGGGGGTCCCTCGATTGACCGAGGAATAAAATATTACAAATCCCTCTTGAGGGTTCCATCCTCTCACTCTCTGAAGACCAAAAACTTGAACCGAATCATGGTTATGAAACTGTACTTAGAGAGAGACACAGAGTTCATATTAAAAATAAATAAATCTGCTTAAAAATAATAATAAATTATTATTTCACCGCTGGACTGATCTTTTTGAAACAGCCTGCACAAGAGAAACCTGTACTTAAAACTTTCCCATGGAGATTATTGTCGAGAATTTAGCGCTAGACAATAACATACACTAAAAGAGAAAGGAATCGCAACCTGAGCTGTCACCGGGAAGATACTGGGACGGACCTTTTCGTCCTTTTTAGGACTCATCAGCCAGCCAAACTTCACCGAAGACCCGGGATCTTAACCTCTCGCACCTTCTGAGTCTGTCCTCGGTGGAATTTGGCTGGCTGATGAGTCCTAAAAAGGACGAAACGGTCCGTCCCAGTCTGTTCCCGGTGACAACTCAGGGTGCGAATACCTTTCCCTTTTAGCATTGTGCCTTCGTTTTTTACCTATTTCTTTGATTAATTCATGTACGTTAAATCTCTCTTACAATAACATACACTTCGACAGAACCGAAACAGCTTATTTTATCGATATTTTAAAAAAAGGATATTAACAGTCTTTTAATTAAACCACTAATTTTCCCGAGCTTTGATATACCAACTTATTTAATGTGGATTTAACTAATCTTGTTCATTAATTGAAAAAAAAAAATATTGTTTTTTGTTTTTTATTTAGCAGTTATTTTATTTAAATAATAAATGGAGACTTTTCGTTTGTATTTTTTTTTTTTTTTTTTTTTTACAATTTTTTTTTTAGAAGAAAATTAGCAACAAATTAAGGATTCAGTCACTTTTTTTTAATTGCAGGGAAGGGGGGGGGGGCTACCGGTAATTGTGAAAGGCAAGCATTTTGGCAGTAATGAACACTATTTCTCATTACAGCAAACATATGACATCCAGTTCCTTCAATTGATTTATTTCCATTGCTACTATAATATAGCTGATGATTACATGTAATTAGAAATAAGGTCTTGAATTGTTTTATGACTGTTCAGTTTTATTTCTAGGAACTTTCTTCCCATTTACTTTAAACATATTTCTAATTATTCTGTTTAAAACGATATGGTTATTGTTACGCTGAAAAATCATACCTCGACCTTGTTTAGATTTTAAAGCAAGTACGAGCCCGTTTACTCTAATCTAAACAGATACGAAAACCTGTTTATTTGTACACATTTTACTGAAATTACTGTAATGCTTTTTCTTTTTTCTTCTTATTTTTTTGAAAAGAAATAGTTAGCTTTCTAAATTTTAACAGCATTATAGGTTTTATTACTGATCTTTAAAAATTCGCATTTGTAAGTTTTAATTTAATCGAAATATATTTTAAAATACTGAAAGGCCAAAATCTAATAAATATAAAACTTATTTTTTAAAACTTTTTGAACTTTTTTCTTTTTTGAAAGTATTAGAAATAAAAAAGGTCAAGCATTTTTTTTGTAATAGATCGAGGTGAATGCACTATCTATAGCTGTGAATTATGTACAAACTTTGCGATAAATTTAACATTTTCAGACCACAAAATTCTGGTTCTTAATTTATACATTATTTACCTTATTCTAACCCACAGTGAGACAATTAATAAAGCGGCATTTTAATAGTTTATTATAATTACTGAATATGAGGAATCTCACTGCTCCACTTGAACATTTGTTTAATTTGTGTGTATGTTCATCACGTTAAAACGGGTGGACTGATTTCTATCAAATTTAGAACGTAGCTTCTTTGTATTTCAGCATAGACTCATTTGTTTTAGTCTGCCCCCTTCCATTCTTCAAAATTCGCCACCGAAATCCTTTGCTTAACGGGTTTCTTCCATACGAAATTTGCCTTATTAGTGGCCAAACTTAACATAACTTATGAACACGATTATTTTGTCTCCACTCGGTCCTGAAATAGGTCTTCCAGAGCTTAATCCCTATTACGCTATGGAAAACTGAACGTTCCTTTACATATTTATTTTTATAATTGTCAAATGAAACAAAAGTAAATTAGAAATATTGCACATTATTCTCTATTACTACTATTACTACAGTTCAGTTCATGAAAGAAGAGCTTTTGATGACGTCATTTCCTGAGTGGATTGCTGTTTCCAGGACGTAACAGCGCCATCTATTGCTAAGATTTGCAACTGAATCTTATAAACATTATGAAAACACTCTGGTTTTTGTATTTTCTACAGTTACGAATGCATTATTATAATTAAACTTGAAATAATTAAAAACGTTCCACACTATTCCTCTTGTTTGGTTATGCAAAGTTTGTCCTTTCTTGCTCACGCTTATACGATCACAAAACGACCTCATCTTGGACTAACTGCTCGGAGTCAAAAATTACAAACCAGTCAGTTTACTATTGTACTCTATACATAAAAACACTTATTGACACCATATCTCTTTTTCCTTATTCTCTAGCTGACCCAGAAAATTTTATTCCTGCCAAAACCTCTAGTAACCCCAAGTCATATTAAACCAGAATGATATTTCCTATTTGCCTATACTATTTAACTATCTATCCCTAATAAGTTGCCCTACTAATATCTACTTCAATTCTCATAATACTTCCATTCTCGCAAACAAATAAATTCCAAAAAAACAGGCTGGATTTCGAAAGATACAGTACAACAACCCATACTCCTTCCCTGAGACAAATTGTTGTTAAAAATATGGAAGAATAGCAAAAACCTCTACTTTGCTTTCATTGATTACGAAAAGGCTTTTGAGGGCGTCCATTAATTACGTGAGGTGTTTTTAAAAAAATTGGACCGCCCCCCCCCCCCCCCCTGGTGAGATTTGGTGAGATGTGGTGGGACCCCTCTTCCCCTCACATGAGATTTCCCCTATAATTTTTAAATAAATAAATGTATTTGATGTGTTCATGTATTTTGCTTCAAACCACTAAATACCTAAAGCGTTACTGATGTCTTCTACGAAATATATTTTTTCTGAAAGAAGAGGACACAAATGATACTGCGTTTAAGGTGCAATAAAACGAATTTAATTAAAATTAGTAAAAGTAAAAAAATAGGCTGCGACACCACCTTCCCTAATTCTTCACTCACTCCATGGGCATTCATGTGCTTCCTCTATTTTAATGATTGGACACATGACGTCCATGTCTTTTGGTAGTAGATCATGCAGTGATTCCAACAGGCGAGGCAGGGAACTCCCCGAATGAAACCTGTCACTTGCGCGGGGCTTGTTTCAAATCGGGGAATCCCGGGCATATACAATATTACAAAATGTTATAATCTATTACATTCTCTGAATTAAAAAATTGACGTGAGATTTTCATTGACCCCCCCCTCCCTTTAAATGAGATTTGGTGAAATTTTGCCGGACCCCTCCCCCTATTTTGAGCTCACATAATTAATGGACGCCCCGTTTTGACACCATAAAAAAAATCAATAATACAAACTTTAAAAAGCAAAACATTCCTGACACATGATATGTAGAATTACTAAGCAATATCTAAAGAAATAATAGCTCAACAGTTAGATTTCAAACAGAAAGTAATAAAAATCCCAATTGAAAAAGGAATACGAGAAGGTGATTCATAATCTCAAAAATATTCACATCAACTTTACAAGAAATGATTAATAATCTTGAGCAGTGAAAATCAGGAGGAATATCTATTAATAATCAAGAATTAACTCATCTAAGATATGCAAATTGTGCTAATTTCATATTTACCAAATAGCCGCAGGATATAGTGAACATATTAAACTCAGAAAGTAAGAAAATAGGCCTTAAAATAAATAGTGATAAAACCAAAATCATGTTTTAACAAATGTTCAAAAGCAAAAACCAAAACTTGATGATGAACCAACAGAAATAATTTCTTCAACATTTCACAATTAAATGTAATATTTTACATTTATTATTAAAAAGCAAATTTTCGAGGGAATGTCGTTCTCTTTTTCTCAAGCCTATTTACAACAATAAGTTAGCGAAATACTGTAATTCTGTCATAAATAATAATAACACAACTTTCTATTATTAACAATTTCCTGAAACAATTGTGTTATTATTATTTATTATTAACAAAATGTATTTAAGACATATAATAAAATGTGAATACTGGTAGCATGTAATAATTTGATTATTCAACAAAAATTTCGCTAACTTATTGTTGTAAATAGGCTTGAGAAAGAGGGAACAAAAATTTCCTCGAAAATTTGCTTTTTAATAATAAATGTAAAATATTATATTTAATTGTGAGATGTTGAAGATCTTTTATTACAATAAATATTATAGGAGGAAGGACCTACAGAAAAGGTATAGAACAAGAAATAATTTCGATCATCTTATATCTTGATCACCTTTTTGATGTGGATAATGGTTTTGAAAGTGAAATTAGGAGAAGAATATAACTGGCATGGAATTCATTCGGCAAGGTAAACAATATATTCAACAATGGCCTTTCCATTTGAAAAAGAAAGGAAACAGATCAATACTAGCAGTGCTTACTTAGGGATCAGAGACATTAACAAAACACCTAGAAAAAATGATTCAGGTAATGAAAAATGGAAAGAATAATCTTTGAAATAACTTGGACGTATAAAAAGAGAAATTATTGGATAAGAGCACAAATTTAAGTTACAGATGCACTAGTGCTTTCTAAATCTGCAAAGTGAGATGGGCAGGGCAGTCGAAGAGAAGACAATAGGTGGACCAGAAAAACTATACAGTGGTTACCAAAAGGAAACAGATAACAGGGTCGCCCAAAGATGAGTAAACGAGATAATTAAGGAAGCGGGATGGGAATAGATGGAAAAGGCAGAAATAGAAGATCCAGAAAATGGCTAGGAAACAGAAAGAAAAGAAAAAAAAAATCAGTATTTAAATTACATCAACACAACTTTATTAATGTCTCAATTAATAAATATATTTATTAATGGAGTTGTGAAGTTTTTAATTCATTAAAAACTCATTTAAGATAAAAACTCACTTAAGTGAAGAAGTGAGTAAAGAAAGAAATATGGTTCAAGGAAACAGCCAAACACCACAACTACACGATTTCCCCCAGCCCACACCACCCGAAAAGTTTATTTTCATTGTAAATTTCAAGGTTGGCAAATGATTTTCTTGATCTTATCAAATAAATTAAAAAAAAAAATCACCAACAATTCTTAATGTGGTACCAAAAATACTTTTTTTTTTTTTTTTTTAGGAAATTCAGCCTTTTTTAAGAAACTATCAATTTCAGTTTGCAAAACTTAAATTTTAGGCTAATTTTGTATGAATATAAATATTAAATGCATATTAGGATCATCTTTTCTTCTTAAACATTTGCTAATCCTAAAAATCTCTATTAGAAGAATGATTGTATCGTTCATTCTAGAAATTTCAAGGTTTCCATTAATTAAGAGAAATAGTCCACATTATTCATTTCATAGACTATTGGAATACATGTATATCTATTTAGATTTTAAAATAATTTGAAAAAATGTTTTAAGGAAAACCAAATTTTCTATTTAAATCTCCCCACCCCTCAAAAAAAAAGAAAAGAAAAATGAAGTTTCGTTTTTTTGTTTTTGTTTTTAAAAGTCAAAATCTTTCGTCAAAATTTTCTGTGTATAATACCAAACTTTCAGAAATATAAGTTTACTTAATGGAAATTTTTCTCTAAATGTCTATATTAAAAACCTAATTTTAAAAGTAAACAACTTTTTATTAATAATTTAAGTTCATTTTACAATAAAAAGTTTTTTGAAATGTTTTTCTAATGATGCATATTTATGCTATATAAATAATGAAGAATGAAAATAGGTTTATAAAGGTACAATCATGATTTGATTTTTTTTAATAACTCCTGAAAATATAATTTTGGAATTCTGATTCTGATAAAATGTAACAACGATTTTTAATGTTATTTTTCGAGATTTCAAGTAATTAAGAATACTAGTTCAAAATTAGTCGTTAAAATTACTTGATAATGAAAAGAATGTTGCCGTTAAATCTTACAAGTTTTCTATTCAAAATACAAGTAAATTTGTTTATCGTTGGTTGGACTCTTTTTGCTCGATGCCCAAAGATGATCTACTTGAACTTCTGCTTCGATATGAAGAGTCTACAATACACAACAGAAGTAACCACTTTTGAAATTTCGAAAAATACATCAGGATTCACTTCTCAACTGAGAATATTAGGTTTTAAATGCTGTCAGTTGAAATCTATTCGTCCCTAAATCTCATTTCACCACTGCGCGACTATATTCAAAAGAATCACTGAAAAGCGCACAAATGTTTATATTTTACAAAATTTCGTAAGAAACGATGTTACACAGTGGAAAATATAAACCAACCAGGCACGTAGTTTTCAAATACTATCACAATCCTTATAGTTCAACTCAGATAGAATGAAATCAATGAAAGTCAGGTTTTATGACCGTCTTTTGGAAGTTTTGTTTAACATTTTCCTGAAATTCTGTAGAAGAAATATCACGATGACGTTTGTTCAAAGCAAAACTTAAACTGAAGCTTTTCTATAGTGTCCTGTGATTTTTACTATGGTTTCCACATGTTACTTTGTTTCTCCTTGAAGTTTTTCGTACTCTTGTCTTTTAGGTTTAACGAAACAGCAGTAACACGAACTAAATGTGTATGTTTGATTTTCAGCTGCAAGATGAAAAGATGCCGGCGTTTCTCGAATGAATTCAAACTCTTTTTCATTGGCGATGCACAGGTAAGCAGCAATTTCAAACACTTTGCTTATATTCTTAGCTTCCTTGGCACTGACTTCTGTATAAGGGAGATTTCTATCAATGCACCATTGTCTAGCCTCCTTTTTGGAAATCTGCAAAATAAACAAGCAAATATTTTAAGGTTAATTTATATTCGATCAGTGTTGATTGTGAATGTTAGTTGATTATCACAATTTAGTCTACCTGTTACTGTACACATATGTAAAGTGCAATATTGTACTCTATATCTCATGTTGGATGGTTAAAAGGATTAATAATAATAGTAGAGGTTCTTCAATATTTAGGAAATTGAAATTCCGAAATAATCTTCAGTGTATGGTTATTCGATCTTAGTTATCGATTATTAGATTAACGTGATTTCCCTTCCCCCCCCCCCCCAACAATTTTAATATTTAATCGAAATCTTTATTAATCGTACAACATACAATCGTCTAGATACATATTAGAAGAGTTTTCTAATTCTTTATCTTAATAGTCATTTCTTCTATAAAAAGAGCGACTTTTATTTTCTATTTTTAGTCCCAAAGTTTAAATTTGTATTGAAAAGCAAAATTTAACGTCCATAATATGTTTTTTTTTATTGCTATATTTAAATTCCTTAGAGCCTTTCAGTAAAAGAACAAGGGATT
Source organism: Thereuonema tuberculata (assembly GCA_023159025.1). NCBI lineage: Eukaryota > Metazoa > Arthropoda > Chilopoda > Scutigeromorpha > Scutigeridae > Thereuonema > Thereuonema tuberculata. The sequence continues at coordinate 26,996,758 of JAFIDM010001028.1, read as the reverse complement.
AATACTGTGGATTTCACAGGATTATTTTTTATTTGGTTGTTTTTGTTCTCGGCGGCCATTCGCGGGAGCCAGAATGGTTTCCCTTTAACTTTCGCGCAGTGTGAGCGAAACATCAAGGGTAAATCCTAGACAATTCTAAAAATCTCCAAACACGAAACTTAAGCAGGTAAATCCTGCTGATGATTTCTAATAAGGATAAAACAGCTGATGATTCCTAATAAGGATAAAACAGCTGGTGATTCTTAATAAGGATAATTCAGCTGATGATTCCCGTTGATATTGGTTCAGTCTGCAAAAGCATATTTACTGCCCAGTTGTTGTTTTCTTGATTTTTAAATTTATAAGTTTTCTTTGGGCTTACATGTATAATTGTACGAGTTCAGCTGAGAAGAATCATAAATGACAATACATGTGCTGCCTGATTTTTATAAACCAAGGCATTGATGTAACTTTTTAAAAATGATAAGTATATTCTTAGGAGATTTAATTTTAGAGTTTTGAAATGAACACGGAAATGAAATTACAGTCGGACCTCTATTTAACGAAGTCGCTAAATCCCGAAAAAAAGTTCATTATATGGAAAATTCGTTATATAGAGATTCACCTTTCATTATTCAATATTATAAAAAAAGTACTAATTTTAATGACATAAAGCTTACATTACCACATGCGTACTTAAATTTTACTAATAAAATCTGTTAATTTTGTCTGAGTTTTTTTTTTTTTGAAAAAGTGTTTTCGCTTATAGTATACGTTACGCATCTTTGCAATGCACCAAAACCACTTCAGTATTTTCTTCAAATTGTAATTCGCGTCGGATTGTTTCAAATGATTTTAGCATTTTTTTTTCATATCTGCAGCATGATCATTTCCATTTTCATCACCTTCATCTTCATCGCAATTCATAGCTGTATGGTTTTTATTTTTCACACTGTCCAAAATATCCGATTCAGTTAGTGTTTTCGAAATTTCAACTTCAAAATCAAGTGAAAGATAATCATCAATCAGCACATCATTGTTAATTTCTTCTTCTTCCCTCAGCTGTATCCAAATTTCTTTCATTTCCTCTAAGGGAATATTAATAATAAAAACATTTCAACGAGAAAAATAAATAGATACCACGAAAAAGTTCGTTAAATAGAAAATGCACTTCGCTATTTGGAGATTATTTTTACGAAGAAATTAGCAAAATGTTCTTGGTTCCAAAGAAAAGTTCGCAAAATAGAGAAATTCGCAAAATAGAGGTTCGTTAAATAGAGGTCCGACTGTATTCCTAAAAAATGTATTAGGATGGTGTAATAAAGTTAAGGCTTATCTTTCAATCAATATATCTCTTTCCCAATAACTTCAGAGAAATTTTGATTGTTATCGTGTAAAACCATGTGGATAAATCATATCGCGTTTCATATAAAAGGTTTTCTTTTTCACTGAACAATTGTATCAAAAGAGTATTTTTATTTATTTCCTCTATTAAGTTTTGACATTGGAGTGTTGATAGGAGCACGCAGGATTCTGTTCACAGCTGTATGGATAGAATTCAACAGATAAAAATAATATTTGATTTACATTAAAATGAAATTATTGAGATATAAGATATAAGGACATAGGAGATGGTTGTTTCACTGATGGAACAATCCGTAATATTCTATATTATTTAAATTTATCTGTTTACATGAGGTAAATCGATACCTTTTTACTGTCAACGTAATATTTATTTAAATATTGTTAATTAGCCATGTAATTAGTCGTTGTAATATAGTAAGTTTAGTTCTGAAACTTTTGTAAATGTACCAATTGTCTGTTGTGTCAATGATATTTTACGACAAGCATTAAGTTTGTGATTTTTGGATATGATCCTGCTTCCCCCCCTCCCCCTTTCTAGATTATTTGTAATTATATTTTCCATTTTTCCATTCTGATAGACCAACTTGTAATAGTTTTTAATTATTAAGTGATTTTTTTTTTATGTCAGACAATGGTAAAATTTATTTAATTTATTTGATGTTCTTGTCTAAATAATATTGACATTAATTAGGTGAGTTAAAAAGGTGGTAATATATCAGATGTTTATATTATTGGTAATGTGTTTCTTATACGATAAATAGAAATGTTTTTATAAGAATACGGATGACGTGGTCATTCCGTGCGTAAAGGAGTATCAATGGATATTCACAGATATTTTAAATACAGTTATACCGTATAGAGCCTTTTTTTTTTTTTTTAAGGGATTTTCCCATTCCGGGATGAGATTTTCTCGATATTTCGGCCTGATGTCTCGGACCTTCTTCGGGGTCCCGTTAATTGTTGAAGCTTTATAATTTCAAGTTTTTGTTCTAGTATTAACCATCTACGATTTTTTGACAGTTCGCTGTCTTGTTGGTACTTTTCTTTTTCCACTGAGGTCTGTACAGTAGAGCTGCAGTGACGCTGTCATTCAGGGACAACTCTGTTGCACTTGTCATAATTCTGTAACTCTGTCCCAGAAGAGTAAAGGATTTCTTATTTGAAACGTTGCTAACGTTACAACTCCTTTCGGCTTTCGAATGTTTTAACATTACAAATCGCGTTATAGTGAAACACAAGCTTATTAAAACCTCTTTTTACCAGGTATTATTATACTTACTTTTTCAGTTTGTTGGTAGTTTTTGTATTTATCCAGACAATCTTCAGTATGTTAAACATGTTGTTAGGTATTTGCTTTTTTTGTATGTTGAATTGAAAGAAATGTAGGTTTGTTTCCATTTATTTATTTATTTATTATTGTGGATCCAATATTGGATATTGGTGAAATCTTGTTATTTTATCTGGAAAGCAACTGAAAAATTAATATTTCTTATTTCCTTTTGAATTTTTTGCACATTTTTTTTTGTTTTCCTGCAGTAGTTAAACCACGAGAAATCATTCTATAAATGTGTGTTTATCAACTAAAAATCCCATAAATTCTTTGAAACTTACCACAAGAACCCACATTACGTATTATTATTATTAGATCATCATCTTATGGTAGAGCTAATCCCACCACCTTTTCTGCTTTTAGCGATCAAAATCGATAGCTATTGCGTTTGTCCTGTCCTTCCGTCTGTGGCTGTCCAACCCTGACAACTCCCGAACGGAAGGTCGGCTCGGAAAACGGACTTCACCATCGTGTTCAGAGGTCCAAACATCGTAGGAATAGGGTATTTTCAGGGGCCAACGTCCCCCCTCCCCTGTTATGTTCGAGATGTTTGGCATTGTTTTCATTGGATTTCCGCTATTAGCTTAAATATTAGAAATGCAATTACGTCATTTCAGTTGACAGCTATCGCTTGATGCTTAACGTCGGATTCATAAACCGGAGGTTGTCGGTTCGAATCCGCATATCTACTGTTTATTTTTATTTTTTTTCCTCCTAATCTTTTTTTCTCAATGTCCGCGTGGGTTTTGTTTTGTTTTCTTTATTTTTTTCTAACTTTTTTTTTTATTATTTTTTCCTTATGTTATTATACAACAACAAGTTTTATTGTATTGTCATTATGTTATTATACTTTCTTATTTTTATTATTATTTTGGGTTACCTTTAAATTTATGCTTTAGTACAAAATTATATTCATTTGTTTTTTCCTCCCGTTATACGAGTTGTCTATAATTTATACGATCATAATTTTCAATATCATTGTGGCTAAAAATCTGAAACTTTGTAAAATAGAAGTTAAATCATTGGAGTTTTTTAAAATATATTTTGATTTGTAATTGATAGTTTTAATAAGAATAAGAATATCCCAAAAGTTGAACAATTGTTTTTTTTTTTTTTTCCCCGTATTTTAGAAAAAAAAATACATAGAATTTTGACTATTTGTAAAGTTCTGGAAAAACCGTTACTCATGATTTTTACATTTTTCAATACAATTTAAATGGAGAATTAAAAAAAAAAAATCTCAATCTTGGGATCAATTTTTATTTTTAGAAAAATAACTATTGTGAAAATAGATAAAACTTCTCATTTAAGCAACTTTTTATTCATTTCTTTATTATATTTTAACTATTAATATAAAAATTTATCGATAGATTATTCTATAAAGATCTGATAATAATTTTGTTTTCACAAATTTAGAATTATTATTATTAAAACTATCAATTACAAATCAAAATTCGTTTTAAAAAATGCAGCTACAATGTTTTCACATTTATTTTGCAAAGTTTCATATTATTCACTACATTAATACTCAAGTAATAGGCAACTTGAATTTCATAAAAACAAACCAACACAGGATCTATTTAACTGCATATTAATAAAAGCTGTACATTCTATTTGAAAACAATAAAGAAGGATGTACATTATAAGAAGGTAATTTGAAAGTATATAGACTTATAAAATTAATCTTACTTTGCGAGCTTTGTTATCGCATTTATTTCCTAATACTAGGAAAGGACATTCGGTATCAGAGTTATTGCGAAAATCCTCAATCCAATCTTGGAGATTATTAAAGGACTTAGGATCGTTAACATCAAAGACTAACAAACAACAATCACAGCCTCTGTAGAAAGATCGAGTTATTGATTTGAAACGTTCTTGACCGGAAGGATCCCATATCTAAAAATAAATAAATAAATAAATATTCAAAGCATTAGTTTGAATCAAAAATCACATTTTTTTTTTTAAATCAATACAAAAATTAAGGAAAAAAAAAAAATTTAAAAAAAAAAAAAAAAAAAATAGGTTCCTTTTATTAGGAGATTATTTAAATAATCTGAACCTGAAAAGACGTATTAATAAGTAATTAGGCCATCTCCCTGTCTTCCCCTTGTAAGTATAAGATAATCTAAGAAGACTCGATTCCAAGCGGTTATGATAAAAAGTGATATTTTATTCCATTTTGAATGAACTCATTATTTGATAGAGCGCGAACAAATAGAATAAAAGTAGGATTGGATAATGGGGAACCAGAAGTAGTCCAATGGTTAGCGTTCCTGACTGTTTGAATCCCATGCAAGGCGAAAAAAAAAAGAAAATTTTATAATATGATTTTCTCATTCAGGGAAACTAATAATTAACAATTGCGCCGAACAGACACAAAGGAATAAAAGAATTTAGTAATATAGATTAGGGTTGGGACGCTGTGGTATTGTAAGGATACTCCATTTGTTTTTTTGTTATGATAAAGTTTTCATTGATGCCCTCGAAGCTAGAATCGTGAGGAAAATTATCAGTATTATAGGAGATGACGTCTCCGTAGGCCTATATATATGTATTTCAAATTTGTTGGAATTTATTTTTTAGGTTATTGAAATATTTATCAAGCATCTTGAAATTAAAGAAGACTGCTCTGAAACTGGCCCTTAAAAAAAAAAAAGTCTTCATAAATCAGCGCCGTTAGTTTAAGGCTATAAATTCCAATTAATGCGAAGCTGTTCCATAGCGATTCATCTGATCAGATTTGGTTAATAAAATTTCATTTTATTTTGAAAGAATATAAGATTATCTTAAGATTTCTGTTCATAGCTTCGAACAATTCAGTTAAGTTACATTACACATATATATATAAGGAAGTGTGTAAGCCCTTATTCTCGAGAAGATACAGGGGGCAAATGTGATATCAAATTAAGGGTCCTGATGTGGAGGAGTGCATGAGCATGTTGAATTTACTTAAAAGTAATTTTAATAAAAAAAAAATCATAAAAAATTGACGCCTTCTGGATCCCTGTTATTGCGTCCGCCTACAACTAGAAAGTGGTTGAATCCACTGTAATTAAGTATTTTTGTTTCACTTAAATATAATTAAAAGATCTTGTTTAATCTGAATTGTCATGTAATTATGATTAGGAGAACTATATTTCCAACCTTAGAATTTCTATCGGTTCTGCTTGTATATTACATAATGACTAAATAATATCAAGATATTATTATTATAAGATTAATTGCTATTGATGATTTTATATGTTATCAAGATTGATAACTTTGCTATTTTTGATATCAACATTTATTTCAAACTTCAGTTCAATCAAAAAAAAAAATATAGTTTCAATTATTGTTTAAATTTCTAAATATCATTCTAAATGTTATTATTTGAACTTTAACCTCAGTCTATCGTATGAAGGAATTTAGGAGAATTTACAAATTTATGAACAAGGAATTTAACTGACTGTTCTATGGAATAACAAGTAGAACCTGTTCAAATTCTACGGTTGGAAATGTACTTCTCTTAATCATAATTACATGACAATTCAGATTAAATTAGATCTTGTAATCATATTTAAGTGAAAAAAAAATACTTAATTATAGCGATTACTTCGATGCGATTCAACCACTTTCTAGCTGAAAGAGGAGACAACAACAGAGATCCAGAAGGCGTCAAATTTGATGGTTTTTTTTTATTAAAATTACTTTTAAGTCAGATCAATGTTCTCATGCACTCCTCTATATCAGGACCTTTCATTTGCACCTGAAGCTCAGGTGGTTTTCTAGATAGGACTTACATACTCTTCCTTTTATATACAGATGTATATGTTTTATGTACAGATGTTTGCCTTTACTAATGAAAGTTTTAAAGAACATTCCAGAAACGAGGGAACTATAACACATATTTCCAAGAGATATTTTAGTTTGTTTTCCGGCGCTGTTACGAAAGATTTTACACAGTGAGATAACCTAATTCATCTATCAGCGCCATCTGTTCTTTCAAATCAGAATTATAGTTTGACTTTAAAAGATAGCCCATGAGATCTTCACTTTCCCGAAAGTATTGAATTCAACAGGAATATAAAATAAATAATAATAAAATTTTAAACTCCATGATTTTATTATTGATAATTTCAGATTTTCGTCTGGGCAATGTTTAATCTAAACATACATAATCATACTGATAAATGGTAATCATATTAAGTCATAATCTATTAATAATATATTCATATCTTATGAAATATACTTATTTTAGATGTAGCCTTGTATTTGAATTCAAACTACTTACTTGTAATTTAACAGCCATTCCATCAATAGTAATTTCTTTGACTTGGAAGTCATTACCTATGGTTGCTTGATAATAATTCGAAAACTGATTATGAATGTATCTGGTTAAGATGGACGTCTTTCCAACACTGTAAGAATAAAGAAACATTTCATAAGTTGTTTAGGTCGTAAAAATCAACATTAACATAAAAATATATATATTTAGACTACTCAAACGCAGTTTCATTCTCTACGATAACCATCTTCGATTAATAATAAAATTTAATCTTTAAGTAATACAATTTTTTTCTTAATTCATTGTACTCAATTAATTGAATAGTTTATCTAATAAAATTCCTAAAAATACTATCTGGTTTTAATTATTTAAGACTCGAGTGGAAAATTAAATTCCTTAGATATATTTTTCATTTGTATTTTGTATAAGAACCATGAGTAAGTCTTAATGTTAAGTTAAGACGAAATAACGGCATGAGATTTGGAATAAATTATTATTTCTTGTGTGTAATTTGAAGAAATTCCTTAGGATTTAACAGGGTTGATAGTGAGGGAAAAGGGTTAGCTAATACGCTTACATCAAGGAAAAGAGTTAGCTAATACGCTTACATCAGGTAAAAGAGTTAGTAATTTCCATTTGTAAGTTCTAGATTTTTTTTAAGTAAAATTTTATTTTTTATCATTTTTAGATAAAGATACCGTATTGTCCGGCGAATAAAACCACTAGGCGTATAAGACGACCCTCAATTTTTCCAATTAAAATATAGAGTTTGGGATATACTCGCCGAATAAGACCTCTTCCAACGCACACCAAATAAAAATTAAAAAAAAACCATCAGATTTGATTTCAATATGGTAATTTTATTCAAATGTTTAAGACATGCAAATACTTAGCAGGAAAACAGTCATTTATAAACAGAATTCTGTTTGTCATCAAACATGTAAACATAAAACAGTGCAAGTGGATTAAACTTTTCTTTTAAAAGCGATGTACCTTACCGGCGATTGGCTGGTTGCTGTATACAACGCCTGCTTGGATTGGTCAGCTCTCTCTGTCTCCAAGCTTTGTTTATCCTGGTGCATTATTTTAATGCTACATTTTTTTAGAATTTCACTGAAATCATAGTATTTCTTAACTGTAGCCTTGTTTATTCTGTCCCCGCTCTATCTCTTTTTTCCATACCCCGGGCGTCCCGGACGCCTGCAGCTTGCTCTGCCCTTCACATCGTGACCGCGTTAAGTCACTTCTTTCCACGAATCGTGGTGAGTGGATTTTCTTCTACCGTACTTGTACAGCGCCGTCCTTGCTGCTTTCATACGGTTGCCGCATACGGCGGGAATGCGGCCACGGCCGTTTTTGAGCTTCCCCCCACCATATGCGGCGTCCGCAGATTCTCCGGTCCGGCTCGGCAGTTTCAGCAACCGCCCTATAAGACGACCCCTGACTTTTGAGAAGATTTTCCTGGTTTAAAAAGTCGTCTTATACGGTAATTGTTTGACAGTTTATATTGAAAACTTCAATAGGGTAGCATTAATTTGGGTTAAATTATTACACGATATATAATGTATGAAATATAATTTACCAAAACATTGATAACCTTATTACCTGCAGTTTAAATAACTTAATATGAACATTAAATGAAAGAATAAAATTAAAATTAAATTCCGAACGAAGAATTTGAAAGCCAACAAACTGAGTTTAAAAAATAAAATTAAAATTTAAAAAACTATTTACAATTAAAAGTCAAACTAGTTTCTTCTCGCTAACGGGCCATCTTCAGTGAATTTGGAAGAACTTTAGGCCTATTTTCCTAAAATGCTATTTCTTAAATAATTTATTTAGTTTTTTCCTTTGTTCGTTTTGTTTTCTTAAAGTCCTAAAATCAACACAAACGAAACTGATCAAATTCTAAAATCTACTGAATACAAACAAAACAATTTTTCCATTTTCTGTAAGGAAAAAAAGCATTCCATCCGCATAATTCGTATTTACTTAATTGCCTAAATCAGATTACTTTTAATTGCGGTGTTTAAAGGATTTAATGTTCTTTATTTAAGATAATGAAATATTAATAGCAAAGATTCCATGAGATTAGTGCACTGCATTTAGTAAATTCGATAAATGCTTTTAAATTTTCATATTTATTGATTATGTATTCTCACCGCTGCATTATGGTAACAGTAATTTCCTATTTTAACCCAGGTAAGCTAATTTTAAAAATGTTTCGATATAAACATCCTGTAGAGGGTCATACCTCAACTTATCTAACCTACAGCTTAAGCCCATGCTAAGTATTTTTCCCTCCTTATTTCTATTCTTTACATGTTAACATTTAAGTAATTTGATTAAAAACCTTTCAAGCTAATATAAAATGTTTCTTTCGTAAAAATAGTGAGCAGAGGAAATGTGCGCTAATCTCACGTCCGTTACTCTCACGACAGCGAAATAGAATGGAATTCCATTGCTTTTCTATAAAGTTTTTGTCTCCTTCTCTCGCTAACTTCTCGAGAATGATTCATTTGAAAAGATTACAAACATAAAACTTATATCGATCCTAATCCTCGAATATCCATATCATGTGTCAAAAAGATCCAACCAACAGTTCAAAAGATATTGTAAAGGCGTGGGGGTGTAAAATCATACATTTTGATGATCATTAATTTTATATTGGAAAATAATCCAAAAATATTAATTTTGAACTTTTTTTTTGTAATATTATGATTTATTAAATGGTAGTTACAACGATAGGCTACAACTAATTATTCTAACAAAATGCAATTGTTTCATTGTATCTTATTTACCTACATTTGTTCATTTATATGTCTGTCCGCTTTAATGGCAGATCTTCAATAAAACAGAATATAACATGTATTAAAATGTTACAATACTGACAAATCTTCGGTGAAGATTTTATAATTTAAAGACACAATAATTCACAACAGAGTCAGCTCTAGACGTCAGCAAAGTTAAACGTCTCCCTCTCTCCCTATATTAATTTTAAATTAGTGGCCTCAGAAAAAAAAAAAAAACAACAACTTATTATCGGCACGGAGAAAGATGAACCTCCCAGAATGCAACGCAGATTATAGATTGACCTTTCCTGGCTTTTCGTTAACATTGAAATGGAAAAGAAAATGGCGGTTGGTGGTTCACAGTCAACATTTCGACGACTTATTGAACGCAAGTAAAGGCAGCGGGCAGCAACGATGTCACTTCTTTCAAGTAAAACAGATCGGTGATTGGCTTCTATGAAACGAAATCCTAATTTCCTCAGAATCACACGCATACTTGTTGACTGACCTGTAAATTGAATATGTTTTCTAGCTTCGGCGACAATCGTCCTCACTGTCGGCAATTCCTTCTTGATATGCATATCAGCAACAATTTGACAAATGACGTAACAATTAAAATCGTCAAGCGAACTCTTTGGAGCCAAACGAGGCCTTTTTCTCCCTGGAAATGTTGACTGTGAACCACCGACCGCCATTTTCTCTTCCATTTGAATGTTAACGAAAAGCCAGGAAAGGTCAATCTATAATCTGCTGTGCATTCTGGGAGGTTCATCTTTCGCCGTGCCGATAATAGTACTAGTTCTACGTATTAAGAACCCCCTGCCTACTAATCCGTTTTGCGCACCACCTCTGAAAGAGATGGAAGAGGAGAAATGGCAAAAGATTCTTATCTTTTTTATTGTTAGCAAAAAGTAGAATTACCAATCAAAAACTGCATTTAACATTTTCGTATCTATCTCATTGGTTGTATCTTTATTACAGTTGTTCATTATTTTCATCTTGTAAAGGCTATGATTTAGTTGATAACGTAAGTTCAATTCAGTTTACATTGAAAATAAAAGATTGAAAACAATCTTTCTTTTGTTAAGAGGTTTTTATTGCATCATGAACTTTGATACAGAAGTCTAAAGAGAAAACGAAACGTTAGGGACTATTAAATAGTCAAACTTAATATAATTTTGGACTTACCTCATATCTCCTAGAAGTAAAATTTTAAGACGCACTTGTTTCCCTGACATAATTTCGATTTATTTGGAGACAATCTGCAAAAGAATTAAATGACATATTTAGGAATGATGCCAGGTAAGTTGTTATCATTGCATTTCCGCCTCTAATTTATCTGTTTGATGTTAATCAAAGCATTTTCAAATAACTTCCTAGTGGATCTTATAATTAAATCGGCAAGAAATTAAAATTAATGATTAATAAATTTCAACTCACAATCATTAACAGTACTTCAAATAACAGTTCAGAATATTTCTCAATTCTTAATATATATATTATTATAATTTTGAAAAATGTAAGTATTCAATTCATTGAGGATAAGTTACGTAAGTTAATTGTTATGTTATAAAACTGGTTTTGGAATTTAAAAGTAAAAACATTTTTTCCATTTTATTTCCATTTTTTTTTTCTCCTTATTCTCCCTTTTTTTCCTACATATTACATTACAATTATATTTAAATATAAATTGTAAAAAAATAAAGAAACAATAATTCAATTATTCAAGATATAATATTAATAAATTTTAGCAGTAATATTTTAAGCGATTTACCTGTATACACAATAATTATAATCTTAGTATAAACATCAAGCAAAAAAATCATCCAGCAATTGTTTGTTTACTTCTTATTATTGAAATTATAATTATTCGTATTTTAGTTTTGGGTTAAATAATAAATAAATTGAAACCATATTTTAACAGATTTTTTTTTTTTTAAATTATGAATAATGAGAAGCCATTTAAACTTTTTATGTGTGTGCAAAGTAAGTAAAGACGAAGAAAGAATGAATCGGATTCTTTGATGTATCTGTATTTTCAAATCAACCCAAAGGAAGTTAGGATAAGGTATTTTCCATATTCATTGCTATTAACTCCGAAGATGAAACGAATATAAAGAAGGGGAATTCATGCAGGGATGACAGTTTGACTACCAGGAAAAAAAAGGCCTATCTGGGTTGTAATTATTGGATTGTAATATTACCAAAGCAATGATCCACACCTGTGGAAAGTACTTAGGATTGATTACAAAATTAGAGAAAATACCAGAAAATTTCTGTCACCTACTGATTTTTTTAGTTTTAAATTTATCATGCTTACGAGATTTGACAAAGAAGGGACAAAAAAAAATGCTTACATTGATTTTTAATGACTTTGAAAAATGGTTATCGCGAAACTCTAATATTTGTGCTATTTCTATTTGGTTATATTTTTAAGGTTTGCAGTAAAGAAAATATATAAACAGTAAATCTATTTTCATTAAAATGTATGGGAAGCTGTGAATACCGTTATTACTCTTTTCCCAAAAATTCATACATCGTGATAGGAAACAACGGGTTCAGAGTCCACAAAAATATGGAAATTCACTTTATTACCTGGAAATGATAATAAAGTTTAAAAATTCATAGAAATCCGTAATCTAACGTTGATTGATGCATGTTGACGACATAATTATAGGAGTCTCTCTCACACACACACACACACACACACAAAGGACTTCCTATAGGATTTGCCTTTGAGAAATTTTAAGGAATAAATAAATAAATAAAATTAAAAATAACAGGTACTGGTGCGTGTGAGATAACCAAAATCTAATACATTTTCTTTACTTAAATTATAACGTTTAGTGCTTGTTTCTGAAATCCGTATCGACCAAAAGCTTTTTTTTAAAAAAAAAGTCAGAGATAGAATGTTCTTTCGAGATCTTCTTTGAAAATTATCTAAATATATATACAGTATATATATATAAATAGTTCAGAGATGAAAAAGTTACGAACTTAATATTGAAGACAAAAAAAAAAAAAATGCTAAAGCATAACGAGAAAAGTAAGCATAGAGACTACGAAATGGAGTTTTAAAAAATATAAACATTTTTTTTTGAACTTACCAAATTAATATTTGTATGTAGATTGGCATGAAATCTGAATTTTTCAAGCTACAACTCCCTACACTTGTTAGGAAGTCTGTAGTGTTGAAGGGGTGGGAATGGCAGGGGTCGTAAACTCCCCTACCTTCACCCCCTACCCATTATATCCGGAAACGGATATCTAGGGGTTTTTTTGGGTTGGAAAGTTACATACAAGCCTTGTCCTTTTTCTTCGAATACGATGAGATCAATAAATATTACCTCATTTTAGTATCCAAATTATCAGCTATTATTAAGTGTAATCCTTTTAAGTTAATTAGAAATCTAAATATTGTTGATTTTCAGAAAAATCCATTGAATTGACTTCACAGATCGAAATTCTTATTTATAGCATCGTAACGGAATGTTCGACAAATTGTTTTCAGGTGAAGATTTAACGGAAATCCCCATTGAACAGAACGTCATCTCACGACTCCTAGAACGCTCCGTCAAAAAAATATTGAGAATTCAAATCACACCATACTGTCAACACTCTCTTAATTAAAACTAAAGTTGTCATTGTTAAGAAACTCTGAAAAAAATAATATTAATAACACAGTTTTCGCTTGGCTGATCAATCTCATTAAGGTATTGGATAAAATATTAATATTAAACAGTCTCAGATAGAGAAGGAAGAGTTCATTTTGTTAGAGAGATTTGAGTTTTTTAATCTTTAATTCCCCTGCCATTCGACGATAATGTTAAGCATTCACTGCTTATTACTAAAAATTAAATTAAAACTTATTTTTAATATAATACATGTGCTGATTTTTCATTTAAAATTTTATGGGCTGCTGTGGACCGGTCTATTATGCCTCAGGGGAGTAAAACAGTTTGATACTGATACCTCTAATTGCTAGAATTTAACTAACATTTCTAGTTGATAAGCGGATACATCTAGGCTTCTTAAAAAGAATAATTTAAATACCTGACCTTAATTCATCTGTGCCTTCGTTTGGTAAAAGTTTGAAATGTGATCCTGGCTAATTTTGATTTACTTTCTCTGACAATTGTCCCATCTGTGTCATTGGCATTGAAGCTTTTTCCAAATAGGCAGCTTATTGACCTTGAAGGGATAATGAGGAGGGGGACTTAGAAAGAAAGACTCAAGTGACCTGATAGTCATTGAAAGAAAAAGCTCACTGTGACAACAGTCTGTCATTTTTACCAGTTGAATAAATAACAAATGAATAACTATTATATATCGTCGGAATCAATGTGGAGGCTGAAACGCTAAAATAAACAATAAAAAACTCGCTAAAAGGATAACTGGCGAGAAAATTCAAATTTACTTGAGCAATCTCATTTTTTTTTTTTTTTTTTTTTTTTATGCGCTAAAAAAATTAATAGCGGTTGCGTGTAGCGTGTACATGATTTTCTCGCCAGTTATCCTTTTGGCGAGTTTTTTTTATTGTTTATTTTAGCTTTTCAGGCTCCACATTGATTCTGACGCTATTTCCTATAGAACTTTGTACAGAAACCTGAGTGCTCCTAGCTGATGATCGCCATATTAGCGTGAAACAGCTGTACTAGGATGCCATTAGTAAATAACTTGGTCTCACCCTTTATGAATAACTATTATCTTAAAATTAAAAAATAGAAACTAATCTGCTGCAAGGTAGTCTAAAAGGAAGAGAACAATTATACATTTGAATTATTGATGATAGTTTTATAGTGTGTAATTATGCATATTGATAGACATTGATTATCTATTACTTCTATTACTATTTCTCAGTTAATTTCAGTGGAATGAAGAGTTTTCCAAATCTAACCGAAGTTGAATTTTATCCCTCGACTATCCACATGGACGTTTTCTCATTGCTAGCAATCTATATTACTAAAATCTTTTATTTCTCTGTCTGTCTGTGTGTC
>JAFIDM010001028.1:26940730-26982021 GCA_023159025.1 Thereuonema tuberculata | reverse complement strand
TGACTCATCTGTCAAAACTGAACTGACTTTGACTGAAAAGTAACAATTGTAATTAAAAAGAAAGTCAAACAAGAAAGACGCAGTACGTCATTAGCTAGAATACTGAGAAATCAGTATTTGTAACTTAAAAACCACTGAAAAGTATCAATTGGAATTGGATAAACGAGATGAACGAGAGTGTCGATAACATCAATCGAATGATAAGTCTAAGAATACAAGGAGAGACTACAGAGCATACAATACAAGTGCGAATAAAATTGACACTTCTGATAATCCATCACACGAACATCTCTATATGCCCAAGTGTCTGAACGCATTGAATCTCAGCGGAATTCCTCAACATCGTTTGTCATTGAAGATTGGATCTCCAATAATATTGTTGCGAAACATCAATCCCAAGTTTGCATACTGCAATGGAACTCAACTTAAATGCTGTTCATTCGATAATGATCTCATAGAAACCGAAATTATAACAGAACTCACAAAGGAGATTTTGTTTTCATCCATAGGATGTCTATGGAACCATGCGGTAATCTACTTTCATTCACTTTCACAAGAAAACAATTTCCGATCGGACCTTCTTATGCGATATTTATCAATAAAGCTCAAGGACAAACTCTAAATAAAGTTGCCATATAATTGGAAAACGTTGTCTTAACTCACATACAACTTTAGGTCTTTGAGTCACAATTCAACAGAATTTGGTTATCTTCACTCTAAAGAATACTCACAATCAATTTGTTGCGAAGAATTTCGTATACAAGCTATGATCTTCATTTATCATCTATATCAACTAAAATCTGAAATCTCTTCTTCAAATATCTATATCGAACAATCTGATGGCCTAGCTAATAGATATAGATAATTTTCACTATTTGTAACTCAAAAACCACTGAAAAGTATCAATTGGAATTGGATAAAAAAGAACAGAAAAAAAAATAATCACTATTTCTATTAGGTAGAATTCTGAAAAATTGCTATTCGTTACTCAAAAACAATCACTATTTCTAACTCAAAAACCACTGTAAGTATCAATGGAAATAAAAAAAAGAGACTCAAGAAAGAAAGAAGCACTATTTCTATTAAGTAGAATACTGAAAGCTCACTATTTGTAGCTCAAAAGCGACTGAAAATTGTATCTATATTACGAAAATCTTTTATTTCTCTTTCGGTCTGGTGCAATTATTGTAATTTACAAAAATAGAAATAATTTCCGCAAGTTATCTACTGGAATCCAACATGCAACCTTCTGCTCCGAAGTTAGACGTCTTAGGCATTAGACCACAAGGATTACATTCTAATCTCTATAAAAAAATAAAAATATATCACAGATATATGATTCACACGCTGATTCTAAAAGCAGTCGTGAATTGAGAGAATATATACATGAAAAATTAAAATAAAAAAAAACTTTAAAAAAATTTCAGTTTTATTTTACTTGATGTAATTTGTGTGTGTGTGTTTTTTTAATAAATAACAAATTGTTTTCCGTTACATACGCGAGGCTTCCGGAGCGAAGCGACGGGTAGCCGACTAGTTTATAATAATTTGTTATTCCAGGATGGTTTCTTCTTGCTACATAGGCAGTCCCATGCTGTTATTATTATTATTATTATTAATAATAATAATAATAATAATAATATATTAATTAGTTTTTGCTTTTAGATATGTAAAGCCGTTGTGATCTCATTTTTAATTCCTAGTACGTATCTTTATGTATTTCTTTGTTTATCTATAATATTGTGAAAGAAGGAAATGAAAAATATACAAAATGATACCCAATATTATGTTTGGCATACGCAAGTAGAAAATTGAAGCAATATTGTTTTCATTTGAAGATATAAGGAATATATCACAAATAATCAAAGGCTGAAGTATATGCGCTGACTGTGAAGCACGTTCTGAAAACAATATTCAAATGATGAATGTGTTCTAAAGAAATTTCCACCTTTGTCGTTTTTCTTTTTCGATGCGAGTCTTTGTTTCTGATAGATTACATTCATAGTATAAAGAAACACTTTGGCCGAAAACAGTTTGACAAACAATTGTCTGATTACGTCTAACCAATTTGCTCAAAGTTTAAGAAGGAGTTTTTAGTTACATGAAGCCATCTTTCATCACTGTCACAACCAAAACGAGATCGATTGCATAGAAGAGTGATCAATTACAAATAAACAAGAATTAGCAAAAGGAAATATTTTAACTCTAAACAACAACAACCGAAAAAGTTTTACTTTAGCCCATAAGGGAGAGACAGTATTTGATGAGATACAGGACTAAGAATAAATAGAGCTGAAATATGCTTTAGATTATTTATTTCATTATGAGTTGTTCGTAAAAGAGCAAACCAAGTAGGCTGAAATTATCCTTGCTATAAAGATCCTAAAATAGATGAACGTTCTTTAACGTGCGATAGAGAATAATCGAGAAATATGCACTAATTAAAATTATTGATATATTTAAAACATATATGATTAATCTTAACTGCTGCACGCAGTCTTATCAAATGTATAAAAACAATAAAAATCTCACGATATATACAAACAAGGTGGATCGTCATCCAAGAAAGGGCCAATCGTGGGCAGCTTGTTAGCTCCGTAAATGTTGGTTATTCCCATCAGTGCGCAGTACGGGAATTCCTTTCGCGAATCCGTTAATCCCTGTGAATCCCCCACCCCTTCAAGACCAGCACAGGTGTTCAAACTCAGCGGAAGGAATTCTTGTATTGCGCAGTGATGGGAATAACCAACATTTACGAAGCTAACAAGTTGCCCACGATTGGTCCCTTCTTGGATGACGATACACCTTTTCTGTATATACCGTGAGATTTTTATTGTTTCTACACATTTGATCAGAACTGTGTGCAGCAGTTGAAATTAATCATGTATGGCAATCATATGTTTTAAATATACCAGTAATTTTAATTTGGGCGTGTTTCTCGTTTATTCTCTATAACCTAAAATAGAATTGGGCGAGATCCGTAGCAAGGAAAAAAAAAAAAAAATAGATGGACAACAGAAATTGTAAACTGGATTCCTAGGATAGAAAGATAGTTAAGAAAAAGTCCACATGATAGAAAGATGGACGAAATTAACACTTTGCTGATTATTGCACATATATATCGATTATATATCGATTACAAGATATTGATTATTAGAAAAATTTACGTATATCTAAAATTGCATTTACATACATACATTGATTACTGAACATCTTTACAAATCTCAATTTATTGCATATCTGTTCAAATCTCGATTAATGCACATAGATATCGATTATACAGGGTGATTCACGAAGATATGCAGAAACTTCGGGAGCTCATTCTACATGTAAAAGTAAATAAAAAAAGTTATATAAACATTGGTCCGGAAATGCTTCGGTATCGAGTTACGGCTAGCCAAAGATTTCGCCCATATGTAGTACCCTGGGTGAAATGAAGACTTGCTAGAAGTCTGTGAAGGTAAATTAAGGGGCGAAATCAGTAGTTTCTTATGGTTGTTGACCTGAAAAATCGAATGAAACATCTCGCAGAACTGTATCTCCCAGTGGTTTGAAGCTTATCCCACGTGGAACCTACAAAAAAGTTGGCAACACAATAACAGCTGTTCAACAATAATGTGAATTGCATTGTTTTGATTTATTGTGAGAGCTAACAACTGAGATGTAGTCCATGTGCGTATTGTTGTACTACATTATGGGCGAAATCTTTCGCTAGCCGTAACTCGATACCGAAGCATTTTCGGACCTTTGTTTATATAACTTTTTTTCTTTACTTTTATATATAGAATGAGCTCCCGAAGTTTCTGCATATCTTCGTGAATCACCCTGTATATCGATTACATATCGATTATTGTACATATGTATATATATATCTATTACATTTATGTAAATATGTCTGTTATTGCGAATACATACATACATCGATTATTACACATCTGCACATATCTCTCACTATTGCACATATAGAACGTGGCTGTAATTAAAGTTAGCCTATTTAGAGCATCCTGCAGCAGCAACCAATGGTCGGAGAGACACCAAAAGTTGTACACATACTATTCAAAGGATGCGCTCAACGATTATATACAGTGTTTTAAATACATAATTAGTTTTTAAGACTAATACCAATACATAATAATTGTCAAGTACTTTTGAAGCAACATGAAGTTATAAAATATTATGTTGACCAAAACGAAATTATCGCTTTACACAACAGGAAAAGCAGAAAAAAAAAAGTTGGGCAAAATATTTAACACAAAAAAAATTATGTAAAATAAGTAAAATAAAATAATTTAGATAAAACTTATATTTTCTTTTGTATCTGTTCGACTTCTCGCGAGAAAAAAAAAAAAATATAAAATGCAGTAAAATCAAAACTTCCAATGGAAGGGAAGGAACAAATGAATGGCTTAGCAGAATTTGACTGAATGAAAACCTTTCGAAAAAACTGGAAAACTGCAACTTAAAAACAATGATGAAGAAGAAATATGGATCCGTTATGGCAATAAATCAACAAACAAACAAATAAAAAATAAATAAATAAATAAATAAATAAAACTTGAATAAAGTTTTGATTAACTTTTAAAAGTTACTGCTTTTGGATTTAAATTAAATTAGAAATAATAAAGATAATTAGTAATTAGAATTTTGTTGTATAATCTTTTTTGAACTTTTGGCTTCATGTCAGTTTTTTGATAAGACTGTGAAAAGAAACATATTTCAATTCAATTTTTCCTTAATTTATTATTATTATTATTATTATTATTATTATTATTATTATTATTATTATTATTAAGTTACTAATAAGTTCCTAAGTTACTAATTAATATACTGTATAATCGGCAATTTTAGTCTTTTTACTTTTCTTAAAAATGCATAATTTGTAACTAATAACTCAAATATATCAATATGAATGTACTCAACGGTAGCACCTGTTGATAGGAAGCTCCACAAATGCTTCCTAACAGGACTATGATAAAATGTAACGGAAATAAAATGAATGAATGAAATAAAAAATAAAATAAATTATTATTATTATTGCTGTTATTACTTAGTTGAGAATCATAAGTGCACTACGAGTAGTCCGATTGACGCCAGATGTTTTTTTTTCGTAAAAACCTTCCGAACTTTCACGCAGAACATTCCTCTTGAATTTAATTCAGCGTCAGATATTAGAGTTACATTGATTTTTATCATCAGGGGTTTTTTTTTTTTTTTTTTTTAAAAAAAATTTCATTTTTCCAAAAAAAAAAAAAAAAAGTAATGAAATCTAACATGTCTTATTGTAGTCTTTCCGAGTCACTTAATTTTTCTTTCCTTCTTAATTTTACTTTTGTAACTGTTATATAAGAAAAAGGAAAATTTGTTAACTATTTAAGGCTTATAAAAGTAGTTATAAAAAAATCCTCATTAGTTAAGTAGCGTCATTTGTAAAAGATACACTAACCATCACCAGCATAACTGAACCGCCTCAGAAATAAAGTAAGAAAAGCAAGGACCTACGATATTGCTCTCAGGAACTGCATTAACGAACAATTCTAAATATTATATCCAGTGTTAATGAAAACTCCCATCTGACGAACTATTAACCCAATTCGTAGAAACTCATCAATAACAGCTGCTGTTGGATTTTATTATTGCAGATGTGCGATGAAAGCTCTTATAATTTTTAAAAACCTATTTGATAGCTGCAGTACTAACAGAATGCAGCAAAGAAAAACTGCCTTCTTAATGAAAAGCGGCCTCTTTGCTTTTAGAAAAACCTTGAAACACATTTTCTTATATATTTACTTATTTTTTTTTATATATTTATTTCTTTATAAATTATCTTATATTTAATTATATTTTATTTATATTTATATAATATTTTATTTATTTATTTATTATGGAGAAAAATGTTCATGTCTTTTGGGAATTTCTTGTCAACAGTAAATGGGTTTATAAACAGTATTTATAAAAAAGACCCAAAAAAAAACCAAAAAAAAAATTAGCTTATTAAAATCTATATTACTAAAATATATTTTTCTGTCCGGCGCAATTTCCTGTGAGAATGGAAAATATAAGTAATTTTTACAATGAAACGACGGGAATCGAACCTGCAACCTTCTGATCCGAAGTCAGATGTCTTATATATTAGGCCACCGGGACTACAACTCACTTAATTTTGTTTTTTTGACTTATGTGTCCTTCCCATTCGCCCCATTAAATAATGAATGTATTCAACCTGTTTTTTGAATCTCAAGATTGTTTATTTATTTCCGACCGTCTATTTATTTGTAATTCGAAAATGACAATTAAAACTATAATTGCCGAAACGTTGCAATATTTTAAATATAAGATTCTTACTTAACCAAATCTATGTGATATAGAAAAACAAGCGCGTGTATACGGGAGATGGCCTAGTTTTATATAAGAGAAATACAGTATCCGCATTTTCTGTAGTAATAAAAATAAAAAATTGTCTATCATTTTTAACAGGAATCATCATTTTTAATTGTGTAGTAATTCTTTATAACATTTTATACAATACACTTAATTATTTAACTATCGAAAAGAATCATTATCATTATGCACTAAAGGAGCAGTGTAGGAATTCACTAGAAGTTCGTTCTACAAATCTCCACTAATTCTGAATCAAATAACTATTTTATTTTTTCGATATCTTTCACTTACCTTTATTTCTGTATAAAATGTAGAAACTTTTCGTAAAATCGTAACATCCTAGATTTTGAGCTATTTTTGAAACCATTTGATGAAAACAACATGTGCTATTTTTGTTACTCCACATCGTACGTTTACTATGGCTTTCCGAGTGATGCAATCACTGTCTTAAGGTCAATCTAAGTTGTTTTCTTTTTTTTTTTTTTCCTTGACGCAATCTTTCAATCAGATATTTACTTATTTTTAACAGCAATTAAAAAAGATTGTAAGTTTAGGAATTTATTTCAGAATGTGTATTTTCTTATGAAATATGATACTAAAAAGAAAAACAAAAAATGGAAAAAAAAAAAAGCTTTTAAAGTTGCAGTTATTTATTAATAAATGTGAGTCGTTTATAAAAACACTTTTAATAGTATTCTAATAATTGAGCTTAAATAATAAGATAGACTTTAGAACATGATAAAGATGAACTAATATAAATAAGCAAAAAAAAAATTATATGTAAATAGAAAATATTTTCCTAATTAACATTACAGGAAGCGAAATAAAAAAAGCAGTTAAATTAATAACATTTTAAAAAATTTAGAATGTATTAAAAAAAATATGTTTTGAAAATAAAATATATTTATATTGAACATTACAAGTCTTATAACTGATGTTTTAAGTCTTCCTAAATTAAAGCTGACACTTCGTCTGTAGTTCTGTTGTCTGTTCACGTAAGAACTTTTCTGAACTAAATTTAGAAATTAAAAAACTAGGAAAGTGAGGGAATTGAGTGAAATTATCAAACATTTTTGTAAAACGGGCTTTTCTTCAAAATAAAGCCTATTTTATTTTCCTAAGTATATGGATATCAAATATCTATGTAACAGTTTTTAGTATTTAGCTAATTTATTGAAAGATCCAAGTTACACCAAATCAATAAAAATACGTAATAACGTTAGATTCTTCAAAGAAGTAGTCTTGAATTGTCTTGAATATAGACAGACGGAAGGACATGATTATTATGATTTTACAAAATTCGCCTCTTTTTATGTAGTATATACTGTTTTTATTCTTTTGCATTATTTTTCCTTTCTTTGCATATAAAATAATTTTATGATGTTCCAAAAAATACTAGCCTCTTCATTAGTTTCTTTTTTCAAGCTTAAAATAATAAATAAAATGCAATAAATACTAAACATTTCTCATAGTTGATATAGTTCATAGTTGTCTGTAATTCTTCAAAGAACTGTTGATGCGTATATTTCAGCTTGCCTAGATACCACTTTTAGGCTGCGCTTATCTTTTTGACAATAATCGAGATTGTTTAACGTTATTCTAATAAATAGGATAAGTAAAAAGTTCTGAGCGTTTTTCGCTAGATGGCTTTAGTGAGCCATAACTCACGATGTATACGTCGCATCTGGTCATTCTATACTGCGCCGTAAAAGTGACACAACGCTTTAAAAAAAGTTCTTTGACAGTTTTGTGTTTGGTGAAGCCAGTTGTGTGTTAGAGCGTTACAAAATGGAGGTGAAAAAAGAGAAAATTCGATACATTCTTCAGTACCACTACGACCAAGGGGAAAAAGCGGAGCAGGCGGCAAAAAAATTGTGTGTTGTTTATGGACCCAATAGAGTATCGAATGCAACAGCAAAGCGAGGGTTCCAACAATTCTGATCTGGTAATATGGACGTCGAAGATAAGGCACGTTCTGGTAGGCATATCGTCGAAATGTCGGTAAAATCATGGAATTCGTCGAGTCGGACCGACATGCGAGCACTTATTCCATTGCCCAGGAATTGAAGATGAGCCAGAAAACCGTTTGGAACCATTTGCATAAGGCTGGTCTCACGAAGAAGCTCGTTGTATGGGTGCCACACGAATTGATGCAAAACAACCTTTTGGACCGAATTGATGCCTGCGATTCTTTGCTGAAGCGTAACAAAATCGACCCATTTTTGAAGCGGATGGTGACTGGCGATGAAAAATGGGTCACATACGAGAACAACAGGCGGAAACGATTGTGGTCGAAGCGCGGTCAGTCAGCCCAAACGATCCCAAGCCATCCAAGAACGTTTTTCTGTGTGTTTGGTGGGATTGGAGGGGAATCATCTATTATGAGCTGCTCCCATCGGGCAATCACTCAATTCGGACCTATACAGGCAATAATTAGCCACATTGAAGTAGGCGATCGACGAGAAGCGGCCAGAATTGGCCAATAGGAAGGGTGTTCTGTTTCATCAAGACAATGCCATGCCTCACACATCTTTCACGACGCGCCAGAAACTCCGAGAGCTTGGATGGGAGGTTATATCGCACCCGCCGTTTAGCCCAGATTTGGCTCCCAGCGATTATCACCTTTTCAAGCATTTGCAAAATTTTCTTGATGGTACAAAACTGGCCTCAAAAGAGTCTTGTGAAAATGAGCTGGTCAAGTTTTTTACCAATAGGGACGAGGACTTCTTCAATCGCGGAATTATGAAATTGCCTTCAAAATGGAAACAAGTTGTCGAACAAAACGGCTCATATTTGATCTAAAATCCGATAATCCTAACTTTGTAAATTTCATTGTCGAAATAACGATAAAAAACGCTCAGAACTTTTTACTTACCCTATTTTTCTAATTTAAAATGCATGTATATTCTATAGATTAATAAATTCTTGAAAGGTAATAATTCAACTAAAAGAATTTACTTGTCTAGATAGAATTATCATTCTACACATCCTCTTTCTACGGTTGATTTGATTCTGCAATAATTTTTTTCCTGCAAAGTCCAGGAGGAAATCTATATTACTAAAATCTTTTATTTCTCTGTCTGTCTGTCTGGCGCAACTTCCTGTGAGAATGGAAAATAGAAATAATTTTTACAATGAAACGTTCGCGACGGGAATCGAACCTGCAATCTTCTGATCCGAAGTCAGGCGTCTTAGCCATTAGGCCAGGGTAACTACAACTCACTTTATATTGTTTTTTGACTTATGTCCCTCCCCCCCCACCCATCATTAAAGAATGTATTCAGCCTTTTTTTGAATCTCAAGATTGTTTATTTATTTCCGATCCGTCTATTTATTTGTAATTCGAAAATGACAATTAGAACTATAATTGCCGAAACGTTGCAATATTTTAAATGTAATATTCTTACTTAACCAAATTCTATGTGATGTAGAAAAACAAGCACGTCTACACGGGCGATGGCCTAGTCCTTCTTAAAAAAAACTCCCGATTCAGTTGCTTTTACTCCTCGTCCTAAATTTAAATTAAGATATTGGATATACGTTTCTAATAGACATAGTCTTCCAACCAAAAACCTGGCTGAAATTCTTAGTGAATTTGCACACAAAAAATACATTAGAAAGAATGGATCAAACTTAAGTTCCTATCCAGTTTGTTGTATTTTCCAATTTTTAGAAGGTTTGAAAATCCGACGAACTATTCAGAAAGAATCCTTCTCCTGTCATCGAGTTACTTCAAGATTATTTGTGGTAGAATGGACAGAATGCACAATGGATTTTCTCTCAAACCTTCACAATCCTTAAAGAAAATGCTATTGAAACACTCAAATCTGTAATCAAATCGAAACTTAGAAGAACTTTTGTTGCTGGGTCATTACTAAGTTGTGATTCATGCTACTGACATAACTTTTCCTTGGATGAATTACTTATCTAAGTTGTTTAACATATCTACAAAACCAGTACCTGTGGTCTTGATCGCAAATATTATGAAATGTTACTCATTTTAACATGAGCGTCCTTATTATTAAAAATAGCTATTCTTTCTATTTTAAATAAAACTAGTACATATATGCCCCGTCAACAATGACGGGAAAAAAAATGTGACGGCTTATAGTTGAGATAAGCTAAAAAAATGAACATTGAAATTTAAATTTTAATCTAGCAGGCTAAAATGAATGAGTTATTTTCATTTTTCTCTGGCTCTTCTCTCATTGCCACACACATAAGACAAAGGGAGTGATAAGAAAAAGTAATTTGAATGTAGTCCCCGTGGCCTAATGCGACGTCTGACTTCGGATCAAAAGGTTGCATGTTCCGTCGCGAACGTTTCATTGTAGTAATTTTTTCACAGGAAATTAACAATTGCGCCGGACAGACAGACAGAGAAATAAAAGATTTTAGTAATATAGATTAAATTGAACCGTTTGTTTTCAGACCGTTGGTATAAAATCGCAGTTATTCCGTTTCCTAATCTGGGAAAATAACAGGGATCCAAGTAATTACCGTCCAATTATTATCAGCTGAATTGGAACAAATAGTGAATCGGGACCTAGTCTATGTTCTCATAAAGCAATAACCATTTTTTTGCAATCACAGCTGCCTTGGAAAACACTGAATAATGATTCGTCAGCTAGTTTGTTTTCAGAGGAAAAAAACTAATCATTTTGCATTTGTGCCATATGACCAGAATTGAGGAACTGGTAGAACATTGTTCGCAATGCATTTGTCAGCAAATAACATCTGTTATCCTTTTTCTCTGATTTAGAAAAGGTTACGGTCGCACTTGGAATTTGCATTTTTGAAAGATCATTGCCGTTAAATCTTTCATGAACTAAAATTCGTTCCGAACTTTTTTGACAATGTTGTCTTGGATGAACTTTTTCACTCAAAGAATTATCAAGGCTTTGTTTTAAGCGTCCCACTTTTCTTTGTCAAGATTAAGGGAATCCTTTCTTATTTGCTTCCTATTAAGGTTAATGATGAAGTAAATATTCTGCTAAATTACATATTGCTGAGTCTTAAACATGTATCCAAATGATTGTTGATCCGATTCAATACAATTTTGGCAAATGCTTTACTCGGTGCAGATAGTAATGTAATTCTTCTCCAATTTTTATATAAAGTCAGGCCATCCTTTTTGAGTAGCATCATTAGAATGGCTTTCTTCCAGTCTTCAGGTATTTGCTCTTCTTTCCAAATTATTTAGAACAATAAGTGTAAAACTTTTGCTGTAAGATCAGTATCTTCTCTGAATGCTTCTGATGCAATGTTATCCATTACAGGAACCTTCCCCTTTTTTGACTGAACAATTGCCAAAGCAATTTATTCAATAGATGGTGGCTGTGTCTTAATATTGAAGTCAGCCTCTATAGTCCCCTGTATTTCCTCTGCCACTAATCTTCATTTATGTGAAATCTGTTTAAGATCTCTTTAAAAATACTTTCCATCTCTCATGTATATCTTTTTCAGCCTCTTTGACAGCCTCCGAGTCATCTCATAAAGACTTGGCTGTGTTTACAATGTTACAGGTTTCAATGTTCTTCTTGAAACTTTTTATTCAGCATTTTGTATTTCTCACTTAGTATCCTTTTTGATTTCTTATCCTGCACACGTTTAAATTTTGTCTTACATTCCTTCTCAGCGTTTTTTCTTTACTTTTTCTCCAAGTATCTTGTAACATCTCTGTCTCTCTGTTTAAAACCGAGATTTTTTTCACTTGTCTCCGTGTAAGCATCTAGAAATTCTTTCCACAGATGCTCTAGGTTATGTTCTTCGAGATCCTGGAGAGCTTGAAATCTGTTCCACAGTTCAATATTAAAAGCATATTAGTGTCGTTATTCTTCAAATTCCTAACCTCACAATTCTTCTGTTTTTCTACAAAAGGAGACTTAGTGTCTCCTAAATCGCGCCGTAATAAGGTGGTGGTCACTTTTTGATCAGCATCTCATCTATTTCGGATATCTAAAAGTGAACCTCTCCACTTCCTACTGATAGAATTATGATCAACTTAATTTTTGGTACTACCATCTGGTGAAATGCAAGTAATCTTGGGACATTTCTTATCTCCCAATAATATAATAATATAGTTTTTTTTTCAGTTGAAAGTTTTATATCTCGTTGTTGATTGGTTCAAGGGTGTTGAAGGCTTTAAAAAGCAGCGCCAATCACAAGAAGCATTGATTCGCATTTCTATGGCCGTTTGTTTTGGGAGAACAAGAAGAGATGATAGAAACCTATCACTAAAAACAATGACTATTTCAGTGAACAAAGCAATGACCGTGTGATTTGGTCTTAACCAACAAACATTGTAGAAGTAGAGCGACTTAGTTAATAACTAACAATAGGATATTCCTAAACCACAACTCAAAATGATGACCAAAGGTCAGAGTTTAAGTCGTTTATCGAGAAAAGACCTCTTTTCGACTTTTGCATGAAAGTTATTAATAACAATTGAAAACCATATTATAATATTTGATGGTCTCTTGGAAGGACATTCGAAGTGTACATTTTCAGTGACAGCAGTCAAAGAAATATGAGATTGGATAGCTCATCAGATGCTCTCTCGGTAATTGAGTTGATATTTTATTATTATTACTATTATTAATAAGAAAAAATAATACGAGTAATGCATTAAATTAAATTTTGCATTAATTAATATTATGAATTTTTTAGAATTTTTTTCAGTCCAAAGGAAATATTCGTAAATATTGATATCTAAAAATTCCATCATCTGTTCTGGCTCATATTTCTTCTCTTCAAACTTCATATGTCTTCTATTTCTATTCTATCAGTCTATTATGTTTTGTTTTTTTTGTTGAGGAATCCATTAAGCGACATTTTTATTCCTTACAATTTTTTTTTTCTGATTCAGTCTCTCGTTGGAAGCAACCTATCTAAATTGTTTGTCTGATATTTCACAGACAGTATATTCTTTTTTTGCCCATTTTATTCTGATGATTTTTTTTATTTAATTTTGTCCATTCTTAATAGTTTTGCTTAAATAGTTTACTGTTCCCAAATCTCTGTCTATAAATTCATATACTTTTTCTCTTTAATTTATAATTCCATAATTTCTTTTTCGTGTAAATATTCCTTATGGTTAGTGACATGTACAGGGTGTCCCTTAAGTCTGGACACGTAGGATGTAATGCGGCGCAGCACCGTCCTGTTGAAACCAGTTGGGAAATCCCCTTCTGGAGCATTCTCAAGTATGTAAAATTCAAGAAGGCGGGATCTGCGGTACACAAACTTCGCAGCGAGTCACAGCAACAGATGAACAGACAACTTCTAATGTCCTGGTAGCATTCTCTAAATGCCCTAAGAAGTCCCTCTGCAGATTATCTGCAGAGAAGGGGGTCCCTCAAAGCTCCATCCACCGTATTCTGAAAAGTAGTAAATTACGAACATTAAATGAGGATGATCCCGATCGAAGAATCGAATTCTGCGATTAATCTCTGCATCAATATTTCCGTTTACTGTCCTGTTTAATGATGAGGCCAATTTTTACATAAACGAGAAGATGAATAAGCAAAACACACGTTACTGGTCACCACAAACCCCCATTGGATGCAGACTTCCAAGACACAAAGTCTGCTTCATGGTCTGATGTGTGATATGGAATGATCGAATTATCGGCCCCTTCTGTTTTTTTCAGCAGACTGTGACTGGACAGACATACTTGACAATGCTCCAGGAGGAAGAATTACCATCAATCTTAAACCCAGAAGGGGATTTCCCAACCTGGTCTCAACAGGACAGTGCTCTGCCGCATTATGCCCTTTGGGTCCAGACATATGGAGAAGCTTCGCATTAAAAATTCCATACTACCTCTTTAAATAAATTCATGATGCTCTATTTTTTTAAATGTGCGATAGTGTTTGTTTTTTTTTTTGTTTGGTTGGATGATTGCGGAGAACCTATATAGGCTAAATGTAATCAGTTTTCCGTCCAAAATTGGTAGTATTCTAACCAAGAAAAATGAAAGGAAACTGAACGTCTAAAGCGATCTTTAAAAAAATATTAGATCTTTACATCAGGAGCAGTTTTCTACACACATAAAATTAATCAATGTACAAACACATGTACGATAATAACCAATGCTACTCGTACTTTTACTATTGCTGTAGTTCTTACTGATAACAATTACAACAAAATGATTACCTCCAATTGCAAAGGATTTACGTGATGTCTTTAATACCCAAATATTAAAACAACATAATATGTTTGTTTGGATATAATTATTCCAAAACATTGTAGTGCTCGTCTAACACGCGAAACCCCAATAAGTAAAAATACAAATAAATTTCTAAACCATCTGATTTAATATAAATCTCTATAAAACTTGTTTCTGAACACCTCGAAGTCCTCGTGGAAAATCGCGATCCGAATTGCTAATTAGAATTGTAATAGGCCTCATTGTAAAAGACTGCATTGGAAAATAAACAGGAAATGCCTTTTTGCAAATCAGTATGAACTGAATAACGACGTTTTGAATTATGGATTTTCATAAAAATGTTAAACTCGAACCTTGAAAAATATGTTATAAAATTGGTTGATGAGAAATCTAAATGTTTAAGGTTATTTTTGATTTTCTCTTTCAATAATTATTAAAAGTAGGTCAATTCCATTTGACACAATCAGTGCACAACTGTTTCTCCTGACTTTTCTCCAAAGGAAAAGGTCAGACTTATTCCGTTTTGAAAGAAAAGGTTAGAGGTCAACAAAAACGTTAGTTCTCAATTGATTTTTGGAATTGACCATTAAATTAACGAATAATTGAGTTATAATATTAAAGAAAATAAATAAAATATTGAAATATCTTACCTTCAAAAATTAAGATTTGATGTAAATATCATGAGAAATCAGTTATTATATCCAGAGAAATACAGTGAAAAATATTGTTACATTTAAGGTGTTACGATAATACATTATCTATTATTTTCTAATGAATTTGATTAAAAGGCGTGATAGAAGGAATGTCAGTAAAATAAACTTTTTACAAAAAATGAACATGGTTAGTGTAACGACAATTAACAAACAAATGAAATTTTAAATAATCTTTCTGAAATAACTGCTTAAAGAAGTGGCTAATCTGTTAGCAAGAAGTGAAGTTTACCACTTTTTTTTTTGGAAAGCTCCTTTTTTCTTTACTTGTAAATCAGTGTCGAATGGAATTTCAAAATTCAAAGGATTTTTTTTTTTTTTTGCTTTTTATTACTTAAAAAATAATCTGTTATTTCATCAAAAAGATATATTTTTTTAAATTTTTTAACTCATATTAAAATAAGTAACAAATGAAATAAATTTCAGATTTTTTTCCTCAGTGCTTGACCTAATAATGCAATACATTTACACAAATACCAACACAACTGAAGAATTGCGAAAACCAGCTGTTAGGGAAATAATGAGTTCTTTTACCAGGATATTTAGATTATTTCTCATATTTGCCGTAATTTTCAAAGAAATCCAAATGAATAAAAATTAAAACAAATAGTGATTTATTTTGATAAAGTTTACTGTTGGTCAATGCTGTTTTGTTTCATTCAATTTTGTTTTAATTTCTTAATTGAAATTAAACTTTATTTATAAATTACATTAAAAATTGCGAAATAAAAAATTTTGTTCAGGGAAAAAAAAATTAACAGAAAATAGAACTCACTTTTAACTAGTGAAAATTAATCTTGATTACAATTGATAATTTCTTAAAAAGTTAAGTTAAAATCCCGACACATCCTAAATGCTACTCTCTGCAAAAAAAAAAATATTTTTTAGTTTTTATTTATTTTTTTAAATTCGTTAAAAACAATAATAATAAAAAAAAAACCCCGCAAAATTGGGCATGTATTTTAAATTTTAAATATTTACCAAATAGAAAAAGTATTTAAAAGTATTTCAAGTCCAATAGCATTTTATATTTAAAAAAAAAATAAACAAATCGAATTACTTCCTTAATTTTCGTAATCTAAATTATTTTTATCAGACAGTCAAGATGACATTGTTTTACTAACCTTACATTGTTAGATACGATAGAATTTATTGTTTCGCTGCTATGAGAATTTTCTGATCTCCAAGCGCAAATTTCTCGACAAAGACGCACACGAACAAAATTTCAAATTGAAAAGTTACTTCATGTGTTGTCCATAAATAGGTAGTTGAAGTTTTAAGATGATCCATTCACCCTTTAAGTTATTAAGGATGAGACAGAGGAGTGAAACACACGAGACACGAACACCATTGACATATTGATTTTCTGAGCCTCGCTTTAGTCAACGGAAGTAGACTAAATAAAGTACGAACAAATAAAAATTTCAATGCAACTTAATGTAACTTTAAAAAATAAGTAGCTTTAGATCAATTGTCTCGGTCCTTGATGAAATCAAAATAAAACTTACTGTTTATAATAATCAGTGCTGTTTTTATCTGCCAGTCTTTTGTTTATGCTTCTCTCTGTTTCCAACATTGAAATCCTACGAAGCTTCAGTTCATTTCACGTGGGATTTCATTTCGAAAATAACTGAAAGCTGAGTTCTTTTATCCTCGTCACTAGTGACACCTGGAGGACATCTGTGATATTGTCTTTTTTTTTTTTTTAAATGTGTTTTACAGACCCAAAAACAAACTGTCAAGGAGAAAGGAATTCCGTCAGTTCCTTTTTATTTGTTCAGTTTTTAATAATAAATATCTTTATCCCTGTGTAATACAATTAGAAATTATTAACCGAAACAGATTAAAATATAAATCTTCGGTAACAAATTGAGTTACGTTGACAAACTTAAGCTGGAGTTTCAAAAGTGACATTTTGAAAAGAATTCCTCACGATTTCAACTTCACGTATGTAAATGTAGTTCAGTGGAAGGAAGACATAAAAAATCAATCGTAAATTTATCGCTCTTCTCAATTTCACCGATTTTTTATTTTTGTCTTTTCGTATGTTTTTTATACTGGTATTTTCTGATTTGTTATTTAGAAGCAATGTTTATGCGTGAAAACATTTTTTTAATTTTTGCTGAAAAATTTTAACTTCAGACAAAGCAGAAAGAAATCTTCTTATTGTTACATTATCTTCTCTTTAGATTCAATATTCAAATACAGTGCATTGAATCGAATCACGAACGTCTGAATTTGTTACTTCTTCTACACAGCACGATTACGAAAAAAGCAGACAAAAATGAAAGAATTTAATATAGTTTATTTGAAGATATAATGAGGATTAAAAATAATAAATTAATTTATTTATAATAAAAAGTTCGAAATAAATTAAGTAAAGTTTTGTGAAAGATTTATTTTTCCATGATGCAATTAAAAATATTAAGTCAGAGAAAAATTGTAGATAAAGATCGTTGGAATCTTGGGTAGTCAGTCAGTGAGTGCAGAACGAAATCGAGGTGGATAGCGTGAAGATTGTTTCACGAGAAGCAAGCGAAAATAAGTGAGTGAATTCTAAATCAAACGAACTACTGTCCTCCAAATGAAAGTTGGCCGGCGGAAGTTTGAACTGCGCAGCCCTTCCGGTAGCTGATCAATTATGTTTTCCTGTCACAATGGACGATGGCGTGTGTTTTCACTGAGGAAGACATGTTGATAACGCCAAATTAAAACTTTTCTCGACTATTTAGCGTTATTTCAATACCAGTTGCTAACAATAAGTATTTATATAAATAAATAAATATGTATTATTTATAAATACAATGCTCTTTTGCAACGTAACAAGCGATTACCATAATGGCGGCGTCCTGTCATAAAATCAGACGGAAGTGCCTGACCAGACTAATCGACATACATGCGCAGATCTCTCTCATTTGGAGGACAATAGAATTGAATTCAAGAATCCTTTCCGGAATTCACGACTTACGATTGGTTCGAAGAGCATTGCGGAGAACCAATGAGAACAGCGGAACCACAGAGTGGGAAATTCAAGCCACGTTAAGAAGACTGTGCTACAAATTCACCGAGAGGAAAATAGTGCAAACTACAACGAACAGTAAGTGTTGCATTATTACATTAAAATTTTATTTAAGTGCTTCATATCTGAGGAAATAACTAGCAGTTATTTCTCGAAGCAGTTCCAGTTATTTGATGTCAGTGCAACAAGATTTGAGTGCGTCATTAACTTAATTAGTGCGTCGATTAGTGAATTATTATTTTAGTTTTAGATACAGCTTATTTATTTAAGTTAGTAATTAAATTAGTAATACGGAAAAGTGCTCCGAATATCCTATTTAGTTAAAGTGACGTTCTACTAGTGACAAAATTTGTATTAGTCAAGTGAACTAATAATTAGAAGTGAGGACGACTCAAGTAAGAAGAGAACTTTAATACAGTAAATTTTAAGCAAATAAATAATTAGTTTATGTACCTATATTTAACCTTACCTGCTATAAAAAAAATAAAAAAATATTTTTTGAAACCTAACCAGTATTTCTCAACGGGTTATGTACCCGGCGCTTCCACTGTGCCACGGAGGTTAAGTGTGTATGTGGATAAAGGTTAAATAATTGCCTTTTTAGTCCAGTAAATCCGTCAGAAAAAAGGGATTTGCTTTGCAAAAGGTCGGGTTGTTTTGATTTTTGGATATGTTATGAGTGTAGGGCTTATATCATAAATCCAAGTTTTCGACCTCCGTGCGCCACGGCGCGCCACATGATAGCAACAAAATAACAAAATTTTTGATTTTCTCTATGTTTTCCCACTATATCTCCTGAATGGTTGTTTGCTTTACAGAAATAATACCCTTTCCAAATGTAGAGTAAAGTAAATTTGTCACAGTTTGAGCCCAAAACCAGCTCTGTAGTTGCAATAATGACCGAGATACAGGCTTCCCAAAATTCACGATTTTCTACAAAATTTATGAAAATTGTGATTGTTCGGGCAATTTTTGTGGAATATCACCGAAACCAATGAAATAGCGCAAACGTCATAAGGAACAAAGTTAAAGGCTAGGAAATTTGCTATAAAGAAAGCACAATCGGACGTTTCTACGACATATAGTAAAGGATATACAGTTGTTCAACGAAAGGATGTAAAAAGTTTGACATCAAAAATAGTCCAGGAAAATGATACATTTTGGCACGCGAAACGTCGGGTAGTTTTGCATAAGGAAAAGAAAGGATTTTTGGATATGTTGTTAGTGTTGGGCTTGTACCGTAAAATCCAAGTTTTCGACTTCCGTGCGCCACGGCGCGCTACATGATATGAACAAAACATCAAAATTTTGGACCTTTTCAATGTTTACACAATATCTCCTAAACGGATTGTTTCACAGAAAATATTATCCTTATCAAATTTACAGTAGAATAAATTTGTCACAGTTTCAGCCCAAAACCAGCTCTGTAGCTGCAATAGTGACTGAGAGACAGGATTCCCAATCATCACGATTTTCTCAAAAGTGTATGAAAATTGTGATTGTTCGGCAATTTTTGTGGAATATCGCCGAAACCAATAAATAGAGCAAACGTCATAAGGAACAAATTTAAAGGCCAGGAAATTGGCTATAAAGAAAGCACAAGTGGATGTTTCTACGACATATCGTAAAGGATATACAGTTGTTCAACGAAAGGGTTTAAACAGTGTGACGACATAAAACAATAGGCGAAACAAATGTATGAAGTTTTCCCCGGAAAACCTGGGCAATATTTGGTAGACATAAACCATAGAATATATGATATTTAATGTTTTTGTCTCTTTGGCGGGCCAGGATGGATATCTGCAAGCCAGGCTAAGGCAGGCGAAACTTTTATGATTACTTTATATGGAGGTACCTCAGAACCTCTGCATGTGACCTCAATCACTTGCGCTACACGCTCTTTACCCAATCACCACCGAAAGCAAGGTGCAGTCTCGCTCGTTTACCCCCAAACGTAGATGCAGCACGTTTTCATGTCTTACGATTTTACATTCAGATACAGCAATGGTTAGGACATGCGAATGCTTCAGTGGGGCTGGGTACCCATCCGATTCGGCCTTTACCCCCCGCAAAATGGAAAAGGATGCAGCTCCTGAATCCCTCTTTAAAATGATATCTTGCAACTGCAGGAAAGGGTGCAAGAATGCTTGTGGTTGCCGGTAAGCAGGTCTTATATATTTTTCGTGCACTTGTTCTCTGCGCGTGTTCACGTTTCGTGCGAAAACGTGTCAGACATCACTCTACTTGAGGACAGCAGTGAAGATGAAGAGACTCGCCATCGTCAATAACTAACTTTCCTTACGACGTTATAGACGATTTACAACTTCAGCTGGATGAAGAGGACAGGGAGCAGCAGACACAGCTTGAAGAGGTCCGTCCTGGCCTGCCAAAGAGACAAAAACGTTAAATACCATGTATTCTATAGTATATGTCTACCAAATACTGCCGAATAACAATGGGCTAGACTTAGTGCTAAGCGAGGCTTCGGTTTCCTTAACAATATTGAACGCTGAATGAGATAAAATACCAGCTGCTTCGGCCGTTTTTACGATAGAGATAGACGACTTGAAATAAAAAGTTACATTCCAAAGATTCCTGTTAATTGACCATTTAAAGTTTTG
Organism: Thereuonema tuberculata; assembly: GCA_023159025.1. Lineage (NCBI taxonomy): Eukaryota > Metazoa > Arthropoda > Chilopoda > Scutigeromorpha > Scutigeridae > Thereuonema > Thereuonema tuberculata. The sequence continues at coordinate 26,961,123 of JAFIDM010001028.1, read as the reverse complement.
TTGGCACAAACGAACAATGATGTGCGTTCAGCAGCCGCCATGTTCAAAACGGAAGTACGGGGAATACCTAATATTCAATCGTTCACCATATATATGGAGTTGTCATGTGTCTTCACAGATATAATAAATGGACTACGGTCATTAAGACCTCAATTTCCACTTAGAAATGTTGAAATACATCTGCACTCATTACCAAAAAAAAAAAAAACAACGCAGCTAGAAGGAGTTGGCCGATTGTAATGAAATTTCGTATGCAAAGACATTGGGACCGCCCATGCAAATGATTAAACTTTGGTGTCCAATGAATGAATAGCGAGAGGTACAGCGCATCGGAACTGCGCACTCAACAGATGTTTATAAGAAGCAACTCTCAATCTGATGGTCAAAATTTCTGTTGCTTTGCGAGTTAGGATACCTTTCAACGACTGAAAAAATCTCTCGCCGCAGGATTCGAGCTCATTACGTGCAACTGTCAGAGTTTGAAAGAAGTCGTATCATTGGACTGAAAGAGGCAGGTTGGGCAAATCGGAGAATCGCTCGTCATATGGGTCGAAGTGATGCGGCGATTAGAAGATGCTGGCAGGAATGGGTGGACAATGACAGATTTCAGCGTAATGAAGGTAGTGGTCGACCTAGGGCCACAGCAGAGTGGGAGGTTAGAGTGATTGTCAGATCAGCTGTCACAGCGCCTGAATCATCGTTATCAACCATCAGACGTGCGACCCGCACACGAGTGTCCACCATGACCATTCACAGACGGCTGAGAGAGCGACATCTACGCTCGTACCGACCGCTACGCCACCTGCCACTCACGTCTGCACACCGTCGGGCCAGATTACAGTGGTGCTTGGCTCGATCCGGTTGGAATGATGCTGACTGGGGACGTATAGTGTTTAGCAACGAATCCCGCTTCCAACTGTGTCCTGATGATCGTCGCAGACGTGTCTGGAGACGCCCAGGGCAGCGTGCCGATCCTGCTTTCACTAGTGCACGCCACACAGGCCCTCAACCACGAGTTATGATCTGGGGTGCCATTTCCCTTGATAGCCGGACCCCTTTGGTCGTCATTAGCGGCACACTTACAGCACAGCGATACGTCGTCGACATTCTGAGACCTGTTTTGCTACACTTCCTTTTGCAATACCTGGCCTTATTTTTCAGCAAGATAATGCCAGATCACATACGGCACGTGTTGCTATGACCTGTCTTGAAGCTTGTGAAACACTTCCTTGGCCAGCCAGATCCCCAGATCTCTCCCCAATCGAGCATGTCTGGGATATGATGGGAAGGCGACTGCATCCACCAGGGAATGTGGATGACCTAGCCCGACAATTGGAGCAAATTTGGCAAGAAATAGCGCAGGAGACCATCAGGGAGCTTTATCTCTCTATGCCACGTCGTGTGGCAGCTTGCATTCAGGGTAGAGGTCGGTCAGCACCTTATTGAGCTCGTTACTTTGTAACTCTGTAACTCTGAAATAAATCATTCAATTTGTCTGAAATTTTAATCATTTTCTATTCTGTACATAATTTTCCTCTCCACAAAGTTTTGTCTCCATCGTACAACTCCTTCTAGGTGCATCGTTTTTTTTGTTCATGAGTATATTAGAAAAAAGAAATGCTCTTTCTAATTCGTTGAGACCTAGGATTTCTTATGGAAGTGGTGGGTGGAGGTCTTAAAGTAAAAGGTTATTAAATATAGTTCATTAATGTTTTTATTTGAAGATCTTTCATTCTGTTTCGCTAGTAATTTGATATTTTAAAAGCCATTTAATAATAAATACTGATGTAGATATCTCAATCAAGTGCATTGGTGGTCCTTCTGGATAGTTCTGGTATCAAAGCAGATGGTATTTCATCCCCTCACTCTCACATCTAATATTTCTTGATTGGCTATTTTTATACTCGTTCAACGCAGTTTTAACGGCTAAGTTTGCCTAACAAATACACAAATTATAAATTACTAGTTGGCCCATGTGAATAATTCGCAACAAAAAACCATTTTTGAGAAATAATAAACAACTCCAAAGCTGTCCTGCATGTTAGTTAAACACATTGTCAATAGATGCCGCCTTCTTCATTTTTATAAAAAGGTTTTAAAATGCAGTTTTTTTAAACGAAAACATTAATTTTCAACAACTTGTTAATTTTCGTCATTAGCGGTGAATGTAATCTTCAAAATGATGTCTTAATCATTGATTTTGATGAAGTAGTAAGGGAGATATGGCATACCGACACAAGAACACCTTTGAGAAATAATATCTAAGGATTGAAAATGTGTAGAATTGATGAAAAACTTTATTTCACTTTCTAAAGTAAAAAGATATATAAAGCTTACAAACTTAAACATAAAGTTACTAATTCAATATTCTTTAACATTTATCAAGATTCAGAATACACATGACTAAAATTATAAAATGAAAGATGAAAGTTATATTTAAATGACTTGCCTTGTTTAAAAGGCCATTACAAACATAAGCTAATTTTCTATAGTGTGAAGTTATTTTCTATATAATATTTTTTTTTTCCTCCAATGCATGCCTGGACTCCTACGCCTTTGGCCTCAGTAAGGGGCAGAAACTGTGAACTATTTAAACGTTGAAAGGTAAATTTATAATTTGAAAATATAATATAGTCGTCGGGAATATTCTACTTCTTTTAATAGCTCTTTTCTGTAGCTGTGACGATTTCATTTGTCGGTATTTGCTTCATAAATACTTAAGTCATTATTACAGCTAAAACAATCTCCAGTTAGGATAAGAATAGCAAAGTTTTATATCTTGTTACATTTGGACAATGTTTTCTTTTAGTTTGATGAATACATTCTAATCAACTTTATATTTTTATGATATTCTAGGAATTTTATCAATATTGTAATCAGAAATGAAAGGTAATTAATAAATAGAAAATCAGTTGGTAGTGACAGAGTGGTATAAGTTGCTAGTGACAGAGTGGTATAAGTTGCTAGAGACAAGACTTTGTTCCGGGAAAATAACGGCTGCTTTATCTAATTCCTATGCAAGAGAATTGCTGACAGGTCATAGGAATTTCCCTACTCTTTTAAAATGTCTTTTCTCCGTCAATTCCTAAATACCGTAATTTCCTCCAGAATCAACGGCATACTTCCAAATGGAATAGGTAAAAATACATTCTCAATATTTACAAGTATTTGGGAATAAACCGTTTGAAGAAAATTTATTCTAAATAAATCAACTTTTTACAAAAAATAATAAGAGGAATTGTTTGGATTAATTTAGCTTAATGTTTTAGCTTATATCATAAAATTTCATAAAATTTCTCTAATAATTATAAAAAAAAAATAAAAACAATACTAATAGATATGATCGAGTAATTTTAACCAAATTTGGTTTTGTCAACGACTTTTTATATAGAAACATTTAAATATACAAAAACCTAAATAAAATCTAAGCTGTTAGAAAAGACTTACATACAGATAATACGTATTTCTAGCAAATAAAACACCTAAAATATTTTAGTAAATCTTCAAAAAAAAATATTCATTATTTTCATTACTTTCTTTTAATTTATAGGATTTTGTTTCTTTGTTTGAATCCATAAATTAACTACATTCTTTTTTTAATTTTTGAAGCGAAGGAAAACTTGGATACAAAAAGTTGAATAAACACTTTTAAGTAATTATCTTAGCGAATAGCATGACAGGGAAAATATACCATTCACCGCTTTTCAGCATGTGTGGGAGTGTGACAAAATGCTGCTAGTATGAAATAGTTGTAGTGTCAGCGTAGTGTTCAGAAACTACTTTACTACAATATACAATAAAGAATACTATTACTATTGTTTCTATTATATCTGAAAGAGCTAGATAAACTTTTAGGTTATTGCTGGTTTGCTTTGTGAGTTACAAAATTACGAAGTATACGTATGAATTTTTTAAAGATTATAAAGCTGTGTGACTATAGACGAATATAGGAATTATAACTATATGACTGTAGTCATAAAATAAATACTATATTGATTACAATGCTACTGATACCATTCTAGGCCCATCGTAAAATATTCTACTTATCTTCAAATGTTGATTTCTTCAGATACATTTTTTTTTATCACATTTTACTGTGATCGAAATAACACCAGCATAGGACTGATAGATAGCATACGCTCTGTTTGTCAAGCCCTACCCTTAAAACTTCAAATTTTAAGTATTTTGCGATCGGAAAACTTGTGGAACTTAGTTCTTTGTAGAAATACATTTAATTTCTTTGCAGCATTTTTTTTTTCAATTTCTTTTTTGTAAATTTTTGAACTGTTGAAATTGTTTACTTCCCTATTGAGCCTAACCCTTGTTTGTTTTTTTTAAACATGCTTCTAACAGTATGAAAATGATTTATTTCTGTAGAATAACAATCTTAACTTCTTATTTTCTTGTACTTTCTTTTCCTTTTCCTTTTACGCTTCACAGAAATGCCTTTGAAGAACTGAGATCCTTTCAAGTGAAAATACTGTTATGCAGTTTGAATGTCTTAATAATGGCCTCGAGGAACCACCGCCTTAACTAATATAAAGATAAATTCAAGTAATTCCACTACTGATGGGAGACAGATGCCTAAAAAGAAACCCAAGGACCCACAAACATTAACAAAGACGCCACTAGCTGTCAGCTGATAAACTTCACGAATAACAAGAAATACATTGCTAGGGAAATACAGGTAAAACAGAATGAAATCTGAGAGATCAGGATCATCACCAACTCGTATAGAATAAAGATATTCACTACATTTCCGCGGACATCCGCATTTATCAGTGGTTGAATATGAAGTCAGCAGATTATTAGTGAAATCCATTGATTCTTGAAACATCTCGGGAGTTTTGCACCAACCTTTTGATGAATTCTTCATAAAAGGTAATCTAAGGGAAAATAAAAAATCAATTAAATCGCTCATAAAATAAACAATTGCAACCAATATAGGAAAAATTCAAGAGAAAAAGGTAGAGAAAGGGTTGTACCTGCAAGGTGCTTTATTAAGCCGCATGTGAATACAGTTGCTATGACATTCTGAAGCAGTGATTCTATCAGAGCATGGTTTCTTCGTTTGGTTCAAGTATTCAAACTGAAATTAAAGAAGAGGTAAAAGTAAAAAATAAGTACAAATTGTTGGTTTAAATAGATTCACTGTTTGAAACAATAATTTTATCACGAAACTCTGGGACATAATATTAAGCGACGGTATATCCTATAAAATAAAAATATAGCAAAGATATTAAAGACAACATGTCAGCTGCTTATTGCAACAAGTATAAAACTGCGGATAAATAAGATATAAATCTGTTCAATCAATGTATAAATATTCATTTTGTTCCCAGATTGATCTGCAAGGATTGGATCAGGGAATAGGTAATATTTTAGATAATAATTAAAGCCTATGATTTTAATGTTGTTTAGTTTTTATGAATATCGGTGTCTGTTTGCATTTCGAAGCAAATAACAGTTGGGAATTAAAACGCTATTTAATTGCACAGTTCCTTAAGAAATAACTATTGCATTCAAATGTGATGTGCTTGATATCTCACATAAAAAGAAGTTAAATGAAATGCCTATGCGTTAAAAGGGAAGCACAAATTACGAAAATTTCGTTATCAATTTAATGAAGGTGAAAAAATCGATTCAATATGTTCTTGAATTATAGCAGTAGTTTTTGCAATGAGAGGATGGATGTATCGTTATCTTACAAATAATAGGTAACTAGATGAATGCCCTAAAGCATAGTTTAGCAACTGATTGCCTAAAAGCCTTGTGTTGATAGAACTAAACCTGATGATAAATCTTTATTTTCTTGACCATATTATTAAATAGCATGCTGGAAACAGCGGCGTAGGATTCGCGTCAATTCATGCAGAAAATGAGGCAATCGGAATAAGAATTTGAGGACATCTAACAACAGAAATCTAATCTTTAAACATTTCTCTAAGACGTTTTAAGATGTCATACAGAAAATGTAACAGACGTCAGACTGAAATAGTAGATGCATGAATGCTGGCATATAGTGATCTTTACATAAGATCGTAAGGATGAGCCTTTAACCAATATATGAAGCAACACAGGATAGAGACAGATTTAAAGAAAACGATGTAGTTTCGGGAACCTTTCTTCAGAATATCTTGAGATGTCAGCACTGGTAATGAAACAAATTTGGCTAACGTACAGTAGTTTTTAATCTCTACATTGGAAGAGAAAGAACAAAATAATTCTTCTATGTAAATTGCGCTTTGAATTTACATCCTATCCTTAGATTTCTATTTTTTTCTGTGTATTTCCTTTTTTATTGCAAAAACAGTTTAGTTATTGCTGTGTTTGAATTGGCCTAAGATTTTAAAATGACGTCAAATCCCGAATCACCGTATAGTAAGGTGCTTGAATAATAAGGGAATCAAATGATTATAAATAATGAATATTATTAATTAATTAAAGAACGAAAAACGTTAAGAAAGGTATAATTTAAAGCTGTCAAGTTATTGTATGCATACTGCTATATTACTGATCTTTTGAATTTAGAACACAAGTGTACACTGAAACGTTTCTACAGTTTTGTTTTTTGTTAATGTCTCACATCTTACACATTAACTTTATCCCTTAATCTTTAACCTCAATTATAAACTAATTTTTCTTTAAAGTCAATTGAAAAACCCTTCAGCACATACTATCGGATTCTGACAATATACAACTGGAATATATTCATTTAATTTATCCATTAATGTATGCATTTTTAATTATATCTGTTACATTTTAAAATATATCTAAGGAATTATCAATTTTTCCTCATTTTCTCCGTTTTCCCCAGATTCTAAGCATATAAATTTATTCAATACCTTTCTGCCAATAGTTGTTTATAATATTCAGATAATACCAGAACAGTTGATAGATAATCGCTTTGTACAATCTGAAATGATTCTGATAAGAGTAAGCATCAAGTCATTGATTTTATTAAAAAATTTCAGCTAAAAAGTAGAGTTTCTAAGAACTTAATATAAGTAACTTGTACCTTAGTGATATCAAAGGATATAGCTTTGTTTCGACTGGTAATAGGAAAAGCCATTTTAGGATCCAGAGTTGAAGGATCGTCTTCGTCTGCATGAATAAACATCTAATGGTAAATTAAAAAAAAAACACAAATTTAAGATATTGATTTAGATAATGCATTAAAATTAGAAGACACGAAAATGTGACTGATTCAAATACTAAGCAAAATATGTAAAGTCATTTAATAAATTAAAAGGAATCGAAAAATATAAGAACAAAATGGAATTTGGAGCAATGTAGTATTTGATTACTTTTGGAGATGCAATTAAAATAAATTTGTATAATCTGGAGATTAAAAAAAAATATCCATGATTTAATTGTATCTCTCAAGGAAAACTTTAAGAAAAAAAAAATGTTTTTGTTTTTATTTTGTTTTTATTTTTGAAACTTGAAAAAAAGAAAACTAAAAAACAAACAAACCATAAAGTTATTTTGAAGAAATAACATTGTAAGAAAAGACCTTCATGTTCTTGATCATTATTATAGTTCAGGTCTGAAAAAGAATTACTAAATGGATGTGGCAATTACTAATGGAATACTCATTTGAGATTGAAAAACTGAATCCTTATAAACTGGTCGTAAATGAATGTAAAACTTAAGGGATGTTGTAGATATCTTGAAATTTCCCCTTACCTTTGTTTTTTATTTATCAGTTTTACTTATTGATTTCTTTTATTCATATTTTGAATAACTTCTGTTGCCTGGAATGATTGAGAGTTATGGTCCATTTCCTTACATGACAAACTTTTTTTTGGGAACAGCAACATATCATATTTGCACTTTTGAATATTGTCTGGGTTTCGGGGCGATGAAATCTAGAAGATTTTTCTATCTTTTTTTTTTTTAATTTAAGGATAGCTATTTTCAAGTGAAACGTTTCCTTATTGTTACGCTGATACTCTTCCATAATAACAAGGTAATTTCTTAATAAAAAGTTCATAGATCTTTATTAACTATTTTGAAAATGATTTCATTTTGAAAGATCAATTTTACATTACGGATTAATTGTAGTTCACTAAATCTATAGAATATTATTAAAGATGTTTAAAGGAAGTATACCGTATTGTCCGGCGTATAAGAGGACTTTTTAAACCGGGAAAATCTTCTCAAAAGTCAGGGGTCGTCTTATAGGGCGGGTGCTGAAACTTCCGAGCCGGACTGGAGAATCTGCGGTCGCCGCATATGGTGGGGGGAGCTCAAAAACGGCCGGGGCCGCATCCCCGCCGTATGCGGCAACCGTATGAAAGCAGCAAGGACGGCGCTGTACAAGTACGGTAGAAGAAAATCCACTCACCAGGACTCGTGGAAAGAAGTGACTTAACGCGGTCACGATGACGAGGTGAGGTTAAGTGAAGGGCAGAGCAAGCTGCAGGCGTCCGGGACGCCCGGGGTATGGAAAAAAGATATAGAGCGGGGACAGAATAAACAAGGCTACAGTTAAGAAATACTAAGATTTTATTTTGTTTTTTTACAGTGAAATTCTAAAAAAAATATAGCATTAAAATAATGCACCAGAATAAACAAAGCTAGAGTTACTTGGAGACAGGGAGAGCTGACCAATCCAAGCAGGCGTTGTATACAGCAACCAGCCAAACGCCGGTAAGGTACATCGCTTTTAAAGGAAAAGTTTAATCCACTTGCACTGTTTTATGTTTACATGTTTGATGACAAACAGCGTTATGTTTATAAGTGACAGTTTTCCTTCTAAGTATCTGCATGTCATAAGCATTTGAATTAAAATTACCATACTGAAATCAAATCTGATGTTTTTTTTTAAATTTTTATTTGTGCATTGGAAGAGGGGTAGTCTTATATAGCGAGTATATCCCAAACTCTATATTTTAATTGGAAAAATTGGGGGTCGTCTTATACGCCCAGTCGTCTTATACGCCGGACAATACGGTATTTACATTTAAAATATTAAATGGAAATCATTTCCATTGTTGATATGTTTATTACTAACAGCAACAACATAACACTCAATAAATTTGAAATTTGAAATTACTTACATTGAGAACATATGGTGCATCTCGTATTTGTTCAACTAATGGAGGAAATGTGAATAAAATAAGGAGAGACGCCATGCCTTCATAGAGTATTGCATCAGCTAAGAAATAAAAAGAAGTTAATAATGGCGTAAAATAGGAAGCGTTCTAGTTAAGTTACTTAAGACTTATTCACCAAAATCAAAACCAAATTATTGATTGAATGCAAAACCATTTATGACAAGAAAGTTTCTCCTTTAAAGAAATAATTTCCTTAGAAGTTATTTTTATTTTTATTTTTTTTCAACTTGTATTCGAATCATTATATGAAATCTTTCCCTTTACGAAATTTCCTAACATTACTTACTTTAGTGGGTCATTTCATGTCAGATCAACTGATGAGTTCATCACACCATCACAGATTTTTATGAAAATGTATTTGCATGTAAAGGGTCATAAGATAACACATTCTGCAAAATACGGAATTTTTTGGTTAAATATTTGCCGAGATATGAATTTTTGAGGTTTTTTTTTTAAATTTTTTTTGGTGCCACGCCCCTTTTTTGACGTATTTTCTTGAATATCTCATCTCCTAATCAATCAAATGGAACCAAATTTGTTTTCCTTATGTATTTTTTTATGCTGAATCCAAAAATTCGAATGAAATTAGTCTAGGACTAATAGTTTTATAGTAATAGAAAGAATGTAAGCATTTAGGAAAAAAAATAAACAGCCATGTGGGACAACTTTTAAAAATTTGAGATTTTAACCCAAGTCTAAAAAGGTCTAAAGTAGACTAACTGATAAAAAAAATCAAGATGGTGTTTTGCTCCTGAGCTTGGAAAAAATCGCGAAGTTAGTACTCTTTTCGAATCGCGTAAATGAAATATCCAACAATTATTACTTTGTTACTGCATATTTACAGTAAAGCCACGGTTATCCGAGCCCCGACTAACCGAGTTCCGGGTTAACCGAGGTAGTCCCAAAAAAAAAAAAATTTTTTTTTCAACGCAGACGATCAATTGGATGTGACTCATGAGATGATAGTAGAGGCAGTGAATGTAGAGGCTGAAGAAAGTGAAAGTGACATTCAAGACATTGAAATGGAGAATGAGAAAATCAGCCACAGTGAAGGATGCAAAGCGATAGAAAAGGCCATCGAGTACCTAGAGCAACAGTCAGAGACAACTTCAACAGACCTTCTGCTACTACTACGATTGCGTGAAACGGCGGCAAAGAAGCGAGCGAGTTCCGTTAAACACAAAACACTTATGGACTTCTTGAAGAAATAACTTTCTTAACTGGAACTTGTACTGTACGTCATTTTTTCATTTGATAATGCAGTAGATGCCTTTTTTTCACATCTTTGATCACATTTTCATTTATTTCACCAGTTTACCATACGTTTCCCTCTCGATTTTTGACAGAGTCCGTGTTATCCGAGGTACCCTCGGTCCGCATTACATCGGATAATCGAGGCTCTACTGTATTTAGTAAATTCAAGTTATTCCTTGCTTTTGTCGTAGCTCTGTAAAGAGTAACTCTCACTTATAGCCAGGTAAAATGCATATTTTCAAACTGATTCAAACTAAATATCGTTTGAAAATAAAGCGATTCAAACAGAAAATTCACCCGTTTCCATCGCCGATGCTAGGCAGCATAATAATCCAAAATATTATTGAAAAAATACATGCCTTTTCATTAACTTCTTTTCCTTTAATAAAAGTGTTTTACTGAGGTATTACTCAAAATATTTTCAATAAAAATTAATTTTTTCTGACAATAAAAAATTAAAATACTAAACTCTGTTATTATACAGCGAGTTCTATTAATTTCAAAATTATTAACTAACAGTTATTCAGGACAACATATCTAAAGCACCCATTTTTTTTTTCTCCCTTTCTTTTCAAAATACGATTATTTCCGAATTTTTGGTTTTGAATCATACAATTGTGGAAAGGGCGGGAATGACTTTTACTTTCCGGCTATTTGAGGCCGGATACTTGCGCTTTCGATATCCGGCCTCAAATTTTGGAGTTTCCTACCAAAATTTCACTAAAGTAAATTGTATGATTGTACAATTGTATGATTCAAAACCAAAAATGCGAAAATTATTTTGAAAAGAAAGCGAGAAAAAAAAATGGTTGATTTAAATATTTCGTCGATATATAATATGTTGATATATAATATGTATATAGAGTTAAATCAGAAAATTGTTACAACTTTTAAATTATGTTACTGCCTAATTTAAATTTTTAGAAAATTATCACTTAGCAGTCTACTTGACAAAAAAAATCACTTGAAAAAACAATACTATGTAAGTCTTTTAATATTTTTTAACAATGTATTCAAAATTAATTAAACATTTATAGTGTATCTATATTAAGAACCTGTTGATAGGAATTTATCATTCCTAACTGGACTGTAACTTTTGTATTTAGAATCATAATACTAATAAAAAATTATTATTATTATTATTATTATTATTATTATATTATGTAAAAATTTCAAACCTTGAGTTTCTCCAGCAAAGACAACATGGCGAGTCAAAGACCAAAGCACATATTGCCAAGTGTAAAGACGTGTTCAAGAATGATTTGAGTTGCATGGTTGTGTCCATATTATTATTATTATATCGAAAAAGTTTCAAACCATGGGATTCCCCAGCTAAGACAATGTGGCGGGTCAAGGACCAAAGCACATATTGCCAAGTGTATTAAAAAAAAAAAAAAATTTGGAAGAATAGTGCCTGTCTGTATCCTGTGAGTTGAGTCCGTAACTGTGTAACAGTGTAGAAGTCGCGCATAAGATCCTGGTTCATCTGTGATGACCATCGGATGCACTGGCATGGTTTCCCAGTCTTGGTGGTCGCCTGCTCTGACACAGACGAAACACTTCCGACTGTTCGGGCTGGATGGTGTTGCCCGGGCATTGTGGTAGCCATACTACAGGATGGGGTGCCACTTTCTCCACCACGACCTGCGGGAGACTGTAGTATATTTTTCGAACGGAGACCTCTGCCTAACCCCCGAACGCGGGTGACTTTATCCTGCGCAACACCCGATGCAGCATGATCTATATTAGAACGTGTTCTCATCATGGATGGTTGGACCCTTTAGCCTACCCTAAAGCTAGTGTAGTTCCCGCCCCCACCGCGAGGAGGTAGGGTCCATGGGGGCTTATTATTATTATTATTATCTCGAAAAAGTTTCAAACCATGGGTTTCCCCAGCTAAGACAATATGGCGGGTCAAGGACCAAAGCACATATTGCCAAGTGTATAAAACAAAACAAAAAAAGTTGGAAGAATAGTTAGGGTTGTGTGGTTGTGTCCATAAATTTCCGAACTATGCGTGTTGTGTTGAGTACCACAGCCTTCTGGAGTTGTGCATAAGTGTTTTTATGAAGTCCTAGTTTGTTGAGGCTGTGGTGCAATGTGTGAGGCACCAGACCAGTAGCGGACAGGATGATGGGTACAACACGTACTCGGTCCTGCCTCCACTGCTTCTGGAGCTCGTGTGCTAGGTCTGTGTATTTACTTATCTTGTCAGCGTGAGATTTCTGCATGTTCTTGCTGATGGGATAATTATTATTATTATTATTATTATTACAGTATTCACTGTATCATTATTATCAAATATGAGTCATTACAGTATTATTATTATTATTATTACTGTATAGGCGCTGTTCATCAGTGATCTTAGTTACATACAAATCCAACTTAAAGATGTTCTCAGCATCTCTTCCACAACCTGTGGACCGCCTGTACATAACTATAATTTTGCAAAATACTTTTGATAAAGATAAATTTTAACACTACTTACGAGAAATAATGGATAAGCAAATTCCCCATGGTGTAGTAACAAAGTTCTGCTGTACATCTGCATACTTATCGTAAACTATCATACCCAATATTTCGTTGACCTGTATGAAAATAAACATATGATTTTCTGTACAATTGTTATGAAACTAAATTGCCTTAATGTGAAAATAAATGTCTTGCTACATTCTTTCAAACGACATAAATTCTAATTTTCTTTGCCAAATATTCTTAGTAAAAATTAAGGATATAAAATGAAGGGCTAGCTTTCGACAAAAAAAGTTAAACTGATGCTAAAAGGAAACCAGAAGAATTAAACATAATGAAGTTTTTAATGTTATGAAAAGTTATCACGAATTCTAATTAACTTTTATTATTTTACCTTGATTGTGGCTTTCTGGAATTTTTTTCCTTTAGTTTTTTCCCAAATTTCACTAACATTAACATCTGGCAGCAACAATAAATCAGACATTCGTTGAGCAGTTGCATTAAATTCACCAAGATATGCTTCTTTTAGATAATCGAATGTGTCACTGAATTCAAAAGGTTGAAACGGGCAAAAGGTGTAGGTGGGAAATTTTACCGTTTCATTATTCTCGAATTCAAGATTTGTAGTTGGTAAACCATTTAAATATTCCATCACTGTATCCACTATCTGATAGACAGAGATTGACGTCACTACAAACAGGGTAATGATCCACAATCCCTTCACTACTTTTCCGTAAGAAGGATTTAATATTCGATCCAATCCACTAATACTAATAGTGAGCGTATCTTCCTCCTGTTGTGATTTACTTCCTTTACTGTTTTTTATATGAAACTTAAACCCTGGGCTTTGATTTGTAATCTCCGTCTTTTCTCTGGATCGTCTGAGTCTTTGATGCCTATGATTCGGGTTTTGTCTCATTTGGAAACATCTTTCATCAGTTCAAGATTGACAGAAACGGAATCAGAATCTTTTCTCTGTGTTTCTGTCCTCTTCCTAAAGATACTGATTGATTTCCACTGAAATAAAAAAAAAAAATTCATAAACAACTGAATACTGGTAATTTATTAATTTGAGAAATTGAAAATGTTACGGTTATATAGAAATCAATAAACGACATAATTCAAAGCTTTTTTGATTTTTTTTTTGGTCATTGCCACTAACTAATGCTATGCGTTCTGTAAAAATGCCTGAGATATAATACTATGTATCGTCAATCAATTCATTATGTTAGATAGAAACGTACAAAAAATATATTAACCATTAAAATAGTTTAATTCAAAAACTTACGCAGGATGGCTTTTTTATATTAATATTTCTGTTCTCTCGTGCGTTTTTTTTTTTTTTTTTTAAATTTTCTTACGTGTTGATTCCCGAAAATTTGATAGAATAATAAAAAAAAATAAAAAAAATATTTCTAAAATAATTTTTTTTTGTCAGAATGATGTCAGTATTGCTTTACAATAGCAGTTTTTTATTTGTTTGCCTATTTTTATTATTTCCCAAATAATCCAAATATTGAATATATTTGGACACACATGTTAACCTTTAGGATCTTTCTTTTAAATTCAAACAGGTTTGTGTTTATTTTTAAGAGATATATCTTATATATACGAGGGCAAGCTGATAATTTTTGCTTCCTTAGTTATATTTTCGCAGGTAGTTCGAGGAGATATCTAGAGATGGCACCAGCGCGAACACTAGAATCTAACCTAGCGCTGAGAAGTACATTCACTGCACAACAGGATCCGACTGAACAGTAACAGCAATCATGGCGGCATCGATGGATATGCGTTTGAAGCAGAGGATAGTCAAAGACAATGACCCAGGGACATCGTTACTTGCGAACAAAACGCATACAGGGAGACCAGTGACGACCAACTCCAACAACGTGCAGATGAATTGATTCGTGCTAATCGTCGCGGCGGTTCCATCAGCAAGAACTGGCCGATATTCTTGGCATTTCGCGTGAAAGAATGGCTGACACTACGAAACAACTGTCTGGGATATCTCAAGGTGTGGGTGCCTCGTTTGTTGAATGAAGCAGAGCAGAGTGAGAACTACTGGACCGATACGAGGTCGAAGGTGTCGCATTTCTGGAGAAAATTGTCACGGGAGATGGAGTACGGCCATAAGGATTTCATCCCAAAAAAAAATCGATACTATTATTCAGCAGGAAAAGTATTCCTGGCTGTCTATTAGGACTTTCAAAGGTTTCGTGCACATCGAATCCTGACCAGTCGCTAATCTGCGAATTCCGAGATGTATGTGGACACTCTGAAGAGATTGCGGGCATAGGGTGCGTCCAAGAATCGATGTCATTCTCCACCACGACAACGCTAGGCATCACACTGTGGATTCTCTTCCTAGACCAAAACTCCTCACCCGGCGTACAGCCAAGATCTTGAGCCCAGAGATTTTTTTTTGTTAACAAAGTTGAAGGAAGGGCAATTGCTGTAGCTCCGATGAGAAGTTGAGGCTGTTGTTCCCCATTGGTTCCACTCCAAAAGACCTGAGTTCTTCGTCAACGGAATGAAAAAACTGGTTTATCGTTGGTGCAAGTGTATTGCTGTAGGTATGTCTATGTAGAAAAGTAATTACTTGGTAATGAAGAGAACATACCACGCTTTTATTTGATGTTAACCACTTTCATATTTCTTACACATTCTATTTATGTCGAGGCAAAAATTATCAACACGCCCTCGTAGTTGTTTTCAAAAGTATTTTCTTTTACACAACTACATACCTATTTTCACGGGCTTATCCAGGATTTTTCGAAGGGGGGGGGGGGGCTAACTTTTCTGAAGGGCTGACTATACCTGTGTGTCTGAAACGCACGCTAGTAGCCAGCTTTTTATTAGCAATTGAAATCGTCATCATGGCAATATTAATGTCTATCAGGCAGCAGCCTTTGAATACCATATTTTATCCAATCTATATTCACAGCTAAAGGGAGGGGCTATAGCCCCCTCCCCCCTGGATCCGCCTATATTTATTTTTATATCTGTTCATAAAGGCCAAAACAATATAAGTTAGAATTAGATCTTCAGAAGTCTTAGAAACCCTAGAAACCTTAGTATTTTTAATTTTAACCTGATGACTTAATTTTTAATATTTTCAACCCTTAAAATCCGAATATGGGATACAAAATAATTAACGTAATTTTTTATTCTTTAATTGTTTTTTATATAAAGAATTATTGAAATTAATAGAAAACTTAATATCTCGTAAAGCTTTGTTATAATGATTGTATCAACTTCAGAAAACAGATTGTTTTTTTCTAAACCTTTAGGTTTTTCTTTCTTCCTTTCTTTTTTTTTTTTTTCTCTTTTCTTTTATTGAAAAACAAAAACACATAACAAATGGATAGCCCATCTAAGGTTACATTTTCTATCTAAAGTGTGTTGACGAAAAATAAGGTATGGAAGATGGTAACCATTGGATAAGGTAACCATAACTTTGCAAACAAACGTCGAAATATTAAATTTAACTAAGGATCAAATATCAAATTAACTTAGGAATTCAGGTGAATACAGATTATGCTGAACATTGAAATGAAAGAATTATTTTGATGTTAGTTTATTCTAATTCAGATGATCGGTTTACGATGTACGAAGATTAATAATTAATCTTTAATTTGTAGTTTCTTACCTTTACTGCTTTAAGCCAGATAATACCTTCTATTATCTCCAGAACTGTTAAAACACTGAATCCAATGAAAAATCCGAAATTTCCACCCACATCGGAGAACAAGGCAGTTTTTGTATACCATGGATATTCACGAATTGTTTCAATTATATTATCACGAATCAAGAATGTAAAAATCTTTATATTATCGACGTCATCAGGTATTGGATCCACTGCTACTTCGAACACATACTCAACACATTTCCTAGGACATTGCTTTGTACAAAACGACTTTTTCTTCAAGATTTCCATTGATTTATGGAAAGATAGATTAAATGCTGCTGGTGTTTTGCACTCGGGTAATTTTCCCTCGTCGATATAAGGCAGCCTAAATAACAGAACAATAGAAAATATAAACTTAGTGGAAATTTCAAAAATAATAATCATTTTCGTTTCGGACGAAATTTAAGAAATTTAATATGTTTATATGTAAATAAATTTGAAGAAAATGGCCGTCATTACAATGAAATATGGGACCTGCGCTCAGTGTGAAAATGTAGAAAGTCCATTTATAGGTTGTTGAAGGTTAATATAATTGTTGGTCCCACCCTTTTTATTGGCATGAAAAATTAAAACTAATGTACCGGTATATAAAACTGTTATGTTAGCAAAGGTTCAATGTATGGTTTTTTTTTCTTAATTGAAGAAATAAAACAGCTCACGCACATAACTAAAGCATACAAATTGTCATTAAATATTAAAAAATGATTCACAATTAATTTTAGCATCATACTTTCTGCCTTTATCAAGTGTAACATATAACAAAAGGATCTGAAAAATATATATAAAATAAACTATTCAAATTAAAAAATGACAGCAGAAACCAATCAGGACATCAGGAAAACTGTTATATATTTAGTCCTAAAAAATTCGTAGTGATGCCCTTACGATGCTAATGCAATTAATAATAACGATGTAAATATTAATAAATTACATTTAAAAATTATTTTTTTCTCTGGAATTAAAGTTGTAATAAGTTGACAGATAATCCCTTTTGATTTTGTTTAATAGATTAGTCCGAATTCTGAACAAAAAGTAGAATTCTACAAAACGGGATAGTAAAGGAATAACCAATATTTGGGATTAAAATTTGTATGGAAATTAATATTTTTTTAATTGTAAGATAATTTTAAGTAAACTGTGTGCGCTAACTATTTGTAACTACTTTGATGCTAACTATTTATATCTGACTCATAATGCATTGGGAATTCATTTATTTGTTTCGGGATTTTTTGGGTTCAAATTTAAATTTTCTAGATAATAAGTAAGATTACAGTAATCAGTGGTTAAAAAATCTTTCACAAATAGTCCTGTGTAGACAGCGCAGGCGTCACTTAGTAAGGACGTGCAGACGTGGGCTCCGTTAAAATTTTCCCATTCAACAGAGACAGAATAAGCTGAAGTAATTTCATGTTGATTTATTAATAATATAAAAGGTATTTAACTTGACTGACTACGTAAAATTAAAAATTAAATGTATAAGATGTAAAAAAATAATGAAAATAACTGAATTAAGATGCATGGCATGTGGAATTGAACAGCACATTTCGTGTCTTAAGGAGGGTGAATTCCCAGATGGGGAAACCCCCTCGAAACAAAAGCAATGGAAATGTGAAAATTGCAATAGAATCACTTTAAGAAATAGAAATGTTGGTTTAAACCTCAAACAAAAGGAAGAAAATAATGAACAACTTAATAACGATCTCTCCCAAAAAAAAACTACCCTACAATTTAGTGACATGGAAGATTCTCAATTGAGTGACATGAATCAAACAATAATGAAAGAACTAAGGGACATAAAGAAGGCAATAAATTTTGTCAATGAACAGTATGAAGAAATAATAGCTAGACTCCAGGTTTTTCAAGAACAACAAAATGAGATATTAGGTATAACAAAAAGATTAGAAAATGAAAATAAATGCCAAAATGAGAAAATCCAACAACTGGAGAAAAAACTACTCAAAATGGAAACACAACAAAGGAAATTCATTTTGGAAACTGTAGGAGTACAAGAACAAGAAAATGAAAATCTAATGGAGATTCTAAACAAAATTGCTGAGGAACTTAATACACAGGACTCGAGAGAAACACTAGATGTAGTTCATAGATATTGGACCATAAAATAGATATTGGACAACAAATCACGACTAATTATTGTAAAGTTCATCAATAGAAAAGACAGAGATAACTGGCTTTTTAAATATAAGCAAAATAAAGTCTTGAATAACAATCAAATTTTCAATGGAAATATTTTCAACAGTATCTATTTGATTGAAAATTTAACACAACACATGAAAAATCTCTTTTGGATAACAAAAATGGCTGCGAAAGATAAGGGATATAAATTTCTATGGATCAAGAATGGTAAATTATTAATAAGAAAAAATGAAAACAATAAGATATATTAAACAAAAAACACAATGGATATAAGTAACGCAAAAATTGAACTAGCAAATATAAATATAATAGATAAAATTGATGATTGGAATCCAAATAGTAAATATAAAAATTTATATTTCTGAATATTAGAAGCTTAAGATCGAATTTCCTTTATTTGTTGGCAAACATTCAGTTTAAAATAATGTATATAGATATAATAATCTTAGTGGAGGTCAATATCAAAGAGGAGGAAATTGTTTTTATTCAATATTAATGGATATAAAAGAGCCTATAAATTGAGAAGAAATTCTAGAGGTGGGGGAATTGTAATTTTCTACCGTGAAAATTACAATGTCTTAGTTAACAGTGAAGATGCCAAAACTCATGAAAATTTAATTTGTACATTTAACAACACATCATTCCTGTTGAAAGAATTAATAATTTACATTATACATAGACCTCCATACATGGACAAGAAAATATTTATTAAAGAATTAAAAGATAAAAACATAGTAAAAATACAAAAAACAAATGAAAAAAAATATAATTTGCTTTGGAGATACAAATATAAACATTGGAGAAAAAATTGTTAATAAAACAAGTTTGAAATATGTAAATATGTTCTATAATCTTTACAATCATATAATCTACATGATTTCTAAATCATATACATAAAACAAAAAGATCAGCTGAAACTACTATTTCAGAAACTAAAACTTGCATTGACCATTGTTTTTCAAACACAGAATCTTTTGCAATCAATGCCAATATTTTACAATGGGATATCTCAGATCACTACAGCATCTTGATTGAAATTGAAAAACCAGAATTTCAATTATATGAAAAAAAAAATATTAATTATGAGAAACCAAAAGAATTTAAAAAAAATACTGATTTCTTAAATGAAGGATTAATATTATTAACAGATGAAATAAAAAGGAATAATGTAGAAAAACCAAACAAAATTATTAGTAAATTGAATAAACTAATAATAAAAGCAAAAGAAAAGGTCAAAAATAAAAGAATTAATGAAAAAAGTAAAAGTGACCCAAATGAGGTCACAAACAGATGTAAAGACAACTAAGACCAACAAATTAGTGCTTATTAATACGAATCTCTGTGTAACCGCTGAATTCATGTTTATTCTATTGTAGGAATATCATTTGCTATTTTTGAGTTCTAAGTACTTCAAATGCTTTTTTCTTGTCTCTACTAAATCTTTCTGAATCTAGCATTTACTTGAATTTACGAACATAAAATTTTTCATCCTTATTTGACTGATATAACATCTCAGTATTGTTTAGGACAACGCCTAAGTACGATTTAAAATAGGCAGTACGATTTAAAATTTTCTAACTGTTTGATATCTTGAATTACCTGCATTGGAGATTTTCTAACAAAAGTTTTTCTAAGCATTTGTCTTTGCATTTTTCAACTTCTGATGCATCTTTACATGGTTTCAACGGATGATTTAAGTTAAC
>JAFIDM010001028.1:26922238-26934743 GCA_023159025.1 Thereuonema tuberculata | reverse complement strand
GGGCGCGATGAGAGTTGTGATTGAAAATTGGGTCGCAAGTACTAAGAATTAAAGGGGGATGGGAGGGGCTCAAGCTGTGCTTATTTCTTGCTAAAGATTCTAAAGATTTTTATTTAAGACAGCCTGCTAAGTCTAATAAAAAAAGAAAAAGAAAACAAAAATAAAAAAGTTTCGATTGTATGGTAAGTGATTATTTTGTTTATTGTTCGTATCTTTTAGATGTTATGTAATGTGGTGAGTGTGGGTAGCAGGGAAGCCGAGCACAGCGACCGTCGTTCTATTGTGCTATCCCACGGGAATAAGAACAGACGAAGAGAAAGACTGAGAAAGAATGGTGGGAGAAGTGCAGGGGAAGCGGGAGAAACCCGAGAAAACTTGCCCAGCGCGGATCGTCCACCATCACGAAACCCACATGGTATACCGAACCTTGGTACCGTACTCAAAGGTAAGAGACCAATGTCTTAGCGACAACGCCAACCGCGCGTTTATCTTCTAGATAGTAGCTTCTAATTTTTATTTTTGACCACGATCCTAGATTAATAAAGAAACTGATCTCAGTCTGATTTCACAAAGTTTAAAATAATTTATTATATTATTCAGAAATAAGAAGATCGATGAATACACTGTAACAAAAATAATTAAATAAACAAAGTATTAGAATTTGCTTTTTCTTAATGTAATATAATAATGAATTAAATTTAATGAATATTTTTTTTTGCTTATTTAAGATTTATTATTAATTTTTAAATATTTAGAGGGTTTGAAAACTGTGAGATTATTTGCAAGCAATCAAGAATCCATTACATTTCAGTTAATAAATCAACATTATACTATTACTATCCGGAATCAAAATTAACTTAACCAAAAGATCTTTTCCTATTCTTGTGGTTTTCATAATCGATAAATACCTTAAGCTCATAGAAGTCCCTCCTCTTTTCATTCGCATTTTAGGGTTACAGTAAAACCCCGTTATTACGCTCCCGCTTGTAGCACTATCCCGTTCTTAACGCTCCTTTCATACGGTCCCTGGAATTTTCTGTGTAACTCTGTATACGTTTACCCTCTTATAATGCTTCAAATCCCGCTTGTAGCGCTTTTTTAATATCGGAAATTTTGTATCGAAAAGAAATGTAACACTGTAAAGATTCTTTTCTTTCCCTGGTAGGAGGGAATCTTTGAAGTCTTTGAAGTGCGGGTCTGTGATACAGTAAGTTAGTGCAAAATGTCGAAGCGGAAATCCCTTTCTAAAAGTGAAAAAATTGGAAATTCTCCGTAAGTACGACGAGAATTCTACACTAAATCAGAAGGATTTCGCAGAATCTCTAGAAACTCCCTCATCCAGTCTGAGAGCAATAATAAAAAATAAGAATGGAATTACCAATGCAGCGAAGGGTGGTTGCAAACGTAAAAAAGTAAAGTGTGGAAAATATTAAGATGCCGAGGAAATTCTAATTGAATGGATTTATCAGTCCCGTGATGCATCAGTGCCATTAAGTGGCCCAATCATTCAAGAAAAGGCGCGTGAAATAGCGGGCAGTGCATTGAATCTGCTCCGAAAATATATTAGTGTTGCTCCTAGTGGTGTATCAATTAATGTTAATAGTTTCTTGAACCGCATTGAAAATGTCATAATTCATAACAGTAGCACACACACACGGCAAACCACAATCAAAGATTTTTTTAATAGGAAATAAGCTCACATTTGCACTATATCTATTGCAGAATCAAGTAGCTTTCCTGTAAAATGGTGTCTAAGTGTTACCCCATTCATAAATCATTTCCCGTCTATAGCGCTATCCCGCTTATTACGCTTGTAGTGCATGGTCCCTTGACGAGCGTAATAACGGGGTTTTACTGTATTTAAACAAAAAACATTTCTAATAATATATCTAAGCCCTAACAGATAAACATGTTTTCCTCATGTTGTAAGATTGGGAATCACTTGATTGAATGAATACAAACTTACTTTCTTGAATTTGAATGCTACTTGAAGTGAAACTATTGACAGTGCAGGTCCTCCATCTTGTAATTTAAGGTATTTAGGATTTTCTTCAGGGGCTAAATACGATATCTGAAAAATTAAATACAAAATATATAATAAGTTAATTTTTAAAAATTGATGAGCTAGAATATTAGTGAATATTTTTGGAAACCATTTCCAATCAAAAAACGAATCTATTTTGTCACAGTCATTCAGGATGTGTTAACTGAAGCAACAGAAGGATTACAATTGGAACCAAACTCTTTAATGCAACATTTGTAAGTTGAGATAAGCTAATATTGATACTTTAATGAGATGTAGGCCTAATAGAAAATTTTTAAAAAAATCCAATTTTAGTTAAATTTAAAACGACGCTAAGAACGCTGCTCTCAGTTCAGAATTCTATGTCAGATGTTAGAGTTCTTGGTTAGACGGAAAACCTCACTGCAAATGTTAAAACCTTTGGGTTAAGACGACAGGATGTCAGGATCAGTCCTACTGCTTAACAAATAAAGGATAATCACTGGGATCATCTCTTATTCCTACATTAGATGCTCTAAAAAAATAGAAGAGAAATTAATATAAGTTCAGTATAAGTTGGCATTCAATATGGGAGGATATTGTCTCAAATATTAGCTTTATATGGTGTATAATAAAGCTGTTAAAGAAACGCCAATATTTAAACGTGTTTTTTTGTTATTCTAAGTTGGTGGTATTTAAAAGTTCTATGTCAACAGTTTGAAATTTTCTTGAAATTTGCTTATTTAGCTATTGAATCTTCCCTGAATGTTCATTCATTGCAGTGTTATCTTCCATGATGATTATCTGGATTTAGTTTTTGCAATGTGATTGTAGCCATCAGTAACACAAAAGACAAAGATAACAAAAGATTACTAAGTTTATTATTTTTCCTTACAATTTTTTTACAGTTCGCTTCCACTTTGGAGAATTCTTAGATTTTTTCCCCCTGTTTTTCCCTCTTGTTTTTACATAGTTGTTCGTCAATATATCATTACATATATCATTGTCATTTTAAAAAAAAAGGTAAAAGCAATAAAATATCACAGTGCATTTATGAGAAGAAAATTTTCCTTTCATTCTTCATATTTAGAAAGTTAGGAGTGACAGATTAAGCCTCTTGCAAGTCTATCGGATGCATCTCCAGGGATTTTCTTTTTTAAGATTGTTATGGATAGTTTTCTTTTTTTTTTTTTGATTGAATTGAATTTATTCTCTTAAAATGACAAATTTATTTAGTATTGGGTCGTCCGGAAAGTTCGTGCCAATTTTCTGTAGATGGCATAAGGATACCCCTGAATATATCAGAATGATTGAAAACAAATGATATGCTCACATATTCTAAACGACGGTACTTCAGGCATATTTGGAAAAAAAATTTGGTTACGATACGTTAATTTTTGTCAGTTGTGCACGCCTTTGAATATGGAAGCAAATAAAGTGCATTATAGGCATTTAATGCTTTTCTTTTACCTGAAAGGCAAAAATGCCACACAAGCGGCAAACAAGATTTGCGCTATTTATGGCGAAGGTGCTGTAGCTGAAAGAAATGTTGCTAGGTTTAAAGCTGGTGATTTCAACCTTGAAGATCAAGTCCCTCCAACACAGATGAAGAACAGATTAAAACACTGATCGTCAATAACCCACGCTACACGACACATGGATTGGCAGAAATGTTAAAAATATCAAAAATCTACCAGTCACGAGCATTTTCTGAAGCTTGGCTACACAAACCGTTTTGATGTAGGTTCCCCACGATTTAACGGAGAAACATCTGATGGATCGCATTTCCATTTGAGAATCTCGTTCAACAAACGCAACGAGGAGTTACCATTTTTGAAGCAAGTGGTGACGGGGGATGAAAAATGGATCATTTATAATAATGTTAAGCGAAAAAGGTCTTGGGGAAAGCGGAAGGAACCACCCCAAAAGCCGGTCTTCATCCTAAGAAGTTCATGCTCTCTGTCTGGTCGGATTGGAAAAGAATCCTGCATTATGAGCTTTCACCAAACAACTAGACGATAAATTCAGAAAATTATTGCTCCCAATTAGACGAATTAAAGACAGCAATTGAACAAAAACGTCCAGAATTAGCGAATCGGAAGGGCGTCGTATTCAATCAGGACAATGCGTGGCCTCATGTGTCTTTGACAACTCGACAAAAGTTGTTGGAGCTCGGTTGGGATGTTCTACCCGATCCACCATATTCACCAGACCTCGCACCCTCAGATTTCCACCTATTTCGATCATTACAAAATTCCCTTAATGGAAAAAAAATTCAACTCTTTGGTCGAGATAAAAAAATCATGTAGAAAAGTTTTTCGCCGAAAACCTGAGATTCTGGAAGGACGCAATTTTCACATTGCCTGAATGATGGAGAAAGGTTATGGAACAGAATGGCCCCTATATAATTTAATAAATGTATAGGTGTATTTAAATGTGCTGCGTTTCAATTTTCCTTCAAAATCGGCACGAACTTTCCGGACGACCCAATATATTTACAATTATATCAATTTACTCTCTTCCCACTTTTCCTTATTATATAAATCTACCCAAAAGACATATTGTAAAGTACTAAACAAAAAAGATATACAAAATATTCTAATTAATTAAACCCCTTTGCGGGTTACGGCCTTGACAAGGGGAGGGGGGTGAGAGTGCCCCCCCCCCCCTTTTTTTTAACATAATTGCTAATTATACCTCTGTATTTCTTACAATATCAGATCACTTCTCCATTACCTTATTGATAACATACATCAATTTACATTTCATTTCCCTTCATAATAACATCGTTCCTTTTTGATTTTTACCCATTTATTTTATCTAGGTTACAAGTTATTATTGCTATAAATTACAACGTAAACTTGTTCTGCAGTAAACTTAAAATTTGGTTCTTACCCTTGAATATATTGAAAGTTCATGCCACCTCGCATCTTCCAGCAGAGTCATTTTGATAAATGTAACTTCACCGTGATGCTTCAGGGTTGACTCTATAAAATAAATATACATTAAATTAAAAAAAAAATAAGAGTAAGAGAGGAAATGTATTGTACTCTGTACTTTAAGATTGTAATGCATATTGTTCTCCTTAATATTACTACTATTGAAAATGTGGCCTAAGTAAACTGAACAGTATTATACATCATTTGATTGAGCAATGTTGTTAAAAGTGTATTGTGTATTCAAGTATATTGTTTATTAGAACTACTTTCGAATTAATAAGACGAAGACAGTATAACGTTTAAATAAACTTCTTTTAATCTAGTGATTCGTATATTTACAGAATTAATCTCCTAAGAGATGAAGCTATAATTAAATAAATTAATCTTCATTAATATGAAGGACCAAACACACAAAGACAAAATAGATATAAATAAATAATTTCATAATAAATCACATTACAAGTTGCGAAGGATCATCTGACGACGAAGGATAGAACCTTCGCAACTTGTAATGTGATTTATTATGAAATTATTTATTTATATCTATTTTGTCTTTGTGTGTTTGGTCCTTCATATTAATATTTACACACACAACATGGATAATATATATATAAAATTAATCATCAACTTAAATTCTTGTGACATCTCTTCATATCAGTACATACAATCATTCAGTTCATACTACGAGTGGATAGTTCATATAAAGTCATTAAATGCGACCCTTTTCTATATTTATAAGGAATTTTATATTACCTCTTTTAATTCTATGTGTCGATTTCTCTAGATACATAACGATTGTAAAAACTGGAATCAATTTCATACATTCTTTTAATCAGGAATTCACTTCTATCCAGGGCCTAAACACTCGCTATTTCGTCACTGCTAATTAGAAATATCGTTGCTCAATTATCTTAACACAGAAGATTTACATCCATTCATTCGATAATTCTTTAATTCAGATTAGCATCGACTAAACCCATGTTTGGAAATAATATTTAATCTTGGCTTAATTTCCTGATTTAACTTTCGACGACACACAGCAGCCTTTTTATTTCATTTCATTTTCGAGACTTCTCCTTTTTTTTCACAACAATCGACCCTTGAGATCTCACGAGGTCCTCGTCTTTGAGTCTCAGTTTTTTACTTAGGACGCTTTGAAGTAAAATTTTCTTTTCGTTTAACAAAGCAATGATAATAATAATCCAAAACATTTTTATTTGTATCTACATTTAAATATTATCACTACAAAGATGGAATCGTACTATTGCACAATGTATACTCCGTATTTTAAGATAGAGGATAATATCATTCACTAAACTCTGATATCACGAGGGCTTATCTTTCTTATTCAAGTTTTACTTTTATTTTCATTTATTTACTTACATATTATTTATTTAGTTTTATGTATACTTTTAAATTAAATAGTATAATTAAAAAAGTTACCGATTCTGGAAAGGAAAAACAAATCTGCTAACAAGCAAATACCATTGTTTTATTTCCGCAATATCTTTTTCTAAATTTATCTAAATTCTTTATAACATATAAAAAGAAATTGAATAGGTTGATTTATTATCATTTCCCAAGTTTCAATTGAAAGTTTATCAAGTTTACTATTAAGAGTAGTAACGAAGTATTGCTGCTGTTATAAACTTTTAGCTTCTTTTTAACTTCAGAGAACTTTCAAATAACCAAAGGAAAATGGAATCCTCTCTTCTGAACACTTTTAGATAGTTAAAGATACAGCAATAAAATGATTAAAACGTCCATTATCTCAATAAGGTGCGTTGCAAAATGTTGACCTCACGTCATTGTTGCACTGGCAATGAACAAATCAAATGTGCAGCTAACAACTAACCAGCGAGGATTGATTGTAGGGTCAAGCGTCATAAGTGACATGTGATTACTGGCAAGCCACTGTGATTGAACGGTTTTAAGAAACACAATTTGCATGTCAGATGTTGCGTAATGATGACCTCACTTAGCAAATTCACCCTGACATTCGTGTGCACAAGTCAACTGTGTCCCGAATGGTTAAACGCTGTGGAACTCTAAAGTACAAACGAAAAAAAATTCAACCACGTATGACAAAAGCCCACAAAGCTCGTCGGCTAACCTGGGGAAAGGAACATTCGAACTGGAGTGAGAAGTGGAAAACAGTAGTGTTCAGCGATGAAAAAAAATTCAATTTCGATGGCCCTGATGGTTGGAATTACTATTGGCATGACCTTCGTAAGGATGAACAAATTTTCTCAAAAAGACAGCAAGGTGGTGGATCGCTAATGGTCTGGGGTGCCTTTGGATACAATGGCAAATTAAACCTTGCATTTCCAACGGGCCGTATGAAAGCGACGGACTACCAAGACCTGATGGAAATGTATCTGTTACCCTTTGGAGAGGCAATTGGCGGACCATTTTGGATATATCAACAGGGTAATGCCTCCATTCACGTCGCTAACTCAACATGGGACTGGATTCTGGATAATGGTGTGACTGGTCCGCTGTTTCTCCGGACCTTAACCCAATGGAGAACTTATGGGGAATTCTCGCCAGGACGGTGTACGCAAGCGGCAAGCAATATAATAATAAACAGGATTTGAAGGCAGCTATTATTTCTGCATGGGAAACCATTGATTGCACGGTGCTACAGAGCCTTGTAAATGGAATGCCTCGTCGCGTATTTGCCGTTGGAGTCAACAACGGAGCTTTTGTGGGACATTAAGTGGACCGAGGCCATCTTTTTGCAACACATGAAATGTAAGTTGTTGTTGTTATTTGATCCATTAAATGCATTACAGCTAATCATAGGTGTCTGTCATTTGTTTTCGGTAACACATGTTACTGCAACCTTAACTGCAAGTCTTATCATTACGTACTCTAACGTACAATGAAAAACTGAAATGAGGTCAACATTGTGCAACGCACCTTAATGGCAGTATAGCATTTTACGCGTATTTAGGGTTTTTATTGCTTAAGTAGACTTAAGTACAGTTAAATATATTTTTAATGGATAAAGAGCACTTTCCGCTGTTACTCTGCTGATACTGAAGGTATTTAAGTATTAGATAATCATAACTAAAGAAGTGGTTTTCAGAGACCTGTAGCGAAAATTGTAGTGGATAAAATTAAACCAAACTTGTTGTAAGTATTCATTTGAATATTTAATTCGATTTATTAAAAAAAAAGTACAACTTTTGCCACCAGGGAAAATTTAGCGCTAGAAGTGGATACTATTTACATAATCTCACTATTGCTCCTGACGAGTTGGTGAATCTAAGGAGAACTCTTGATAGGACTGATGTGCTATGACACTCACCTTACCTGAAAGTGCGTTACCAATCAAATTTTCCTAGCAACAAAGCCGTATGCTAATGCTTGGTTTCGAGAGTTGCGGTTGCTGAAGCGTAGGAGAAAAGTTCTAGTGACAATAACAGATCTTGTGTTAAACACTGAAGTTTTCCCCCTACAAGATCTTCACTATATCTGAATGGTTGATTAATACACACGATTTCAGAATTTAGGTTGTGACTAAGCCTTTAAGAATCTTTTACACCTTCAAAAGCCACAGTGTGATGTGGTTTCATCGTAGGTCTATCGTTTATCGTCGATCCGTATTTTTTTCAAAGAACTTCCCCCAAAACAGATCGAGTGGCCGGTACCGAGTATGTTATTAAATATCGAGAGATGCTGCTCAACTTTTGTTCTGCAAGTGTAGCCACGAAGGTGCCTCGATTCCACATTCCTGCAGGGTGGAGCACCACCTCTCATTCGATTGCTAATGTTACGACATCAATTTACAGAAAGCAGAGTGATTAGTCAATAAATAATATTAAAAATGTAAATACCTTGAACTTGGTAAAAGATAGCTTCGGTTTACCAATGTGATAAGATTATTTAATATTTACCCATTTTAAATATTAAACACGTTCCACTTGAAGTCCTCACAGATTCTCCTTTCAGCACTCCACACAAATCCTTCTCCGGTGATGCTCCACACTGGAATAGAATTTCAAGCAAAATGGAATAAATTTAAAAACTGAGTTGTCAGAACAAGGAATTTACAACAGTAATATTTTACAGTTTATTTTTAATTGTTATATCTTTGGGAACTACTTTTGAGAGCGGAGATGGATCTTTAACTTTTTCGCGCACTCTGAGCTTTTCATTGAAGGTCAATCTGGCTGATGATGCCTAATAAGGCAGAAACAGCTGTTCCACATTCCCGCTGATGATAACTCAGGATACGAATCCTAATTTATGCATTTTGATTTATATTTTTGAAGTTACTCCATGCACGTTGTACTTTATTTTTATAGACTGGAATAAATTTTATTCCAGCATTATCGGGAAGAGACAAGAACTGAAATTGATCTAATAATCTTAAGGATTCAAAATTTGATCTTAATTTTTCTTCGAATGAAAATACTCTTGTAAACCAAGATAAAAGCCACAACTGGACAGTAAATGATCTTTCGCACACTAGCCAACATCAACTGGAATCCTGAACAGCTGTTTCATCCTTATCAGGAATCATCAGCAGAATTTGCCCTTGATGTTAGCCTTAGACTGAGCGAAAGTAAATGGAAACCATTCTCGCTCCCGGGAATGGCCTCCGAGAACAAACCAACCAAATAAAAAATAATCCTGTGAAATCCACAGTATTAATCCATTGTCCTTTCACTGAAAGGCACTAAGGAATTTTTTTTTTTTAAATTATAAATAAGAAACAAGATTTCATAGGATTATTCTTAAATCATCAAGGGTAAATCCTTCTAATGATTCCTAATAAGGATGAAATAGCTGTTAAGGATTCCAGTTGTTGTTGGCTCAGTGTGCGAAAGTATATTTACTGTCCATTTGTGTTTTTTTTTTCTTGATTTATAAATTATTATGGATGTTAAATTTTTGCTTTTAATTACACTTAAGAAAATACTTTTCTTATTTAAACTAAATAACAACAATTACATTCATGGTCAGTCTCTGATTTATTACGATGAGCTTCGGAATATCATATTTATAGCCTTTCAAGTAATGAAATAGTCCTATACTTAAGAATGTTTACATCCTAAGTTTATTATCTGAAGGCAACGATTCTTTAAAAGTTGTCAGAAAACGTTTTCTAGAATTTTCTAAGATATTTGAATGTTTTCTGAAAGAAAAAGGAAAACAACAATTGCATATTTTCTTTGTAGATCTCTTAACAATTGTAGAATTCACCATATAAGCCTTCATAATACTGGACTGAGTTAATGGTAATTAATAATCAAAAGAAATGTTATTAGGTTATTATTGTTAGCGAAATTTTAAGGATTTATTTGTATTAAAGTTGTATTTATTGCTTGAACATAGATTGAAAATTAGAATTTTAATTATTATAACTTAAGGCATATTGTTAATTTGTAATGAGAGGTAGACATTAACGAATTCTTGTACAGGAAGAGGAAATAGAATTTTCCTGTCTTCATCTGAAGAAGTTCTCTGCAAAAGGTAATGAAATATCGATAAATAAAGAAGATATTAAAGAAGAATATATGTTTTTTACGTTTTTATAAACATGTTGTTATCTTTCTAGTTTTATAAAATGAATTATTGTAATCCAGCAGAAATTATTGTAATTCCCAGAGGAAATAAAATTGTCAACTAAAAAAAAACGTGATAAAATAATTTAGCAACAAGAAGTAAATAAGAGTTTTTTAATATTGGATTCCTGTCCATTTTTGCTCATTAATTGTTTTTTCTTTTATGTACTCATCATTTCTTGAATACAGGAAATGCCTAGAAAACAGAATCAATTCAGAATATTTTGAAAAAAAAGTATCCGCCAAGCGGATACGTCGCTTAATATTCTACGTTACATAAATCAACATTAGCGTTTACTGACTCCATAAATTCAACTAATAGCAGTTGGAACAACAACAAAAAAAGTCACTGTTTTGAATAGGGTAAGAACACCTAAATGGTCTAAATGATATAAAGCTATTTTATATCACTTATAGAAAATATTTCAAAATTATACAGGTTACTTTCCATTTCCCTGAAATAAAGTGGTACAAAAAATATACAGTAATAATCATTCTATTTCTATCAATTGCAATGTGCAAGAAATCTTTCCATAATGGATATTAATAAGGATCTTAAACTCTGTAAATGAAAAGCAAATTGCCAAAAGAGAAGACACAGAAATATAAATAAGGTGACAAATGTTGGACATAATATTCAAAAAGGTTACGTTTTATTTTTCATCGACTTGAGCCAACGGGAAGTCACTTGGCATAGAGTTAACTTTTAAACCGTTGATTTTAGATGACCAAAATGTAAGTTGTTCCTCTCACTGAGATGAAATTTTTACAGGTAGACCTACAAAATGTCATGTGACAAAATGACCTCAGAATCCAAGGTCACAAGATCACTAAACATTTTACTTGACAATTTTTTGTGTTTAAACACCCTGATTGATTGAATTGATTTAGACTAAACTTTTGCAATGAATAATGGCTTGTGTAGTAATTCTCTGTGTATCCTTAACAGAACAGTATCTAATCCTTATGTTTGCGCCGAAAAAAATTCAGAAATGGCCGACAGCTATTTGAAAAAAAAAAGATAATTGAAATATCCTTGTCCGAGACTTCTTTCGTAACCCAAAGATAAATTCAGCCTATGTTACTTTGACGATCAATTCTGCAACGACTACATGGTTAAAAATTAGTAGCTGGGTGTTTCCGATTATATATATACTGTATATATATAGCCGGACAGTGATATGAAATTTGAAACCAATGTAAAGAAGAAATCACTGCCTGAAAATGCCAATTCAAAATTCAGATCACCGTTTCTATGGTGATAAAAAACGATTAGTTTACCATCACGTCATCAGCGGCGTAATTTAGAACTAATTTAGTAAAAACGCAATATATTAAGACTTTGCTCTCTTTAATTTAAATATCTAAAATTAAAAAAAAATTAAACTTACTAATAAATCTGAACTATCAAAAAGAAACTAATTAAAAATTACAAAGACTTAACTATTAATTATCTAAATATTAATATTAAATTAGTTCTAAATTACGCCGCCGATGACGTGGTGGTAAACTAATCTGTTTTATCACCATAGAAACGGTGATCTGAATTTTGAATTGGCATTTTCAGGCAGTGATTTGTTCTTTACATTGGTTTCAAATTTCATATCACTGTCCGGCTTTAATAGTTTAGTAATATAAGTTAATTTGTATTCTTATATTCTTTACGTTCTAAATTTTAAATTGCAAATGATTGATTGAAATCTTTGCATTTCTAAACTCGAAGGATGAGCTTCAAGTTTGGACATTAGATATATATGACTATAGTCATATAGGCTCAATCTATACTCAATACTCCGAAGCCTTGGATTAGCGAAATAGGAATGAATGAACTTATTACCTTGAAGAAGTTCAGGATTTGCGAATCATATGGGATTGGATATTATCGTGCTGATAACACTCATTTTCGATGGTTGCGTGCATATAGCAACAACAATGACCGCTCATTGAGAAAGATGCCCTATGGATAATTTAGAATACAATTGCTTGCA
>JAFIDM010001028.1:26868764-26910586 GCA_023159025.1 Thereuonema tuberculata | reverse complement strand
GTGAGTCAGTGGGTTTTGCTTTTATAGGTATAGATTAATTAATTAAGTGAATAGCCAGTCAGAAGTCATTCCGTTAGAAAGTTAACTGATTTTTTTTTAGGGCTTAAGAATATTTTTTGGAAATACACAGAAATAATTTTTTTTTTGTTTCCTCATAGCACTTTTGAAACATTGGTGTATGTTAGGATGCTGTTTAACTTCAAAATCTTCTTTTCAAATCTAACTGACTTTTCAAATCTAAATTATTAAATAATTCTTCAATCCTACATATGCACAATTCATGATTCATTGTATGCGATGACTAATTTTACTAAATAAATTAAAATGAAGGAATTATATTGAATATTTTATTTTAAGAATAAATTAAAATAAATGCTATTAGCAGAGATACCTCCTTATAGCCAAAATACACTCTAATTGTCTTTTTTATTGCATTAATTATGTTTCCATGATTTTAGATCCTCAATGTCCTCCTAAATTCACAACGATTGCAAATAGATGCTATTTAATGGATTTGAGGACGGTCAATTGGCAAACAGCTTTTCAGATGTGCAAATCAATGGGCCTGGTTTTAATGTCCATTGAAACTTCAACAGAATGGCAGAACCTTCTTTCAAATCTCAAGATAAGCTGTAAGTTTTATTCCTTCAAATGATTATTATACTTTAATTTTTATTTATTTATATTAACGTCACTTCACTCTATATCTGCCATTCTGCAACTCTTCTATCGACTACTTCACTATCTTCTAATGAGTACATAATGCTCAAATTTGGCAATGTCATGTTCTCATTTTTTGCAGCAGTGCAATCAGTATTTGAGCAGGATAGGAGCAGAGAATACATTACAATACGATCTTCTCGATCGGATTACTTTTAGTTTTGTAAGTATATAGGTGGGTTTAATGACAGCTTAATATCGTTAGCGGAGTAATATCATCAAGAGAACCTTCCGAAGTTAATAATGTAGAAAAATACAGTATGATATAAAGGTCTTACCTTTTCTTTCCTTGAAGATTCATTCTTCTGCAAGTGAAGTCGGAGATGCCGTGGTCCAATCTCCAAGATCTCCAGATTTCACCTCTTCTTTCACGGACAATTGAAAGCCATTATTTACCAGTTGCAACAACAGGGATCACCATAAAAACGTATTATTATGTGAGACCTGATCAAATAAATGGTTCAGATAAAATGATTGTTGCAGGTTTATGTAAATCACTCATGGTAGTTAGTGCCAGGAGTCCTGGATCGACATCTTCAAATGGCTATCATTCTGGACCTTTCACGCACTACAATTTCAAGGTTTATCGAGAGCAGTGATCGGATAGTCTGTGAAAAAAAAAATCGCTTGTGGATTAAACTGCTCATAGAGGATGGCAAGAATCGTATTAGCTAGCAGACGGGCCATCACCCAACAAATCAGATCAGCTTTCAATCTGGCATGCAAACATCATCTCGCAAGGTACCATGCATCGCAGCTTATCTCAAATTGGCTGTAATAGCCAATGACCTCATCGAGTAACGATATCATTGACAAAGAATAAAAAGTGCGCAAACCGTGGTCACAGAAACATCAATACTGGACTATTGATGAATGGAAACAAGTCGCCTGGTCTGATCATCAAGGTTTTGCTATTCCATCATGCTGATAGAAGGCTCAAAATTTGGTGAAAGGTATATGAGCCACTAGACCCGTCTTGTCTGGTATCAACACGACAAGATAGTGGTGAGGTTTAATTGTTTGAGGGATATTTTCTTAGCACACATTGCATCCATGAAATCTATAGAAATACATCTGAATGACCTATATATAATGTCTGAACATCGCCCTGACCAAAACTCATCCCTTCACGGCTACAGTTTACTCGGATGGATTATGAGTTTTTTCACTGGCCCACAGCAACGTGAAATGGTTCTAGGAGCATAACAATCATTTTTCGTTGCCTAGGTAACCTGCACATCATCGGATCTCAAGCCTAAATGATGAGATAGAAAAAGCTTTAGGGGTGAGATAGAAAGATCTGTTCGTCTCAAGACAGTCTCTATCCTATTTCCAGCAATTGCAAAACAGCGGAGTCTGGCCTATGGTTTTCTATTATTTTCTTTTTAATGTGTTTTTTTTATTTCTTGTTTTTAGTTTGGAGGTTCCACTCTTGCTCTCTTATTTACTAATATCCACGTCCGTAATAGGACCTAAGGGTTTTATGCTCTGCTTCCCGCTGATGATCGCCATATTAGCGTGAAACAGCTGTTCGGGAATGAAGCTTTGCACAAATAAACACTAGGTCCTCTTTTAATGTGTTTATAATTTTTAGGCGACTAATTTGATGCCTACAGAAAATCCATTCACGGCCAGCGGAGTCTGGTCCATGGTTTTCTATTATTTTCTTTTTAATGTGTTTTTTTTATTTCTTGTTTTTAGTTTGGAGGTTCCACTCTTGCTCTCTTATTATCATATATGTTAATTGGAAAAACGTCTTCATAAGTGTAGGAAATATGATGAAGCCAACATAGAATCCATTTTATGGCATGGAAATGACTGCAAAGTATTTATTTTGCCAATTTATGAAAATTTCTATCCGATCTAAATAGGAAAATTTCTATCCAATCTTCTGTTTTCTTTCTATTCTAACCTCTCCTGACCCACCTGTCTCATGTATTTTGTAATCAATCATCAGTATTCCGACTTCTGCACAAGCAGATCCGATACTTTTTTTTTCACATTATAATACAGGCGTTCCTCGACTTTCGTACCTAATTGGTTCCTGAAATTTGTAGAGCAAATTTGAAAGTAGAGCAATGTTGTTTTTTCGTTTTTCACTCATGTTTATGAATTGATAAGGGCGAAATTTTTCACCAAAATAGATATGTCCATAAACTGACAACATACGTCCTAACATAAACTGATAAAGACACAACACAAATTCTAACTCAAGACCGAACCTGTGATGCAAACGGGAGTGACTAATGTCGGAAAGGAGGGAAAAGGAGGGAAGAGTTATGGAACCACGCGCGTTTTTGCGATACAAATAGATAAAAATGAAACTTTTAAATACAGCAAGAAATAGTATGAAATAGCGAATTTACGAAAGCAGATATACGAAAGTCGAAACGGACGAAACACAGAAGAAGAAAGAAACAACCATGCCACGACCGGGATTCGAACCCAGGTGCCGGCACACTGGCCACACACGGCAGACTGCCGTCTAGACCGCTCGACCAAACCGGCACGGTTATGTATATATCGAAGTACCGGTATCAATTAAACTAATACCGGTATCAATTAAAATAAAATGGTGTTTCACGAAATCATTTCTCTTGGCTTTTTGAGACATACTGTCTCTAGTTACAGTTTAGTTGTTACCAGTTCTTTAGCAATTTCTGGTATCTCTTGATTTCTATAAAGCCTTAAAAAAGTAAAAAATGAAATTAGTTTTACGTGTTCTGTTCGTATTAAAAATTTAAAAAAAGCATAAATTTTATATTTCAATTGCAGACAGTGCCAATCCCGAATGGTGGACATCCGGTAAGAAATGGTGCAACCAATGGAAGTGGCAATCAACAGGGCAACCCATAACTTTCACAAGATGGGGTAGTGGTCAACCAGATAATATGAGTGGTGATGAAGATTGCCTGATGATATATTCTGAAAATCAACAATTTATGTATAATGACAAGAGTTGCTATGAACAGCATCCTTTTATCTGCGAAAAGAATGTATAGTAATTGTTTTATAAATTGTGCTTAAATAAATAAATAAATTGTGCTTAAACTTCTATGCTTTCCGTTCAATTTCAATTCCGGTATCGCAACCATGTATTTCAAATGAACAATAAAAAACATTTATAAAATGTAACGTAAGCTACTAATAGATAAATACATTTCATTTACATATGTTCACTTCAGCTACTAAATAAAGTCGTCAGTAGGATTACAAATCCTAACCATACATGTAGCTTTTCTTTTTAATTTTTACGAATTAAAAAAGATTATTATGGAGAAATATGCAAAGTCTCTTTTGGACGCATCTAACATACACCCCTTAGGTTAGTCTTTCTTGCCCATTTGAATTTCTTGTCGATCTTTTTTGGCGTTTGAATCGTATATCGAATCTGACGAACACACGAGGTGAGATTGAGAGAAAGAAGTAAAAAGAAAAAATAGAGAAAACAATAGGACATTGGTCACACTCACGGAAAACCGGAATTAGTTAATTAGCCAGTTCAATTAGCAATTAGGCAAGTTTAAAGGTTTTTGTAAAACGGTTAATGCTTTTACAAGAAAAAAACACGGTAAAATACGGAAATATTCGTCGTATATCATCAAAATTCCCCAAAATAAGGAAGTTTATTTATATAACCTTTATTTTGAAATTGATTTGAACAAGCTGTCGGAGGGTTTGCTTGTGAGGAATCTTAAATTGACAGTCCCACAGATGATTAAACACGGTACCGTCCAATTGCCCGACAATAGATTGTCCGACAATCATGTGCCCGACAAATCATTTTCCTGACAGATAAATTTCCCGACATGTAATTTCACGACATATCAGTTTTCCGACAATCGACTACCCGACAAATCACATACGAGTAAGATTTTATATGCCTAAACAGCTCGAACCTACATACGTACATACGTACGGACATTCATCTACGTATACATTTGTTTTTAAAATTAATAATATTCTTATTAAAATGTGTATTATATTTTATTAATATTAAATTTAATAATATTTTTATTAAAATGCTGTGTTTACATATCTTTTAGGCGCTTTTCCTTTATTTTGATGCGTATAAGAATTTCGTTGAGGCTGGCAGAGCCCAGCACATGAATTTTCTTTTTCTTTATTTTTAATGTGTTTTATGTTTTTAGTTTGTAGTCATGAAGGTTCCACTGCTTTTCTTATTCAAGAAGCCTTTCTTATTTAAGAATTTAACGCTTTATCATTAAAAATAGATGGTTTTAATTTATCTCACAGCGTTTGTTCAATTCAGCTGTGTTATTAATAGCATATAAGCAAAATGATAACTGTGGTTAAATTTATATTATACAATTATATTTTGAATTTACTATTTTTTTATTATTTATTGAAATAAAATTTAATTATTTATTATTTTAAATACCAGATATATTGAAGTTAAACGTGTGCAGCTAACTTTCAATTGAATAAAATGCCGACATACAGATCTAAAAGTTTTAGACATTTCTTTTAAAACATAAAAAGTACTACATTAAAAACTACCGGTTTCGCTTTTATAACAAAGCTTTGACAAGTGAATAATTTATAAAATATATAGGTTTATATGCTGAAGACAGGCTATTAACTACTGATATTAAAATGAATTATTACAGGGACCAATGAAATTACTAGAAATTCTTGTGCCGAGGCATTCGTGTGATGACAAAAGAAGTTACGCGATGTAATGAAATCGTCAGTTGATGAAGAGGAAGTGATGAACAGATGAATATGTAGCTGCTGTCTACTGGACAAAACGTTGGGTTTTCAATACCAATGGAAGCTATGATTATGTTCCGACAGAATATATTACAAAGAAAAATCAGTAAACAAAGTATCCAATAACATAGAGTCAGAATGAATTAATACTCTTTATTACCTTAGATGAATAATGTATTAATGCGCGGGTAATACTATCAGTAAACGATGCGTACAGTAATGGTCCTTGTACAACAATTACAATGAAAAAAAGATATTTCTAATTTTTTTTGCCTATATGAAGGAACAGAGTACAAACAGGTAACAGTTGATGCAGAAATAAGTGTTAAACGAAGCTTCCACCAACAACAGGCGTGAACGTAACTGTTCAAAAATGTCCACTATCTGCCTCAATACAGACATACAAATGTCGGGATAATGAACGTCTAATCCAATGATAAATTTCCAAAGTGTTCCGAATTAGCTGAAAACCATTGTCTATCCTCTCTTCCAGC
The DNA here is from genome assembly GCA_023159025.1 of Thereuonema tuberculata. Classification (NCBI taxonomy): domain Eukaryota; kingdom Metazoa; phylum Arthropoda; class Chilopoda; order Scutigeromorpha; family Scutigeridae; genus Thereuonema; species Thereuonema tuberculata. The sequence continues at coordinate 26,904,638 of JAFIDM010001028.1, read as the reverse complement.
TGTGCAAGATACATCGATTGATAAACAATGTTTACATAAGGCTCCAAAGATAAAAATCCAGAGGATTTCAATCTGGAGACTTTACAATTTCAAGTAACAGAGGCATTCCGAAAATCAACAGTTTTGGAAAGTAATAGCTGATGAAAACACGGACTTCATGATGAAATTGGGCCAGACTTCGATGAACCGGAAAATGCATGAACCAGAATTGCCTTCTTGTTTCAGGATTAATATCTTCCAATATCTTCGCTATGTGTCTCTGAAAATTAAAATGATCTTTTTTCATATTATTAGAAATTTTTTATTTTGATGCCTGTTCAAGCATACTTTCGTTTGAACTTTAACGTTCAGATAATGCCGGTATTTTAATGAATTTCTTATTAGGTATTTTTGATTTAAGTGAAAGGTAATGTGACGTCACATTTTATCTGACCCCCCTCCCCTCTGACATGCTTACGTAGTTTATAGGCAGCTCATTAGTCCATAGATAGTCGTAGATATAGATAGCCAGATATGGATAACTTCAAACCATTGTCACTATTGAGAACCTGAGATTTAGGGAAAGAAGTATTATTCCATATCATATCCCAGATTCTTAGCTAGATCACAGATTTACATAGTGAGGAGAAATGAAGGACTTTAAAATCCTTCCGCATCTCGAAATATAGAGAGTAGACTTATTTTCTTTCTTTTTTTTGGTTAGATGGTCGGTTTAGGAGACCACGATTTCCTTTTTTGTTGCTGCTGGAAATCTCTTACTCTCACTAAAATCTTTTATACATCCCTACGGTAAATCAACCATTCGAAATGTCTTCTTTAAGAACAACAACGATATTTCATTTTCTTTAACAGAAAACTTATGAAGTTTTCCGTAATGAAGTATCGTAGTTGGATTAAAAAAGACAATTTAGAAGTATTGTGTATCGTGATTAAAAGAAAGTTTAAGTCACTTCGGAGAAGAAGAATTTTAAAACAACGAAACGTTCTAGCTAACGCTATCGTCAGTAATAATGAACCTTCGTCGTTTGAAAAAGCTATGAATGGTAAAGATAGCCAGATGTGGAATAAGTCAATAAAAGAAGAATTGAGAAATGTAATTCAACATAATACCTGGGTTGAGACACGCATTCGGGATTACGTAATCCCCCTGTCGACAAAGTGGATTTTCAAGATAAAAAAGAACACTCAAGGGGCTGTCATGAAATACAAAAGTCGTCTAGTAGTAAACGGTTTTCTCCAAAAGTCAGGAGTAAATTACGACAAAACTTACTCCCTCACACTAAGTTTGAACATTATCGATTGCTCTTAGGCTTGGCTGTAAAACATAAGCTTGTGATACATCAATGCGATGTAAACTGTGCCTATTTAAATGGAATAATCGACAATGACATCTATCTAGAAGTACCTATGAGTGTGAAACTGAAAGATCCTCGACATAATGGTGTAAAACATCTGAAATCTTTATATGGATTAAAACAAGCAGGTCGAAATTGGCACGCGACATTCAGGTAAAAATTGACCAAGGAGGGTTATAATGCCTTGAAGACTGAACCATGTATATTTACCAAAAGAACAAAGGAGATATGTATATGCTGCTTGTATATATTGATGATACATGATATTTGGGAAAAGTGAATCTATGATTACAAGTATCAAAGAAAAACTAAATCAATTGTTTGGCATAAAAGATCTAGGACCAATAAACGAATACTTGGGAATGAAGATTACACATGATGCTAATAGTCTCTTTAATAGTTTCTTGTCCATTAGTCAAGAAACTTTTACTCATGAGTTGCTATCAAGATTCCATATGGATGAATGCAAGAGCTTAAGATATTTGAAGGGGACACTAGCATTCAAAGTGGTATTTATGGATAATAGTAACGATTTGATTGCATACGCAGATAGAAGTTTCGCTAACCGTAAAGGAAGTAAATCATAGTATTTTTGGGAGGTTGTGCGATTTCCTGGATGTGTAAGAAACAGCCAATAGTTTCTCATTCCACACAGGAGGCCGAATTCATTGTGACTGTAGTCGGTTTATTATGAGCTGTAAGAACCTATTATCTGAATTGGAATATAATCTGATTGCAGATAAAACAGTCACAATGTATTGTGATAATCAGCCGACAATTCGAGTAGTTGAAGATACTTATAATCAAACCAGAAGCCGGCATATCAAGCTTAAGTATCATATTATAAAAGATCTGGCAGCAAAAAAAGATATCAATTTGACATAGTGGAAAACCGTAATAATAAGGCCGATATCTTTACAAAAAGACTGGCCTCAAGCAGACATCATGAGATGCTGCTATGTCTTAATATGAAGAGTTAAATATAAAAAACAAAGCAAAAAAAAACGTAAGATTATATTATTAGTTGGAGTAAATCATAGTGAGTTCATATTGAGAGGGGGCATTGTTACTTTATAATAGTAGTTATTTTTGAGTAATGTAATATGCAACTGACTATTTAAGTCTCTTATTGTTTATAAAACAGGCATAAAGGAGAGTATGAGTAACAATTACTACACATAATGCTATCTTATGATATTATTTTTATTTGATGTGAGCTAATGATATGACTACTGCAACAAGCAGATAATGTCATAAGAAGAGCATGAATTATTGAAATGCTGTTAAAGAATTCATGTAATTGTTTGTGGCAGAGGGACTTTGTATTTTTGTTGTTGTGGGTTATAGGCAGATGGAAGAAGAAACGACGAGGACTGCAAATCATGCGAAGGAATAAGCTTCGTTTTGTATGAATTGGTTAGGTCGATATATATTTTCGATATACGATCGGATGCTTTGTTGATATTCACTGCGCAGCTGCTTTGTTTCGGTTTCGGAAAACAATTTCGCGGAGGAATACATTAAGTAATCCTGTTGTTGTTGTCCATCACGTGATTCTCAAAACAAGTTTGTCTTTTTTTTTCATGTTTTTGGAAATGGTATGTGAAGATTATGTTGATTTTTGAATTGTCGTCTCATTAGGAATAAGCTTTCTTTGATTTCATTTTGGTTTTTAAAGTTACAGAATGATCCTACAAGACATTAAACCATCGAGGATACCAGCATTTACTGTATTAATGGAGGTAAATTTATCTTATTAGCAACACGTTTTGCTTGAAAGATTAGGCCTAATGTTTTTTTTTTTTTTTAATTTTCTAAAAAATACAGTTTTAATGAATCGGATGCTTCGTAAATATTTGTTTGTGGCTGTAATGTTGATGCAGCCTTCTAGCAAGAAGACGCTTATCGTAAATATTCAGGTTTTTTTATTCGTGTAATGATGATGGTAACTATCCGCAAAAAGTGACTTTTCGTAAATATGCATGGATTTCTCATGATTTAATGATTATGGCTCCTCAAAGCAACAAGTGGGTTTCCGTTAATATTCAGGATTGATCTCATCGCTGGTATTATTACAATTTATCCGCCACAAAACAAAGACGCCGTCACATAAGTTAGGCCTAATTTTTTTTTTAAACATACTAAAGAATAGTCAATTAACTACCCTAACCTTTTGTAAATATTAAGTTTATTTAATTTAAATATATTAAAAGCAAGAGATCCTTTTTCTGGATAATCTAATGTTTTGTAAATATTAAGTGTGGACCCTTCTAGCAAGAGATCCTTTTTCTGTATTCGGTTTCGATTTTTCTATTAAATATCTAACATGTGACATCAGCTTCCGGTTCCGGTTTCCGCAAATAGTTCCAAAACGGCCATATTTCACATGGAGGAAAAAAAAAACAACTTCCGGTTACCGTAATCGACAGTTTTGCCAGAAATACATGTTTAATTTTTATATGAAATAAGTATGTCCTTTGTGTTTTTTTGAACATCAACTGATTAACTGCATTTACTGACTGTTAGTAATATTTCATGCCATTTCATGAACTTAACTTTATTAATTTGCTGGTAAATAGATGCTACTTAATATATATATTTTACTTCAGTAATGAATTAGTATTTTTGTAATAAATTCTTTTTTTGTAATTAAATAGTCTTTCAAATCAAATTTTGGATTTCGTTTTGATTCTATTCCCGTTAATTGAACAGTTAATTTGTTTAATCGCTTCACATTCCGCAGTCATGTGACTAATGATTAACCAATGATAACTTTTAAAAATAAACTTTAAATTCATGTTTTGTTTTGTGTTTTTTTAAAATAAAGTAATAATCATTTGAATTTCAATCATTTTAAGTCTGCTTTTACCATGACAGTAGTTCTAGATTATTCCTTTGTATTTAATGTTATTTAATGTTTGCAGAACCTCGTAATGCATCGTCTAGGGAAAAATAGAGTTAGAACAAAACAAATAAACTTAAATTCTATCATATTTTTAAGTCGAACTTCACAAATCCATGCGTCAATGATTAAGATAACTGAAAAAACTTTAATTTGAGATTTTAGAGGTTTTAGGTTATGAAAAGGAAGACCTCTATTAATTTTGAAATATAGCTGTGAAATATATAAAGATTATTTCGTTATTTATTTACAATCTATTTATATGAATTCACAAATTCTTCCGCCATTTGACTTCATTATTGTACAATTGCCTGGGCTGTGAATTGTCGGAAAAATTAATGTTTTCTTATGAAATCAAAGGAAAGGAAAATAAGTTTGATATTCATTCAGGCTTTTCCTTTAGATGCTGTAAAATCACTGTAAACTTTGAACGGGGATATTTGTTTAGATATAATGCCAGTTTCCTTTGAAATAAAAGAACAAAACTGTAAAGCCTTGTTGTAAACAAATAATAAAGAAATGTGTAAAAATCAAAATATATCAATAAATTATATAATGTTTGATCGTCAGAAGCGCAATGGTGTCTCAAAAGAAAAAATAAGCAATGAAAAATTCACTAATGAAAAATTAGTGAGAAAATTCATGTGCCAGCAGTGCATCGGTACAATGCGTTTTTTTAAAGCATAAGAAATTCAATCTGCGCATTGAATTATTAATAAACAACAATGGGTGCGACCAAATTGTTTACTAAGTGGCATGATAACGCTCTTTGACGATCATCAGCCAGAAGCAGTCACCAGTAAGCGGGGACCTCATTGTGAAGAGCGTGAAACAGATGTTCCATGATGTCACTTGGTAAATAATTTGGGTTCACCCATTTTTGTTTATATGGACTGCGCAGAAGCCAATCAGATTAAGTCAATAAACCAAAAAATGAAAAATGTTTTTTAAAATTACGTTCCAAAAAATAACAACGCTTGTAAATTTGAAGAATGAATTTTTTATTGAAAGATAACATAACTATAAACTTGGAGGAGTGTCTTTGGGCATTTTGTCAACCGAAATTATAAGCATTAGAGTATGACTTACAGAAAAAATTTCAATTTAAAACAAAATGTTTTTGTTTTATATTATAATGTTTGTTGACTTGGTTGAAATCAGGTTGAAGCAAAACAAGTTAAAATTTTAAAAAATAATGCAGAAAAAAAGATTGCTATGAAAATAAGGCTTGTTATTAAATAATAGAAAAAAGCCAATAAATAGTTTTTATGAAAAACAAATTTAACATGCAAAAGAAATCAATAAGAAATAAAAACCACATACTGCACATAGGCGTGAATGTTTATTTAGATACAATATTTGTTTGGTTTTTTTGTTTATTTTTCTTAAAAAGCTTTTAGTCATTTTTTTACCATTGTAGATAGATCTGCAACTTGTTTTTTTAATTCAATTTCATGAAATTTAAATTTATGGGCTTATTAATTCTATTTTTTGGCACCAAGCACTTCAGTAGTTTTTTGTTTTTTCTGAAAATGATTTTTTTTTTTTTTACATTCCACTTTGACTACTGAACTACTATGTCTTTATTATATTGTATCCTAATCAGTATTTTAGCTTGAATTCTCACTGACCCAGAGTTTTTAAATGTAAAAAATTCCACTTTACAGCTCTAGTTTTCATTGTATTGAATGTAAAACGAAAAATTCTAAAGTAATACAATTAAAATTAAAAACATAACTAAACCCCTTGCTTTACAAATTTTTCTTTTCTAAATGAGATGCTTAAAATCATTAAGGTACAAACAATAAGATACATTTACTTTAAGCCACAAATAACAAGAAAACATTAATATGAAGCCTCCTTTCATTAAACCGACTCCTTACATAATTTATATATATATATATAACTGTTTCTATGAAAACAACGGCCAATCTTGTTTTCACTTCATCAGCGGCACCTTGTGAGAAATTTTGAAACTAAAATGTAGATAAACTAAAACGCAATATATAAAGAAATTTGCTCTTTTTTATCGTATATTTTTTAAGTTTTTTTAATTTGGCCATTCGATATTTTGCCTAATTTTGAAGTTTTATGTTTTCATTGCTTCTTATTAATGTATTTAAATATTTAATTTCATATTCATACTTTAACTCAATATTACTGATTTTGCTCTTTTAATAATTTTAATATTTTCTTTTAATAATTTTCAATTTAAAATTAATTTATCTTTTGTGGTTTCTTTTTGTAGTTTCATTTTAATTTTAAATTTGAATTCAGATAATTTAGTTAATCTAGTTAATTTATTAATTCAATAAGTAATGAAGAGGAGCATCCACTCTTTATTACTTAGTTTTTAATATTAATATTTAAGTAATTTTGTTATATAAATTTTTTAATTTTATTTTAAAAGAGCAAGGTCTTATTAATATAGCGTTTTAGTTTCTAAATTTTTTCCAAATTTTGCCGCTGATGAAGTGGAGATAATTAGATTAAATCTCCATGGAAACAGTGATTTGTTTTTTGATATTGGCATTTTCAAATCCCAAATCGCTGTCCGGCATTGGGCTTTTGGCTTTATAAGTTTTATATACATATATATATATATATATATATATATATTTATGCCGTGTAAACAATACAATGAAAAAGTCTCCATGTATTTGTAAATTTAAATACTGCCAAATGCAAACAGAATATCCAAATCTCTGCATTTTCGAAAACTTTCAGTTATCTCTGCATACAAAGTTATCAACCCACCTGGAAAAAAAAATTTCAAACACAAAAACTAAATTAGCATGCCATGTTTCAAGAAGATCCCTTCTCATTTCAAATGTTATAAGAGGACAAAACACACGGACCGACTGATTTTATTAATCTGACTTTCGTAGCAGAGTCGGTTAAAAACTGTTTCCAAAAAAAACTCAATTATTCCTCTTTATTTAGACATACTTGAATGTTAATCAATAGTAAGATTTATTTATATATTTATTCCAGAAGCTAGCTACGTTTATATCAATCGTAGAAAATAAAAGAATACCATTAGTATTCGAAGAATCTGTGAGATAATATTTCCAGCAGTAATTTTTTTTACTACATCGTTTGGTTTGAAAGGAAACTGTGTCCTCAATATAATCTCAAAATTCAAAAAAAACAAAAAAAACCTTTCATCTGCTTTATAGCATTTCACACTTAGCTTAGAAATTCATTGAACTTTTACTGTAATAAAATGGCCTTATTTTTTTTATTTACTTCAAAGTTTTTGGACATCCTGTTATGCGATTCTAAATCACTAACCCTTTTTTAAATGCAGTTTAATATTTTCTATCTTCCGTTTTCTTTCAATTATCAAAATAATGGCTAAGGTATCGTTTTTCAACTGTAAGTACAAACTGTCTTTGACAAGGTTAACTTCTAATTACCCTTTTTTTTTTTGCATCAATTCTTTTTTAAATTTATTCTGTTTTTTAAAAAAGAAATGATAAAAACTCACACATAGTTTAAAATGACATTTAATTAAAAACAACAAAGACTATTAATTACGACAGCATTCCGTTTATCTCCCTCAAGTCTTGACAAAGATAGACGGCATGCTGTCATAAGTTTAAAGTATGTGTGAGGTTTTATCATTTATTTATTACTCAATTATTGCCACAAGTTAAAAACTTTTTAATTATTCTGTTTTTCCTTAAAAGTATAATCGGAAAATATGAATTTAAGATAAAATACATGCTTCAAAAAATGATTAAAAAAATGGCCGCTTAATAGATTTTTAGCAAGATTTTCTTATCATTGCTGGATTAGAATTAGAAGAGGGCATATGAATTTAAGACAGTTCAGCTTCCAAAGCTGAATAAAAGTCACTTATTAATAAAAGCTAAAACACTACAATAAAAAAACTTTCCAAGACTTTTCATTTCAGTGATAAGTTTTAAATTAATCTCAACTTTACAAAAATAAAAAAAAAAAAACAAGCAAAAATATTTAACATTCGAAAAAAAAAAATCGTTTATTTCCGTAAATTTTAGAAAATTTTCAACATGAATATTTACACAAGTAGTGTTACGAATAGTTTCTCGATGAATACAAGAAAGATATGATTACTTTTTTATTTATTTTCTTAGTTTTTTTCTTGATTACAGAAGTTATAAACTTCGCATTTCGAACTTACAAAATTTTGAACTGATTTTAACGAACTTACAAAATTTTGAACTGATTTTATCGAACTTACAAAATTGTAATTTCTTCTTTTATTATAAAAATATAATGCAGTTTGAACTTCGGACTAGCTTCATGTAATACTATTGAGTACATAGAGCAACATTATTGACTTGATAAAAATGATAAATTCTTTCTTATTGACTAACTAACAATGCTAAAAAAACTTAAATTTTTTTTGTAATTACAATTTTGATACAAATTTGTTTGTACTTAGCTTTTTTCTTTCATTTCTTATTTCTTCCTAGATTTCTGTCTTATAGCAATAATTACAGTTATCCATAACTCTTATGGTCAGTGCCCTGCTTCGCAAGCCAAAGCATGTCCAGTTTGTCCACACCCGTGTTACAAAATTCTCGCACCCAGATGCCATTGCACGATGTTCCGCTGTCCACCTCAGACACCATGTCCTCCATCTCTAGAATGCAGCCCTCCATCAAATATCCGTGCAAAACAATGTGCAGAACAACCTGGTCTTGCATCAATGCCTCAGCAGTCAAGTTATGAAGAAACAACAGAAGTGCATCATCAGTCAAGTTATGAAGAAACAATAGAAATGGTTCATCAATCAAACACCGAACAGGATTCACAAAATGCTTCCAAATCAAGCTCTGTAAATGTACTGCAGGTGTCTCAGCATCCAGCCAATGACCAGGATACACAAAAGGCTCCCAAATCAAGTTCTATAGATATACTGCAGGTGTCTCAGCATCCAGTTAATGACCAGGACGCACAAATGCCTCCGCAAACAGGTCAGGACCAGATCACTTCTGTTACTGTACTTAATGACACAGAACATCTCCCTGAAATTCAAGAATTAGAACAGCCAAATCTACAATTTGGGGACCCATCTCAAGAATTTGGGCAACCAAATCAAGAACTTGGATTCCCAGATCAAGAATTCGTTTCTTTCAAGAAACAAAAAAATTATTTTCGAATAAGAAAGTCACAGAATTCTGCCTATCCAAAATATAAACAGTTGTTTAATTACAAACGTCTACAGAGACTACCATTTCGTACTCGTTCAAGTCATCGTACTAGAAATTTTTTTTCCAAACAACTGTCCACAAAGCAATTACAGCAATCTATAAAAACTCTTAGCAATCAACGAAGACGCAACACACATATTCAACATCCTGCTACAAGGCAAAGATATCTTCAACCCAAAATATCACACGATCCGATACACACACGAGAAAAACAATCTGGAAATTATAAAAGTACATTACACTCCGTTCCTTCTGTAAGGTTCTTTCAAGGAAAAATTATTGGACATTCTGAAAACGTTCGGAAAACCCAAACTACGAAAACTCCACGTTTGCCTAAAGCTTTTTTTTTTTCTAAAAGACCCATTCAAGTAAAAAGTTTACAACGACCTCCGAGACCTCTTCAAAGACAACTGAGTGCCAATTCACAAGTACCTCATTCTGCCAATGTTCAAAGAACTCTTCAAACCAAACAATCAAAAATTCCTTTACAATTAAAAAGAAAATTGTTCCGCAGCCTTCCTCCTATTACTCATCCAGATCAAAGGTCTGTCTATGCAAAACAAAAGCCTCATTCTACAGAACTAAAAGGATCACAACCAACATCGCAAATTATTCAGACAAGAGAGCTTAGACCAACAAAAAATCCACAGTATGTCAATTACGCACAGCGTAAACGTACTAACAAAACACGCGGATTCCGACAAAACCCACACCAAATCCAGCTACATCTGAAGCATCCCGTCCAAAGTCAAATATCGCCCATACACTTAACTTTCAAAATGCAAGGTGGAGAACAGCCTCAGCCACAAATTGCAATTGAACATACCTCATGCACAACTGGTTCATGTGTAAAAACCTCATGCATAAATGATTCATGTTCAACTGATTTTACTAATCCTTCATATACACCAGAATATCCTGATCGCATGGGACCTGAGGATTTCAACAAACTCCAGCAATTTAATCTTCCTCCGAATTTCAATGAACCAAATTACTCTGAACGTCCATGTGAAAGTATCTACGGTTCATTGATCAATCTAGACCCTAATAACCCACAGATCCCATGTGGAAATGCCGAAACAAGCTATCCCTACCCAATCTCAAATTTAAATTCAGATTCAGATACATCATATGGTGGCGAGGGACTCAATGCCCAGATCATCCAGAGCCAAAGAACTCCATATGTACCAGAACATCCTAAAGCTCCCCAAAATATTGATTCTCCAGGAAAACAAGAGAATTCTGGTGCAATTCCGCCACCAAATCCTGAATCTAACCCTTCAGTTGTACTTAAAAATTGCCCATTATCACATCCATGTTTTCAACCTCAAAAACCCACACCGCCAAATCCGTGCACCAATCAGAAACATTGCCCTGCATCCAAATCGTGCATACCTCAAAAACTAGACAAAAATCATCAATCATGTCCCTCAACACACCCCTGCTTTCCAAGGCAAATGCCTTCTGAGCCATCCCCATGTACTGGATCACAAAATTCGTGCCCTGTTGCGAGTGGTAAGGAAGATGGCGAAACCTGCAAGAAATCTACAGAGGTAATCGAAAATCCACTACCAACTGAAGCACAGATTCAAGAGATAGAAACCACCATCACCACAACACCACCGCCAACAACACCACCAACAACAATACCACCAACAACACCACCACCACCAACAACAATTCCCCCAACAATTGCTCATTTGCCACCTCTTCCAACATCAAATGAACCTCAAAGATTGAGTCCGGATATAGTCCTTGCAGATACGGCATGTCAAAATATGATTCCACCACCTCAAAGTAAGTCTTAGTTCTATAAATTAGTTTCAAACTTTCATTAAGTACTATCTTTTTTACTAAATAAATAAGTTTTCTAGTAGCAATTTTTCCTGCAATACGTACTCTAGATAGTTACTAATATTCCTAGAGACAGGCCAGCACTAAGCTTCAAAGTATTAGGCCCAAAGACATCACAATAGTTTTCATATTATAATAATGCTGCTCAAAAACTGTTGATGGTTGTCCCACATGTGTCTTGAGAGTAAAGTTGCACCCTGAAGTAGCTTTCTCAATGAGAATATGATTGCGACTTTCCCTGATCTCATCTGAAATACATAGATATACATAAAAATTATATAAATTTTTGTTTATACTTTTTCAGAATTAGTTTTAAGTAAATAACGTGTTGAAAGTTTCATATAAACTTAATAAAAAATTAATGTTTTTCTCGCTTTCATTAAATTTGAGTGGTTCCTTATTATCAAGTGAATGTTGCTTATTGATCTCAATCTTTGGTTCATCATCTCTTATAATGGCATAAATGAAATTAAAACTTAATTATGTGATGCTTTGACAACGTATTCTCGCAATTCTGTACTAGCAAAATATATAGAATATACATAGAGTTGTAATATATAGAGTATATACTGCAGTAGAGTATATATATTATACAGGGTGACACACATAGAACCGGCCCCAATAGGTTTCAAGGTATATGTTGTATGTTCGCTTTTGCAGCAGGTTTCATGTGCGCTACCTTTTCATGACTGTAGATTTCTGTAGATCATTGTTATGGGTTGTTAACAATCGTAAAAATTTATGATAATGAAAATTCATTGTTACGATATCTAAGCGTAAGAAGGCGTTCATAAAATTACTTAATAAAGGTATACAGAAATTTCAGCAAATTATTATCTTAAGTGAAATTAACGTAACCAGTTAAGTATCCACAATCATATACTTACATTTTTGAGGCATTGTTCTCTCCAATTTTTTACAGACCTTCGGTGAAGGTCATTTCCTTTTGAAATTTGAAATACGTTGATGAGATTTTTCTCGAGACAAATTATAAACAAGTGAGCTCTGCTGAGGAAAAATATATATACACTATTATTAACTGAAATAAAGTGCTTTTATTGACTTCCTAAACATAAAAAACACGGAATTTATCTGTCTTAAAACTAAATTATATCGCAAACTCAAGTTGATCCTCTTCTTCGGATCTTACCATTTTTACCATACATATGCTGTTGTTTTTGTTTTGTTTTGTTTTTTTTTCATGTATTTATTGTAATAAATTATTTAAACTCTGGCTAGGTCTTACAAGCACCATTATTTTTTCCATTTAGAATTCTTTGTAATCAAACCCCAAATCGACCATTATTCGAAAGTTTCATATTTACAGGGAATTTACATACTACAGGATAAAACCTAATAATCTATAGAATTGAGAACAGATTAACGAACTTAATCATTCTTTTATTTTATTTTAAAATTTCATAGTTTTAAAAATATCAAAAAGAATTATAAATTTATTTTTTTATGTAAATTAAGTAATCATCAAAGTTAGCAGAAGCCTCAGAAATGTTTATTTATCATATTAATTAATGTCTCTAAACTAACTATCTCTTCTTAGTGATAATAATGATCTTAAAAATATGATTTAGATGGCCAGTGTCCTCCCAAATTCTGGATAATTCAAGATAAATGCTATTTTTTTGATTTGAGGGATGTCAATTGGCAAACAGCGTTTCAAATGTGCAAGTCTATGGGTCTGGCTTTAATGTCTGTTGAAACTGATGTAGAATGGGAAGGTCTGAAGACCATTCTCAAAACGACATGTGAGTAGGTTTCTTATTTGTAAATTACATAGTGAGCCTTTTGTTTCTTTGAAACTAGTAATTATTTTTTAACATACTCGCATCCTTATAATTTCCTGTAAACTAATGTGCAAAATATGAGAATATAAACAAGGCTTCAGGCCGAACACACAGAGAATAAATATCAAAAAAGTTTTGATATTCATTCTCTGTGTGTTCGGCCAGAAGCCTTGCTTATATTGTCATTTGCATACGTAAATTACTTGTAATACGAGGATATAAATATTGCAGTTAAAATGATAAGTGGTAACGATCGATTTCAACATTATAAAAGTTAATTACTTAAAATATACAATGAGCTTCATTACATATGGTTTTGTGAATGTCTTTTTTTTTTGTGTGTGTGTGTATGTGCGTATGCGTGTTTTTCAATTTACATTTTGTTTTTTTAAAGCGGAATGAAAACTCAAGTTTTAATTCCAATCTTTAAAAAATAACCTAAAAAAAAAAAAAATCTGTATTATACTCTGTAGCACAACCACGAGCGAAACATTGAGGAAATGACCGAGTTATGTTCTCCTTGATCTGTTGTAAATATTCGTATTACTTATATTAATGTTTGTAGTAGCATTAACATATTAGTTACATATTAACTTCTATTGTTTGTATTTCAAACAAGTCGGTTTCGAATGACATTGATCTATGCTTTGAATGTAGAGACATGTCTTAAAATTCACTATTATGATGATATAACAGATAGCAATGTCATTGTTATGAACCTAACAATACTGAATTTAAAACGGACTGTATAGTCAGTACTAATGATACTTCAAATCTATCAAATAGTATGATGATTTTTCAATGATAGATCTCCATGGGATCAAACGATGGGGCACATCACATTTCCATTTCTCTGAAGTAGCGGAATCATGAAATGTTTTTAGTAACAAATTCTTTTCTATTCACTTTGCATATCCAACATTCGTTGTCATCATAGGAGATCAATATTATGGATTAAGAATGAGATAAAGCAGTGGTTCCTTCGAAACGAACGCAAAAGTAGTTGCCATGTGGATTTCCCTTAATATTCTATTATCATTAAATGTTTGGTATTTATTTCAAATTTTTGTTTTCAATTCCAGATAGCAAAAAAAAAAAAATCGTAATAAATAAATAAATAAATAAAAGATGAAAATGAAATTGCAAGTCAAAAAATTTGTTTCCAGTCAGTTAAGCGCATATGTGTAAAATTAATTTCGTATTACAGTTCAGTTCATGAAAGAAAAGCTTTTAATGACGTAATTTCCTCATAGATTGATGTTTCCATGACGTAACAGCACCATCTATTGCTAAACTCCTTAACTGAATCTTATAAACATTATGCAAACATTCTGGTTTTTGTATTTTCTACAGTTACGAATACATAATCATAATTAAAATTGAAATAATTAAAAACGTTCCACACTATTTCCCTTGCTTGGCTATGCAAAATTTGTCCTTTCTTGGTCACGCTTATGCGATCACAAAACGACGCCATCTTGGACTGACTGCTCGGAGTTGAAGTTGATGACGTCATGACTGGTGACGTTTGTTCCAGACAAATCGATCGCTATGTAATGACCATATATGGCAAACCCCCTTTTTTTTTTTTTGCAAAATACTACAGGAATGAGAAATTACTATTTAACAAAAATTAATAAACTATTTGTTTAACTAGAAATTGTTGAAAGAGAAATATTAATTGGTAATGAAAAGTACTACATGAAATGATAATTGCAGTGGTAAAGAAAAAAAAAAGGTTTTAATAATTTATTGTATTATTTCCAAAAAGAATCAGCTGTAATTTTCAATGTTTTCAAATTTTCATATTAACTCAATTTTCTTTACGTTTTTGTTTTATAAGTATGAATTGTATTTATTTATTTAAGTCATTTTCTTTGCTAATTAGAATTAAAAGGAAAGTTTTAAATAAATGTTAATATATTCATGAAAAAAAATTAAATTATTAAAAGAATTCCAAAAGGCTGCCAAATATTTCCAATATTCCAAATATCTCAAACAGTGGACATTGCTGAAATCTTTTTTTATTTGTTAGTTGATATTTAGAATTTTGAATGTTGGAACTGTCGCTTTTGACCTCGTTCCTTACATTAATTGAGCATTTTAGCATTTTTAATGCATTACGGTATTTTAGCATGTATTTTAGCATTTCTTTTCGTTCCATTCATTTAAAACATCTCTTTTTGCTCGTTGGATTACGTATAATAGAATCAATATGTATGTATTACTATTGAGAAGGAAAAAATATTTGTAAAAGTTATGTTTTGATCTGTCGTTTCAGGCATTATAGATAAATAAAAAATCTGTCTTAATAAAATGATATTTTACATCAATTGAATATCTGAAATTTCTAAAGACCCTATCGTCCGGCAACATTTTTAACGTTCCAAATGGAAATATTTTTCTTTATGAGTTTATTACTTTCTTTATGATTGAGAAGTGTTTCTGGTTGCAGATGCTGACCATGCCGAATGGTGGGTGGCTGGGAAGAAATGGTGCAATCAATGGATCTGGCAAACCACAGGACAATCCATGACTTTCACAGCATGGGATAAAGAACAACCTGATAACCTTAATGGTGATGAAGATTGTGTTATGATAAATTATCCGTTTCAATCAAACTCCTACTTCTTTAACGATAGAAGTTGCTATGCACGTTATCCGTTTATCTGTGAAAAGTCTTTGTGATTCAATTATCAAACTATTCTTAAAGAGCGCTTGTTAAAATTTAATCTTTTCCATTGAATTAAATCTGGCTCCGTAATCCGCAAATCCAGTGTGAAGTAGGCAAGTATTCTTTAAAGAACTAAATTAATTAATTATTTTTATTGTATAGTTTCAGATTAAATAAATGAAATTAAATACGTTTGATATAAAAATGTCCTCGATATTTTATTTTAAACGTCAACTAGGCCATCCCCCTGTCTTCCCCTGGTAAGTATGAGATAATCCAAGAAGAATCGATTCAAAGCGGTTATGGCAAAAATTGATAGTTTATTCCTTTTTGAATGAACTCATTATTTGATAGCGCGCGCCATTGTTGACGCCTTAATGTTAATGAACATTGAAATTTTAATTTTAATTTAATAGGCTAAAATTAACAAGTTATTTTCTTTTTTCTCTGGCTTTTCTCTTATTGCACCACACACACACACACACACAAAGGGAGCGATAAGAACCTATAATTTGAATGTAGTCCTAATGTGTGGCTAATGAATAAGATGTCTGAATTCGGATTAAAAGGTTGCAGGTTCGATTCCCGTCGCGAACGTTTCATTATAGTATTTTTTTCACAGGAAATTAACATTATGCTGGACATACAGACAGAGAAATGAAAGATTTTAGTAATATAGATTATTACAGAGTTAGAACAGCATAATCCATCTTTGAAACAATCAATCCGTATTCTTATGAAGGATGTATAAAAATAATATTAAAAACTTCATTTTAATATGACGATTTAAAGTTTGTAATAAAATATAGAATTCTTAATATATTTGTACAGAATTACAAATTAATAAATTAGCATATTATAAATTAATAAATTTACTTTTTTAAATTACAAAGAATTATAAAATCTTAAAATATGTTCATATAAGTGAGATTATTTGAAATTCCCAATAAACAGGCATAACGTGAATATATTCTGAGAGTTACGTGAATATATTCTGAGAGTTTTTAGTTGTTTCTTGTTGCTCATTCGAATTCGGAATTGTGGAACAGAACGGTTGATCACAGCAGATATTCAATGTGTTCTTCATCCTCATTTGCATTCGATGCATATTGTGCTGTATAACATGTAGGAGCAATTCACATTCACGTCAAATGGCGTTTGTCAAGTCCTGAAGCGTGTGCACCCTACCTCGTTAGACTCTATCCTTGAGAAAACCCCAGAGCCAAAAGTCACAAAGATTGAAGTCGGGGGATCGTGTGGGCCATGCATAAGGATAATGCTTGCTTATTATACAATCATTAGGAATGCACTCTGCAATCGCATTCCTAACAACATATGATGTACGCGGTGTAGCTTCATCTTGAATGAAGACTACTGTGTTAAGGACACTGTGTTTGCTACAGGAATGGGAACACTTGGTTTCGCAATAAGATGCGGAGCGAACTCCTATAACGATGAGGTGAATCATAATCGGAAATTTATTATCGATAGTGGTCCGCGACTCCTTCTGATGCTTCTGATACGCATAGTGGTCTTCCTTAGTGGCATTCGAATGCAACTGATAATAAAGACGAGTAAAAAAGCGGAGTCAACAAGTATTAACGTCATTGCTGTGCTCTTGTTGAAGGCAAGTCATAAGTCATCGTGGGCTAGCCTTTTCAAGGAGAGCTCTATTTGCACAGCCGACAGTAGCGCCACATGCCCCCCTGGTGGTGACTGTATGAACTAGGAACTTTTGCAACAGGATAATTCACATCCCCACGACAGGAGTGTCCCCAAGCAATTTAAACCTTTCCTTGTCCAGCCAGCTTCCCAGACTTATCCCGCCTCGGCAACTATATTCCTCATTAAACATCGGCATTTAAAGCAGCACTTATAGCAAGCGTGGCGTGCTCTACCACAAGAGAGCATCATGACTTTGGTTCACCCCATGCCTTACATCAGTATGCATACCAGCCATAGGCATGCATATATGAAGTTTCATTTGAATTGGAAGGGAGGGTGCATTTCCCGATCCCCTACACCCTTTCATCTTGTAGCCGGTGGTGTGTTTTAGAAGGATCCATGAATCCGACACAGATGTCTAGTGCGCAAACGTCACTACCTCCATTGGCCTTCCAGCATCTAGAGGAGTCGTTGTCTCCTCTGTACGGTCCTTAGAGAACGACCTGCATGCTATTAGTTAGTTATCTTAATGCTTTGTCTACTGAGTCTAGTATGTATGTAATTTGAGTTTAAATTTATTTGTGTCTTATAACGTTATGTACTAATCGGTTTATCTATGCTCTGAGTGACTCTTTCAAAATATTCTTTGAGTATCTTATCACAACGACTGACATTGGCAGGATACCCTTCAATGGGTAGTATTTATGGAGGTAGTATTGTAAATCAGCTCTATTTAAACTCCGTTTCAATAATACAATGACAAATCATTATCATTACCCATTACTTCTGTTAGTGTGCAAGAAACAAAATATAAAATACCGTTTGATCCATTCAAATCACAAGTTTCAGATCCATTTTGCTGCTTAATGAGAGGCGTAAGTCAGTTGGGACAATTTGGAAGTCTAAGTTCAAATCGTTCGATAAAAATACAACTAAAAATCTGAAAATTTAAAATATGACAGTTTAAATATGAACGAATCCTATTCTTGATTTTTGTATGATAATTATATTTCAGCTCAAAATAGGCCAATTTTCTGCTTTCTATTAAATTATTTTAGCTTAAAAAAGCTCTCATTTCTTATTCTATGAATAAAAAAGAAATAATATATTACCTGAATTCAAACTTTTCTTTACTTTCCAAATAGTTGAATTAAAAAAAAATAAAAGTCATAAACTGAAACTATCAAATTTCTGGTTTTTATTTTTTTTAAATTCAACTATTGGGAAAGTAATGAAAATGTTGAATTCAGTTACTAGATTATTACTTTATTTATTCATAGAATCAGGAATGGGAGCTTTTTTAAGCTAAAATAATTTAATAGAAAGCAAATTCTTTCAAAAAATTAGCTGGTTTTGAGCTTAAATGTAATTAATTCAGTTATCGTATAAAATTACAGAATAGCAGAATATGATTCATTCATATTTAAACTGTCATATTTTAAATTTTCAGATTTTTTAGCTATATTTTTAACACTTACAGAACGATTTGAACTTAGACTTCCAAATCATTCCAACTCTCCTTAATCATGTTGAGTTGTTCAAATTGAATATTGGTAAAGAACAAAAATATAGAACTTTCGCTGTTG
Source organism: Thereuonema tuberculata (assembly GCA_023159025.1). Lineage (NCBI taxonomy): Eukaryota > Metazoa > Arthropoda > Chilopoda > Scutigeromorpha > Scutigeridae > Thereuonema > Thereuonema tuberculata. The sequence continues at coordinate 26,885,596 of JAFIDM010001028.1, read as the reverse complement.
ATTTGTTGTATTAAGAAGACTTCATTCGGCTTGCTAATTTATGATTTTATTTTTAATTCCTTATCTTTTCTATAATCATTTGCAAAAAAAAAAAAAATCACGATATGAAAATAATTTCAAAATTTATGAATCAATGTCGTTATTCAAATTTTCTATACACAAGAATATAAATATTACTTGTGTTGCACCATTACAAATCTCCAAGTTTATTTTAAAAATTATATTTTACAGTTAAAAAATAAGTGTATTTTAAATGTAAAATGTATTTGAAAATATTTAGATAAAGTGATAAGTATATTTTTTATTTAAAATATAAGTTTATAATTTTCAAAATACAATTTAAGTTTGAAATTTTTAACTATGTTAAGATATAAGAAAGTTAATTACATCAATTCCTATTTCGTAGGAATTTACTTGTTTATATCATCAATTATAATTTTATATCATCAATTGTATAAATATCAATTCCAAATTTCTTCTTCCATGTTCCGTAAAACCTTATTTTTCTGTTTAGTCATTAAATACGAACATCATATGAGTCAAATCTCATCAATAATAGCCTGACAAACTTCACAACCGTGTTCCTTTGTGATATTTTTTTATTTTTCAGACTACATCAATATTTTTTCATGGAATCATCTGATAAATAAATAAACAACAACAAATAACTTTTATTTTCGTAGAGAAAGACAAATAAAATTATAACATGAAACCGATTTATTTTGAGAGATATTCCACAATTTGATGAGAAAAAGCTTTAGCCTATTTTACCGAATTTATTTATTAATTTATACTACTGTAGTGAAAAAAAAAATATTTATAATTTTGTAAAGACTAATATGAAAGACCCAGTTCACAAATAAAGGCTTTTTCAAGGCTGCAAGGTGAATCATTGAAGTGGGGGTTGTTTTCAGCGAAATGTCTAATTTCAATGCAGTCGTCTTCTCCGCTTTCATTGTCTGGTTGATGAGCACCCCAGGCAGCGAAAGTCATCAATTTCCCACTTCCTGCCCAGTGCCATTTCTCATTAAATTTAGAACCTGATGTCCAAAAGTGCTCAGGATGGTTTCCTGAAATTAGAAGATAAGTGAATAATGAGTAAATAAAGTCACTGACTACAGAATAAATTTAAAGACATAAAAATGAACAATATAATGCAGCTTAAATAATAACACATTTGAACATTTACATAATAAATGGCCAAATAGGAGTCATCTCAAATAACAATAAATTCGATTATTATTCAAACTAAAAGCAGTTAAAGGAATCACCATTAGCATTTACACAATGTCTTTTTTCATCAAGTCGGGGAACCTCACAACTTGTCGAAGAATTGCTCCACAATGGTATTTTTGTGCAAACAATCACCAAGAAATGCTGTAAATACTTCATAATTTCGAAAATATTATAAATAATATAAAACAACTTCCTAGTATAATCCAAAACATCCTATTATTTTCATCCTATTATTTTCTCAATATTTCATTTCTTTTAGCGAGAAACTTCCTCAGATGACGATATTTGAGGAAAGAAAACTGATTGCTTCTTCTCTATAACTCAAAATTTGTCATCTGAGGAAGTTTCTCGCGTAAAAGAAATGAAATATTGTGAAAAATAAAGTAGATGTTTAGGATTATACTAGAAAGTTGTTTTATATTCTAAATACTTCATAAGAATGAATACTTGGCCACATAATATGAGGTTACTTAAACCTCTTATCAAAGCTACTTGATCATAGTCTTCTGAAGGAGATCACAGAGCAGAGGACCTTTAGTGCGTGTCCTTCATCAGCTGAAAATTCGTTCTGTCCACGGACGTGACGCTCTGACCTGATTTGAAAATTGTAGCGATGAATAAAGTCAACTATAGTTCACCATGTAATGACATTTTTTTGACGCAAAAAAACCAAACAAGCACGCAGTGATGTTCATGAAATTTAATATTTAATAATGCAGTTACATGGATAGGGTGTAGTTAGGTTCAAATAAATATTTAGGGTCAACTTTGTTTAGCACCAAAACCATGTGGCTCAAATCTAAATTAATCATTTTGTTTCAAATTTGCTTCAAATTATATATTACAAAGAATTTTTTTGAATTATAGCGAAAACCTATGTGGATTACCTAATAAGATAACAAAAGGAATAAAAATGCATACACTGAGTTTTTTGAATTTTTGATACCGGGAATCCAAGACAGCTTGTTCTGGTTTATTATCTATCCTCAGTTTTATTGTTATTTACTGACCTTTTTTATTTTTTATTTATTTATTTTTTTATTTTTTACATTAAGGGCCGTTCTTATGATTACTTGTCCTATGTTTATATTTCCTTTTATCTCACTGAGCTGCAGATACTGGGTAAACCCAACTGAGGAGATTAATAAACCAGACACAGGCTGTCTTGGATTCCGGTATCAAAAATTCAAAAAGCTGCTCAGTGTTATTTGTGGCGTTTTTATTCTCTTTGTTATTTTTCAATTCGTTTGCCAATTTCCTTAATGGTCTCGAAACATCCTTTCAAATCTTTCAAGCATTCCGAGATATACTGTAAATTGTGGTATATAATGTCTAACAGATGGATGTTGACGATCCCGTATTTTCGTGATTTCACGTAATTTACGCGAGAATAGTCTCTATCCATGTCTTCTCACAAAATATTGAAATATTTAAATGAATTATAATACGGGGAAATGCATGAGACTTTTACAACATTTTAGTATAGTTTTAATAAATTGAAAACAGTCAATAAACAAACAATAAATTCATTATGTAGCATTTTCCTAGTGACAGACAATAAAAATACTAAATTCCTTGAGACCTGCTGAAGAGGCTAATGGCGAGATCTCGTGTTTTTCGTAATTCTCGCGCAAACGTGATCGTCAACATCCATCTGTTAGACATTAAGAGAAAGTCCTGCAATGACTGCATCGATGTTTATATAGTTTGCCTATTAGACTTTGTCATAATTGCCTTTTTTCTATACTTTTAAAAAATATTCTGATGATGTTCTTAAAAATTAAAATATCAAGTCTTAGTGTGGTGTTTCATTGTGTGTATTTATGGCAATTTAAATAAATAGATTGTTTTAAATACATGCTTATTTCAAAATATAATTTAAAGTAAAAATTAAACATTTACTAATATGTCATAGTAAATACTTTTACTCTTAAGAAAGGTTAATTTTAAATGTCATGAAAATGAAATTTTGTTGAAACATATCAACTGATAAAAATAAAAATAATTTCTTATAAAAATTATAAATTTTGAAAAAAATTATTCTAAAAAAACTCAGTAAAGAAATGCATTAAAGGAGAATGGACAGATCTGCCCCACCTCTGTATAGTGATAAGATATATACGTAAGGAAAGATCTCCATAAATAGAACATTTTTTATCATTATGACTTGTCTCAATTATTAGTCCGTTCGGAGTTATATACGTCTAGATATGATGTTTGAGTCATTGATTGTAATGAGTGTGGGTGGCAGGGAAGCCAACCACCTACAGGCGGGGGGTTCTTGCCTGTGGGTAGTTGGCTTACGAACGGACTAATAATTGCGACGAGTCGTAATAATAACATATGTTCTATATAAGGAGATCTTCCTGTAGGTATATATCTTATCACTATACAGGGTGGGGCAAATTCCCATAGAGTTTGCCCATTCACCTTTCAACGTCAATCGTGAAAGAATAATTACTATTTATATGATTATGATGAAATAATAAATAAAGAATGTAACAATTACAAACATACCAAGGAGATTTTTAAGCTTCTCCCATTCTGGTGCAGTTTCAATGGATATCAGTTCAGATCTAGCGTAATTCTGACAAGATTGAATGGCATTTATCCAAGACACTTTGGTTGTGTTAATAGCGTAACATCCTCCTTGAAGTTTTGTGAATCCAGTTGGACAAGGGAGAGGTACTTAAAATGCATCAATAGATGAAAACAAAAAATTAATACAAATAAAATTCAAGTAGATAATCTAAAATTTCACTGCTTCTGATTGACGACCAAAACAGCCTTTATTATCTGCATTTCTGGCAGATGCTTACCAAAGATTACGTTTTATTACATATTTAGATCACATTTTAACTGAAATCTTTATTCAGATATCCCAGTTATTCTAATATTCTTAACGAAATCGCTTATTCAGACCAACACTGAATATCATAAAGTGAGAATTAAAACAAAAAAAGTTAATATTTTTTTATTCTGTTTTTTGAGGCTTCTTACACAAAGAGTTAAAGGAAAACACTTAAGAAGGTTCTGTCCGTCCATCCGTCACTGCATCTCAAACTATAAGTCGGACAGACGTAAGTGATACCCTTCTGACTTGTAGAGATGAGGAAAAGTACGATTTCCGGTTTGTGTTCACTTCCTGTTTCACGGCCAGGATCGCTACATACATTATGAAACCAGTTTTGTTTTGCCTTATTTGTAATGATAGGAATATGTGATATGTAATTATGGCTATTAAATGAATATAAACCAAGGATAACTTAGAAAAGCAAAGAAAGCTAAGTACTTCATTTCAGTGGCTGCTAGAAAGAAAAACTTTCACATTTTAAACGTATCGTAATTGGAATATATAATAGAATTGCTTAACAAAACAACAGAAAAATAAAATAAATAAACTAATATATAGAATTTTTAATAATATCTACATAAATTACAAAGGTCAAACTGAAGAAAATAAAATAAAAATAAGAGTATAGTATAGAATTTTGAATACCGAAGAAAAATTTATATACAGTATCATTTTAAAGAATTTCTATAAATATAAAAAGATTAAAGAGATTTATAACCCCAAGATAGAGACTTAGATTATGTTGGCTGAGAAGTTTTAAAATTCCAAAGATGAAAAATAATTTTGGCTTTAGAATAGATGAATATATTTATTCCAAAGTTTTTAGTCAGATAAATTGGGAAATCTACAATAGCAATAATTTTAAAATAATCAAGACTCAATTAATATATGATATATTAAATAAAAATATAGTAAATTTCTAAATTACTCATAGTTTTTTTTGTTATAATTCTTTCAATTTAACTTAATTTAACTAACCATATTGACACAATATTACAATATTCCAGCGCCTACAATACAGGAGTATTTTTGTAATTACACCTAATAGGACTGGCAAACATTAAAGTAAAAAAAAAACAAATCAAATGTAATATCAGCAACTTTATTAATATTCCTCAACTAAACTCTTTTTAAAGATATTGGTACAATACAATAAATAAATATGTTCAGGTTAAATAAAACAAATGACGCGTTTTCGGCATCTTGTTACTAAGTTTTTGTATTATTATTATTATTATTATTTATATCTATAATGTTAGTAAAATCTCTTACCTGACTCTGGACAAGGCTCACAACTTTCTTTTGGACATGAACAAGGCAGGCAGAGGCTATTTAAACTGAAATGCGCTAATGGATGAACATCAATCTTAGAACTATCAACTGTCGAAAAACCTAAAAAATTCAAACTTGTCATTACAAAAAAAGAATTCAATTCATAACCTGTTTTGTTTTTAAGAGATGTCATAATCATATTAGAAAAAGACGTGTATGAAAAGTTTCACTAATTTGAAAAGTTGGCAAAACTTAATTACCAATTTTGAAAAACAGAATAAACAAAACCTATAATAATTGCAAATCACAAAGCTATAAATTTGTATATAGAAATTTTCTAATGTATTAATCTAATATATTAGATGCAGCAAACAATTTTTTCAGATACTTTGTGAATGAATTTATATTTCAATTTGTTCATCTGTCGGTATCATTCTGTATACTTACTTAACAAATTAATTTCTGTATAAATTTGTACACCTATTTGTATATCCTTGTATGCATCAATTCGTATATCTGCTTTAATATTGTTTTCGGCATGATATTATGTATTAGAATAAGTATCCGAGCAATATAACGTACCTCAATATTTAATGTGCTGTAGCTCAGGACGTAGTTAGATAAAAAAAAAATTAAAAAAATATATAGGGAACTAATAACTTCTTTGTAATAGCATGCAATTGTTGAAGAAAAAAAAGAATATAAAATTAAGATCTTAATAATTTAAAGGAAAAAAATCTTTCATGGTGGCTTTATTAGGAACCACAATCCATGAAAACCATCCACAGTTTTCTTATTATAAATTACGAATTTGTAAGGTTTGCTTGATGATCGTGTTGGAATATGGTTTATGATATTGATGGCAACCGCAGTTTCGAAAAGAAGTAGAATTGATCAATTGTCCTTTTCGAACCATCCATCCATTAACTCATCGTAATTTACACGGAACCCACGCATCGTAAAAGCTAAATCCTTTGATGTCATTAACTTAAGCTTTCAAAAGACTAAATTACAGTGCACACTCGTAAAATTTGAAAGGTTGAAATTCGGCTTTCGTAAACTTTGATATCTGATTAAATTTCTTCAAATATGCAGATATTAAAAATGTAAAAGAAAAAGCTGGCATAACAATAACAATAATAATTAATAGGGGCAATTTTATAATTAAAATTTTAATACGCCGCTAGAGAAAAAAAAACCCAACAGAAATATAGTTAGAATAAATTATAAAACCTCAAAAAATGCGATATTTTTGAAACCTGGTGATATACCATGTTATAACAAGCTATCAAACATTTCATTATGCTAATCACAATAATAATTATAAAGATTTGAATAATTTATTTAATTCTACGCTTTGAACTCTAAATTCGAAAAAATGCTTTAAAACCAGTATTTTTTTATTTATTTTCTTTTCAAAAGTTATTTAATTTAGTTTATTAAAAAACATTGTAGCCATAACTGAATTCTTATTTTGGAGATCAACTTATTTTTATTAAAATTATTTCGACAAAAGATAATAAGATATTTGGTTGGACTCCAAATTATTAAATTATACATCAGCTTATTTAAACATATATTAAAGTTAAGACGGATGATACGTGGATATTGGAAAATAAGGTTGTACGTTTTCTATGTTATTTTCTTTAGAACTGCAGTATCACTGTTATTAATTCAGGTTCCCTTTGACTATAAATTATGCTTATTCTATATATATTTAACGTTTGTAGTATCTAACCAAACTGCTTTGCAAGTAAAAGTGTTTGTAGACTCTGCAGTAGACAAATTGAGGAGAAAAAAAAAAACTGCAAAATAGCTGGCACATAGTTTGATTTTTTTTTTTTTATTTTTTTAGTTCAAAAACACCACAAACAAAAAAATTAGATGCTCGAACGTGTTAAGTTTTATATCTGACGGAAGCAATTCTATTTTTTTTTTTCTATTTTTAATTTAATAGCTACTTTTTATAACTTCCAGTATCAAAAAAATGAAAAAAATAGCTTAAAAAAAAGGATAAGAAAAAAAGAAAGGAAACAGTAACTTTATCTAAGCCTAATTGTTTGGTTTTTTTTCATTGAAATTCTAGGCTGTAATCAGATATTACGGACAATGCATCTATTGACTTTCTTGTAAACTTTGTAGTAATAGGATAAAGCTTATACTTACAATTAATAAGGAATAACAGAAAAAAAAGAACCATCTTGTAGCCGAAGAGTGGCGACTAGATGGATATTAATGAGGAGGCTAATCCTGACATTAAAACCTCAGAATCCAATAACAGGATCTTTGGCCAAGGTCTTGGGCAGACTTACTGTAGTCTTCATATTCCATGCATCAGATACAGTGACAGAAATTGCAATTGCAGACGGTTCATTAATAAATACGTCTGCTAAAGTGTTAACGGTCTGATATACTGTAGTAAAATTACGAATTACTGAAATTGAAATTTTAAACTTTCTTTATCTTAATTGAAGCTTTGTGCTTTCTTGGTTGAAGCTTTTAACTTTTTGAAAAGTTCTCGGATTAATATTTTTTTTTCCAGCGTTAAAGTATCTCGATCGATTTTGAAATTAAGATGGGCAGCAGAGGAAGTAGAGGCTCCAGCCTTCAGTTGCCTGAAGAGAAAGTTGAGATCGGAAGACTCCGACTCTTGCTTGCGTTTTCCCGGAAAATAAATCTGCTTCCTGTTACATAGAATTAGGTAAACGTAGTATCCGTCTGGAGAGAACCTCTACGGATCACAGGCGGGAATCGAACAATGTTCCTATCGGACTTGCAAGGAAAGTCCCGATCGCGCACATCGCGATTTCATTCGTACTTGACAGGTACATAGTGGTACTTGCAAGATATAGTGGTCATAGGTGCTGACTGATCAAGCGTGACAGGTAACCAAAGGTTTGAAATTAAACATAAATTAAAACAAGAACTGCAGTAAATATAAGAACCTCAGTGGTGTAAGGTATGCGAACGTAATCCATTGGCTCAGTTCGTAAGTTGCAGGTTTTCTTTTTCTTTCTATATTTCATTAATTATTTCTTGATTAGTTTTGAGCTTATTGAAGTAGTTAAAGTGTTTTTAATATGCTTTTCTTGTTTTTTAAAGTAATTTTTGATATGTTTTCAATGTTTGGTCAATCATGTTTTATTTCAATGTAAATCTCGTTTTCTACCTCCAGTAATAACACTGTTTCATTTGCTCCAGTGTAGGTCCACATCCTTTAGTGATCGCTCTTCTGGACTTGGTTCAAAATTGTCGTCGCTCTCTTGTTGATGTTTGTCTACATCTGAGATCAAATTATCCTAACGTAACCATTGCAAAATTCAAGAGATTCATATTCATCCATGTCACTTATTAGCAAACTTTCGAAATGACAATCCAATAACAATTCGGCTTTTCGTTTTTCTAAGTCACTTATTAATTTTGAATTATCTCGAGAGTAGCTTTGGGACACTTTGGATAAAAATGCACGAACAATATTCGATGGCTTCATGATAGCAAATAAAATGACACTCAAATGCAAACCAAGTATTTATTGCATTTCTAAAAATGGAACTGTAGCTAGCATGCCCAAAATGAAGAATTAAATATTTAATTAATATGTATGTCACGCGTAAACTTACTATAGGACCAAAATAAATTAAAAAAAAATTAAAACTTATTAACAACAATTTAATATTTAAAAATGATTAAAGATAATAAAATTACAACAGTAAAAAAAAAAAAAATCACAACCTGTGCCTGCAACTGGAATCGAACCGGAGTCAATGGAGTATGTTCGCATGCCTTAGATCACTGGGCTACTGAGATTCTTATATTTATTGTAGTTCTTATTTTTTTTTTATTTACGTTTAACTTCAAACGTTTGGTTAGCTGTCACGCTGTGACCACTGTATTGTGCAATGGTAGATCGCATTCTGTGTGCCTGCTAAGTATCGCGATGTGAGCAATTGGGGCTTTCTTTGTTATAGATACCACCATATTACGGACCCTACCTTTCCTACCTTGCCTTTGTTTTCCGGTAAGGCCGGAAACAATTTCCGATGTAAAAGCATTGATATATAAAACGTGAGATAGAAAAACATTTTGTGCATTTATATTAATATTTGCAGGAAGTACTGTATTAGAGTTACCACAAAAAATTGAACCAAAGGTAAATCGATTTTAAAACTGAAAAGGCTTTTCCAAGTTAACCTTCTGGCCAGAATAGAAATGTGGGGAATTTATTCATTAACTTGCAGGTCGTGTCGGTGGTGTAACTTTAGTCAAACAAGTAGATTACTCAGCGATCGAGGATAGGAATAAGAAAAAAAAAAATGACACTAAAAGAAATATGAATTCTGATTTGGCCTCTCATTGCCTTTAGGAAAAACCATACGGCCGATCCTATTGTTAAAATCTGACGTGAAGAAAAAGATGACCACATTTGTATCAATGTGATTAACAATTTATAAAATTTTGTTACCGTATCTAAAACAATTTTGTATCTCCTAAATTAAAAATTGGTAAGACCTTAAGATCAATATTTTTTTTTTAGGCTCAAAAGACGAACTGATTGCAACTCAGGAAAAAAAAAAATACTCAAAATGAATTACTTTAATTATTTAGGATAATTAAAAATCTAAATAAACCAGTTTCATTTTACTAATTTAAAATAACAGTTATCAAATAAAATCAGAGAAAAACGCAAAAAAATTAGTGTGGGCGGCGCTGGGTACAAGTAAAATACATAATAAGCTGTAGAAAAAGGAACCATAGTTACAAAACTTTAAAATGAATCCTTTAGGAAACTTTATCTTGAAGTGAATCTAGATTTTTAAGAAAGTTTCTCTTGATGAAAATCTTTTAAAACATTTTATCTTTTAAAAATCCCTATTTATTTATTTTTTTTTTTTTTTTTGAATTTCCAAATTTTTTGATTTTCTCCCAAAGAGAAATAATTTGGTCAAGAGCAGGACGTGGTAGTAGCAGTTTAAGACAGAACATATAAAGTTCAAACTTGTAGAACACTAGCACATTCTAGGATATTTAGCACTAGTGAAAGATCATGTTCGTCTACGGTTACAATTCCAGTGCAGGAAAACTTCAAGGACAATGAAAATTCCTTCAAATTTACTTTCTTTTTCTCGCTGAATGATTCATTGTTGAACATTCTGTAAAGAAAAAGATTTGAAACAGCCAAAAGAATTTATGAGTAGGAAACGTAATTACTGAATTTTAATAGTCCATCGTCAGCTTTTGAGATCAGGAACTGAAAATGCTGCAGTCTTATTTGGATTTGGACATTTAAATTTCCAAAGATAAAATATGAAATACTTAAAATATAATATAAAATTTATGTAGTTTTGAATATAAAAATAATTTTTTGAATGGTTATTGTGGCCGTATTGGAAAAAAAATATTATATATATATATATACACACATTGGAAATTGAAAGTATATTAACCCCAAAATAACTTAGAGTAGATGTGATAACACTGTAAAAAAAAACTTTATTTGTACAAATTGAATAGAAACTATTTAAATCAATTCTTTAATTCTCTCAGAATAGTTCAATAATAACAAAAGTTCTTGATAAGTCCACCGGGCCAATTTTGTCCGATGCGTTACGTCTTCTTGCTGCTAACACACCCGCACTTCCAAAATGTAACTGTCCAATTTCACTAATATTCTCTTTAACACTAGCACTTCACTGGATTTTACTTTCGTAATATTCAGCTACTTTAATTGAAGCACAATAAAAATAACTTTAAGACACTTCAATTATTTCACAAATATGCACTCCTCGTGCACATTCCCATTGGAATTCTATAAGAGGATTGACTTGTCCCTTTTCGTTCCAAACGAATGCCTTTTCGATGTTTTGAATTCCTACTTGCGAATTCAATCATTCAGGTGACCGGAATCTTCTTTTTATCGAAGCACTGATAATTTTATGCGACGGAATTAAACCTAATCCATTTCTCGGCTGCACGGGAGATATTTTCCACCACTGGTACGTTGATTGTCTTCCTTGAAAACTTCTCGGCTGGCTTTGATTCGCAGGATTTAGTCCCAGAATAGTTCGTTGGAGAAGGACTCGTCCAATCCAACTAGTTTACAGGTAGGTGGTTTCGGAAAGTAATTGCTTCTCTTCGGTTACGCTTAGCACACTCCAGGTAAACTTCTTAAGCTTCAACCGTTTCACTGCATTAGCTTTCTGATGTATAGCCTCTTCTGATTTATTTTGCCTTTCCTTAGTCGTCTTCATAAGTTTTCTTCGACATCACCAGTCTTCATATCGTGGCTCCTTTCTGGAATTAGTTGAGTCCGGCTGACAACATGAATCGAATGGCTTTGCCGGTTCTCGCTCTAACACTAAACTGACTTGCATTGGGATCGTTAGCCACTTTTATACTCATCTCATTTGCATAACTTTGCATTGGTATCGAGGCGTCGACTCCAAACTTTTATTATTTCACTTTTATTATTATTTTTTTTTTTTAACTTTCAATCCATAGAATTATTGTTCCTTCCTCCCCCTGTCCCTTCCGAATAGATCAACACTCCAGCTCTCCTGGTCCCTGGTGAGAATGGATCAATCCAACCTCGTGATCGAGAAGCAAGAGATAAAATACTGGCTGAGAAATTGAAATTGGAAGTGAAGAAGACAGCTGTTGACCCTTCAATTGAGTGGGAGAAATGATGTGTGAACTCTATACCAGTTTCCTCAAGGTAGGATATTGTGCTTATAGGTTACCACAAATTCAGAAAACTAGAGTAAACCGGAAGATAGCTAAAAACTGTGAAATATTGTAAAACATTAATTTGTGAAAATTCATCCAGAAATTTATCTAGCTGTGAAAGTAACAGTGGCATTTTAATAAAACTACGAAAGAAGACTAAATTTCGATTTTAGTGAACAGTCAATTATTCCCGGATGAACGAAGAATAGACAAGAATAAGCAATAATTTCGAGGGGATTATAGAAACCTGAAATTATCGTCGGGATTAAAAAAAAAAAAAAAAAAAAAAACACAGCTTAGCAATGGTGAATAATTCGAATACTTATTTTGGTGATTTTAATGAATTAAATGAGGTTAAATTCAAAAAGTGCTTTAAAACTTTTACCACGAATTTAATGACAACGTAATGTTTCTTTATTTTCCACCATAGTAATGAAACGCAAAGCGAAGTTACGGCAACAGTGATTTGGCATATTCAAGTGAGATTTTTTGACCAATATCTAACCGACATTGGTGCTTGTTAAAGAAAGAGGACTAAGACAAGATTGAACATTGTTTAACTAATGGGAAGTAAATGTCTTTAGAATAACAGCAACTTGATATTGTTCAGTATTTTCGTGAAATTTTTTTACAAGAGAAAGAGTCCAACTCCACTATGTAATGTAGGTGACGTCATGACTCAATCCAATGATATGTGCTTGGAAAGTCGTGCGCACGAAAACTTGTGGATAGTAACTTAGACCATTTATGTAACAGAACTGATAAATAACTGATCGATAGGATTTAAACATTTCAACGGATGCTTCAGGGGCATCATCTCCATTATGTTTTTACGAATAACATTAGAACAACAAGACGATAGTAGTTCAGAAATATCGTTCTTTAGATGACTCCTTGGCAAGAAAACAAGGACACTTCTTCTTTCAATATATTATGTGAAAACGGCAGTTTTCCAGCAGTGCAACTGTGTTTTTTAGAAAAACCAACAATGGTTAATAACATCGTGAAAAGACTGCATGAAATAAATTGCCACAAACTTGCTGGGCTACGAGTGTGAGATCAAGATCATGTGATAATCACCATATTCGCAACAACAATGTCCGTGAGAACATGAAAGGAGGGTGCAAAAAAAAAAAAAAAAACCTCAACCATTTCTTCATTGCGGAAAAATAACTAAGAGGCAGTAGACTCAAAATCCAAAGCCTGGCACTTGTGCAATAGTGGACTCAGTGAGGCACTAAAGATCGCTTTACGTGTACCGTTTCACAGGCTATCTGCACGTCATCATTGCGGAATGCAAAGCACATTGTCCCTCTTAAAACGTGTTCTAATTTCAAAGAGAAGGCATGCCATCTCTAAGGAGCCATCTTGCATTAGCGCTCCTGAAGGCGAATTGTAGAACTTTAAGAACCAATCGATTTGTATGGATTTATTCGAAAATTCCGAATACAAAACTGATATGCACGAACGTGGATGCTTCCAGAAAACGCTACATTATTAACCAAAATCATAACTAAGCTTTTTATTCACTGGCAGTCTACCCTGACATTGCCATCGATGTAACCTATTCAAATGGCGAAAGTGGCCTTAGGGCTACTTCCGGTTTCAGCAGTTGAGCCTTTCTATGAAAGATGATACAACAGGAGTGACTATAATTAATGCGCAGTTGCTTTGCGCAGCACATACCGGAAATCCTCGTCTTTTACAATAAAACTACATTGGAAGTTCAAGATCGTTTGAAGGTTCGTTATGGCGAAGAACAATATTTAACGACAAATGGAATGGGAAAACTTAAATACACAAGAACTTGGTAGAATCGCTTAGGGCAAACGCTACGTGATCCTCTAATATTACTATGTTATCGTTGCTATGTGAAGAATTAAGTGCGAATTGATTTTAAACAGACTTAACAACTGAAATGCAATATAATGAAGTAAGTTTATCTTCTCAGCTTTGAAATGAACTTTGTTACCAGTTTTCTTGACGGAGATGCAACTAATAAACATTTGAACAGCGGAAAGAATTGTTGGAAAGATTATCAGCGCTCTTTTGCAATCACTAAACGGAAGTGCTACTCGTATGATTGCAATCGGAGATTCAAAATCCTTTCACTGAAGGAACTCAAAATTAAGAAAGACTTAGTGATAGAATAGGAAGTCATTGAAGCAGTGCAACCTTAATTCCATTCGTTGGAAGACGTGCCTTTCGCTACCGGAAGACTCCTGTTTCTCTTTCCTGGATAAGTTAAGCCCCCCCCCCCCTGTCTGACCAAAAAAGACGCAAAACAACTAATCATCAAACATGTCCATGCTTATAAATTTGTGAATGATTAAACATTATTACACCTTTTTGCTATTCTTCTACTTAACAGTATCGATATTCTTTCCATTTTCTGTTATTGAAAATAACATTAAAATTAATCCCTTAGCCATTGGCACACCCATTTTAACTTCAGTTACTTCATTACATTATTACATTGTAATCTTTTAGTTACAATGTTTGATATAAAATAAATTAAACATTCATTTAATGTCTTATTTCCAAATGAGGAAGAATGGAAAGGATTTTTTTTTTTTTTTTTTTTTTATCCTCGTGACTCTGTTAAGAAAAGTTAAGAAAGGAAATTAGTTCAATTATTAAAATAAGGAAATCTTATGTTTTGAAGACTCTACTGAAAAACCAAACTAATGTTGAAGAAAAATGCTTTTTCCAAATTCTAAACTTTGGGAAATTACGTATTTTCTATGACCAATCAATAGTTAGGACTCTATTCATTAACCGATTTATTTCCCCTCTAATAGATTTATTAGTTTAAAATTCCAATAATACTAACTTTTTAGATTAATATTTTGGCCAGTTATCAAGAAATTAAGGAAACTTCATTAAATAATCCAAAATAAATCAATTCACCCTTTTAATCTTAAAAGAAAATACCTTAAATTATTAAAAAAAAATTTCTAAATTAACTTTGAGGGAATTAATTTCCTTTTCCTTCCTAAGAAAAATCACGAATAAAATTGGAGCAAATCTCATAAGCTGAAAAATGGCTTAACGAAATTAATTATTCAATAGAAATTAGGAAAATAACCCAAACAAGATTCACGAAACCCCTAATCCACCAGGATCAGTCCAGAACTTTCTGAACATTTGCTAATGTTCTGGAAAGTGACCCTTTTGGAAAGTAATGAAACGAAATCTTACCTGTTTTTGAAAGAATGTAAATTTAACTAACCTTAATTAATAATTTTAACTACTGCTTAGAAATGAAAGGAAACGTATCTTTTTTTCACTGCATTTTTGATGTCCTGAAACCATTGTATCAAAATTCTAAAGTTTCATTTATTTTAATAGAATAACAAATAATTATTATATGATTGCGGTGATAGTTAAAATGGTTATAAGAAATACTAACAATAAAATAAGATTAGTTGATTTGCACATTTTCAAATGTTATCATGTGTAAAAATAAAAAAAAAACCTAACTATTAATTCTTGAGCAGAGCAAATGCACCAACTCCTTGAAACGGTCGAACTTGTGATTCTTCTAAAAGTAAAGAAAAAGAAATTAATAAATTTTAAAATAAAAACTAATACTTTAAACACACTAAAAGTTAGACCTAGTGTTTATAAGTGCAAAAGTGACATCTCAAAACTGTTGTTTCACGGTTTATTCGGATCCTCGGTTGAGAGTAATCATTATAAACCACTTTACATTCTTTTATTTTTATTGTGTAATTCTTGTTTTTTAGTTTAGATTTGGAGGTCCCATTCTTTTCCCTACCTTTTTAAAAACTTAATCTATTCGCTATTCTTCCTATTTTCTGTTTTGGACTAAGTTGATTGTAATAGTTAAAGGAGACTCCAATCTATTATTAAAAACCCCATTAAAATTAATCCTTTACCCATCGCCACAACCATTTATACAAATTAAGTCGATGTTTCTGTGAAATAAATGATTCACTCCACTGAGCTAATTTTGAAATTTTTTTTACTGGGAATCAAAAAGACTGTTTCTGGGTTCGTACCCATCGTATTATATATATATGTTTATTTTTAAAAGCTTTATAAGTTTAATTCTTTATAAGCTAAGCGAGTTTTTTAGCGGGTATTAATTTACTGCCTTTTTATTCTTAATTTGTATTTTGATGTTTTTTTTTTTTTTACTCGAAGGGCCATTATTTTGTTACGACTGTTTCTTTTGATTCCACTGAGTTATTGAATCCTGGGCAAATCTAACTGATAATAGGTAGGAACCTAGAACCCGTTTTCCAAAATTAACTCAAGTCGATAGATCTTTTAGTTGTTGCTTTTTTTTTTTTTTTTTTTTTTTAAATCTTTATCCTTAAGCATGTTAATTTGCTATTAATTCCATTGCATCAATAATTCACAAGAAAACAATGGATCCTAGACTAAGTAAACAAAGGAAGAATTCTGAAGTTTACTTAAAAGATTAGATTTTAAGCTTAAACTTTTGATTTTAAAACTTCGCTAATTTTGATTTTTTTTTTTTTTTTTTTTTTTTTTTTTTTTTTTTTTCTTTTGTAGGGGGGGAAGTAAAGGATTTGTTAGACCAAGTTTAGTTTGCATTTAGTTTTTCTTCAAGAAGTAAAACAAATCTAAAACTAATAATGAAAATTATCAACAACAAAATTATTATAAAGTTATGTTCATTATAATTAAGTAGTGACCTCTTAAAGAGCTCCTTTAGACAAGATCTGTAGTCTGAATAGTTTTAAGTTTTTGCTGA
>JAFIDM010001028.1:26828917-26851508 GCA_023159025.1 Thereuonema tuberculata | reverse complement strand
GGAGGCAGAGTCAGACGAGTCGATCTCTTAGGAGGGGAGTCGGCCCAAACCACCGGTAACAATATTACTGATAAATATCGCTGTTTACTTTTTCTGATGTGGCAATTGTAATAACTTAAACTGCAGTGATATCTTCCATGATTTCAGTGAAAACAACATTCAACTCGGAGGAAAAAAAATACCGTATATGCTCCAATAGAGGCCCCCGGCGTTTATTTGCAAAACTAGCCTCGGCTCCCGGCACTTAATAGAGACCGGTAGCTATTAGAGGCCGGCCATTATTAACAAAAACCTTCAGACCGCAATATTTTTACACATAAATACCGGCTAATATTACAAACAGTTGCTTTATTTGAATTTCACATCCTACATAAGACTGTTAAAGATAAATGGCAATGTCTTTCTGTACCTTTCGCTGCTATTCGTCGTCCGAATCCGCAATGACGGGCGGCCGCCTGACCGGAAGTTTCTTTCTCGTATTCCACCGCGCGAATCTTAAACGCAATGTCAAATTACCATTTCGGCGATATTTCGTAAGGCAAAGTACCGTAAGGTATTACGCACGACTATAAAGATACGGACACTTACACTAGTACCGGTAGGCAGATATCAAAGACCCGGCTACTATTAAAGACCGGCTACTATTTGGCCTTGACCCCCTTGCGGCCCGTCGCTTATTAGAGACCGGCGTTTATTGGAGCATATACGGTAATTATAATTCTTTTTTTATTTTAGAATCGCAGTAAAAAGATTATCTTCAGTTTAATTTTTCTTCAAAACGAAATGAAGACAACAATATTTGTTTGTGTAATAAAGATAATTTTTTGTGGTTTTTAGATTTATTAATTATTTAATTAGTTTTAAAAAAATTGACACGAATTAGTTGATGAAATTTCTGCTAGATGGCAGTATTTGTCCAGGAAAACAGAAAACTGGTTTAGAATAAAAAATGCAGATTTTTTTTTTAATTAAAAAAAGTATAATATAATTTTTGGAAATTTAATATTTGAAGAAAACTCATTCGATTCGTTAGTTTGATTTTAAAATTTATTTTCGAAGTAAAGACAGTCCTTCACTTATTAGTTAATTGCAGAGATTTCTAATAGATGGCGACACAGTACTAGGGAATATTGGAAAAGAATATTTCAGGAGGAAAATCAGTGAATGCGATTCAAATGCAGACAAAGTTGATTATGAAGTTTTTATTTTAAAATTAACATAATTCAGTAAATGAACATTCATTTCGTTTATAACCTTCTGTGAAACTATTTTCAGTTTGTCTCGAAGTTAAAATTTTAACCTGTCCCCATATTCTCCGTAATGCAATGCGGTCGGATTTAGGACATTTTTATTTTCCATACCCTTTTAAATTTCAGTCAGATCATAAAGCATTCAGTTATGAGAAATGCCCACAACAGTCGAATTATTTTCTAATTTAATAAACAAATCCAACTTCAACAATTGTAGCCTCAAAGGACTTATTGAAAGATCTAATTTTATTGAAAAATTCTGAAAATAAGGTAATGGTAGTCACGAATTAAGATTCTCTCTTTCTTAACTTTAGTAGAGGTCTTTTAAGAACTGTTCCTTTTTCTCAGACGCATGAAGTAGAAAGTCAACTTACCCTATTTATATTGTTTATAGATTTACCTAAAAAAACTCCCAGCCAATTCCGCAATCGATTTGATAAGATTAACCTCAGTGGTTAATTGCAGAAATTCCTCCTAGATGGCGGTAGTTGTCTAGTAATGCTATTCCAGAAACTAGAAATTATTTAATCTGAAACAAACTTAAAATCTAGAATCAAGAAATCAAGAAAAAAACGCAAGTGGAATTTTTGCGTTTCATTAAGCTTAAAATCTGTAGTTTTATTTTATAATTAAGATAATTCATTAGTGATTAAATCACCTGCTTTTATTTTCGGTAAAATTTATGTGAAAAACTTTTTGAAACTGTTGTATGTTTGTCTATTCCGAAATTCAAATTTCAAGTATTTAGTGATACTGTGTATTTTAACATATCCGATTTTACAACCCTGTATGAAATTAAATTTTACATTTAACACACCAACGTTAAAATAAGATAAATTTATAATCCAAAAAATAAACGTTGTTATTGAAAAGAGGCATCTAGGCAGAGAGCTGTGGATATAAATATTATATCTGGAAAATATAGCATTGTATCCACAGTATCTTGATCACAGATATAATATAACATTGTATCTCTGCCTACAGGAAAGCAGCCAAAGAATTCGAGAATTTCCGAAAAACTATATTTTGAAAATATAATATTGTCTTAGGGAATTCTTTCTATAGTTCATTTCTCTAGCTGTGACTATTTGTTTTGTCAGTATTTGTCTTATATTTGTCCCCGATTTGACTGACGATTTTTCGGTTTTACAATGGTGCGAAGGCGATACGCATTCACTAGAAACCTTACTTTGAATTTTGATCTTTTCCATCATCGAGTGATAACATTTAGTTCAATGCTTCAGAGCGTTCATCTGTGCTTTCATCTGTGTGCATTGATTTGCCATACAACCATTATGTTTTTAACTTTCAGTTTAGTATTCAGTAAAGTTCATGAGAGAGTTACCACTTGATTATAAAATAGGCTTTCTGTGAGATGCTTTTGATTTAACAGATGCTAATGTAAATGTTCTAAACACGTTAAGGCTAAGCTTAAGTTCTGCAGGTATATTAAATGCATTTTCAACTTCATCATCGTCAGTGTTCTCACGTAGACAGGTCCAATGGCAAGCAGCAAATAAGGTCAGCAATATTTTTTTCTCCTAGTCGTTCTATCTCTTGTTGTTCTATTTTTAGTGATTAGGTATCCAGGATCGTTTTTCTCTTTCTTCCTCTTGGTCTCTTTCCTTCAATCTTCTCCTCCAATACTTTCTTCATGAGATTTTCACCTCTCAGCACATGACCAATCCAGTTCTTTTTTCTTCTTCTAATACTCTTTAGTAAATTTCTCTCTTCCGCTATTTTTTCCAGAACTTCATCATTAATCATCTTGTCTGTCCATTTAATTTTCTCCATCCTCCTCCATAGCCACATTTCAAATGCTTCCAGCATCTCAGCATCTCTCTTTCTCAGAGTTCGAACCATACAAGGATATACATTCAAATGTAGCATTTTATAAGTCTTTTTCTTAAATCAATATCCATATTATTTGTGAACAGGTTTTTTCCATTATAAAATTTTCAACTTACGATGGGTTATCAGGACGTAAATCATTGTAAATCGAGAAGCATCTCTCCATATAAGTAAATATGTATAGTACTTAAATCTGTATTGGAAATGAAGCAAAGTTTACGTTTAAGATAAGAATAGCAAAGTTTTATATTTTGTTAACGGAAAACAATGTTTTCTTTTAGTTTGATGAATACATTCTAATCAACTTTCTACTTTTATGATATTCTAGGAATTTTAACAATATTGTAACAGAAATAAAAGATAATTGATAAATAGAAGGCAGTATCATGATAGTTGTGAGTCGTTAGCAACACTTTACGTTCCGGGTAAAGTGAAATTACGGCTGCTTTATCTTATTCCTATGCAAGAGAATTGCTGACAGGTCATATGAATTTCCCTCCTCTTTAAAAATATCGTTTCTTCGACAATTCCTAAATAGCGTAATTTCCTCCAGAATCAACGGCATACTTCCAAATGGAGTAGATAAAAATACATTCTCAATATTTACAGTACAAGTATTTGGGCGTAAACCAGTTTGAAAAATATTCTGGATTTATTCTAAATAAATCAACTGTTTATATAAAAATATTGTAATAGGTATTATTGGATTAGTTGTTGTTTTATAAAATTTCTTCAAGTTTTCGTAAAAATTATAAAAAGAAAGAAATATAATTAAATTTAAAAAAAGATAAATAAAAAACAAGCTTTTATCTAGTAACGGTATACGTAAGGACGTATTGCTTTGGCGGAATATATTAACATAAAATTTATTAATATATCCCAATATTATTGCATAATATCGTAAGTCATCAGGAATAAGCAAGTGTGCAAAATTTCTAGATGATTGACCGATGGGAAGTGACTTAAAAAATGATTATTTGATCCGGAAACCAGACAGAGTGAGTTAATAAAAGTGTGGTAACAAAAATACCTCTATTAGAAAATGATCGAGTAATTTTAAACAATAGGACTTCGTCAATGACTTTTTTTTATGTAAACATTTTAATATATAAAAACCTAAATAAAATCTAAGCTGTTAGGAAAGCCTACGAACATACATATAGACTTGAAGTTAATATCAAATTAAACATCTAAATCATTTTAAAAGTTAACAAAGCTACCGTCATAAAAACTTATTCACTACTTTCAGGATGAAATCTTTAAACTTTAAAAGAATTAAAAAGTATTAAATAAAAAAAAATTTGATGGATAATATTGTATACAAAACTTAAAAGTTCTGTTAATTAGAATCTATCGCTGTATTGATAGGTTCCCGAAAAATATCTAAAATTAACTTTAGAATTTGCTATTAATTAGAATTTGGTAAATGCAGCAATAGTAGTCATTTTCGATAGGATGTATTAGGAATCTGCCTCTAACAAATGACTATATAAAGCAAAAAAATGTTATTTTTAAGCTTTTGTTTTTTTGGTTTTCCAAAATTAGATTCTTCTGCTTTTAAGAATATAGTTTCACATTAAAAAAAAACAAAAAACAATTTATTCAAATCTTCAGTCTTGCTGTTTGATTGTGCTTAGGGTTCTTAGATAAAATCCAAAATCCAAGTTATAAAAAGTGACAGAGAGGAAAGCATCGTAGTAGAATAAGGTTCTACAGTGAAAAACTAAAAGAAAAAAAAATTACGTATTAAAAAAAAAAAGGGTTATTCAGGGTTTTTGGAAGTAAAAGATTAACTCACAAAGACCATTATTTCAAGACTTGTGGAGACTTTTGGCTGTTTTAATACTGTCTTTGAGATTACCTTCGCAGGCTTACAATTACTTTGGCTTAGGAAGGTTTGCCTTAACTTTGGTGCCCAAACTTCCTACAGTTCCTATTCTTTCTTTACAAGAAATAGCCATTCGGACGCTCCTGCAAAGATCCACTGTATATATCCAGAGAATACCCAGAGAAAAAGAGTTCTAACATCCATTGTTAACTTGGATAGATTCGTTCTGGTCAATTGGCGCAAAGCCAACAAGAGCTTGTCCTTCTGTGGTCCCTGGAGACCTTTAGCCTTGGAAGGAATAAACGTCGAACCACAGCTGACGGTCGAATTATAGACTGGGTCGTGGTAACATTCGATTGAGAGACTTAATTTCAAAAGCGATTTTTTTTTTACTCAATGATTGGCACAGAGCACTTTGAAAACAGAAGAGAACAAAGTCTAATAACATAAATATAGTGCTATGGATATTAATGGAAATAGGCAAGAAATTACACATTAATGGTAGTTTTATGCCAATGATTTATTAAAAATAATAAAAGGTTTTTGTAATGAATTTAAAATTGTCATTAAGCAAATGAAGATATACAACCAGATTTTCGTGAAGTTGAATACGGAAATAATGTAAAATGAATTAATAGCTTTATGTCCTGGCAGTGTAAATCAAATCAATAAGTACTTAAAAAATTTATAAAACTTTTAGCATGAAATTGTTTATTTACGAATGAGATTTAGTAACACATGTTCTTGTAATTGTGACGTCATTTGTCAATGACCATTTTTATCATTGCACTTGAGTGTTCAAAAAAAAAAATACAAAAAAAATTAGATTACAGTATATTCAAAGAATAAATATTGTCTTCTCCGGATAAACAGAATAACAGAAAACTGAAAGCTTTATTTCAATATACTTTGTTTCACTTTGTTTCTTAGTGTTAATGTGCAGTTTATTACGATGAATCTTCATGTATCTATTCAATGTGTTCAATTCATTTTGACATATAGAACTTGTAAATAAAGGAATGAAATAACAGAAAAGAACTAGAGTTCCTTCTGCTTCAGATCTTTCTGTATTCCTTTCTTTCTTTCTTTTTTTTTTAGGTTTATCCGAAAGCCTAATTGTTTATTTAAATGACTATTATGTTTTCAGAAAACGATAATCTCTTCAATTCAAATCATAACATACAACGAAAATCTTTGAAAAATTTGATAAATTTTAAAAGTGAGTGAAGTAACTTTCGGTAGTATTAAAAATTATCAAAAATAATGAAAAAATTCTTATAATTATCAATGATTCATTTATTATTCTTAGAGAAAAATTATTGTTAGAGAAAAATTATTAATTATTGTATATGTTATATGTTGAACTTGTTATAATCACGGACAGTAATTCCTCCTATTGTTTATAAGAAAAGAATTGTTAAGACTAAAATTCTGAATTAGAATAACAAATTTTTGAGGAAAAAGAAAAACATTTTCCTGTAACCCGATGAAGTTTCTTGCTCAAATGAAACGAAATATTGTGAATAAATATGGAATTCAGTAAAAGATTTTCTTTGTATGTTATGATTTAAATTACTATTAGCCCTGACGATTTGATCATAAACTGTATAAGTAAATCAGGAGAGATCAATCCTAAAAAACCTATTGATCTATCTAATGCGGTAATCTTGATATTCTTGTAACTTTTATTTAAGTTAAAGAAAATGTGCACATTAATTTACTTCAAAACAAAAACAAAAACTAAAAAAACAACCAATAAACTTTAACTTCACTGGTGTATTGATCCCGAAGAAAGATTCATAGCAAATACTAAAAAATGTGATTTCGTAATTAATTGCAGTAGCTATACTTGTAACTCGATCTATATCCACAAAAAAAATTATTATGAAGTTTAAAGGTAATTTTGTAAAGGTAAATTTTCTTATTAAGTAATAAGATAATTCTTCTTATTTTTTTTAGAAAATATCTAAAAATATGTTTAACGTGTGCTATAATTCAAATATTTAAACTTCTAAAATGATAAAAAAAAATACACCACTATTGATGCATATTAAAAAGTTGTATTATAAAACATTAAAAAGTATACATTACGGAATACATGTGAGAGCTTTCGCTGCCAACCCTTGTCAATCAATGAAAAAAAGTAAGTAATAAAATTTAGAGCGATCAATTATACAACCAATACTTTGTTTTCAGCTGCAATCATTTAGTATAAAAAGACCCACTTTTCAGAAAGAGAAAAACCGTATTCATTTTAATCATAAGTTAATATCCCTAGTTTAGTGCTGTAGAAAAGGAAGGAACAAGCTAGATCTTCTCCATTTTTTTAATTTAAATTGGGAGCTATTTCTTTTTTTTTTTTTTTCTTCTTGAGAACGATTTCTTATTGTAAGAACTGAAATGGTAACCTAAATACCTCGTACAATATAACTGGTTTCACTGCTGAATGCCGAAGGTTTCTGACACAGGCTTTCCTTTTTATTATTAATATAACAAGTAGTTTCTGCTAATATAATATTATAATGAGGGTACTATCTGATGTTCCCTTATGGTGAAACAGAATAATATTTGACTCCTTTAAGACAGCGAAACTCGAGTTGTGTTACCTTAAGTATGATGGGGGAAATTGTATTCAATAGGTATCACTTGTACCTTACTTATTTGGAAATAAAAATTGGAAGTGAACTTAGGAGAAACTGACATTACTCCTTAAGACAATAGCAAAATTGCAGTGTGGTTCGTTTAGCCATTAAGTAGTACTTTAATTCTTAAAATGACTTTTATACGGGATATTCTAGCTATTTTACTGGGTCCAGGAAAACTTCATTACATTCCAAATTCAGTTTCCATATTTATTTATTTATTTATTTATTTATTTATTTATTTATTTATTTATTTATTTATTATATTCTTTGAAGCTAAAATAAAAAATAGCTAGTTTTTTAAGTGCTTATGAAGCTTGTAGAATTGTTATTGTAATTCCTTCCTTTCATCGACTTTGGCCAACTATGGACCACGGGCTAGCCCTATCTGACAACATCAGGGTAAGACTAAGAAATTCAAGAAGGGGGACGGATTTCACATCTCGTCCAGAAATAACCCTGAGATAGTAAGTCCCAGGGGAGAAAAGGACGAAACACAGAAGAAGAAAGAAACAGCCATGCCCACGCCGGGATTCGAACCCAGGTTCCAACACAACAGCCACATGGCAGACCGCCGTCTAGACCGCTCGGCCATGCAGGAACGGCTGTTATTGTAATTATTATTATTATTATTATTTTTTTTTACAGAAAACTTTCAAACTTCTGTGAAAATTAAAATACTTTTAATCAGTGTGTGCCCGTTCTTGCATAGCCTTGTGCTCAAGGCTGTGGCCTTCCGTGAGGCATATGGTCGGAACCTGGATTCGAATCCCGGTACCGGCATGGATGTTTACTCTCCTTTCCTGTGTTTGTCAGCCTCTTCTTCACTTTGTCTTCGGGTCTGAAGCTAAATCAACATGGGTTGCTGAGGAAGACAACGGGAAACCACCTTAGGATCTAATCACCCCTAACACTTGGTAGGTAGAGATGATTATGATCAGATTCCCCTAAGTTAGTGGGAAGCCTTCGTCCTGCAATGGGCTGAAAAAAAAAGCGGAAATAAAATAAAATCAGTGTATCCGATGTGTTAATCGTATCATTCGTATCTTTAGGCGTATTTCACTGGGAAAAGGGGTTGAAATCTCGAAATGTGCAATTTTCATTCCTTTTTTTTTTGGTTGTATGGCCTGTTGAGAGGATCTTAGCCCCTCTATCTCCGAAATTTTGATAACTACCTTTTTGACTTGAAGGTCGGCTTTCTAACTTAACCTCCATCCCCTCCCCCAGGAAATAAAATAAAAATTCGAAGAGTTACTACTATTTAGCATATTTGCGAATTATGATTGAAGATCCATCTTTCTCTGACGAACATCTTCATTCACACGCTTATCAATAGTTGAAGCTGCTTGACTAGGAGGAAAATAAAAGACAACAACTTCCTTAGCAGCTTAGAAGGTGATTTTAAAGTACAAGTGACTACAAAATGATAGTGAAAGTTGAGAGTTTCTTGAATAAGAAAACAATATAGCTTCGAAAAAAAAAATCAGTGAAAACTGAAGCCGCGTATTTGACAAAAAGGACCGAAATAGATCAGAAACGAAAGATTCTCTGATGGAGGCCACGAAAGCAACGGAGCTGTGCTTATCAGTAATACACATCAGAAACATCCTATCGCGTTGCAAAGGATAAAAAACAAATGTAATTTTATATCCCATCAATCAGATGTGACGAAGACAACTACTTGCGAGAAGAGTCTGTCTCCTCAGACTCTAGCAACGATAGAAAGTGATTTGTGAAGCGGAGATAAAGTTGCATTTCACTCAAACAGAAAAGGCTGAAGACTCATCGTTACTCTAACAACGTTCGTCAAACAGAACCTTCTCGAATTCAAGCTTTCGTGTCGTTCGTGTCTCATTCATATTTATTTTTAATGCTGAAACGACAACAGTGTGATTCAAGAAAATAAGATGAGTTCGGCGCCAAGCTTCCCTGAAAACACAAGACTTTTTGTGTCTACTTAAATTATGTTAATCATTTATTCTAAGTCCGCGCCATTTGTTCAGCAATTGCCATCCTTTCAATTCAAATTGGAATATTAATATTAGATTCGCATTTTCAATCATAACATCACCAGCAAAATTATTTATTAACACAATTTTGAAATACATTTTTTTTAATTCGATGAACTTGTATTCCGGGTTAGAATTTAATTTTACAAACTTATTGTAAAGTTTAATGTTACTATTAAATTCTTCTTAAAAAAATTTTCGATTTATAATCCCAACTTTAAATATTTGAAATTTTTAGTAACTTTTATATTTAATACTATTATTATTTAAAAATGCACTCAGTTGCTGCTAAAAAAAAAAATGATATCGCACCATAAAAAAAATAGAGTGAGAACCGCGAAACTCGGTGTACTAATGTCGATCGGCTAATAATGCAAATGACTAAAATTTCATCGTCACTGGGTATTTCCAGAGATCATGAGAAGGCCGCATTCTGAGGTTAATAGAAAGAATGGTGTTCTGATGAACCGACAAACCTGACTGGTTTTGTTGTTTCGTTAAATAGTTTGTGAAGATGTTCTTCGATGACAATATTAGCAACTGGGCGAATTTCACAGAGATTGCTTCATCGCCTTAATAGAAGCCGGATGATCATGCAGATTTGCTACCCGCCATCTTACTTGTTAGTTGGATCGATGCGACAGTCACAAGATATTGGCAGCAACACATAATCGCCACGAAGGATCTGGACATCTCAGGCGAACAAGTGCTCGGGGAAATCGTGTGATCACGAAAGCAGCCATAACGATACCAATGGCACTCCTGTTCTTCATCCAAGGGCATGTACCTTCCTCTAGGCATCATTTAAAATCAAGGTACACCATTTGTCCACTGCAGAGGCTAGACTTCATTCTTGGCTAACCTTAAGAAGTCTACCACTGATCACCCCAACATGGACAACATCGTCTGCATTGGAATCTAGCCCGGAAATCCTGCAGAGTTTCCAATTACTGTGTTGTGTTTAGTGTCCCGCTATTTTTTGGTGCAAAATTCCGCTTTTCTCTTAGGTTCAGATGATCACCCAAGAGTGTACGATCTGTGGTATTTGGAGAAAAAGTGTTCCGTGCTCTAATCCGGCTGCAGTGATCGAGCGCACACGGTCGTTCTTCTCAAGCTTCCTTAAATGGTACTTTTAGCACGCCTACACCATTAACAACATTATGTAGCTAATAATTTTGCCTACAGTTTCACGCCTTCCTGGGGCTATTTACCAGTATGATAATGCCGAACCTCATACGGTGAGATTCACTCAACAATGCCTCCAAAGCGTTTATACCCTCCCATTCCCAGCCAGGTTTCCAGACCTCTTGTCAATTGAGAATGTCTAGGATATGCTGGGAAAGCAATTACAGCCATCACGGAATGTGACCAAACTAGTCCGACAATTACTTGAACATCTGGCAGAATCTGCCACAGGATAACATTAGACTATTATTTGACTCCAAGTCACATCTTATGTCAGCTTTATCGTCATCAGGGATGGATTTACTGCGTATTAACGTCTGACTGTTAACATCATGTTGCTACAACTCTGCAATGAAAGAAATGAAAATTTAAGGATTTCTTTGTCTTGACATTCTCATTGGTTGCGCTAATTTTCATACATAATTTTTTTGGCAACCCCCAGTGATATTTAAAATATCCTTAAAATTACAACTAATTTTAATATAATAAAATCGAATTATTAACAGATGCTTAGAAAAGTAAAAGAAATAATTAGACTACTGAATTGATGTTCGTGTACACGAAAGTAACTTTCAGATGTAATTTGGATTTGAAGGAGGAATGTTGATTTCATGGGGTGGGTGGTTTAAGAATCTCCTGCTAAGAAGATAGTTGTCAATATTTTGAATCTTCTTCACCAGAGTCTGAAGATCCTACATTAATATTGTTCATTATTCTTCTTATGTCTGTTTTAGTATTTTACAAAACTGATACAATTTTAACAAGACGGACACGTCTTGAAACTCTACTGAGGAAGATTCAAGATACCGACCCGAAGTAATGCGGACTATCATTTGAAGAAGTACTGAAAATTAAGATGTGTTATTGAAATATTAAGACAATATTAGCTGAGTTAAACAAATCCTTTGTTTAGAAATGATCTATATTTTTATGAAATCCGTAATATGCTCGGAATCATAACAATGCCATTCTATTTACAAAAACCTTACATTGATATATATATACATGTAAATATTTACTTAGTTCCAGGATATCGGTTTCTATCTTCATGAAAAGTGCAACAACATCTAAAAGTACTAGACGGCTGATTGAAATTGATGAATGAATGAATTAATTAATTAAAGAGTTTGATTAAAATTCTAATTAGCGATTGAGTTAATCGCAAAGTTAATCAGGTTACAGCATATCACCAATTCTAAATCATTAGTTCACCGCAAGAGCTTGCTTTAACGGATCTTTTCTGTTTCTTTTTTTTTTTATATCTGCGAATAAGCCTGTCATTGCGTGACGTTTCCCTACTGAAAAGGCCGCTTAATCAAGCAGGTAAATTTCCATGTTGATTATGTAGGAGGGAAGGATCCCTTTGCGGGTAACAATATATAATATCGACAAAGGAAGAAGGTTCCGTCAACACTGTACCCTCGATGGAACTTTATATTGGTGGATTATTTTTTTTAATCTTTACAAACTGCTTGCTTAATTAAAACTATATGTTGTGAAGGCAGCACCAAAAATTTCCTCTGTCGCTCGTAAACGCTTCTTTCAGTTGTTTGGGTTCGAGATTTTAATCGGACCTCTAAAGTAATTTGCTTTTTATCTTCTGACGATATCGCGCTCCGTCTCAGACAGTTGATTAATTTTTCTGCTTCATGAGAAATATAGTTTGGACGCCTTTAGAGACCTCTATAAATAAGAACGTCTCTGCTTTTTAAAGTTCTGGTAGAGAGTTACAATTGGACAACGCTTCTCTAAAAATACTTTGAAAGACATTTTAAAATTAGTTTTCAAAAGGTTGTAATATTCTTCCTGTAATGTTATTGTTTTTTATACATTTTCTTACTAAGAACATTTATAATATCTTATCATTATATTCCACCATTGGTATTATTTTTATATTCCATAATCTAAAGTTAATGGTGAATTGGCGTATCATGGTCTTAGCTGCTATTGCGACTTAAAATCTAACCCAGAAACAAAATAACGTCAAAAACAAATTTAACGTGTGTGCATATCGAATACAAACTAAAATTAAGACCAACACACTTGACTAATTTTAAAGAAACATTTATTCACATTAAATGTATACAATGGGCACGACCGGTTTCGCCTCTTGGACGAGGCTTTGACAAGCACGAAAAGTTTTTTTTTTTTAGAATTAATCGTGTGTTGGACTTAATTTTAGTCTGTATTCGATATGCACACACATTAAATTCGTTTTTAATTTAGTGGTTATTTTTTTGTAAAAAATAACATCAAGTTCTTTAGTATTACGTTACATCATATTAATAACAGAAAGCCATCGCACTAATTACGCTGTATTCCCCGATTACACACAAAAAAGGAGATAATCAGTAGTGTATCATGAGAAAATAAACAACCCATTCGAAGATGCACAAATATCTTAGCGTTACAAAAATCATTCCTGTCCAATCTTTTTCCTATCCTTCTGTGATTATTCTAAAAGAAACTTTAAATATTAAATAAGTATGTATCCTTGAATTCTTCACACTTATAGATGCAGGATGATGGGACAGTTCTAATTTTATTTGAAGTTGCATTCAGTAAAGTTCAATAACGTGTAATTCACAGCATTCTGATAATGATTGATAACGAAAAGTGAGAAGAAAGCACCTGAAAGCATTTTTCATTTTTATCTAATGGATAAAAATGGAAAATTAAAGAAAAACATAATACTGTAATATTTATCTTAATATCAGACAAGATCAAAATCACTCCTAGCTGTCAATAGACAAACTAAACTAACTCATTTTCATTATGTTCTTTCTATAGGAGCAGTATTTGCAAATTTAGGAGGAATTACATACTGAGTTCCCTTATTTCTTGGAATTTCTATAAATCCAACTATACTAAAAATTCAATTTTTTATAATATTTTCAGGAGTTAACCGAACTTTTTTCCCCAAAAAATTATAAGAGTAACGAAAAAAAAGTATCACAAAATAATCCGTCTACTCTCAGTCGGCTACATATAAAATGAACTACTATCTTATCATTACTTCATTTTCTCTCTTAAATTTGAAGGTTGAATCCAAAATGTTTGTTCTGCCTTTATTTGTAAGGTTAAGTCACATTTGTATTGGTTACAAATAATCAATTTTAATTATTCACATAAATGGGAGCGAGTCAGATTTCCATACTTTCTGATTTCAATACTTTTCCAATCCTTCAATTTATACTTTAATTTTACAGTTAAAGAATGTGTAAAAATAGAAAATAAAAATTATGATCATTTACAATTTCACGTATGTGAACCAAAAGCTAACATGTAAAGTTGAAAGAAAAAGAAAAAAGATATAATGTTCACGAATTCTGTTGAAACCTCCAGAAGGTGATACAACTGCTCTTTAAGTAAAGTATGCTGACCAAGTGTTCTTCCATTTTACGCTTGTTGAGTTGTCACGTGAGTAAAGCAACCACTCCTGTTTTACTAAGGGAAGGAAGGCGCTGTTTATTTGACGGTTGGAGCAGCGAATGGGAAGATTAGAGAAGAAGGCTGAAGTAAGCAGATGGTCAGTGTTTCTGAAATGGCTTTGGAAGCAATTCCAAGAGATTGGGACCAACGCAATGCAACAGATTCACATGATCGATATCTTTTCCTCTGACAATTTAGTCACTGAAACTCACTCAAGTCAGACTTAAGGAAGAAAAAAGGAAGCAACTGGAAACCTACATTTATATCTAAGAGTTTATTTTATTCTTAGAAGCGACAGCTTTATCAAAGGAAACCTGCCGCTTGAAGTGTAATGAAAATTCAAGCAGATTTGAAGTAACTTATATAATAAAATCAGAATTCTTATAAATAGAATGGTAAAAAGAAATTTAGATAATGTATTGTTTGTATATTGCCAGTTTTTTATAAATAGATATTTTACTGTTCTAATTCTATTTTTTCGTGGAGATTTATTTTATAAGTGATTTAGTAAGTAAATATAAATACTCAAGAAATAGCTTCATCTCACTGATGTAGAAGGAAAGAAAATTTAAAAATGATTCTTTTAGCTTTTCTATTTCCTCTATCTCATTAACTCATATAATGTGTCGGTTAATATTGTAATATTTCCTTTTATATAAAAAAAACCACTCATCAATGCCTTGAACAAAGGCGACACCTGTCGTGGTTTTGTATTTGTTAATGTGTCGAGCCTTTTAATCTTAATCTTGTGTGTTGACTTTAATTAAATTTAAATATTACTATGCGCATACGTAAAATTGCTATTTTAATTAAAAAAAAATATTAGAAATTAAGTTTGATAAAAATCTGAAATCTATGAAAAAAGATTAAAAAATCATTAACATATTATGTTCATTAAAATCCATTTACATGGCTAATACTTAATAATTTCTGAAATTTATATACTTTATGTTGATAGTAATCGTAAGTTTTTTTTCTTACTTTAGTAAATATTAATTTTAATTTAGACTGTGTCTAAATTGTGTGTTACTCTAATAAGCTGATTGAGTTTTAATATCTAAGATTACGTCATTGGCTCTTCGTAGTTATGTAAATAAAATTATTCATTCTACAGGCCTACATTGTAATTCTCTAATATCAATGTCAGCCGTTTTACAACTAAATAAAGGTTCAAAAGTAGAAATAATACGTGATCGAAGTACATGTTATCTCTATATATAAAAAGAAAAGTCCTGATTCATCAACGCCTAGCCCAAACCCTTGGACCTAGAAAGCTGAAATGTTGCACGGAGGTTCCCTTTATGATGTAGACAAGGGTTTTTCGAACTTCCCTCTGGATAGGGAATAAAGAGGATTTATATTTTCGCTTTAAAGTTGCCTTATTGATATATAGGTGTGTGGCGCCAACCCGCAATACATCTGAGTTATCGGGAGAAGGCCACAACGGGCTGGGAACTCGTATATTTTCCGATATCGATATTAATTTGCTAAATAAATATTTTTTTTATGCCATGTATGCAAGAGGGTTCCGGAGCGAAGCGACGATACCCGGATAGTTTATTATATTTCTTATCCAGTCGTACTTGTCCCAAAATCAGTTATTTTGAAAATCAGCACAATAAGGAAGCCATATATATTGATATACTGGTATATAACTGATGAAACGCAAATAAATATTAAATTAATTTTGAATAAATAAATTTAATAAATTTTGAAAATTTGATCGTAAATACGAATGTATGTAAAATCAGCTGGTCATAAATCGAGACTTACTATAAGTCTGCTCTAGATGGATTTGTCTACTTATCTGAATGTGAACTAGGCTATATTCATTTTATGATATCATTCCACTATCAATGAATGGTCAATGCTCAATCAGTTAATTGTTATTATACCTTATTCCTATTTAGATTTAATTATCAATTGTTACTTCCCGTTAATCGATAACAAACTTCCAGCTTTAAATTAAGTGGTTTCAGTATTCCTTGTGTTTTTAGCTCAAGGAATATCTCACCATTCCTTGTGTTTTTAGCTGATCTTTAAGAGCTTTATAAGTTTCTTCTCTCTCCTTTCATAAGTACAGTTCAAAGCTTAGTAATGTTGTGCAAAACAACTTCCCATTTCAGAATATGTCTATTTTTGTCTTTTGTGTTGTTGCCACGTGTGTAAACCACCTGCAATGTATACAAATGATGCATCTAAAGTATCGTAAAAATTGAGAACAGCGCAGAACAGGCTCCTGAGTTTTGTCTGCCTTCAGCATCATTTACATACTCGTACGTTGCTTGCTAAGATTCAAAAGCACAGCTCGAAAAGTTGATGCTTCAGTTTCTGAAGATAGACTTAAAGAATTTTCTGGTTTTGGAATATTTGTTTGCGCTTCAGTGCAAATGAAACATCACTATCACCCTCATTTTGTATTTGATTCGATCATTCTTATTGATCCAAGTTAACTATTTATTACTAATCAATAATTAAGTTACATTGAACAAGGAGTTGCTGAAAGAACTTAATTCCTTAATACATTGTATGTTTATACAATTTTAAGAAAATAAGGCTCACCAAATAAGTCAGTCTGTCTGTGTGTTTCCCTCTAATAACCTTTGATCCGGAGCGCTGGGTGGATCATCTTGAAACATGTCCTGCAAACAAAATCAAGGGTCAATCGAACTTATATTTGAAATTTTTCCCGCCTGAGTCTTTGTCAAGAAGGTGACAAAAGATTTCAAAGAAAAGAATTAGGATTAAAATATTGAATTTCTATCGATCTCTTAAACAATGAATTAACCCACCTTTTATATCTTCTTGAAAATCTGCGCGAGCTTCATATAATTAAAATTAATGCACTATAAACTATGTAAGTAAATAATGTGGATTTCAAAATTAACTGAGCATCGTTGTTTGTGTTTATAGAATACAAAAAAAAAAAAGCAAGATTTAAGGAAAGTAGATTATGTCCTCCACATGAGAGATGGCCGCCCTGTTTTTGTGAGATCTGCGCATGTATCATCGATTAGTCTGGTCAGGCACTTCCGTCTGATTTTATGACAGGACGTCGGCTTTACGGTAAACGCTTGCTACTTTGCAAATGAGCATTGTATTTATAAATAATATATATTTACTTATTTACATAAATACTTATTGTTAGCAACTGGTATTGAAATAACGCTAAATAGTCGAGAGAAGTTTTAATTTGGCGTTATCAACATGTCTTTCTCAGTGAAAACAGACGACGGCGTCCATTGTGACAGGAAAACATAATTGATCAGCTACCGGAAAGGCTGCGCAGTTCAAACTTCCGCCGGCCACCTTTCATTTTAGGACAAAGTTCTCTCAATAACTTCTTGTTTCTTTGTTTCATGTGAAGACAGCAAATGCTCTTCTTATTTACAAATTGTAATATTGGAAGTGCAAATAATTTTTGTCTGGGAATTGATTGAATTTGATGCTCATTCATTAAAATGATTAATTAAATCAAGGCATTCGTTGCTTAATTCGTTGTTTACCATCAGTAATTGTTTTGCTGCAAAATGTCACTTCCAAGCACCAATTTCTTCATAAAGATCAACGGAAATGCCAAATACAAAAATACATTGTCCTGTATTCTATATTTGAAAAGTTTCAAGAAAATCATTCCCTGGTTCAAAAGTTAATATTAAAGGACTAAATACTGAATTTTCAGCTGTTGTTTACTAATATTTATGACTCTCAATTTCAATTTGGGACATTTTTCTTCAGTGAAATAGAGTCAATAAATAAATAAATAAACAAATAAATAAATAAAACCTTCCATTTTAGTAAATGGAAATCCTTTTTTTTTGAAACAGGAATTTTATAGAGAAACATTGATTTGTTCAAAAAGCATTTTTTTTTGTTGGAAGAAACCTTTCCGGAGGCTTCGGTGTAACAGAATGATAAAGGAACAGCATCAAACGAAGGTAATGGAGAAAATGCTTAACATTTTTGAGGGCTTTTAAAGCAGGAATTTGTAATTATTTGAGAAAAAATATTCAGCTTTAGCCCCTTTTTTTCTTCTTCTGTGCCACAAACCTTGATTGTGAAGGTTCTTCATTTACACTTGCCCAAAATGAACATCTTTCATTAAGATTTAGTTCGTCGAATTCTTGAAATCTCATAACCAAGACGTGACTGCCAGAGGTTCCACAAGTTTGTTTTTTTCCCTCAGGAATCTGATAATGAAATTTTGGCAAAAATTGTTAGGACTGCTTGCGGCGTAGATTAAACCTCTTGAAAATTTAAGAGCGTGTCTCTTTGTTTGCATATTCAGCAAGTCAAAGAACTTATTTGCCTTGAATCTCTGCCAGTAAAAGGAGTCATTCCACGACGAAAAATTTCACATGCCTACAATTTATGCATTGAGAATAGTAAAAGGATACGAGTTCTTAGTAAGAAATAAAAATGACTAAGTATCAGTACTAACTGTTTTCAAAATAACAAAATATTTATGGCGTCATGATGCAAATTGAAGCGGAGCCTCATTCTCAAACAAATTGAGAACAGACATACCCCATTCATCGATGCTTCGCTTAATCCATCGTTTTCAATTCTAACCATACAATCAACCGCGCGCCTTTGCTTAAGAATCAATTTCTGCATGTTTCAACAAACACCGTTTATTTTATGATAAACTGTCATTGTATCTGTGCATCATATATACACTGTATATATAGTGCGTTATTTAGCTTTCGCATGCAGTCGCAAGTGATGTATAAATCACGTTTAATATGCTTCTCAATGGCCAAAATGCTTTTTACTTCTCTCTTCAATGATTTTCTCTAATTGAAGGGTGCTCTGGTCTTAACTTGCCGTATAAGTTGGGTCTGTCTTTACTTTAAGAAACTCAAGTAAATCAGTAACATTATTTGGACTAGGAAAAGTCCTCATTCACTCTAACTCTCTTCAGATTTAAGTTGGGGAGCATTTTATAAAGCACAATTATATCCCCAATATATTATATCCCCAATTATATGCCCAATGCCGCATTTATCTTTTGCAATGATCAATTAAAAAAAATTCATAAATGTTTCCGTGTTCGAGCATAACTTTATGCCATTAGAGTTAGAATCAAATTTAAGTGCATTCAAAATTCTTGTTTAATTCTTGTTTAAACGTAGCATTTAGCCAATATATGTTTTTTTATTTTTTTTTTTATTTCCAGCTTTAAGCCACTTTTTCCGTACAATTTTAAGTGTTTAATTTATATCCAAATAATGCTGTAACCCAATTGCATTGTTATAAATGCAAATACTGTAAAAGCTGTCAAACTCATTGATGTTGATCAAGACTTTTGCCAAATGGTTACTGGAAGTTGCTTCTTATATAGGTCACAGCTTGAATGCCTTAAGTCAATTGATATCGTGGATCATTGCGAGTTTTGACAAGTCTTTTATCCTCATTGAGGATAAAATTGAGGTTGAAGATAAAAGATTTTTTTTTTTTTTAAATATGACTTTTTTTTAAAACCTTCCTTTTACAAAATAGCTAAAAATGGAATATTATTAATGATCACAATTTTTGCTTAAAATAATAACAATGATAGATAAAACACAAAATATTTTACTTATCCAACATAAACATCCAAATGAATGGAAATGGGAATCATTGAATTACAGTGAATTGAGATGATTTCCAACTTTACTTCTTAAAGAGAAGATTCGATGTGATTTTTTTAGCCTACTTTCTACAGGATGTGAGGCTTATTAGATCAGTCAGTCCGTATGTGTGTTTGTATGAGCTCTCCCCAACAACTGGATGAATCTTCTTGAAACTTGACATACATATTAAAAGATATGAGACGATGAGAAAAATGAAGTTGACAAAGAGTCCTACATAAAGTATTAGATCCGAAAAAAAAATGTTTAACAATTGAATGAGTGAGTTGAAAAAGGTACATATTCCACAAAATTGACAAACTATACTGAGATATATTTTCATAGTTTTATGCTATAAAAAGTTATATATCTATATATTTACAAAGCACAATGAATTCACTTCACTTAAAGGTGTAAATCGATAATAAAGAAATTTTTTGTAAAAAAATTAGTTTTCTTAAAAAACATTTATTTTTTAGTTTTCCAAAAGTTTACATTTATGGAATATGTATCTTTTTCAACTCACCCATTCAATTGATGTTAATCCTTTTTGATAATCTAGTAATTTCGCATTACTGTTCAAATTTAAATAAATTCAAGTACAGTGGAACCCCGCCATTCGTCCACCTCGCTATTCGTACAACTCGTTATTCGTACAACTTTTTCAAGTAAAATTGAACTCGCCATTCGTACGCTTGCTCGCGATTCGGACAGCGCAGCGTGACCTCGGTACTGGCCGCGCCACGCGGTCGCTTCAGTTCAGTATCGTGCTAGCTTCCGTACGCTACGCATCATCCACGCAAGCTTCGTGAAACTTTGTAATATTTTATTGTTATTTTTTGTTATTTTTTTTATAAACAGTGTAGCCATGAGTCTAAAAAAGATTACTGAATCAACTAAGCCTAAAAGGAAAGCAGTGAGAACGACAGTTGAATTGAAAAAAGAACTCGTTGCGAAGTTTGAAAGTGGAACTCGTGTCTCTGACCTGGTAACTCAGTATGGTATGGCGAAATCAACCATATCGTCTATACTGAAAAAAAAAGAAATAATAATAGACGCCTATATATTTATTGTTTTCATAGTTTTTACGTATTTTAGGCTTAAAATTTTATTACAAAGGTTTATATAAGCAATCATCTGTGGGTCTGGAACGGATTAATCCAATTTACATTATATCTTAGGTGAAAAAATGATTCGCCATTCGTACAAATCGCCATTCGAACTGCCTCCTGGAACGGATTGTGTACGAATAGCGGGGTTCCACTGTATTAATAATGCGGATTGAATTCATTTTTCTTCAGAACAGGAAATTTTCTACTGTTTTATTACTATTTACAACTTAGGAGTTAAATAAATCATTACTACTAAAACCAAATTAAAATAATAAAAACCTGTTTCTTTTGCTACTATATTTTTTGGATGTTTAATTTCTTTTAGGTATTAACTTTCTTCCTGTAAATCCAGAATATGTTTTAATTTACCAACTTTAAATTTTGAAGTTTTCAATTTTATTACCACTCTTTTATTAACTCACACTGTCTGGTTTCCGGGTCAAATTTTGTAATCAATTTTTAAGTCACTTCCCATCGGTTGATCATCTAGAAATTTTGCAGACTTGCTTATGTCTGATGACAATACAATAATATACTGATATATTAATAATATATTAATATATTCCGCCAAGGCAACTCGTCCTACCAAGATCTATTACCGAGATCAGCCGCTAGGTGGCGGCAAATATATACACAAATACTTCAGAATTATATATATATAATTCTTATATATCTTAATCAGCATATAATATAGCAACGTAGTTTTAAAAAACATTAATTATGTTAAGTTGTCTATAGACTGAGAAGAAGACGTAAATGAGACTTGATAGTGTTTTTAATTCTTCATTGTATAGATAAAAATTATACAGATAAAATATCATACCGGTATTCTAGAAATTGAGATTGAGGAAAGAAAGTTAAAAAAGAGATCTTCATTGAAAAAAATTAATAAATAATAATGAATAATAACATCCTTATTTACAATATATCACATCGCGATTATTATTCAAAAAAAAATGTTCAGTTCATTGTAGTACACACGTACAGGTCATAGTTTTATATTATTGGATACTTGAGCATTCGAATTGTTTTTTTTTTATTTACTTCAACACAATGCTTGAGATCACAAACACTACTGCTTTATTGGATAACAAATATTCTACAATCGGCTTATCCAGTTATTCTAATATTCTTAATTGAGTCATATCAAATTGAAACAATAACCAAAATTCAAATTGTCTTTTAAATCAATTTCACTTGCTATTAAATTGACACGACAAATAATTTTACAATGCAAAGTCCGTGACAGGAATCAAACCTGCAACCTTCTGGTCCGAAATTAGGCGTCTTATCCATTTGGCCACAGGGAATATATTCAAATTATTATGGTTAAATATCTCTTATCACTTGCTCTATGTTTGTGACGCAATGAGAGAAGAGCCAGAGGAGAAACAATAACTCATTAATTTTAGCATAATAGATTAAAATTTAAATTTCAAGGTTCATTTTTTTAGCCTACTACAAACGCAGGCCAGACGAGCATTAGATGCAGTAGCTCGACATCAACGTTGAACTGAAGAGTCGTTAGAGACATTTCTCGACATGAATGTAGAAATTGAAAATAATATTTAAAACACAGAAAAAACTTTTACTTAAAATATAACAAAAAGCCGTCACATTGTTTGTCACAAACGTAGTTCGTGCCTCGACGCTCCCGCTAACCCTTTCTC
>JAFIDM010001028.1:26801790-26824466 GCA_023159025.1 Thereuonema tuberculata | reverse complement strand
TATATATATATATATATATATATATATATATATATATATATATATATGAGACGCTGCATTTATGTCACAAAAAGTATTAAATAATAATAAAGGGTAAATAGTAGGAAATTAAAACTCGTAATGGGCAAAGCTTTATATAATTCAGGATTTTAATTAAAAAAAACTCGATTATATCTAATAATTTTCCACTTAAATTACTGAGGTATTTCTTCCTTGCGATTCCGGTACTGACTTGTTTTGCAACAAGTAAAGAACTTTTGGTGCTAGCTTTGAGTTTAGGAAATACGTATCTAGATTTCGTGCATCTTTGTTAATTTTGATAAGTTTTTTGGTTAAAGCGATATGAACCATTTCAACGTAATAGACTATATCTATATTTTGATCAATGAGTATAAGAATGATTGGAAAAACATTTGCTGATATTCGAAATAATGCTAATCCGTGAAATCTACAAGAAAAATCACATCTGTTTCTTATAAACTAACATATTTATTATAGCATAAACGAATATATTGTGCATACATTTTAGTGGAACTTATTAGAGATAACAATATTCTACATAAGTAAAAATTGAACTAACGTACAATGTATGTTTAAAGTTAAAAGTATCTGGCTATAAGGGCTATGTGCCCTTGGAGTCGCTGGAGTTAAGGCTCCCGACATGGAAGTGGGAGGAAGTGGAAGTCAGGTGGTAAGACGAACGCTCCCGGAAAAATACCCAGTATGCATTCTATAGAAAGCTCGGTGAACCTTAGATCAGGTCTGGAGAAGAATTCAAACTAAAAATATTCTTGACTGGCTGGAGAAAAAAAATCTTCCAGCCCGCAAATAAATGTTTACACTTGATTACTGAGCCACATAACCTATATATAACTTTCACTAAAATAAAAACAAAAAATAAAGATAGCATTTGAAAATATAATTAATTATTTATACAGTCTTTTTATTTCAGCATTTTTCAAGATTACTTTGACTACTTTTATTTTTTTAACCCATTAATATTAAAGTGCTGTGTAGTGGACAATGCTATTGAAAGTAGAATCTTTTATAGAAGCAGCCTTTTCAAAAATAATCGAGATCCTCGATAAGACCAGAACTGAATCTTTTAACTCTCATAGTTTCTATAATAATGCTTAAACATATGAAATAAATGGGTTTTAAAGTTTGGTACATTCTTCAGCATAAGAAAGAAAAAGTGTCCATTACAGCTGAAAAGTTCTTTTTTGATATTTTTTCAAGGTCACTTATCGATTGAAGACTGACTGCAAGACATTTATGGAGAAAATATCATTTCTAGCGGAAGTTACAACGGTGCGAAGCTTAACTCCTCTTCAGCTCCCTCAGCAACTTCCGGTTGAGTGCTTATTTGCTTTCCTGCTACTATTTTAAATTGATCTGGTGAAGGTGATCATCTTTGTTTAGTCTCACGGATGCATGAGACTATTCATAGACAATTAAGACATTTTCATTTTAATAGAAAGGAAATCTTGGCACAGAAAAATAATTAACAATGAAACTGAAGATTAGCAGTTAGATCTAATTGCACTTGTAATTTCACAATGTCATCAAGAAACGAAGGAAAATTTAATTTAAAAGTTTCACGGATAAATTTACAGTTTGGTCAATAAAATAAAAGAAAAAGAAAAATTCATTTCAAAATAAAGATTTTGTAGGGTTTTTTTTTTTTTTTCACTTCTTTTTTGCAGATGGAAAATTGAACAGATGGGTAATGTCATCGATTTCGGTAGATGCTTATTTAGAAGTTCCTTATTTAATAAAGCAGTAACAGAGATTTAAAAACTTAAAGTTTAAAAATTAGAATAAAACTACCTTTTAAAATTAAGAAGTGAAGATTATATCAGGAAACTACAGTTTTGCAACTAGAAAAAAGAATATCTTACAGAAGTCAACTTTAACAGTAGAAAAACTGAAAAATTAATTCTAAAAATGAAAATCATGTATCAGTACAATTTCCTCTAAAAAAGAATTATATTATATAAAAGCGTTATTCTGTCTGTCACTGTCATAAGACTTTACGTTTTTCCACTTTTGTGACCAAACTATAAGAGATAGATTAGTCATATAAATAAAATGTACATCTTTTTAAGACAAACAAAATGCTACAAAAATCTTTCGAAAAAAGTTTTTGGTTTCTAAGATGGCGCCTTTTAAAGGGTGAAATTTTGACTTTTTCTCAATTTAAACGAAAAGTATAAAAAGTTGGAAGAGAACATTATATTGAGAAAATATTCGTATTTGAAAGTTTTATCGAACGATATATCAGTCATTCACAAACGTTTCTGCGTTTGCAAGATACATGCAAAAATGAAGTGTTTTTGCGGCAACTCCCCCGTGTGAGTGCCAACGCGCAATACACCTGAGTTAAGCGGAGAAGCCCACAACGAGCTGGAAAGTCGTGTATTCTCCGATCTCCATATTAATTTTCTAAATAAATAAAGGTTTCTTTTTTTTTTCTTTTTTTAATGCTATACATGCAAGGGTTCCGGAGCGAACCGACGGTACTCATCTAAGAATACTATAAAACAGAAAGACAAAAATATAAAAACGTATATCTTTTACAGAATTTTAAGGTCCATTTTTAGATTGATTTGGCTGCAATAAATTTCACTTAATTTTTTTTTTCTTTTATAGAATAAATTCTTTAGAAAATTACTTAGCATCTGCAAGTGATTGATTTCATTATGAAAACAAAATTCTGCTTTGTTTTTTAACATTGTATTATTTAATTCTAAATTTCCAAGGAAACAAAAAATGATTGGTAACTACAAAGTAAACAAAGTTAATATTATAGACAGAATTAAACGAGGTACAAAAAAA
This sequence comes from Thereuonema tuberculata, assembly GCA_023159025.1. Lineage (NCBI taxonomy): Eukaryota > Metazoa > Arthropoda > Chilopoda > Scutigeromorpha > Scutigeridae > Thereuonema > Thereuonema tuberculata. The sequence continues at coordinate 26,821,628 of JAFIDM010001028.1, read as the reverse complement.
GAAGAAAACCCGTGGATTATGCATTACTAATTCCATGTATGCTCAGCATTTTTCATTGTACAAACCCTAGAGCTCAAAGAAGAAGAAGGGAAAGAGAAGAATAAGCAGACAATTACAGGAATAAAAGGAAACATCCAAGCAGGTCCTGATTTGAACTGATGAGCTTTTGGCAGGCCGCCCACTTGATCACAAAGCTGTGCCTGAACGACATGCAATATAAAATAAGGAGAAGAGGAATTCTGTGTTAGAAAAAAAAATACAAAAACAAAACGTAACGTTTTTTTCGTAACTTGATGAACAAATGCCCATAATTTTTTATTTCTTTCTTCGAATTTGCCTTTGTTTTGAAAAAAAAAAAAAAGATCAAGAAAGATAAAAGATGAGATTTTTGTTCTTTAATTCTGTTTGGAGTGAATTCAATTCTTATTGCCATTTTATGTTTTGTGATATTTTTCGTTTTCGAACAAAAGCTTTACTTTTTTATAATATATATTATTTAAAGTGTTTTACAAAGAAATTGTGAATTTTTTTTAAATACGTGGAATTGATTTCAGGGAAAAAGTATTTTTTTTTTCATTTTTTTGTTATTCGCTTTAGCATAAATAATAAGTGCCTTGCCAGCAGAAAATACTTTTTTGAGTAGATTAGTGAATTACTAGATAATATGGTTTTGGAAACTAATTATGGATTAGTTCTGTGATGTTTTAATTACTTCACAATGATTTTATTTTTAGCTAAAATGAGTAAATTATATCTGTAATTAATGAGAAATCATTATTGAAATCAAGGCATCTTATGCAGAGAATTGAGGAAAAGAGAAAAGATTTATAAACTTGTTGTAAGTCTTGTAGCTCTTCTATATAATTAAACACTCGTATCTTACAATCACTTGCTATCTTACATTACTTGATATAGTAATGGCTACTAAATTATTTTAGTACAAAAAAAAAATCAATAGTTGAAAGGCAATTCCAAAAATGTTGTGTGTCTTATTCCACATTCTACCATCTGTATATTAATATACATATAAAAATCAATGTTTCTTTGTTTGTTTGTCCTGGATGCGTTCCTATACCATTCATCAGATTGCGATGAAACTTTGCTGAGTTGTTGCGCGCCAACAACTGAATTAATTTCTAAAATTTTTGAAGGTTTCTGAATTAGTAGAACCATTTTATCTGGTGTGCGAGGCGTTTCAACAAATGAGTGTATTTCCGGTTTCAACGTTTGCAGTTCCCAATGCGACTCGCATTTGCAATGACCATAACAAAGCACAGGAACAACACAGGGACAGCTGTACGTGGCCTGCTCACGCTTCGGAAAACCTTCTGATTTATTCGTGTATGCACCAGACGGAAAAACAAATAAATATTGTGTATCCAAAAGCACTTCAATAAACAGAATTCAAACACAAACACTTTCTTTCTTTGAGTGGCATTGCAACGCATGCCGGGTACAGCTAGTTCTAAGTAAAATACATCACATATCTGCTGACAAAAATAGTTTCAGAATCCTTTTGATTTTCATTGAATAGTCTTTTGTGTCAAGTCTTAAAGTTTTTAGTCTAGGATCGAATGTAATCTTACTTTTAGACGTTTGACTCAAGATCCTTAGACTGTCAGAGATCACTTTTTTGGTAAACCAACGACATTCTTTTGGAAACCTAATCAGCGTTAAGAAAGACTTCTTTTATCAAACGAAAATTGGATTGGTTAAAAAGAACTTTAAGAAACCTTCAACTTTCACTATTTAGTTTGTAGCCAAAAATCGCTTTTATTTCTGAGAAATTGTTTTTCTGTTCCAACTTTGACTTAGGAGATTTTTTTTTATTTCACTCGACATTTCATTCGGATGTTTCGTCCTGTGGACTTAAATGAAGATCTTACTTGATAAAAACTTTTCTTTATGAACTTCTTAAACTTTGTCCACTTAATAATATTTGGTTTCTTGAGCTGCTGTGAGTGATTCTTTGTAGAAACTTCATTATTTGAAAATATTGAAAAAAAGGCGAAACAAACTTATATTCTGTATTTATAGATTATTGAAAATACTTTAAATATATTTTTATAATAATTTTGATTTTTTTAGATAGCTGATTTTTTTATTTTTTAACTAAGATTCTTTTTACCTTATAAAACTTTGAAATACTGAGGTTTGAGAACATAAAATTAATATAACTTATCATTCAAAGGCCATTATCAAAGTTTGAATGTCGTCTTCGTAGCTCAAAATATCTCTGCCTCACAGGTACATCGTCCTCCATTGCAGGCATTCATTTGATGTCCAATCTTTTCCCCAATCTTTAGTGTTATTTATTCAAGAATATATTTTTTAAATTACCAATACATAGAAAGTTTTGAATGCGATAAGTTACAATGGTGTTAATTTACTAGATTTCATGTTTTATAAATAAGCCAAAAAATAGGTTAAGTCAAATGTAGAATGCCAACAATAACAAAAAGAGCTAAAATTGAAAATAATAAATAATAAGTTGATATATTGTGACCAGTATAGAGTGATCCGTTACCATCTACTTTAAACAGTATAGTTTTTGTTTGAGTAATAATATCAGATAGTTTTTTTCCTCAACTTTTGAGATTGAGGTAAAATGATGCTTCTCATGGTCCGAGAACGAAAAAATTTTATTTCCATTCAAATACAGTTCATAGAACAAAGGAATCACAGAGAAAAAAAAAATCAATTCTCATTCAGCCAATCATGAATTCAACCTCGATTGATCTCTTTGCTAACAATCTTTTTTAAGTCCAAGCACCTAATAAACCCCTTTTTTCAATAGCGCTGTTATCCTACACCTGCGTTATTTTTTATTCCTCTTTCGAGTTTAAAATTTTTATGCGTAATGTCAGATATATAGAAATATTTGCTTACAATGCTTGTCAACAAACGATACAATTGTGTCCCTTCTGTCGGATTCAGGAAAACACAATAGACGACGGCTTCACACTCGGTGGGAGGTTGTAACGGTATCGACTGCTAAATCTGTCCGGTCTTTCCAAACATACAGACCACCTACAGTTTTCGTTTCACTATTATTATAACTGACTGGTAATGAGAGGCTAGAGTCGAATTTGAGAATAAACCGAATCAGCCTGTTTTTTTATTGTTTGACAAAAAAACGTATGTTTGTATACAACTACTTATAAAAGCCCAGATCAATTGATATAGTTTAATTTACAATTATTGAATAATTTAAAGAATTTATAAATAAGCAGCTGTGACATCTGAAATTAAAACTAGAACTTAAGTTTTGAAATTTATTTAAAACTTAGTGCCGAATAATTTGATCTGAAACATTAACTGAAAGTGTTTTTTTAGATATAAAAATTATAAAGAAATTTGAAATAAATTCTACCATTTTAAAATACTCAACTGAAGTTCAACTGTTGCACTTACTTAATGTTCTAGTAAGAATTCAACCATTGAATAATATATTGAAAATAATAACAGCTTCTTCAGAAAAGAAGCTGGTTTGAAATTGTCATTAACATCAGATTTAAAACTGCATTTCAAATTTATTCCAAATTCTAATGCTGTTAGTTATTTAACATAGGTTATTTTAAATTTGCATAGCTTTATTCGCTGGGTAGTCCTGACTGAAGAGAAACAGCTGTTCTAGGGTCTCGACTTGATTCAAAAGGGTTTTATTAGAGGGATTTTTTTATGTTTTTTTATTAGTTTTTTCCTCTGCGGTCAAATGTCTTTTGTTGGTAAGCGTTTAGCGACCAAGGATTTGCTTTCTAAAATTTCTTGTTGTTTTTTTATTTTCTCGTTTGTTTGTGAGGAGTAATTTGTCCTACTAATAGTCTTAGGGCCGAGTGCACCAAACCTCCGTTAACTTTGATCGCTGCTAAAGCAACGATCAAGTGACATTTTCTGTGCACCAACGTTCGTGAGCGGTGTAAACAGCCGCTAACTCGCTGATCAGGTGCCAAATTTTAGCAGCGCGGAAAGTGGCGAGATAAAATTGCGGCATTCAATAGAAAACTCCCATCAGCCCCCGCGCCATCCAACGTTTAAAGATGGCTGGCGTCGGCCTTGATTGAAACCGACTCCTGTGATTTTGACATGAAGTGGCTGTATTTATTCCTATTTAATATTCCGAAAATAATGTTTAATAAGTTCACTTTCTGTGAAGATTCTTATCGGGACATTTTGTATCGGCAATAAAGAAATTCTGTCCACGTGTAACATTTAAAAACTAATAACGAACTACAAACGAACTACAAACTCCATGGCGATATTTCGTCCTTTTTACAGGACTTTAACGAGCCATTTTTTTTCTAAACTAAAACAATAATATCACAACTCAAGAATTTTACAATAATAGAACGTGACACTTAAACACGTTCAAATTATAAAACCAAATAATTGTTAGTCCTGTAAAAAGGACGAAATATCGCCATGGAGTTTGTAGTTCGTTATTAGTTTTTAAATGTTATTAAATGTTGTTTGCAAGCCGTGGAGTCTGTCCACGTGTATTTTTTCTACTCCGTGGAGGCTGTCAAGTTGTAACATGACAGACATCCGGAAGTGACGTTCATCGTTATTAACCAATCGCAGCCACTTTTATAAACACGTTAGATGTTTACCTACCATCAGCAAATGACTGACAACTCTTCGTTGGTGCACTGCAATTTCTATTCGACTGCTGGTTAAGCACCAATGGCTCCACAACTAATGACTGCTTCGTTTGTTGGTTGGTGCACTCGGCCCTTAATCTGTCAAGAAAATCTTAACGACTCTCAAATTGTATTTTATAATAATTTTTTCTTCTTTATAGTTGATAAAAAATCTGCAGCCTAAAAATTGCCCAATTAAGCAAATTTTTAAACCAAATTTTAAACAATACAATAAAATTTAATATTTTAATTCTTATAAAAAACATTGTCTCGTTCTTTACTTGTTCTAGAACGTTTCTAACTATGCAATAAAAAGTAAAAAAATAAAACAAAAATAAATTGTGTTTTGTTACGCTCTCATCTGAATAAGCAATGCTCATGATTTGAATTATCCCAGGAACAAATTTGGAATCTTCTGCGTGAAATTAGATTTAGTGTTTCATCTTTTCGCACTTGATGGACAGAACGTATCAAGTGGGATTTATTGACGATGAAATGGAATGAAAAATAACATAATATCGTACATCAAAGTAAAGATTAGAAATTAAAATGTTGTTTCTAAACTGACAGCGTTCCAACATGCCTTGAGATACTGTGACGGCAACGTCAAGATTACCAGGCTTTCAATTTATTAGTTTTAACTCATAATTTAGAGGCTTCAGGCTGCTTGATATGTTTAATAAATTTCTGTTTCTATAAATTACTTACACTTGCTTTTCTCTTTTTTTGTTACTCAAATTTTTTTTTTTACTTAAAATTCGTGAAAATTGAAATACGTAAACGTTCTAATTTAGCGCCCTAATTTAGTCATTTAATGATTATTAAGTTTGAATATTTAAATAATCAGATATTTAAATAATTCATCTAATTGAATTACAAATTAGCTCATACGAAATTCTGTCTCTCTAATTAGAACTACATTAAGGTTTTACCACATTAAGGTTTTACCATAGCAAACTTTAAAAATAAAAAAAAAATAAAAAATTATGGTTCTTTTTTAAAATCTATGGTTAGAATTTCTTTAAGATCGAACTGAAATAAGTAATCGTATATTTCTGACTTTCAAAATAATCGAAATGTTGTAATTAGTTATTTAAAAAGAAAATGTAAACTTCTTTTTTTTTTTATCCAAGACATTTATCAGCTTCTCAACTTTGCTTCATAGCTCACTCTTCTATTTGCAGAAATTCCGCGGCAAACCAAACTTTTTCATTGCTTTTATTGCTACAATAGAATCCTTTGAGAAACACCTACGATTTGTAAATGAATGTAACAGTCTTATTTTTAAGCTGAAATATTTTCTGAAATATTTTTTTAAGTCCGCCTGAATGTATTTAACATTTTATTAATCTTTTTTATTAGAAAGAAACAGAATGTTTCTAATGTCCAGATTATTTGACATCTAGAGTTTATTTTATATATGTAGCTGCGTTTGACTACTGTCAAACTAAATGTCGATTACCGTTACAATCTCAGATTATTTCCAAGGCTCACCAAAGGCAGTCTCAAGAGATTGTTTGGCTGTTTGTCTGTCTTATCGCTACCTTGTTTTTGCGTTGGTGTTGAGATTACCAGGAGAACATAATTTTTTATTTCGACTTTTTTTTAAAAAAAAAATAAACATTAAAAAACATATCAATGGAAGTTATTGAAGAAGAACTTGAAATTGTGAAGAATGTTGGGACAGTAGATGCTAGAATCTCCGAGAGAAACTGATGACGATTAGAGTATTTTCTTCAACACCATTAACTTTCATTGATAAACTCGTCCTTGTTTAAATAAAATATCTTGAAGGTTAAGTTTGAACAATAAAGGTTCAAACTATGTATTTCCATATTCCTTAATTCTCTCTATCTAACGATGCTTATTTAACTATTTCTCAGATACTAAATTTTCTTTTCCTTTCCATTTCTGAAAACCTCCTTAAAAACAATTGATTAAAATTAAGCTGTGAAGACGTCGATGCCTGCGGTGGCAATTTGCAAAGCGGTTAGAAATGTTGGTTTTAAGTCTTTGTCAATATTCTGACGTAAGGAAGCGTGAGGATCTATTCTTTCCGTGAGGAAGTCAGTGGCTTGAGGTCAACTGTTAGAACCAGAGCTGTGGTAATCTCGAGTCAAGAAGGCGCAACTGTAATTCCAAGGAACCTAGACTTCGATAATCCTGAACTTTAAACTGGCTTTTCCGCAATGCGATCGGATTCGGATGCCACTGGGCCAATTCGCTTCTCTTTCGGTGGTTCCTTCCGGAGTTTAATCAAGTGGTTTCTTGACCAGAGAATGAACTTACGAATCAGCGTGGGATATTGAAATAAAGTTATTAGCTCAGTAGAGAACAAAGTTACAGCGTTTAAATGTTACAGCGCCTTAAAGCAACAATAATCGATATTTGGAACAATAGAATAAGTTCAAATAGGCTCGTATAAAGACTCAGAATTGAAATTCCGAAGTAGGGTTGCATCAGATGTGTGAGCTTGAAGTCAGATTTAATGGTTTAATAATAGATATTTAAATTCAAGTAATTTAAAATTGATTAAAAAAGAAAAATCATAGTATTAATAGGCAAACAACGGTTGTCCGGATGTTTGTTTGTCATCAACGTGGAGATAGCGGAGAGAGTCTTATTAGCTCACTGCTATCACGAGAAAGCAATTGTTACTGTAGCATAACGGTACATTGTTGGTCTGAAAATCGAAGGGTCCGGAGATCGAATCCAATGTAACTTTTTTGTTTAATTTCATTTTATTTATTTTTTTATTTTTTTTACTTTCTTTTTTGTTTTTTCTCTGTTTTCAAAAATGTGGTATGTGTTTTACTTCCGTGAATATTTCACGGGTTGGCCTAGTTAATAAAAAATATGAACGTAGGAGTGTCGTTGTAACTACTATTAATCTGATATTGATTTTCTGTCTTTGATTTTTGTTGAATTTCGGATTTTTTTTCTTTATTTTCATTGAAAACATTAAATTTCAAAACTATTAAATTTGATGTTTTAATGTCTGAGGGAAAAAAATGCTTTATTATATTGTCTTTGTATATAATATTTAGTCTTATAAAAATACACCTGAAACCTTAAATATCATTTATTAATCAGTTTAAACAAATCTACATTCATTACTGTGAAGTGAAATTAAATGTTAGGTGAAAAGTTCAAACTAAATTCTACGAAATTTGCATCTTCATCATAGGTAAATCTCTAGATATTAAAAAAAAAAGAAAAAAATCTTATTAGAAGAATAACAGTGTTAAATTCAAATTACTTATTACCTTTTAAACAAAACTGATTTGTTTTGTCTGTAAAATTGACAAACAAATCAAATTTCAGTCTGTCTGATATTTCTGAAAACTTAAACTGAGCGAAATTACTAAACGTTTTCAACCGAACATAAATTAATCGTGAATTAAAAATCAATTTTAACGTGTCGTGAATATAATTCGAAGGTGCCAGCTAATTCGACACTTAGTCACAATAAAAAATTTAAAAAGCTTAAAAGGATAAAATGACGTACGTTTCGAGAACCTCTACTATCAGGTTTTCTTTGTCAAATTAGTCATGAGGACTAAAAAATTGTCCTCATGAGGGAGGATATGCTAAGATAGGGGGGGGGGGACTTTTTTAGTACAATTTGACAAAGAAACTTGATAGTAGAGGTTCTCGAAACGTACGTCATTTTATCTTTTTAAGCTTTTTAATAATAATAAGTGTCGAATTAGCTGGCACCTTCGAAATAAATTAATCGTATTTATACTTTGTAGCTCAGGTATTAATGATTACTGCACTTGTGTAAAGAAAGTGTGAATAATTACATTAATAAGTGTGAATTGTATTTTAGTAAAATAGTGTTTTCGTTGAAAACGAAAAGAACTTGTGATTTTAAAACAATGAACAAAAGAAAAAAAGCAACATTGGAAGATGGCTGTTGACGGATGGAACAACAAAAGAAGGAGAGTGGAATTCGTTGTAGAAGGTCTGTGTTCCTGAAGTTTTTTTTTGGGGGGTGTGTGTATATGTAGTGCTAAGTACGGGGTGTCAAAAAATGATAGACCCGCTTGAATAAATTTTATTGCCAAGTAAATATTGAAAGGTTTTCTCATATTTTAAGGTTAATTTTATTATTTATTTAATCCGTGATTGTAACTTTAATTCTTTTTTTCATTTTTTTAAAAAATCAAAATCTAAGAAGAATAATAATTCATCTTTTCATGACAGTATCAGAGCTGTAACATTTCGTGAAGCAAGAGAAGCCGAAGCAACTTTCTTAAATTAGCAGTTCTCCCAATCTCAATGTCTGTGAACGTATTAGTTCAATAACGAAGGATCGAGTCCCTAATGTTCAAAGGACCAATTCGGCATCATTATTCACTGGAAATTATGAGTGCAAAGATTAACTAATCATGGCACAACTCTTTTTTCAGAACCTCCTACGATCGTAGTCTATCACACGATTAAAGGCCATCAAAGCTGCGAATGGTGGTAATACTAAATATATGTTTATAATTCAAAATTAAATGCTCTTTTTCGTGGATTTATCAGCTATCATTCATTTCTTTTAGTTTCCTTTGTATAGGGGGTCAATCATTGCTTGACACCCTGTATTAATGTATTAATGGTGTAATGCTTGACATTTGATTTTGTGTAAAATATCAAATGTAAAATCCGTTCTTGTGAAATTAAGTGAATTAACTTTTTAAGGAAAGAAGTTATTTCAGTTCTTCATGGAAGTATTTATTGAATCCTTAAATTCGAAGCTGTGTGAATGCACAAAGTGCAGCGATCCTGTAGTAGCTGAATTACAAAGCAGAAAAACGAATAACTTGTGTTTATATATCTTTGGTTTTGAAGTAATGATTTTGAAGTTTTAGCCTTTATCCTTTTTTTCCAGCTTTGCATCCAGAAATTATGCGATTATTAGTTTATCCTTCAAAAATAAAATTTTAAAAACACTTACAAATCAAAATTTGTTATCAAAAAGTCCAAAGTAAAATGAGAAATAGAGAGAGAAATTTCTATGTAATGATGAAAACTGTAAATCACTAATCTTGTTAGTCTTTTACTGATTAAATCTCGCTTGCAGCAGATTTTGGTTGGCGGCTTTTTCTTTGGAAGATAACGTAAATTTTCGAAGGAATGGATCACCAACTTTGTCTTTCCATTCTTTCCACTTCGTTTGTTCATTTTGTCTAATTACTAATGGAAATTCCAGGAACGCAAAGCTAGGAAAACAGGATACAGGCTAAAATTTCAAAATTATTATTTTAAAACATAAAGATATATAAACATAAATTAATCGTTTTTCTGCTTTGAAATTCAGCTACTAAAGGATATTATACTAATATTATTAAATAGGTAATATCCATATACTATGTATGTAAATTTTGCTAGGTAATAAATTATATGTGATTTAATATTTTGTGATTCTTCAAAAATAAAATTTTAAAGCCATATTTGATTTTGTATTATGTTTCCATTGTGTTAGATACAAATCTCTTCATCTTTTTTAATTAAAAAGAAAAAACAGACAATTAATGCCGAATACACAATTGGTTTAAAAAGTAGGTGTAATTAAAAAATTAAAAATATACTACTGTACAGGAAAGCTTTCGAAGCCTTCCTTGTCAACACAATTAAAAAGTAGGCAATTACATAAAAAAAAAAAAAAAATTGAAAGTCCAGATCAATGAAATTGATTGTTACAGGAAATGGTGTAGATGATCCAATCAAGTTGTGTGTCGAGGAAGACTTCACAGTACAGTCGAGATATTGGTTGATGGTTACTTGTCGCATCGTTCTGGTGGGGAAATTCTTAAACCGTTTTTTAATTCTTGATTATCCGAGTTCCGAATCCATGATAGTGGAGAAAGTATAGATGATCTTGATGCTTCCAAATACGGAGTTGTCCTGATGCCGCCTCTGAGTCTGATTATTACTCAAAATGGAAGTAAATGTTTTTAGTTTGGGATTAATTTTATCATTTATCTGTTGCCTCAATTTCTTCATTTTATTTCTTTTGAATTCATTAAAGGCTGGATTGTTAAGGTAATATTTAATGTTGAAGGCCAGGGAAGTGCCGAATTGGATGGGTGAAAGGATGAAATGAAATAGGTTTCAATAATCTCCCTTTTGATTTTTTTAGATCCATAGCTTCATATCATTCCTTAAAGTTAGTCGTACGTCCTTCATCATATGTGTGCTTAGTTGTGAATCAAGATTGTCCTGAGCCTGTTTTAATGGCACTTCTGTGTTTTATGTATTACTTGTATTGCCAATATAATGGCATGTTCTGCTATTAACAAATTAAACAAATTAACTAAATAAACACAATTTAGTAGTTCCGCAAATAATAAAATTTTCATTTCTTTTTGTATTGAAAATCTTATCGATAATTTATTTCATAGTTAAGTGGAAAGTAATTCATTTAACAAAGTACATGAAAATTCATCTTCAAAAAAAAAAAACAAGGTCATATGGGTTCAAAACTGATAACTTTTTCTAAAGTAGCAAATAAATTCGTGATTCATTTATTTTAAATTTTAATTTCTTCATAAATATCAATGCGTCGGACCAAGTGGTTTCCCAATATATAAATATCACAAAGATATATATTGAATATATATGGAAAATATCAATAGATTAACGATGAAAATATTCAACAATTTCTATTCAAATTTTAAATATAAATCAAAAAAAGAAAAACAAAGAATAAGAAAAAAATACGGAATATTAAAAATAAACGAAAAATTTATATATAAAATATTAATAAAGAATTACTTTGAGGTAAAAAGAGAAAGAAATTCCCTAGATAAAGAATTAAAAACAAGATATAATTGGAACAAAATTTTTAAAATTGATAAAATCAGAAATAACTTCGGATACAGATTAAATAATTATGTAAAGTATAAAATTTTTAGTCAAGTAAATATAATTCAAAAACATAATATAACATTTAAAGAAATAAAACAGAAATTAATCTCTGATGTGGTGGATGGGTTAATTACATTAAAGAATGATTATTAATTGAATTAACTTATTAACAAATATATTAAACTCTCGGTCACATATCACAGGTATGCAGTTACTAAGCATACCTAATGGGACTGAAAAACATTAAAAAAAAAAGAAGAATAATGTCCCAGTTTTCCTGTCAAAGAAAACGTAATCAAGCAATCTTCTTAGAAGAAGTAAAATATTATATAAAAAATTGCATTAGAATAATATTTATATGCTTGCATTCCGCAAATTTATGTATTTATGCTACTATTTTCTTTCTTTCTTTAAATTCTTGATTTCTGTGTTTTTTTTTTTTCTTCAACAAGAAGTTATTCAAAAGAAAAGTTTTTAACCTCGTAATTTTTTCTATAGATAATTCCTGTCAAGAATTGTGTTATCGAAAAATATTCTTTCTAAATAGAGACCATTCTGTTTTTTTGAAAATTCTTGGAAAACTACTAAATTCCTGTGATTCTATAAAAACTAAATAAAGGCCGATTGTGTGGCTTAGTCTATGAAATCCCCCAATTTGGTTTTTCGTAATGGTTCAGTAACATTTAAAACAAGATGGCATTCATACCAGCATTATCTTTCGCGACTTTATTGCAGCCGCTCCTTGGAGCATTTCCATTAAATACGATTTTGACTCAAGAATCCTCATAAATCCAACACTCATATCTAGGTGATAAAATCTTGTTCGTCCACCGTGTGTTTCTGTGAGTCCATTTCCCCTCTATCAATGTTTTGCCGAGTGGCTCTTATATAGAGAAGAGAAACCTCTTTCTCTGCTAATGCTACCCTCTTATCACTGCTACATCCAATAATGAACAATTGTCGCGTCGGCGGAGTTGCCATGAGCTTTGTCCGGCGCAGATAAAATTACGCCCGCAGATGGAAATCAGCGTTTTATAAACTTAAAAGGAATCGATTCCAAGGAGAAATTATTCGTTGCTTCGTTTAGATTAGATGTTCTTCTCTTTCACGGGAATTTTGAGCAAAACTTTCGACCTCATTATCCTTTCATTCTTTTTCTTTTCTTGTTTCTGGATGTTGAAATGCAAATAGCGAATATTCAGTAATTCTCTTTCTTTTTATTATGCTAATTCAAAGGATTCGTCTCGGCTCAACTGATAACAGAACAAATTTCTTTTTCCCTTTCAACTAAGTCTGTAAAGGAATTAAATCTATTTAACTATACATACGATTCTTAAAGGTAAAATGTTATTTCAAAGTTTTAGGATTTTCTTAACAGATTTATATAAAACTAAATACTGTAATGATATAATATTGAAACCTCTTACTTATTTTGATATAATTGTTATTTGCTGGTTACTTCGTGCAATTGTTGAATAGGCCTTTGTGTTGGACAGCGTTGTTATATAAGGTCTTATTATAAAATTAAAATCATTATTTCATTTTATTTTTAACACTTCATTTTTAATTCCTTATAGATACCATGTTTAGTAAGCATTAGTAATAACTTTAAAATAGCTATAAATGATCTAAAGTATATCGACATATGTTTCCATATATAAAATTTGATATTTGCTGATAGGATATCTTGGGCATTGAGGTATTATTTACTTTGTTTGCATAAAATAAACTGTTCTCTTTTCTAGTCACCAAAAAATATCCCGTGGTTGTTCCTCCTCACTTTTAAACAACTCAATGTCATGTGATCTTATTGAACTCGATAATGTTTAAGTAAAGTATTTTCTCATGTGATTTCTAATTGACATTTTGATTTAATGGCAAGTTACATTTTAAACACATATGTATTGATAATCTTTTTATTTGCAATTGAAAGGCACCTATAAAAAAATATTTGACACTTATTAACAAAGGAGATAGAATACATAAAATTCTTCATAACTTCGAAAATATATTTATAATATAAAACAACTTCCTACTATAATCCAAAACATCTACTTTATTCTTCACAATATTTCATTTTTCTCAGCGAGAAACTTCCTCAGGTGACAATATTTGAGGAAAGAAAACTGATTTCTTCTCTTCTATAATTCCATCGATCTTAATGAATACATAATTTTAAATAAATAAACAAATTTCTCGATATCTCATTGTAATTCTCTTAATAACAATCCATTAGTCTAATTGTATCACAATATCTAACTAAATAACAATTTACAATGAGATATCGAGAAATTTGTTTATTTATTCAAAATTATGTCTTCATGAAGATCGATTGGATTATAGAGAAGAAATCAGTTTTCTTTCCTCAAATATTGTTACCTGAGAAATTTTCTCTCTAAAAAAAAAATGAAATATTGTGAAGAATAAAGTAGATGTTTTGGATTATACTAGGAGATAGAATACAGTTATTTTTTTTTCTGTAATTTTTGTATTAATGCTCACTATTTTTGACAATTAATGATGACTCAATGTTCTTTTTTTTCCCTCATAACTTAACATTAAGTCATAGTAGATTTCTAAAAACAGAGGAGGCGATTCTGGTCAGGCGATAAATAATGGAGATTTATTAAAGTATACAGTGTCTATTAATGCAACGTTTGTATTCCTTTCTACTGTTATAATAATTAAAAATCTTATATTTTTGTTGTACAAAAACATACAAATAAAGAAATATCTATGAAATATTAAGAATGGCATTTCTTAGGTTTCTTATAATGCATAAGGTAATTAATCATCTTTAAACCGAATTCTGAATACGGCCTTTAACAAAAGAAAACACCACACACACTACCAACATTTTTTCTCAGAGTTATTAACTCCAAGAATAGATGATGAAAAGTTCGAAAATTTGTTCTGGAATTTATTGACTGCGTGGGCGATAATTGCTCCAGAAATAGCGAATTCATTCTTGTAAGGCTTCTGTCTCGTGGGATGATTAATTATTGGGACAGACAATTTAGATTTCAAAAGAGATTATGATTAAATAATTCTTAACTTTCCAATAATTTTCAGTTAATGATAAAATAAACTTTTCACTTAGTATTATTTATGTTGTTTTAGATCATACCCATTTTTGTAATTATAAATCATGATTACAAACAATTACAAGAGTCAAAATTTTCCACTGAAAACTTCTGTGTAGTTTATGTAATTACAATAAATCAGTAATATAAAATACTGGTATTTAAATATTAATGTAACTAATTATCTCGTAAATGCTTCAGTTTTTAAAAACATTACAAAACTTTAATAACTACACTCTTACATCTTACATAACGAAATATTGCCAAGGAGATGTAAGAGTGTTGTTATTAAAGCTTTTAAGAAATGGTTTAGAAGAGTTTGCTTCAGTTTTTAATTTCATTAAGAAAAATTAAAATTAATTTTTTTTTCATTAAAAAAAAAAAAATCAAATAAAACAACCACACCATCTACCCTTAACTACTGAAATGTAACCCCTCCAAAAATGACCGGCATGCTCTCGTTCCACCTCAGGCATTATGGGATTCACTAAGTTATTAAGTTCCTTTAGTTTTTCTCTTTTTTTACCAGATGAAGGCTCCAATAGAAACGGAGTTGAAACTAGTAGTTCCCCCCCCCCCCATTTTTAAACATCTTTTAAATGTTTTTAACCTTTTAAAGAACCCTCCTTTTTATTAATTTGTGCGACGGCAGTTTTTCTATTAACTACAATTTCTGCGCACGTAAAAAAATACATATTTTAACATTCAGAATTACTTAAAGAAATTTCAGTAATTGATATCCAAATTATTTTTGTAGTTATTTTCTCTCCTTAATTTCTTCATTTAATTTCATTACCATAATTTTTAGATCTTCTAATGATTCCAGGACAAGTCTGTCGAGATAGGAGGAGGTTAAGTAGTATATTTCCAATGAAGTA
The DNA here is from genome assembly GCA_023159025.1 of Thereuonema tuberculata. Classification (NCBI taxonomy): domain Eukaryota; kingdom Metazoa; phylum Arthropoda; class Chilopoda; order Scutigeromorpha; family Scutigeridae; genus Thereuonema; species Thereuonema tuberculata. Next base: position 26,806,166 of record JAFIDM010001028.1, on the reverse strand, counting down.
GTCACCACTGTTAGTTTTATCATCTAAACCGTATAATTGCGTAACACAATCATTCCCCTTCCAAGATCTATTTATTTCTTCACAGACATTGCTGTTTTGATATCGCTAGCAAAAGTGATCACTGAGGTATGATTATTGGCGAGTTGATGTATTTCAATAATAATAAAACAGTTGATGAAAGGACTTACAATTAAATAATCGCATTTCACTTATTGCTTGATAATTTTTATGTTTATTGTAGAAATATTGAAACAAGTTAATGCAATATGTTATTGATCAGTTTTTTTTAAACATTCATATTTCCTTTTCTTTTCTAAATATTTTTGGAAAAGATATAGAAGTGGATTCTTTTCTTGTACTCGTATCTATTTGTTTCTTTTCTCTATTGTTCCCTGAAGCATTCCTTATGTGTAACATTTATGAAATGTGAGCTGATGGAGTTTTGGTTTGACCTTAGCTTCGTGCAATAGTTACGTGTTTTACGAGGAATTCCACCAAATCCTTTACCCTTAGGGATTAAGTTTTCTCAAATGGATCAAATAAAAGTGAGCCGAACACAGTTTCCCATCGCCCACCACAGAGAAGAAAATTAAAGCCTCAGTCTAAAGGTTCTGTATAGGATAAGACTTTCTGGAAAAACCACATTCGAATGCAGTAAAAGATTCAACTTAGCTGAGGAACCAACCAAAGATGGAGATTGGGTACAAAAATGAAAAATAAACATTTCGGAAGATTTTGCTCATTCATCTCCTTAACTTATTCCGTTCTATAGACAATGGTACGTCAATGTAACAGAGGATTTGAACAATTAGAAAAAAAAATCTGTCCATATTTCTACCATTAACTCATTAGAAGTCGTTATATTATAGATGCATGATTGACTGTCATTGCATAAGGGACTGAGCATAAAAGTGCTGACGCATCAGTTTTCAGGACTTGAAGGGGCTGAAGACCAAATAATAGTGCTTATATTTTGAATTGGACCCTATGTATGTATGTAGTGAATGTGGGTGGCAGAGAAGCCAAGCCCTGCGACCAGAGGTCTATTGTACTATCCCACAGGAAATAAGGACAGATGGAGAGAAAGACTGAGAAAGTATGGTGGGAGAAGTGCAGTGGAAATGGGAGTACCCCGAGAAAATCTGCCCAGCGCGGATCGTCCACCATCACGAAACCCCCATGAGAACCGAACCTCGGTACTCAGAGGTGAGAGGCCGATGTCCTAGCGACAACGCCAACCGCGCGGCCTTGAATTGGACCCTAAATGAGCATTATATCAAACTTGAAAGAAAGTCATTTCGTCGTTTTAGTGAGGAATTCATTTCTGAGGAATTGGATGTGGAGACCAAAATTCATGGGATCTACATTTTAAGTTGAATATTAATGAAGTAAATATCAAATTTGATGAAAATCCGTCCAGCCGTTTTAACATGATTACAAACAGACTAAGAGGACACAAAGAACAACAAAATAGAAAAATGTTTAAGTGCTTGTCGTGCTCAGTCAATAACAATAATAATAAAAACAGAATGTTAATAATGTTCTATTCTAGAAGCTTAATGCTGCAGAGACTATATTTGACAAATAAAATATACTTGAGATATACGCATACAAAAAGAAACTGTGAAGTGAAGAAGTTGTAATCGAAACTCACTAACAATAATATTGGGTTGTAACAGTGTCTCAAATTCAAAACCTTTACATTACTGACGTGCCACATTAGAAATGACAAAACGGCAAATTGATGTTTTTACTTTCATAATTTCTTTATAATTTTGAAAAAATATTATCATTAAGAGTTTAAATTTCTTTCGTTTTGAGGATGGAGGAGGTGTTGAGATGACAAATCAATTGGCAGTAGTTTAAACGAGGTGGGTTAGAATTTAAAGACAGTTTCCAAATGTTTCCAAATGTATATATTTTATTGTTTTTCCTTTTAGTTTGGGAGGTGCCATATTATTTTCTACTATGAGATAAAAATAAGATAAAAAGTAGAAATTAATGAAAATTAAAATGTCCTCCGTAATGAGACCTTGTTGTTTACTGGTGACTACTCCCAGCTGATGATCGCCAGTTAACCGAGAAACAGCTGTTCTGGGATGTTACCTAGTAAATACGTGGTCTCTCACCTTGTTATATATGTAAATTATAAGTTCTATTGCTTGAGATGTCGATAGAAATCAATTCTTCAGATTCCTATATTTTTCAACGGGAATTTTTGTCGCCTTCTTGACTTACTTAGAAAAATATAAAAGTTGCATCGTCCTTAGCTTCAAAAGTATCCATCGAAAGCTACAAAAGTTACGAGGGGACACATACAAACACACAGAAAACTAATCTCAATCGTTTTTTTTCAGATTTCGGATTTTCAGTGGAAGAAAATTGGAACAGTGAAAATATTTTCCATCATCTTTCAGTTTTGGAAAGATGGACACAAAAAGTAAATTATATAAACTGTCTTTTTGTGGATTATATCTAAAAGTAAAATTATTAAATTTAGACAAAGTAAAACGAAGTGTGCAACAGATAAATCAGGCTTCCTTTAAAATATTATATTTCAAACAATTATGTAAAATACAATGGTTAATCTTTAAAAAAAAAAGATACAAAACTGTTGAATCATTTTTAGCAATTGTATAATACGCACAGCAAGTACTTAAATCCATTCCCCAATGGGAATGGATTTAAGTACTTTATAATATTTCAATTGGAACTGTCATTCCTTTATAGCAGTATTTTTTGTGAAAAAATAACTCTGTAATAACAACATTAAAAAAAATATATAAGTTAAGGTCTGTTACCTTAGTATTTTGTATTTATTCGCAGATCTTCATTTGTTTTTGTTTTTTTTGGAAATAAGATAATAATTTCAAGGACACCTATGTTGTTTACTATAACTTCGCTTCATTTAATTTTAAAGAGCAAACTACCAAAGAACGTACAATAATTAAATTTATATAAATTGTACCTTTTTTTTGGTATGTTTGCCTTTTTTTTTTTTTAAATTTTAAGTTTTCTATAAGTTTTATTAAAAGTGATTATTTCATAGTTAATGTTAATTAATAGGGGTATTTTTTTGTAATTAAGTATTTCTCTGATGTTACTATTCCACTAAGTTGACATTAAAGAAAATAATGTAAATAATCATAATAATAATAATAATAGCATAGAGAGAGATTACCAACATAGTCACGTAGGAAAGATTTATCAATCAGAAACTAGCAAAAAACTCCCTACCATAGATACGTATCAGATATTATTTTAGAAAACAACACCCACAAGCTGTGTTGGGATAGACCATTCCTCACTGATAAAACGATTCACTATAATATAGACCAGACATTACTTTGGTGATATAATAGTCATATTTGATAGACATCGTAATTGCTAACAACAACCTTGAGGAAACCTTCCGACAATTCTATATCCCTGTATTTCCGACAAACGAAATACAAAGATATAGAATTGGAACTCGAAAAACAATCAGGAAGCTTATTACAGTTCTAATTGTTCTATCAGTAACAGTATTATGTCTAGATTTCTTCACACAATCCTCAAAATACTCAATATAGCTCCAAATACTTACATTGAGCTGCGGAAGGCAGTGCTAGTTTTTACCTGTAACATTGTTAGGAAGTTTATTCACTGCACTGGTGAAAGAGTAAAAAAAATCTGTTTCAATTTCAAGTCCATTCATCAACCCTTCCTTTCAGAATAACCAACTACGGGGACTCTTGATTATAGTCACTTGTCTACTTCACTATTGGTCAATGTAGAATCTAATTGACTGAATTCAGAGGTTACTTAGTACACTCCCGTACATCTGAATATTCCAGATTTAATCTGAGACAAACAAGAAAAGCACCATGGATAACAGAGGAACAGCAACTCACTGAACACTTACCCTGCATGTCCTTCCATGAGATTACTCTCGCAGACATACAGACAGCACTAAAACATGCACACAACTGGAAGGCTCCTGGTGCAGACGGAGTCCAGAACTTCTGGATCAAGAGGTTCACGTCCCTGCATGGAAAACTAGCGCTTACACTCACTGACATAATCCAACACCCAGAACATATGCCTCGTTTCCTCACACAGGGTGTCACATACCTATAGAGCAAGAACACTGAAACAGCGCAACCTGCAAACTACCGCCCAATCACTTGCCTCCCCACACTTTACAAACTCCTCACCTCCTGCCTCGCAGACAAGATCTACACACACATCGAGACATATAACATTCTTTCCGAACAGCAGAAGGGCTGTCGCAGGAATTCCCAGGGTTGTAAGGAGCAACTCCTTATTGACTCTGTAATCCTGCGCCAGGCACGCGCGAAGAATAGGAGCTTACATATCGCATACATCGATTACAA
>JAFIDM010001028.1:26753338-26791790 GCA_023159025.1 Thereuonema tuberculata | reverse complement strand
TCCAACCAAATGTGCAAGAAAACTATTGTTACCGTTTCCATCTTCATGTTTAGCTGATTAGTGCCATAAATGATTTGCTGCTAAAAAAAAGAAATCGGCTGGATGTAACACAACGGGGAGACTTGAGACTGAAGCTAACTAAATTGGAACCTAACATAAAATCTCTTTGCGTCAAGCATCAAGTGCAAGGATCTCACTAAATTTAAATATTTAGTAATTACTAATAATTAAAATACAGTAGAAAAATCTTTCATTAAAATTATTTTGTACTTGAATTTCAGTTCTTCATTAAATGTTTTGAAAATGTACTTACTGTGTTTGCTCAACAATTTCCTAGTGATTGCTTCCTAAAACCTGTCATTTAAGTTTCTTTAGCGAACAATTCAATTTTTGAATATTAAAAATTATATGTTACGTGGGGGGGGGGGGCAGAAGAATTAGGTGGGGCATAAGAATTTTAGAAAGGCTTAGGTGGGGCGTAACACAAAAAAGGTTGGGAAACACTGGTATAGATGATCTTGATGCTTCCAAATACGGAGTTGTCCTGATGCCGCCTCTGAGTCTGATTATTACTCAAAATGGAAGTAAATGTTTTTAGTTTGGGATTAATTTTATCATTTATCTGTTGCCTAAATTTCTTCATTTTATTTCTTTTGAATTCATTAAAGGCTGGATTGTTAAGGTAATATTTAATGTTGAAGGCCAGGGAAGAGCCAAATTGGATGGATGAAGGGATGAAATAAAATATGATTCAATAATCTCCCTTTTGATTTTGTTAGATCCATAGCTTCATACCATTCCTTAAAGTTAGTCGTATGTCCTTCAACATATGTGTGCTTAGTTGTGAATGACGATTGTCCTGAGCCTATTTTAATGGCACTTCTGTGTTTTATGTATTACTTGTATTGCCAATATAATACCATGTTCTGCTATTAACAAATTAAACAAATTAACTAAATAAACACAATTTAGTTGTTCCGCAAATAATAAAATTTTCATTTCTTTTTGTATTGAAAATCTTATCGATAATTTATTTCATAGTTAAGTGGAAAGTAATTCATTTAACAAAGTACATGAAAATTCATCTTCAAAAAAGAAAAACAAGGTCATATGGGTTCAAAACTGATAACTTTTTCTAAAGTAGCAAATAAATTCGTGATTCATTTATTTTAAATTTTAATTTCTTCATAAATATCAATGCGTCGGACCAAGTGGTTTCCCAATATATAAATATCACAAAGATATATATTGAATATATATGGAAAATATCAATAGATTAACGATGAAAATATTCAACAATTTCTATTCAAATTTTAAATATAAATCAAAAAAAGAAAAACAAAGAATAAGAAAAAAATACGGAATATTAAAAATAAACGAAAAATTTATATATAAAATATTAATAAAGAATTACTTTGAGGTAAAAAGAGAAAGAAATTCCCTAGATAAAGAATTAAAAACAAGATATAATTGGAACAAAATTTTTAAAATTGATAAAATCAGAAATAACTTCGGATACAGATTAAATAATTATGTAAAGTATAAAATTTTTAGTCAAGTAAATATAATTCAAAAACATAATATAACATTTAAAGAAATAAAACAGAAATTAATCTCTGATGTGGTGGATGGGTTAATTACATTAAAGAATGATTATTAATTGAATTAACTTATTAACAAATATATTAAACTCTCGGTCACATATCACAGGTATGCAGTTACTAAGCATACCTAATGGGACTGAAAAACATTAAAAAAAAAAAAAAAAGAAGAATAATGTCCCAGTTTTCCTGTCAAAGAAAACGTAATCAAGCAATCTTCTTAGAAGAAGTAAAATATTATATAAAAAATTACATTAGAATAATATTTATATGCTTGCATTCCGCAAATTTATGTATTTATGCTACTATTTTCTTTCTTTCTTTAAATTCTTGATTTCTGTGTTTTTTTTTTTCTTCAACAAGAAGTTATTCAAAAGAAAAGTTTTTAACCTTGTAATTTTTTCTATAGATAATTCCTGTCAAGAATTGTGTTATCGAAAAATATTCTTTCTAAATAGAGACCATTCTGTTTTTTTGAAAATTCTTGGAAAACTACTACATTCCTGTGATTCTATAAAAACTAAATAAAGGCCGATTGTGTGGCTTAGTCTATGAAATCCCCCAATTTGGTTTTTCGTAATGGTTCAGTAACATTTAAAACAAGATGGCATTCATACCAGCATTATCTTTCGCGACTTTATTGCAGCCGCTCCTTGGAGCATTTCCATTAAATACGATTTTGACTCAAGAATCCTCATAAATCCAACACTCATATCTAGGTGATAAAATCTTGTTCGTCCACCGTGTGTTTCTGTGAGTCCATTTCCCCTCTATCAATGTTTTGCCGAGTGGCTCTTATATAGAGAAGAGAAACCCCTTTCTCTGCTAATGCTACCCTCTTATCACTGCTACATCCAATAATGAACAATTGTCGCGTCGGCGGCGTTGCCATGAGCTTTGTCCGGCGCAGATAAAATTACGCCCGCCGATGGAAATCAGCGTTTTATAAACTTAAAAGGAATCGATTCCAAGGAGAAATTATTCGTTGCTTCGTTTAGATTAGATGTTCTTCTCTTTCACGGGAATTTTGAGCAAAACTTTCGACCTCATTATCCTTTCATTCTTTTTCTTTTCTTGTTTCTGGATGTTGAAATGCAAATAGCGAATATTCAGTAATTCTCTTTCTTTTTATTATGCTAATTCAAAGGATTCGTCTCGGCTCAACTGATAACAGAACAAAATTCTTTTCGCCTTTCAACAAAGTCTGTAAAGGAATTAAATCTATTTAACTATACATACGATTCTTAAAGGTAAAATGTTATTTCAAATTTTTAGGATTTTCTTAACAGATTTATTAAAAACTATTCAGTCACTAATTACTGTAATGATGTAACATTGTTGCTTGTTTTGATATAATTCTTATTTGCTGGTTACATCATGTAATGCTGAATATGTGTTGACAGCTTTACTATATAAGGTCTTATTATAAAATTAAAATCATTATTTCATTTTTATTTATGGCGCTTCATTTTTAATTTCCTTATAGATACCATGTTTAGTAAGCATTAGTAACAACTTTAAAATAGCTATAAATGATCTAAAGTTTAAAATGAAAGGTGATAGGCACATGTTTCCATGTATGAAATTTGATATTTGCTGATGTGATATCTTGGGCATTGATGTATTATTACTTTGTTTACACAAAATAAACTGTTCTCTTTTCTAGTCACCAAAAATATCCTCCTCACTTTTAAACAACTCAATGTCATGTGATCTTATTGAAAGCCAAGAGAACTCGGTAATGTTTATGTTTAGTGATTTTCTATGGACATTTTCATTTAATGACAGCTTATATTTTAAGCATATAACTATTGATAATCTTTTTATTTGCAATTGAAAGGCACCTACGAAAAAAATATTTGACAATTATTAATAAAGGAGGTAGAATATAATTAATTTTTTCTATAATGTTCGTGTTAATGCTCACTATTTTTGACAATTAATGATAAATAAAGAGGAAAAAAGCCAAGTTATTATAATTTTGTGCTGAAGCATAAATTTAAGGGCGACCCATAATAATAATAATAATAATAATAAAAAATTAAAATAATAATAAAAAAGAAAGTATTAATACAATAATAAGAAAAAACTTAAAAAAAATTAGGAAAAAAAAAAAATACCACGCGGACTTTGAGAAAAAAATACTAAGAAAAAAAAAGAAGTAAATATACGGATTTGAACCGGCAATCTTCAGTAGAGTCCGAAACATTAACCATCAAACTATAGCTAACAACTGAAATGAGACGGTTGCATTTCTAACATTTAAGCTAATAGCGGAAATCCAATGAAAACAATGCCAAATATCTCGAACATCGGGGGAGGGGGCATTGGTGCCTGAAAATACCCTATTCCAATGTTGTTTCGGCCTCTGTACACGATGGTGAAGTCCGTTTGTCGATCCGATCTTCCATTCGGGAGTTGGTAGGATTGGACAGACGGACGGACGGACGGACAAGACAAACGCAATAGCTACTGATTTTGGTCGCTATCACAATAGCTCTCAAATGGGTCGCTAAAAATTGAGTCATAGTAGATTTCTAAAAACAGAGGAGGCGATAAATAATTGAGATATTAAAATGTACAGTGTCTATTAATGTAACGTTTTTATTCTTAAGCCTTTTTAGTGTATAATAATTAAAATCTTATGTTTTATTACACAAAAAAAGAAATATCTATGAAATATTAAGAATGGCATTTCTGAGGTTTCTTATAATGCATAAGGTAATTAATCATCTTTAAACCGAATTCTGAATACGGCCTTTAACAAAAGAAAACACCACTCACTATGAACATTTTTTCTCAGAGTTATTAACTCCAAGAATAGATGATGAAAAGTTCGAAAATTTGTTCTGGAATTTATTTGACTGCGTGGGCGATAATTGCTCCAGAAATAGCGAATTCATTCTTGCTTCTGTCTCTTGGGATGATTAATTATTGGGACAGACAATTTAGATTTCAAAAGAGATTATGATTAAATAATTCTTAACTTTCCAATAATTTTCAGTTAACGATAAAATAAACTTTTCACTTAGTATTATTTATGTTGTTTTAGATCATACCCATTTTTGTAATTATAAATCATGATTACAAACAATTACAAGAGTCAAAACTTTCACGATAACGTGTAAATAAATCAAAATTACATTTTAATTTTTCAAAATAAAATTAAAAAAAATTGTCCACTGAAAATTTCTGTGTAATTTATGTAATTACAATAAATCAGTAATATAAAAATAATAGTATTTAATTAATTAATTTAACTAATTATCTCGTAAATGCTTCAGTTTTTAATTTCAGTAAGAATTACTTAAAAAACAAATTTCAGTAATTGATATCCAAATTATTTTTGTAGTTATTTTCTCTCCTTCATTTCTTCATTTAATTTCATTACCATAATTTTTAGATCTTCCAGGACAAGTCTGTCGAGATAGGAGGAGGTTAAGTAGTATATTTCCAATGAAGTGGTCACCACTATTAGTTTTATCATCATTGTAATTGCGTAACACAATCATTCCCCTTCCAAGATCTATTTATTTCTTCACAGACATTGCTGTTTGTGATAACTGAGGATTGATTATTGGTGAGTTGATGTATTTCAATAATAATAAAACAGTTGATGAAAGGACTCACAATTAAATAATCGCATTTCATTTATTGATAATTTTTATGGTTAATGTAGACATATTGAAACAAGTTAATGCAATATGTTATTGATCAGTTTTTAAAATTTTCATATTTCATTTTCTTTTCTAAATATTTTTGGAAAAGATATAGAATTGGATTCTTTTCTTGTACTCGTATCTATTTGTTTCTTTTCTTGTACTCGTATCTATTTGTTTCTTTTCTTGTACCCGTATCTATTTGTTTCTTTTCTCTATTGTTCCCTGAAGCATTCCTTATGTGTAACATTTATGAAATGTGAGGTGATGGAGTTTTGGTTTGACCTCAGCTTCGTGCAATAGTTACGTGTTTTACGAGGAATTCCATCAAATCCTTTACCCTTAGGGATTAAGTTTTCTCAAATGGATCAAATAAAAGTGAGCCGAACATAGTTTCCCATCGCCCACCACAGAGAAGAAAATTAAAGCCTCAGTTTAAAGGTTCTGTATAGGATAAGACTTTCTGGAAAAACCACATTCGAATGCAGTAAAAGATTCAACTTAGCTGAGGAACCAACCAAAGACGGAGATTTGGAGATTGGGTACAAAAATGAAAAATAAACATTTCGGAAGATTTTGCTCATTCATCTCCTTAACTTATTCCGTTCTATAGACAATGGTACGTTAATGTAACAGAGAATTTGAACAATTAGAAAAAAAATCTGTCAATATTTCTAGCATTAACTCTTCTGATATATTAGAAGTCGTTATATTATAGATGCATGATTGACTATCATTTCATAAGGGACTGAGCACAAAAGTGCTGACGCATCAGTTTTCAGGACTTGAAGGGGCTGAAGACCAAATAATAGTGCTTATATTTTGAGTTGGACCCTAAATGAGCATTATATCAAACTTGAAAGAAAGTCATTTCGTCGTTTTAGTGAGGGAATTCATTCCTGAGGGATTGGATGTGGAAACTAAAATTCATGGGATCTTTATTTTAAGTTGAATATTAATCACGAAAATATCAACTTTGATGGAATCCATCCAGCCGTTTTAACATGATTACAAACAGACTAAGAGGACACAAAGAACAACAAAAAAGAAAAATGTTCAAGTGCTGGTCGTGCTCAGTCAATAACAATAATAATAAAAACAGAATGTTAATAATGTTCTATTCTAAAAGCTTAATGCTGCAGAGGCTATATTTGACAAATAAAATATAGTTGAGATATATGCGTACAGAAAGAAACTGTGAAGTGAAGAAGTTGTAATCGAAACTAACTAATTGGGAACTGATAGTATTGGGTTGTAACAATGTATCAAATTCAAAACCTTTACATTACTGAAGTGCCACATTAGAAATGACAAAATAATAAATTGATATTTTTACTTTTATAATTTCTTTATAATTTGAAAAAATATTATCATTAGGTATTTAAGTTTCTTTCGTTTTTCAGGATGGAGGAGGTGTTGAGATGACAAATCAATAGTTTGGCAGTAGTTTAAATGAGGTGGGTTAGAATTTAAAGACAGTTTCCAAATGTTTCCTGGGGAAAGTATAAATATTCAGTGCTTTTGTCCTCAAAGTTATTTTAGAACGATGATCTGTAATGATGCCCTGAAGTATTTCACTGAAAATAGTTTGCTGAAAGAAACATTGCTAAATTGAGTTTTAACTCAGTCTTAAATTTATCTCTTTGAAAATTGCCTTGTATCCATAAAATGTGGTTTGGTCAAGTGACAACCACATGCAAAGCTATTTCGTGACAATCATCTAACCACATGGAACTGATGGAACACAAAACTCTAAAGACAGGTGTTTCTAAACTTCTATTATTTTATTTAAACTTAAAATAAAAGAAGTGAAATAAAGAAAATGTTGTCTGGGTTCATGGACTCAAAGGATGATTTCATAATTTGAAAAATGACAAGAAGTCCTTGTAGGAACTAAAAGCTTCTTCTCTTCAAATGTTATTCCTTAAAAATAACATTCATTATTTTTTATTTTTTGTTTGAAAGTCAGGAAAACGAAAAGCCTACATTTGTATTCAAATTAAAAAAAAAAAGGAAATTAGAATTACCTGCTTAAATTTTCTAAACAAATTAATGCAGTCATCTCGCATTCACGGACTAATCCCAGCTGATGATCCAGCCAAATAAGCGAGAAACAGCTGTTCTGGGATGTCACCTACTAAATACAGTACTTGGTCTCACAGCTTGTGCGTTCTTTGAAAATATTTGCTGTCAGCAAATTCATTGAGGCTGGTAGGAAGTCAATTAAATATTTAGTCAATTTAATACTTGAATTCCTTTGTATTATTATTATTATTATTATTATTATTATTCAGCGCGACAAAAAAAAATAAAAAAAAAATTAACACGAATTTTTAAGCTCTATTTAAAGCAAAACCAAACTTAGCATTAGTATCATTAGTATCTGATATTTGTTATTTTATTTCTATAACATCTTGATTAATAGTAGTATCTGATTCCAAGTTATCTTTATTGAGAAGTTGCACTGATGCCAAAAATCCAAAAACCCTTCCCATTCCGTTTTTTGTTGTTTTATGTATATGATTTGTTTTATGTCAGAATTTAAAATTCAATTTCTTAAAGGAGAAGAATCATTGTAAGCTGCGAAGCCTTAATATAACGATTTCTATGAGACATTTAGAGATAAAAACAAAGAAATAAAAGTTGGAAGTGACCCGCAGAACAAGGATGGGATCCAGTCGGTTGGTCCATAAAAATAATCCAATTATCATCGGAGTCTCCAGTCACCCACTCGCTAACATAAAAAACAATGAAAATCAGAACCTCTATCTTAATTTATCGCAAAAATATCAAAGAATTTATGACGGAAGGTTGATTGAAGATCTGATAAGTTGGATTGCTGAAATGAAGATTTTTTTGTTCTGGTGAACATGTAGATCGAATTAAAGTATTGCTGATGGCGGTTCTCGAAAGAGTGGATAACTGTGGTTGCATGCATGTATCATAATCTTTTGTTTCTAATGCTTGGGATTGTGTGGTATTCATTTTGTTTTGGAAATCCCTGTGGGGCTAGTTGTCATAGTTAGGTAGGGGTCAGTTGGCATAGCTATGACACATGGTAAAACAGCGGAAAAACTGGAGATGGCCAGACGAGGAAGACTAAATTTGGCACGACCAAACTAAAGTTCTGCGAAAATTGAACCCATTTGTTCAAATAACTCCTACATTTGTGTTTGATATCAAACAATAACTAAAGATAGCTAAGAATTCATTGTTTGTTCATACATTTAATTTAATTTGCCTTTTAGTTTTTTTTTTTTTTTTTTTGATAAAATAAAATATTTTTCTCGAAAATTGCTGTTCTGCTCAAGTATCCCTATCCATAGCATGTTATGCCAACTCGCCCCTAGGGATATGCCAACTAGCCCCGCACCCGGGGTTAGTTGGCATAGTTGCAAGCTTTTAGGAAAAGGGTTTTTGGATTTAATTAATGGTTTTGTAGTCAAAAAGATAAGCTATCCGCCGCATTCACCAGAATCCCCCTAAGTATTGCACAAAAAAATAGAAAAATCAAAAACCAAAATCTATGTCAACCAGCCCCCGTCTCCCCTACCTATCATTTGTATTTTTACAGTAGGAATACATATATATAGTAAATAACACAAAATATAAAAAACAGATATGTTAATCAAATGATCAACTGTATGACAGATTCATCTGCAACTACATTCGCAACATCTGTTCCCACAATCAATCAATTACAAGTTCATTTTTTTTTTCTTCACAAGCAATAGAAATATTGCTTGTGAAGAAAAAAAAATTGAACTTGTAATTGATTGATTGTGGGAACAGATGTTGCGAATGTAGTTGCAGAATATCATGCAAAATATTGAAATAAGCTTATTGGTTGTGATTGTTTACGAAATTGACTATGGCCATGAACCAATTTATGAACGAATATGTACGATTGTGATTTTTTTTTAAAAGTATGTATGAAAATGTATTTGAGAAGGAATGGTTGCAATATTTAATAATATTCTTAATTAAACTTTATTGTTTAATGTTATTGTAATATTACTAAAAGCTTACGACTTTGAAACTTCTAGTTCAGTTATGACAACTTAGGAAATTACTCGTTATCCTGCACAAGCTCATACTCTACTACAACACATGCTTTTAACATGTTTATAAAGTGGATTTTTTTAAAGTTTCCTAATTCGTTTTAAACTCTTTATCAACAACTTAGACTTACATCTAATCTCGAGAAGAATTCTTGAACTAAGATATTGATTACAGAGATTTAATGTTTTTGAATTTCGGTGGTTTTGTTTTTGTTATGCTTAACAGTTTCTCCTTCACTAGCCGAAATTGTTTAGTATCTTAGAAAATACTGATTGGATCTTTAATTGGATGGTCGTTGTTAAGAGTGTTTTTATTGGATATCTTTTGTTTGTCTTTGGCTTCAATGTTCAATTAAGTTGAGCAAATTGTTGGCTGAGATCTAACATTGATCGGTTTACAATGGCTGATTGAATTTCGACATAGCAGCTTTCACGAAGATTGAATTCTCTTTGAACAAGTTTCTTTTGATGATTAAAACATGTTTTGATTTGGAATTTCAGACAAAAACATTTTTAAACAATTGGAATTTACTCTTCACTTTCTAATGGCTTTATGTTTTGTTATAAAGATTATTATTACTTATAATTTTGTTAGTGAACGCTTTATGGTTAACAAAAGAAGGTTGATGCACGAGAAGACACTCTTGAAGGACAGGCACGGCTTTACTGGGCGGCAAGGCATCAAATGGCTGAACAGCCAAGGATGGGCGATGGCTAAACTAAACTAACTATTAACAAAAGAAAAATATCAGATCCGAAATAACTCTATTTGATAAATATCACATCCGAAATAACTCTATTTGATCCGTGGTGCGAATTAGTTTGTGACTGAACCTCTTTTTTATTGATATTAGAGACATCTAATACATATCAAAATAAATTGTTTTATATGAATTGCTTTCTTTATTAAATAAATAATTGCTAAAACGTACAGAAAAATATATATAGACGGAGCCTCCATTGATATTATGCCTGGTGCGCGACACCACTCACACCCTCCTCGTAGCGGCGTTGAAAAACATGTTAAAGATTCTAAAAATTTGAGACCTTTAAAATGCTGTTTTTGATGATTTAATTTTTCTTCCGGGCATTACGGGATTACTTACCCCGTGACACTACAGCTCCTGTAGGACTTAGGGCTCCTTTGATCGTTGCCCAATCTTCACGGACCTTTGCTCTGTATCTCCAATATCGTACATCTTTCCTTTTTAGTCCTCTTTTACTTAGTCTAGCCATATATTTTTTGGTCTGTCAATACTTCTCCTGGCTTCTTGCTGTCCTTGGAAGATTTCCTGTGTTGCTCTATCAGATGGCATTCATTCCACTTGTCTCAGCCAACTGAAACTCTGTGCTCGAATTTCAAAAGTTAAACTTGGATAAATCATAAAGTTTGTATAATTATTAGTTCATTCTAATTTGTCGTTTACCTTTTTCTTCAATTAGACCACAAATCTTCCGTAGATTTTTTTCTCTTCCACACATCCAGCCTTTCTTTTGTTTTCTTGTAAGACAGCAAGTCTCCGATCCATGTTTAACAGCAATTGATCTATGAAATAAAATACCCCAAACCACTTCAGACTTCTTTAGACATTGTTGCATCAATGACATGAAGTATGCTTTCTTTCCGTTAGTTCACTAACAATAGTTCTAATTTAAATTCATTGTTATAGGTGATCTTGAAACAGAAAGCGTTCATGGATGATGTTGTTTACCACCCAGCAACAGTCAACTGGGGGTTAAAATTTCCCAAAGAAATTTGAGACGACCCATAGTAAAGTTCTTGCAAAGGATTAGAAAATTCTACCAAAAACCGTGACTTGTAGACACAAGATATCCATTTAATAGATTTTTTTGTGGCATTTATATAATTTAGAACACTGAGAAATTTCGATCAGAAAGAAGTTTTAAGAATAGAATTATCCATTTTAAAAAGCTATCAGATGCTCTCAACCTTTTGCTTCATTTTTTTGTGTTTTATCTATTTATTTTTTGTTTTATCTATGCTTATTCCTTTTCTGTTTATAATTGATTATTGCTTATTATAAGAAAATAAGGCAGAAAAGAAGCCCAAAATTTAATGTGCTGTGCAAAGAATTGAGAAACAAAAAGACAAGAAACGAAAGAACAGCACCTGAATCAATTGGAAAATTGCCTTTCCGATTCAATTATTAGGAGAGGAGTTGGGTACGGCCGTTTCGTCCTTCTACGGACTCGTCAGCCCTGATTCAGGTGCTGTTCTTTTGTTTCTTGTCTTTTTGTTTCTCAATTCTTTGCACAGCACGTTAAATTTTGGGCTTCTTTTCTGCCTTATTTTCTAAAATAACTTTTTTTGAGCCTTCTGCTCTGTTATTAAAATCCTTTCATCCCTACGAGTCGTAGGAAAAGGATTTAGTTGTTGCTGACAGGCATAACAATTTATTTTTCTTGTTTTTCTTTGGTTGGGGGCCACTTCCAGTTTGACGGAGGCTCTCAGCATAAGGATCTTGCCTTTCCGAGTCTTTTATCGGGAGAGGCAGGGTTGGGCTGACGAGTCCATAGAAGGACGAAACGGCCGTCCCCAACTCCTCTCCTAATAATTGAATCGGAAAGGCAATTTTCCAATTGATTCAGGTGCTGTTCTTTCGTTTCTTGTCTTTTTATTTCTCAAATAATTGCTTATTATCTTCTAGAAAAATTTATGAAAAGCAATTGCTCTTATTGGCTAACAAAACCAACAGATTTTAATTTATTTAATAGATATGGCAAATTTTCTGTATATTTAATTAAGCATGATATCAATAGTATTTTCATTAATAACATGTATTTGATGCATTGTTTATAATAATATGGTGCATCGTTTCTTTCATCTGTTCGTTTATCTGAACTATTAATAGTTCTGATAAACAAACGAATATTTAAATTACATTCAATACTCTTTAATTTGTTTTGTTTTTTAAAAAAAAGAAAGAAAGAGGAAAAAAATATTTTTTTTATCTTTTCTGAACTCTAATTCATTTATTTAATTACTTTATTTTGACTGAGATTCCCACCCAATCTGTTATCCTAATCTAAAGATTCGTAATTAGATCTAGCAAATAAGACAGTTTCATTTTCCTCCATCTTTTTCTTTGAACTGTTATTGATTCCTTTATTCACTGACATTCATCACCTTCTCCATCCAATCATGGCTGAATTATTGAGCTCGAAGGACCCGTGGGGCGCTGAGATATAAACAATTACAGCCTTTAAGAACTTTCGACCACTAGCTGTAAATTCCTGCAAAAGCTGATTCGACAGTTTTTTCCCCCCCCCTTTTTTTCCCATCTTCGTTCTCAAGGTTGTTTTTCTTCCTTATTATTTGCAAAGGAAAGATTTCAATTCATATTTCTTCTTTTTTGACGACTAAAGAAAAACTTCTTCCTTTCATTTACGCTTCAAAGAATCTTCTTGCTAAGATTTTAAATCACAGTTAAGATCACGAAGATCTAACAACTAATGTTTTGCTGTTTGTGAAAAGAAAATTACAGAACTTATGGAATAACTGAAAAAAAAATCCAGTTTATTAAGTAATGGAATAGTTAGCAGAGATTCCTAGCCTCTTATATTAGATCGAATATTTAACAAAATCAAAATTGATTCGAGCAAGGTACTTATTAGGTACTTTTTCATTAATACACGCTTCTTAAAGTATTGGGATAATAATGTTTAAAGGCATTTCTGTTTCTTATCTAAAGAACCAAATCTGCATCAAATCAGTAGGATTTAGAAATATTCAACATTAAATATTCCTAAAGCTATCTTAAAATTTTCAATGTTTTCTTAGGTAAGATGTTTGAATTATCTTTATCACAACCAGTAGACTTGTTAAATCACAGTTCTAATATTTTTTATATAGTTATACTTTATATGTGAATATAAAATTACATTGAGTAGAAAATATCTAAGAAAAAAAAATAAAAAAATAAGTTGAGTAATAATGTTGAGTATTTGGTATATTATTAAGACAAAACATTAAGACAAAGCTTTACCAGTCAATGTAGGTCAGGAAAATTTTTGCATAGACTATTAATTACATGCATGTGCAGACGAAGCCAAGCAGTTTAGATGGTGATCTATTAATTTGACTGTTATGCCTAAATCTGGGTTCGAATATACGTAGATGTTTCTTTTCTTTTCTGTTTTTATCTCATTTCTTATTCTCTTTCTAATCTTAGTACCATTGTTATTTACTAGAAGCGGATCCTGGAAGGCTTCAGTGCTAGTGAAGGAACTACGACTCTTTCGAATCAAAAAATAAAAATTACAAACGAAAATAAACTCCCTTCAAAATGAAAAAGGATATTACTAAATTAAAGTTTCAAGGATCAATGCAGACAGAAGTTTTTCAATATTTTGCTTGGTAGAGATCTTTGACTTCTCAACGAAAAAAAAAAAATCTTCCAACAAAGCCTTCCTAAAGTCTAATGAGTTCCGAGTAAAATAAATTAAATAAGAAAACATCTGAAACTTACTTCCATTAAGAGATAAAATCTTTTTAATCTACAGGGAATCTTGAATACAGGAAATACATTTTAAACCGAATCCCTGAAGAAATGCTCACCTCGAAAGTGAAAGTGGTGTTGGTGTTGAAGCTGTTGTGATAAAAGTGACTTAAGATTTATTATTGTATCGTTATTGCGAAATAAAGTTATTTGCTGATGAAAATCAGTACAGTAGCGACTTTATTGCGTTTTGCTATTATTATTATATTTCTAGTTGATTTTTTATTAAGTTATCAAAGACAACAGAAAGAAAAAAGAATTACAAAGTCTTATCCGGGTCCCAGACACTATCGTAATTCAGATAAATAACCACCAGATTATTGGGGGACCTAAATTTTTTAGTAGTTAATCTCAATTATTTTTGATTAATACAGTTTTCTTCATAAAAAAAGCTACATTTAATGCTAATTATCGCTTGTTCTCTTCAGGTGCGAGGTTCACCTTGCAGCGACTTACTTGTTCTGACAGATCGGCCTCACGGCAGCCACAAACCATTGTTTAAAATAATCGTCATCTTGGACTGACTGCTCGGAGTTCAAGTTGATGAGGTCATGACTGGTGACGTTTATTCCAGACAAAATCGTTCGCTACTATTGACCATATATGGCAAACCCTTTTTTTTTCTGCAAAATACTAAACAAAAACTAATTTTTTATCAGTTTCAATTTCAAGAAACTATTTCAATTTATTCTATTTTAAATCCAGAATTTTTTTTAGAAAAAAAATGTATTCTTGAATTTTCCTGCTTTTATTTACAAATTACTTCATTTTGGCAAAAATTATTTTAGTATATTTCAGTTTTAAGCATTCCTTATTCATCAATAAGTGATTTACTTTTTATTTTTAAAGTAAAATTTCTTTTTCTTAAGTATGATAAGTGGAAACCAAAAGAGACAACTGTTTTTGCAATATTATTAATAGCTTTAAATATACATTCTGAAGACAAAAGAAAATTAGAATGTAATTTTAGAAAGAAAATATACAGAAATATGTACAACTATTGTGTAAATGAAGATAACTGAAAAACTATGTAGGGCAGAAAGTTTGTAATTTTAATTATAACCACTAAATACTTGTAATTCAATACTATTAAAATAAAAGTATTAATCTTATTTAATTATTAAATCTAACTTATGTAAACTATCTATTAATTTTGGAACAATTAAAGTCTACGATGGTGAGCCAAATTTGGCTTTCACGATATTGATGTAAAACTTTTCAGATTTAGATAAGTACTTAAAGCGTGGATAGATTGTTATGTTTTTGATTATTATTTTGTATTTAACGAATTCTAGGGAGGAAAGAGAGAGTTTTTCTTTTCCTCAAGTTTTAACCTGATGAAGTTCCCCGTTTAAGGAAACGAAATATTGTGAATAAACAAGAAGTTTAGCTGTATGTGTTTTTATAAGTATTAAATAATGATAGCCGCGCCGGCATGGTCGAGCGGTCTCAGGCGTCGGTCTGCCGTGAGGCCAGTGTGCTGGCGTCCGGGTTCAAATCCCGGTTGTGAGCATGGATGTTCAATTTCCTTTCCTGGGTTGTACAGCCTCTTCTTCACTTTCTCTTCGGTCTGACGTCATTCCGTAATGGCGTCCTGGAAAAAGGCAACGGGAAACCATTCCAGTATCTGTTCCCAAGAATAAGTTACGGTTGCTCCTAGGGGTCGCCCTTCGGAGGTCACTAGGGTCCGTGAACTTTCAACCAATCTTCGGATTGAATTACTGTGTATGTAAATAATGATAGAAGATGATTTTTATCAGATAAGAGTTTATTGATAGGTTCGTTGAATAGAAATATCTGTGTCTAATTAGCACATTACTATTCGAAAGTTGGCATGGAAATTAGGCTTATTTTATTTTAGTTTTATTCCGTAAGTTGGAAAAATGCCAGAAAAAAAAATCAAATAAAAAAGTTGAAGCAAAATCGCGCCAGAAATATCTTTTCAAACACTCAAAGTTTATTGAAAACTTTTTTTTCGAAATAGCAAAGTTTGCCTTAAGACAAGATGGATGAACTTAAAAGGATTTATCTGCTGAACCCTTTATAGGCTGACATTGTTCTATGTTGATGAGAGTTCAATTCTTCGATCAGCTTTAATCTGAAAATAAATCTTTTTAACTTTTTCTTCAAGCGAGACGATAATTGCAATTTGATTCATTGTGGCTGAAGACGGTTGCAGACACAATCCAATGGTCTTTCGTCAACAACAGCCACTGTCTGTAGTTAGCTGATTTGCAGTTGAAAGATTTTTTTCTACAGAAACGCTAATCAGAAAAAAAAGAATTGTGCCAATTTTCAAATTTCTACTTGATGGGATCCAAAACTCCAGATAATTTAAATCTTCCCTTAAATTTATAGTTTCTCTAGATAACATCTAACTGATTATCGCAACACTTTAGACCAGGAAAAGAAACTTTGGGTCTTGAACTGCTAATCTTTGGATCGGCATCAAAGTAAATTGAATTTCAAATTAAGTACAACGATTTAAATTGCATTTTAAACTAATGATTTTCGTATGAATTGATAAATAGTATTTGACTTCTTTTTAAATTTTTAAATTCATTATTTCTGGAGAAACTGATCTCTGTGAAAAGAATAAAGAATGAAATAAGGAATGTCAAGGAATTGCTTCAAGAATGTCTCTAATGCCGGAATTTTGGTGAAACTTTGTATTCAAATTTTTTATATTTCTTTTATAAAAATTTCCTGTGTTTGAATTTTCGAACGGTTTGATGATGATTTCCTATACCTACTTTTCAGTTATTTAATAGGCCTAACGAGTACGTATTCTTTCAATAACTGAAATTAATCAATTTATCCTTTCGTAACGTTTCACATTGCTATTTTAATAGTACGACAAATAATTTTCCTTGCCAAATCTATATATAATGTTTGTGAATTAAGAGGAGGAGTGATAGGCGTATTCCTTCTTCCTGTACCTCTTTTATTCTAAATTGTATATTTTTTAAAATTTTTAATTTCAATTTGAATTTCATAGTTTAATTAATGTTTTAGAATGTTTTATCAAGAAATTTTAATCTGGAAAGCCCCTGGCAAGTTAATATGAATGAACAAGAGACGTTATCCAATACGAATAAAAGTAAAGTAATACATAAAAAAATGAGTATATGTACGTATTAGCCGTCGCTTCGCACCGGAAGCCTTGCATTAGTTATTCGAAAAACCAAATTACATCAAGTAAAGTAAAAATCGAAAATTAGAACTGAAACTAAATGTAAGTTTAGATTTGAAACTATATATACAGTACAATATTTAATTCCAACGTATTCATTAACCTTATCGTATATTTATTAGATTTGTGGCGCGATTTAAGACCATCTATCGCCAGTTTTGGGAACTTTTTTATTCATCCCATGGGAACTAATTGATCTACCGGGATGAAAAGCACGTCGTACTCCGTGTCCTAGACTGCATGCAAAATTTCATTCCAATTCGTTCCGCCGTTGAGGCGTTGTTAAATGATGACAAATAAACAAACTTACAGATTTTCGCTTTTATAATAGTTATAATAGTTAGGATTAGGATACATCTATCATAACTTAAACGTTACCACTACCGTTTAAGAAGAGAAGGAAAAACTTTATGTGAATGAAGCGATCAAAGCAGGAAATTTAAATCACTGATGTAACAATGAAGATAAACGAATTTTAACAATATTCTTGGTTTAAAGACAATTTTGTATTTTTTTTATTAATCGATTATTTGATTTTAAAAACATATTTTTAAAAAGGTAGCGCTATTATTGAATTTTATCCTGTTACAATCAACTTCAGACATTGATATTTATTGAGATCTGTGGCACGATTTAAGACGGTACGAGCGCCATCTATGGAATGTTTTGGGATGTGTGATAATAAACCGTTTTTAAAACTGGTTTTGTTGTTGCATTGGATCAGTATTTTTAACGCGTTTCTTTATACTTTTTTTTCTTTTATTCTTTAAAGGTGAAAAAAAAATCTTTCGCATTAAAATCGGATTTGGGACATCAAGAATTCCCGTGGAAACAGAAAAGCCTGCTTCGTAACATTAAATATTCAAAGTAGCGAATTCCATATAAATCATGGAAAGGAAAAGACCATAAAGTATTTCCTTGCCAAACAGAATAAAAAATAAGAAAAAAAGAAAAAAAACTTTCGGTTGGTGCAAAAGAGTAAATGCTTTCGTTCATTTCTTTTGCTTACTTTTATTTCTTAATTATATAAGAAATAACTCAATTAGATAAAAGAATTCCAAATAGAATACAGGAATTTTAAGAGGTATAGAGAAAAAAAAACAAAAATTAGGAATCAATGTTTTCGAAAAATAGAGCATTTTGTAATCGAATAAAAGATACCGTAAATCATTTACAAAAGTTAAACTGTAATAAATATAAATTGCCTCGTGTTAAAATGAAGATAAATTCATCGTATTAGCGAAGAAGATTTCACAGAAGGAAATTAATGCTCTTAAATATCTAAACCACGTGAATTACATTTGTCTTCATTATAAATGTTCATTTGCTTTTCTTATGAAGAAAAACTTAAGATCTAAGTTATTTAAGATTTTATTTAATAAGTCTTATATCCTTTTATGATTTCTTTGTATGATTATTAATCTTGGAGACTTGTTTTACCACCTTCAAAAGGTTTTTCTAAATAGAAATGAAAATTAATGGAATCTTGTATCTTGAAATAACTTCCAAAAAAAAAATAGGGGGAAATATTTTGAATACATAAAATTAAGATCGAAAACAATCGGATCTGAATAAAATTAGCTAAGTCCTGTTATTCATTAATAATTACGGAACTCATTGGCGTAACAAGGTTTGATGCCCAAAATTACAGCCCTGATAGATTCTTCTTTGAGATTGACTGAATTGCTAGATTTGTGAAGATTATAAGCGCTTTAATTTAAAAAAAAACAAATATTACAGAAATTTGATAAAAGATGATCCAAATGCAAACATAAATATTTGGAAAATTCTAAACAATAATATAATTGGAAAACAAAGTAAAAAATAAGAATTCGAATGATGTAAAATTATTAGAAAATTATGACAGTACAATACTATTTAATAATCTGAGAAAAAACTTTACCCAGAATACATATGTAAATAATGCAAATTATGAATATATAAGGAAGATGTATGATGAAAAACAGGAATCTGAACAAACTTCTATGGTCCTTATACCCCCAAACCAAAATGAAATCATCGAAATAATAAAAAGTCAAAAGAAAAAATATTCTTACGGACCTGATTGTATAAATATGATAGATATCGACAACATGAAAGAAAATATATCTATTTTTTTGGTAGATCTATTTCAAAAAATATATAATACAGGAATATATCCCAATTCATGGAAGATATCACACACGATTCCAATCTATAAAGGAGGTAATCAAAACGACTTAAATAATTACAGACCAATCGCCCTAATATCTAATATTTCAAAAATCTTAGAAAGTTATTTATCAAAAAAAATATATAACTATATAACTCAAAAGAAACTTTTAAATAAAAATCAATATGCTTATCAAAAAAATAAAAGTACATTACATCTATTGAATAACGTAAATGAGCACATAAACAAATCACTAAACAATGGAAAGATAATATATATAGCTTTTATCGACTTCAGGAAGGCATTTGATTCCATTGATCACAAAATCCTACTAAAAAAACTTAATCAAATGGGAATAAGAGGGAATGTATTCAAAATCATAGAAAATTACTTAAAAGATAGAAAGTTTAAAATTAAAATTGGAAACAATTTAAGTCAAACTTATAATTCCAGAAGAGGAATCCCACAAGGTTCGAATTTAGGACCTCTTTTATTTAATATATATGTAAACTCGATAAATAACACTATAAGCAATTCAGAAATTTTTCTATATGCAGATGATGTTATTCTAATCACTACTGATGAAATCCAAACGCAGGCTCAAAACAAATTGCAAGATGACCTAAACAAAATAAACAAATGGGCATACATAAACAAAATGAAAATAAATGGAGAAAAAACGAAAATAATGATAATTAAAAATAAAAATAAAATTATAAATAACAATGTAATAATAAGTTTACATGAATTAGAATGCTCTAACATCAGTCAAAATAGCAACGCTTTTATGAAAAACTGTAATTGCAAAAAGATAGAAATTATTTCTACATATAAATACTTAGGTATATATATCGACAACAAATTCTCTTGGAATAAACAATACGACTTTGTGATGGGAAAATTGGGTTCTTACTCATATCTTTTTTATCATATTAAAAAAATATTTCCTTTTAAACAAAAACTAATAATTTATAAGTCATTAGTAGATTCACTGCTGAACTACGGCTTGGAGTGCTGGATCAACATCAATAAACAACAAATGGAAAATATCAATAGATTAACGATGAAAATATTCAACAATGTCTATTCAAACTTTAAATATAAATCAAAAAAAGATAAACAAAGAATAAGAAAAAAATACGGAATATTAAAAATAAACGAAAAATTTATATATAAAATATTAATAAAGAATTACTTTGAGGTAAAAAGAGAAAGAAATTCCCTAGATGAAGAGTTAAAAACAAGATATAATTGGAACAAAATTTTTAAAATTGATAAAATCAGAAATAACTTCGGATACAGATTAAATAATTATGTAAAGTATAAAATTTTTAGTCAAGTAAATATAATTCAAAAAGATAATATAACATTTAAAGAAATAAAACAGAAATTAATTTCTGATGTGGTGGATGGGTTAATTACATTAAAGAATGATTATTAATTGAATTAACTTATTAACAAATATATTAAACTCTCGGTCACATATCACAGGTATGCAGTTACTAAGCATACCTAATGGGACTGAAAAACATTTAAAAATAAAAAAAAAAAAAAAAAAAAAAAAAAAAATAATATTGCATAGAAAAACATAAATCAAAACTGGCAAAATGAGCTTTCCTCATTTCGAATTTCTTTCTTTGTATTCATCCGAATATTCATCATTATGATAATGTTTTTTTATCATCATTATGATAAAAGATGTTGATGTAACATGAAAATTGTGGATTCCAAAGCACTGCCTTCCTTTTTTACACTTATTGATGTACGTACAATTGCAAAACTGAGTTGCAATTGTCATATATATCCATAATTGATGTAAATAAAGTACTCGAAAAAAAAAATAAATTAGGAGCACTTTATGCTTGCAGTTTTCTGTAATCCACAATGAAAATTAATCGTCAACTTATGCCGTGCCAGCGTCGTCTAGTGATTAGACGGCGGTCTTTCATGAGGTCGATTCATCGGCATCTGGGTTCGAATCCCGGCCTCGGCTTGGATGCTTACTTTCTTTGCTGTGTTTGTCTGCTTCTTCATCTTCTCTTACTCTTCCGCTGTCTATAGCATTGAACGATTTGAATGTTTGTTAGAATTTCAAATGGAAACAAAAAAAAAAAATCTTAATTAGAAAAATAGAAGAAAAACAATTGAAACTGACTTTATCTTTTAGTCAAAGTTTTGAAATTGTTTTGTATAAATTTTCACTCCTTATTTCATTTTCTCCTATTTCATTTCTCTTTAAGATATATTGCATGGTTACCTTTTGAATACCCAACTATAATAACTCATAATAAGTTAGTAAAAAACAAGATTTGTTCCTTCATTTACGTTGATTGATTCTGACCGTAGCTTCATAGACCAACATCAATTGTATAGTGCTTATCAACATAAACATTGCTGTTACAATTTTAGATTTTTAGGATTACAGTTATCGTCGTTCACAGCCGAACGGATGGACTTAACTTAAAATTGCAAATTAACTTCTTTGTGTGTGTTTAGATAGTTTAGGTGTTTATAAGAAGTACGTAGTTTTTTGTTGAAAATAGACCAAAAACTAAGGAGGGGTTAATAAACCGTCAACATATGTTAATTAACAAGTTGTTGGGTTTGTGTAGACGTTTTAATAACTTTTATATACCATTCAGTTATTCTAAAGTCTTGTTTTCTATAATGGAGTCTTCTTTATATTCAAACACAGTTTCTATTGATCTATTGTAGTATCTCTATCTTGCAGAAGGTCAAAAAAATTTTTTAAATTTTTTGACGATTTTTGAGAAAAAATCTGCACTGCCAAAAATCATGAAAACAACTTTTTATTGTTAAAGTATGCTCTACTGATTGTTTTCAAAGCCCCTAAATTTAAAAAAATACTCAGATAAAGCTTCGTAAGGCATTTGCATTTTTTTGTATCGTCAATTGGCGAAACCTGCATACATAGTGAAAGGAAAGTAGCCGGATAGTAATCTATATAAATAAGTAAAAAAATAAAAATACGAATTAAAAGGGATTCGAAACATCTATACAAAAAGAAGGCTCCTTAGGGTATTCGTATAAAGAAATGAAAAATAATTTTTTTTTTTCTTTTCTGAATTTTATAATTATCATTTGTAATTAATGAGATGATTATGTTACACAGCCACGTATTAATTCCTCGTAAATGTAAAACTTTCAAAGTTATAAGGTAACACCGGTGTTACTGCATAATTATCACATATTATTCTATAAAAATTGTAAAATTTAAGAAGAAAATATAAGGGCACAAAACAAATTCAATTTTACTTTGTTATTAAGTATAAAGTTGTTCTTTCATGAAAAATTAAATACAAAGTATTAAGTATTAAGCAAAACAACCTTTGCATTCCATTAGTAAATTCTCTGTTGGGAGCAATATTTTTTTCCGAGAGCTCTAATTATAGTTGGCTGGTCTTTTATTACTTTCAAATATTCTTTCTCTTCCTGGATTTTCCTCGATTTGTTACTGGATTCGAAAGGGAAAAGAACCATCTTCCCACTAGTTGTCTAGGGAGTCTTTTCTGCTCTTTGTTTTTTTTTCTCAGAAAGAATAAGACGAAAGAAGAATAAGTTCTCTTATTCCCCTGTGAGCTATTACGCCTCTGGAAAATAATTTTCTTTGTCGTTTGTTACATGTCTGTCCAATTACAGCTGCAAAATATAAGAATCTCATTTGGTTGCAATTCTCATATTTGGGAAATTCTGGACTGAAATTTTGGCTTAAGTAAAAGAGGGAATTCACAGAATGGTAATTGCAGTTTGTATCTTATTTTTTATTTAATAATCTCTTCATTCTTTTGAATCGTATCCAATTTTACGGTGACTTTTTTTTTTTAAACAAATGTAATCCTTGTAAATAATTTACGTAACAGAATTTCTCATTTAGTAATTTGAGCGAAAGTTTTTACATTTTTGGTTTTCTTCAGGGAAAATAATAGAATCTCTGAAGTATA
The DNA here is from genome assembly GCA_023159025.1 of Thereuonema tuberculata. Classification (NCBI taxonomy): domain Eukaryota; kingdom Metazoa; phylum Arthropoda; class Chilopoda; order Scutigeromorpha; family Scutigeridae; genus Thereuonema; species Thereuonema tuberculata. The sequence continues at coordinate 26,768,642 of JAFIDM010001028.1, read as the reverse complement.
TTCAAAATATCAGGAGATGGCGGCGAGTTCTACTGAGGAACTACATTTTTCTTTTGGTTCTTTTTCTCAAACTAATATAACTCCGATATATAAATGTTAATAACCGGTCGATCTAAAAATATACTTAATTACCGGGGTAATTTCTTTATCGTAGCCACAACGTCATCAAACAAACATCAAACAAACTTTTTTGAACATAAACATGATCTTATGTACAACGTTTCGTAACAATGATGTGAATTAACCATAATTCTAATAAGTTAAGTGATTAGATAGATTAACATTACTCATTCTGTAAAATCGTAGATTGTAATTTTTATTTTTGCATAAATGATTGGCTTTAGCTGCTAGTTCTTCTTTTCTTTGAGTGCATCTTCAGTTGATGCATTTTCAGAATTTTCCTTTTGTCAGCGTCCCTTAATATTGATTCTGAAAAGGTTGAAAGATACAACAGTTCTTTGACTGACAGTGGATGCAAAGTTATGACCCACTCGGACAGGAATAGCTGCAAGCATTTTATGCACTTTACATCCAAGACACTTTAAGATAATTTAGTCCCTTGGAAAGTCAAGTTAAAAAATAAAATACGAAACCGTACATTTCCATTAACTTTGATTGAAAGATAGTTAAGTTTCGCAGTTCAGTAACAAATAATAAAAGAATTAAATCAAATTTGAATAAAGTTAAATATGTTGATTTCTTAGAAAGAATGTATTAAAGAATCCGGTTTTTCTTCCAAAAGACAAAATATTTCACGTATCATTATAATCCATGTTTATTGAAATAAGCGAAATTTCGCAAGAGCTCCTTCCATTGCTTCTTCAGGCTACATTTTTAAACTTTAATTAAAACGATTATTACAAAGATATAATATCTTTAGCATCCTACTATTGTTAAATATGTTATTAAATATATTATATATTATTAAATAAATATTCAAAAATGTTATTACAGAAAATTCTCAACTAAATTAAATACAGAAGCCAACATACAAATTACTCTAGTTTGTGTGTTGGCTTCTAAATTTAATTTAATTAATTTCACACATAATTAATTTTTTTCAAATTCAAAAAAGATTCTGAACTTAACTCTGTAATATTCTTAGTATTATTTAATTCTAATTCACTAATTCTTTTACTTTGGTTTTATTTTATTACTGACCCAAGGTTCTTATTCCTGACTTTTATTATATAAGAATAATGGGAGTTTAATGGGTCATTAAAAAAGAAAAATCCCAAGTAAAAGAATTAATGAATAGGATGGGGGTAGTATACAAATTAAAATGCAGATCTTGTAATAAGATATATTATGGAAATTCAGGTAGGACCATCAAAGAAAGGGACCAGGTACATATAAGTGCCTACAGGAATTACCACCAGAAAATTTCTGATTGGGCAGAGCACTGTTTAACAAATAAACATAACCCGGATCCAGAGGTTAATTATTTATTCCAGGAAACTGATACGGTACCTCGATTTAACTTAGAAGCTTGTGTGATTCAAAATTACGAATGTAAAAATAAACAAAAAGGTTTGGAAGTAAGATAAGTTTATAAACAACTTCCGATGATCATACTAAGTTTATAGAAACTTTTAAAAAATACTAGAAAGAATTACTAAATTCCAATAAATTGTACTTATTATTCTGTAATAAATTAAGAATTTTTGAACAATGATAAATTGTATTATTCTGTAACAATATTAAGAGTATTACACATTCGTAATAATTTGAGAATCTTCTGTAATAATTTTTTGAGCAGCATATGTAACAATAGTAGAATGCTAAAGACATTAAACTTTTGTAATAACCGTCTTATTTAAAATTTCAAAATGTGGCCTGAAGAAAGCAAGGGAAGGAGTCCTTGCGAAATATCGCTTGTAGTTAGTATGATGTCTAATGGAAATAGACATGGATTATAATACGGGTTTTGGAACCCTTTTTCATGAATTACATACCTAATTTTTTAGTAAATATATATAATTATTCGAGAATGGGCTCACGGACATCGAAGACGATCACCAACAGGAAACATCTTCAATTGCGAAGACGAAATTTTTCAGGATCCTCCTGGAAAATTTCAAGTGGGTGTTCCCTTCTTACTGTCCCGACCTGTGGCCATGTGATTTCCAATTTTTTGGACCCATGAAAGAGAGCCTTGCGAAGCAGCGATATCACTCCGATGAGGAAGTTGAGAATACGAGAGAGAGAATGGTTATCGTACTTTGGATGGGAATTTTTCGAAGAAGATAAGCAAAACTCGTACCATGTTGCGATAAATGTTTAAATAAACTTGGTGTTTATGTAGAAAAGTAGCTCTTGCAATTGAACTCTCAAATAAATAAAAGAATAGCCCCAAATGTTCCATACAATGTTTTTTTCATGCAACTGCAACTAACTTTTTGACTCAACCTCGGGCCTTCCATAAGAATGTTTCCATTGAAGCGTTAATAATTTATCAAATCCTCAATTAACGTATTCGTGATTTAGAGTTAAATTAGTAAGTCTATTGTAAGATAGTTTAGTTGATCAGGGACATCTTTAAATTACATCAAAGTGATGTTTTCCGTTGTCGTGTTATTTGAAGATTTTACATCCAATCAATTATTTTATATTAAAAATAATCTCTTTATTATTAAAACTTCCTGTCTTCTCATCAAGATTATCTTAAGTTCTACCTTATATCCACTAATTATTCTACAGTTAGTTAAATTCAAGAAATTTGGGCTGACATCGAATTGATTAAGTATTCCATCTTTATTTGTATTTTCTTTTGATGTTAATATTCTTTAACTTCACAAAGATCTTCGCAATTTCACTTATCAGTTTTTTTATCTGTGAAACTTCAAAGAAAACTCTTTTTGAGGAGATTTCGTCTACGACACTAATTCATTCAGAAAAATACAACGTAATGAAATCTTTTCAAGCTGTTGTGAAACTGCTTTCTTCAATCTTGAAGTCCTGGAGCTTTCTTGTTACTGGGCGAATGAACTATCAAAAAGAAAAGGGTTAATTATCGCTTCCACACACACACATACACACACAAAAGGGAATTTGAGATTCAAGTTGAAATATTTCGGATGAAGTAGCTACCCTGAATAATCAGGTTATTATTCCCAGAATGAGCTTAATGAGGAAGACAAAGAACTCGTACTTCACAAGTAATTACGAAGTTAGATTTCAGGTAATTGAAGCTTAGTTTCTTATTTTTTTTTTGACAGTTTAAAAATACATGGCTCCCACCTGCTGCTGGGATGTGACCTTTGTTTTGCTGCCTTGATTGACTCAATTTAAAATCTCACATTTCTCGACATTTCCTTTGAAAGCTCTACTAATTAGAGACTTCAGCTCAAATGGTGCTTTTGAATTTTTATTTATGATTCAAGATTCTTTGTTCCATTAACACTCCACTGCCTCTCTGTGCAATGGAGAAGCACTTTAGAAAATAAGGATAAAAAGCTCTCCGAAGTTGGAAAATAAAACAATTTTAAACTTCATAATAAGGAATAATGGTAATATTTCTTTAGTTCGTTAATTCAGATAATTTAAACTTTTTTCTGTTAGATTTCACCTAAAAAAAATACATGATAGCTTTAGGAATATCTAATCCTGTAGTTTGTATTTGAAAGCCTGAGTTATTAAAAATTCAGTAGACTTTTCCTTCGCAGGAAAACAATAACATGGAAACAAGAACATGTCAAGAAACAAGAACGTGGAAACTAGTTTACAAAAACAAACTGCACTTCCAAGTAAATTTGAATTTTTGCACTTTTCTGGTTATAAAAATAAATGGAAAATTTATCAAATATTTGATCTAGCAAAAAAATGTAATATCCAAATGTAAAGCTACGCGACGTCACGAGTTGATATAAACCTTTGTCATCCCCGAACACGATGCAACTCGATATGCAACTCGAACGATCAACCGACCCATGACAACGCAGATTTTAAATATGTCACGTGTGACGTCAAGCAAAATTCGGTTATGTCGTTTCAAACATAATATATGAGTGATTCATTTGCAACATATGATAAATATTGTTTCAAAATTATTAGCCGCTATGGAATTGAATTTCATGGTATTATTTCGAAGCAAAAGTAACAAATGACCAACAGCCAATAAGAAACAATGCTCCCCTGGAAACAATGACGTCATAAATGTTGCATTACCGCGTCAGCAGCATTCCATAATGCAATGCATTTCCCAAACCCAATGTGGAAAATCCGAAAAAATCGAGGTTTTTAAACCTCTTTGATAAATTCTGCCGCATACAATTACTGCATTTCAGTATAAACTTTATTTCTGCATGAAAGAAACTCGCAATACTCTTGATATTCATTGAGTATGAGCCTGTCTTCAAAACAAATCGGCAGATATCATTTTCGATGCCATTTTTTTCATGGGCGTGGTTTCCCAACTGACATATTCCAACGCTGCCCTGTGATTGGGTAATTCCCAGTGACGTCGATGCAATTTTTCGAGTTGCAGCTGTGTTGCAGCTGTAGGAACAACTCGAATTGCATGACAAAAGTTGCAGTCAAGTTGCAAGTAAACGGGCTCAAAACCATCTACATCAACTCGTGACGTCAAAATCGGACAACTAAATTGCTGAAAAATTGCATGGTGTTCGCGTAGCTTATAGTTGTTGATACTTAGAAAGAGAGTTGAACAGTTATATTCAATTAGAAATCTCTTCCTATTGCAGATCAATTCCCTGTAATCCTATGTTATTTTCTCTATAATACGGAAGCACTGGGAGATGATGTGGAAAAACAAGAACATCTGGTTGATGAAAATAAATAAATCCCCCCAAAAGCTTTCGAAAATAGAGAAAGACGTTTTGGTCATGTTAAATACATACATAAAAGACTTGACATTTCACATAAGCCGAACAATGAAAAGAAACATTATTTGGAGGATGGAGAAGCCTGTTACTTAATACGATATCTGAAGTATCAATTTCTATTATTTATATTTGTATTTAAGTTATCATACTGACTGTGTGTGTCTTCATTTGTATCTGCATTATCATACAAGTGTCTTAAATTCATAAGACAATGTATTCTAATTAAGAATAGTTTCTATGATATACTTCAATAACTTCTGTTTGAACGTTTAAAAGAATTATTTTTCACCATCTTATTAACAATGGTCATTTAAAATTGATTAATACACATTTAAAAATTATGTCAGTCAATTAATTAATGTTAAAAAACATGAATAAAAATTTTAAAAAACTATTAGGATAGACTAACAGACTGCTAGGAGCTGATAATGGCTTAGCAGTCTGCTGGTCGAAACAGTCCCGTCCTGTCATAAATATGACATTTTAAATTTTTATTCACGTTTTTTAACATCAATTACTTAGCTAAAGTAATTTTTAAATGTGCGATATTCATTTTTAAATCGTCGTTGTTAATATGGTATTGATATATTTCACTGAGTCCGGATTTTAGTCACGGTCAACTATTCACAAGTAAACCTCTAATTTTGAGATGAATCCAAAATTGATGCGTATTACGATATTGAACAATAACGAATTCATCCTCTATCTGATGAAACTAATTGAAAAAAAAAAAGAAGAAAATAAAGAAAAATGTTTCCAAAAATCTAAGAAATTGTTACCATTAAAAAAATAAATTTGTAGATTAGATGGCTGCTATTATTGTATCTTTTTTTTTTTTTTTGAAGTTTAATTGCAAACTCTTCAATTTTTGTTTGTTTAAAAGAGAAGTATTTGCATCCAATGAATCATTTGATGAATCCGCTCAATTCACTGACAAACACTCCACTCACGGGAGAATCACATTGTGAAACATCTAATGGCTTAGAGAATTGGTGGTAAATCTCTAATCCATTAAATTAAAGCAATTCTAATATTACTGATGTGATTAAAGTTTTAATTGCTCTATTACTAACTGATTTTCGTTCTTTATCATCCAAAAAGTTTCAATATCATCCCTAATTCAGGAAGTTTGTTTTTTTAAAAAATATTTTTTAAAGATTTTTTCATTGAAAAATTTTAGAAAGAAATTTCAGAACTAAAATTACGTTTTATTCGCCTGTGTCCTCCTTCGCTCCATGTACCAGAGGACTTGCTAACACATGTTCTTAAATTATTTTATTTCTTATAATTTTGTTTTCTTTCCCCCAAGCAAATAAACTTGAAAGTACTGTGCATTATCCTCTAATCCAAATCCTACTTTGAAGCTTCCTATCAACTATATGGATTTACCTAATATCTAAATACTTAATTTGACACACAAACAGTATAGTAACCAATGAAATAAAAGACAAATCTTCATATACATAATTATTTGTACATCTGTATTCCCATCTCTCTGAAAATATATTTAATCTTTAGAAAGTATATTCTTTTAATAGAGTTAAATCTTTCGCATTCTTTGCTCTTGGTATTTTAACATTTTAAAATGCTAACATTTAAAATGAACATTTTAAAAAGCTGAATTATAATTTCTGCCAAGTTAAACTACTACCCTTAAATTTCCCATTAATTTTTATTTTTATCACAATTGACATTCCAAAAATTCTGGTCACTAAGAATTTTATATTTTTTCCAAAAATGGAAGCCTCCAAGACCCATATCCGATTATGTAGAATTTTAATGGTTGGTTCTGATCATCACTCGTAGATTTCTGTTCTTAGATGGAATTTTAATCCAACCTTGAGATCGCAGCCTTTATTGTCGAAGAGAATTTCCGAGTAAGATTTACGCTCTATCCCTGCTGTAATTTAAACAACTCCTCAAACATTTGGAACCTACACTCTTTTGGTCTTTGAATTTCTGTTGGTCAAGAAAATTCTTGAGTTTTCAAGAATATAAAGTTATTTAACTCTAAATTCGTCATAATACTTATATAATAATTTAATACATGCATTTTGGTTTAGTTGTAAATATCAAAATTTTCCACAAACCTTTCATTCTAATTTTGCGTAGAATACGTCTTTATTCTAATAACTGCTTTTGGAATTTCTATTTCATTCGAAGAATCAAAAATGGCGGAATCGCTCAAAACTGCGGCGATTACAGTGCAGTTGTGCTTAGATTTCTATAAGAAACGAATGTTTACTAAAAATAGGCTCAAAACTAATATTATCAATCGTTGTATCAATTAAGTAAACAGTTTCGACGTTTCAAATCGATATATAATTTTAGTTAATTGGAAATAAATCGATTAATAGAAACATCGAAATTTGTCTGAAGTTAAGAGTTTCTTTAAAGTGAAGAGCTTTGTAATAAATAAAGAACACAACAGCCGAACTTCAAAAAAATCTTCAATTTTCAATATTTCTGTTCTGTATTTTCTTCAGGAAAATACATATGAAAGGAAGAAACAAAATACTGTTCGTTTTTATTACGAGAAACTTCAACGCTTTTGCGCATGCGTCAGGTATCTTTCGATTTCATCAAAATAGGAGTGAGGAGAAATAAAGAGGGGATGTTTACGTTTATCAGTGTTAGTTTACTAGTAGCTGCGTTCTATTTGCGCTTTTCGGGGAAGAATTATGGAAGGAATAAATACTAATGTAAAAATGCTCCTCCGTTATTTTTTTCTTAAAAGCGAAAATGTCCAAAAGAATTTCTTAGGAAAGTATCCATCTCAGCGTATCACCCCTCTGCGGAGTAAAATCGTCCGCCAGTGCTTAATCTGCCTTTCGAAAACGTACAGTATGTTTCCTTCCTTGACAACAAAAACAAAATTTGAATAAACAATCATAAACTTTTATATAATAACAATAAAATAGCGATAAAAACCTACAACTCAAGAAGTCCCTTAATAATACAATATAATATGATAACATACACTTTAACATATTTTGTTTCTTCCTTTCATATGTATTTTCCTGAAGAAAGTTCTCGGTTAGAGAACAGAAATATCGAAAACATAGAAGATTTTTTGAAGTTGGGTTATTGTTCTTTATTTATTATAGGGATGATGCTAAAATAGTTCTTATTTGAAGAGCTTTGTTTTGAAAAGAATTTCTTATGATAATAACTTTATTTAACTTTTAAAATTACAGCATTTATTTCTATTAATTATAAATTTGTATTGTAGATTCCGTTGTCAATTTCACCTTTTTATATTAATTGTTGTTATTTCTTGTAATTTTTATACTGAATCCATAATTTCAGTAAATAATGAAACATGCTGCTAACTTTAATAATAGCGACTGACGTTAATATTCTTTCATATAGTTTATACAGAACATAACACTTTCAATATTAAAGAAGTCATAGTTCAGCAATTACCTTTAAACATAAACACTTTACTTAAAACATCTTCTTTAAAACACTTTAGCATCTTCCAGCTTCATACTTTTACTTTTGGAATTTTAGTTAAATTATTTTTCTTCGTTATTAAACTCGGTTAACGTTGTTTTAATCTTTTGAATTATTTAATAGATTAATTCTTTAATTTCTTATAAATTAATTCCAATAGTTATATCTGTGTGTGTCTAAATATAACTTAGAAAGGGAACTTTATAAGCAAATTCAGCATTATTATTTATATCAATAAATGCTTTATTCAGATATAAAAAAAGAAAACAATTTCGTCTTAAATTCATGCAAAGAAAAATTAGAGCTATATTTACGAGTTCCTTCGCTTCAGGGGCTTTTCCAAAACAGGAAAATGTGACTTCCTTTAACTGTGAAATGGATTTTAATGCCATGAAGGGATTTCACGAGAATCCTCAGTGATGAAGAGATGCTGTTACAGTAACCAAATCCCATTGGATTCAGAAAGAAGAGTCGTGTTCAGGTGACAAAAGAATTTTTGTTTTTTCAGTTTGAAAACACAGTGTATTTTGAGCATAAGGTTTTACTGTGCATCTTTTTTTATTTGACAGAATGTATCATTTAAAGCTTCAATACTTCCTAAATTTAACAAGCAATGTAACATTAAAACAATAGTTACACATCAATCACATTGATATGTATTCTTAGCTATCTTAACTGTCATCAAATGTAATACGTCAAAATATTTTTTAAATTAAAACTTTTCCGTCGTTTTCAGTGCTCAGTTGCTTCTGCTTTTCTTATTTTTAAGTTATTTTCTAATTGATTTCGAATTATTCAATAGTTTAAAATAAACGATTTCAAGCCCAAACAAAAATAAGTGATTTCTTTTTTTTTTACTATAATAACACTTCCTTTGTAGCATACTAAATGTACTTGTATATTCTAGAAAAGTAACAATGAAACTGATGATATAACAAAGCTCACGAAAACAAACAACTCACAAGAACAATTTTTGTGAGACTGAACGTAAAAATAAATGCAGTAGATCGGTAAGATGGATTATTGATTGTAAATTCATTTCTATTCGTCTTGAATTTATTTCGAAAATTTTGAGGGTATTATTTGCTAAAGACATTTTCTTGACAATGCTAAATGAAGATTGAATGTGATGTTCTTGAAACGAACTCAGCAATTTCCATAAACATAGAATAAAACTAAGATGTTTTCACAATTGGAGCCACCAAAACAAACGTAAGTAAAGTAATTAGGCAAACTAGGTATTTCATAAGGAAATTAATGATCAATTATTAATAGTTCTTTATCAGAATCATCATTTTTTGAGACAGAAAATGAGTGTTTTTCAAAGTATGGAATTATATTTGAACTAAGTGAAAGGAGACCTGAAAAGAAAACATTCATGTTATTTTAAACCCCTACATTTTTTGTCTCTGTTTACAAAACATTTGTCATTTTGATTTATAAATGTGTATTATACAGTCTTGTGTGTTATGAACTTTATTTATTGCTGCTATTTTACATAATTTTTAACTTGAAGTGTTAAACTTGAAGTGACCTAAAGCTATTTTACTTTCTTTACGAATTAGTAAATTGTTTTTTTGCCCAGAGAAAAGCTTGATAACAATATTCTTTGGAGACCATTGACTACAGTACTTCAAATGTGTATATACATATACCATCACAGTAAAATGAACTTATTTAATGATATTCATTTAGCATTGTCATATAAGCGCCTTTAGCAAATAATACCCTCAAAATTTTCAAATAAATTCAAGACGAGTATATATATATATTCGTCTTATTGTTTTTTTTAAGATATAACCTACATGAGTAAATCATAATTAAGTCGATAACAGGAACTTTCCCCAATTTTAATCATACAAGAATATACTCATATTAAATTTAAAACAATAATTTTGTTTGAAATCATTTTCTTCGTCTCTTAATTTCAATATTACTTACCTTTGAATCTTAAAATTCTTATTGTTCAATATTCGTAGATAATTTCTGAAATTTCTGAAATTCCTTAAGCTACAAAATGGAAAACGGACAAACATGACCTTATCTCTTATTCTATGTGCTAAAAAATCCAGATGTCACATAGATGATATTCATAATTTCGAATTATCTCAAATTTGAATTGGAAAAGGACCTCAAATTTGGAAGCTTCTTTTTCTGTGATTTCGAATTGAAAAGATTTTAACCCCGTGAAACCGTAAGGAAGGGCTATTGTCTTTTCAAATAAAGTACATGTTTAATATATGGTGATTTGGAGATCACAATTTGTTAAGAGTTGTTGGTTTTCAAGTGGTTGTTCTCTTCTAATCCATTTCCATTGACGGAAATTCCTGTCGACTAGAATGGAGTTCCCAATTTCACTCTCCATCAATCAGCTTGGCATTTGCAGTCGCCTCAAGGCTTCTGATTCAATAGATCGTCTTCGCTGAAGGGGGTCTATGGACACAGAGTTTGTGAGTGCTTCTCAAACATCAAGAATTTGTACGTGGGCGCAAAAGTGATATTGCTGCGCCTGACGTTTGAAAACGGTATTTCAAACTTTTTATTGAAATTGTCAGAAAAAGATTATATGTGTCATCAGAACTATTGGACCCCTGAGAGCATATAAGCAAGGAAAGATCTTTTATAGTAAAACGATAAAGGAAATAAAACTCCAACAGTTGCGAATAAAAACAGGTTTTAATATGAAACTGTTTTGTCTGTTGTTGAAATCGATTGTCTTCAATATAGTTTCATAATTTTATAGCATTAATATTATCTAAATATTGTTAACAGTTCCCTACTGTGATATTGTTATTAGTGATTTTCTAAATGCCTTGCCTATTATTTCAATTTTCTACATTGGACTGTTTTTTATTGATTTTCTTATTACACTTATTTTATTACTTTTATTTATGTTTATTTATATATTATACTTTATATTATATAATATTATGTATATTATTATATTATACATATATAATATATTATATTTTATACATCTTTTATTTACTTATTACAAAGCGCTGTCGTGTTCTAGTGTTTACGATTTTTTTATTATCTACTGCTACTATTAATTATCTATTTTCCACAATTCAGTTTTTATTACTATTAATATTAATTTCAAAGTTTGATCTTTAAAATTAAAAAGAAAAAAGTAAGTTCCTAAATTCGAACTTGATCAAAAGTTTAGTCCGAAATTCAGCAGCATTGATTAATTCTCACAAGAAATTGACATTAAAAAAAAGTATTTTTTTTCCATTTATTTTGATTTGATTTCATTTAATTTATGTTTTGAATCCACAATTAAAATGATTAAAATGATTATAAAGTCACTGAATAACAATTACATTTTTGTTTTTCAACTACTTTGTTAACAACTTTTTTTTTAAGAACCACAGCTAGCCTATTAGTTTTTTAATCTTTATTTTATTAAAACAGCAATTTTATATCAAAAGGAACGAGAAAAGAAATAGAGGAATCTTAGTTCATGTAGTTATTGTTACAATTATAAAAATAATTTATGAAATTCGCAAATCATTTTTAACCAATGTTATGTAACTGGCAAACAATTACAATTGTTTGATGCTTTATGACTGCTTATAAATATTTATACACTAGTTGCGACCCGTGAAATATTCACGGAAGTAAAACAAATTCCACAATTTTGAAAAACACAAGATTGAAAAAGATGTTCTAAGTTAATTTTTTTAGAAGCCATGACTTCCACAACAGCCAATATGTAATTTGAATATTGGCTTATTTGTTAAAATAATATTATAATATTGTTAAAATAAAAAAAATTAAAATTGATTTGCCACTTTCGTAGTAGCGATTTCTCATTATGAAATACAACGGCAACCTTCTGTCCTAAAAGAATAGGTTCGTCGAAATTGAGGCAATATTAACGGAAATAAAACAAATGCCACATTTTTGAAATATCCTGAAATTTTTGAAAAACACAAGATTGAAAAAGATGTTCTAAGCTCATTTTTTAAAAGCCATGACTTCCACAACAGCCCACATATAATTTGAATGACTAAGCCAAATTTTGTTAAAATAAAAGGAAATAAAAAATTGATTTACCATTTTCAACAATAACCATAACAATAACTAATGTCCAACAGCCAATACCAATAATCCTGTCTGGGCAACAATGAGGACACGTGCATCGTCATTATCTCCTACTTGTTGAATATTGAAAGAGCGGCGACACAGCCGAAATTATGTAATAACCGAGGTTTTACATACTCTCTGATAAATTTTGACGCATGAACTTCATGCATTTCAGTGTAAACTTCATTTATGTGGGAAAGAAAATCTCAATACGGTGATAATAATTGTATAATTGCGATTCGTTGTGGTGAAGTGGAGAAAATAGTAGAGACGCCATCTTTATACATGGGCGTGACGACATGCCTAATGTTTTCCAACGCTGCACTGTGATTGGTTATTTCAAATTAAAAATTTACAAAGATCGTACAACTTTCGCCTATTAATAGGATGATTACTTTTAATTTCTTAGCATTTCATTTTTCCATTGTTATCTGACTTTGGTGCAACTAAACCATAGAATAACACTTGCTTTGTTTTGTAGCTTTTTATAAAACTAGTTATGAAACAATCAATACTTTATTTTACATGGGATCCTATTCAAAGCAGAGTAGTAAGTTAAGTTTATAAGTGTTGGCTAAAACGGCGATCGCTTTGTTGTTCTTTGCCGTCGAGGAAAGGAATAAAGCTGTAGGCACGAAGGCAAATCGAATGGATGACGTCAGTGGAAGTCACTTACCGTCTGTCACTGACCAGTGGCGCAAAGTGGAACCAAGAAGTAATGGTGCGGTAGTAAGAACCGAAAACGCCGTCGATAACTCACGGCCATTAAGGAGATTACACTATCAAGTGGTTTGCATGGTAGCCTCGTTTTATTTACCTACTTTGTAAAGAAACTTTTGAATTTTCTTTAGATCTTAAGTACGCAAAAAAAAAGAAAAAAGAAGGAATATAATGCTTAGTAAAAATCACAGCATTCCCACCGAATTTTTCGGTTGGAATAAAAGGATTTTGAGGTTTACAAAGACCTGCAAATTCCGTTATTAATGGCGGTCTTCCGAAACCAAAAATGCCCTTAAAACACAGTATTTGGTGATTCAGCATCTACAAATCTTTTCCATCAACGATACACCTGGGGTTCCACCGAGTTGAATCAATGCACTATACAATGCATTACTTAGATACTAATGTGAAAGATAGAAAAACATGTTAACAAGATTTTATAGAAAAAAGAAGTTCTATACCTCAATTAAATACAGATTTTTTTTTTAAATTTGAAAAAGGTGTCTCATAAATTTTACAATTAAATTTTGACTGATCACTACAAACAGGACAATTTTTTTTTATATAATCAAAAATAAAGTATCTTCGTATAACTGTTGATTAACATGGAGAAGTTTAAGATGAAATACATCAAACAAAAGATACTGTGGTATGTGTTTTTCATATTAGGATAGCATTTAAAATAATTTAAACTGATCACGATATTAACATATTTATCATTAATATATGAAAGAGTTATATTGTAGCAAATCTAATGAAGCTTTATTAATTTCTTTGTAAATGGAATAATAGTGACTAAATGGAATCTACTTGTCACAGAAACGAATTATAATCAATAAGCACTGATATAAATTAATAGTCATTACTAAGAGCAAAAGAAAAGAAATGAGAGCTTTATCTCTTGAATTTAGAGTTTCATTCCTTTGTTGCGATACCCGACTTTAGATACAAAGAAAGATTAAGAATCATATTAGCCATTTCTAGTAATTTTCCTAAACCATTACAAAATATCATTAAAAATTCTCAATTTATTTTCATTTTCAATACTTTTTTTGCTTTATAAACGTTCTACAGAACCAGGTATTGTCTTTTGTGCATCATTGAAGGAGAACGTAGAGAGACAGTTATTCCAATGTAAGTTACTTGTGGCTAACGTTGGCACGAGGAATATAAAGTAATTGGGATCAATTGATCGCTGGATTTAAATCCAACGGAAATGTTTTGGGATACTTATAAGAGCATATCAAGCACCGAAGTAGGAATCCAAGGAGTGAACGCTTGATGGAGACCCTAACTTACAATCTATACAATCGTTTGTTGATATATATTGAATTATGATTTCAAAAGAGAAATTACAATGTTATCTAATTTTCTATAATACAGTAAGATTTGCATGTTTCCGATCTTCTAAGCCGTCAAAGTATTGGGTTGGCCAAAAAGTTCATTCGGTTTTTAAGTAAAAATAAAAGACATTTTTTATTTTCACCAATAGTTGTAATGAAGAATGTATTACAGCGGTTTGTTCCACGACCTTTTGCCATTTTCAGGCAACTTCATAATTCCAGCTTCTCAAAACTTTTTATCTTTTTGAGCAAAGAACTATTTCAGGTGCCTTTTGCAGTCTTCCAGGAATTGAATTTTTTCCATTAAGAGAATTTTGTAAGGCCGAAATCAATGGAAATCCGAAGATGCAATGTCTGGTGAATACGGAGGATGAATCAGAACTTCCCAGCCAAGCTGTAACAGTTTTTACCTGGTCATCAAAGAAACGTACGATCTTGCATGTTTATTATCTTCCATCTTCAATATTAAAATGGCGATACGAAATTCACCAATTGTGATCATGTTTTTGTTTTAACAATTTAATTAACACAATTATTGCATTTTGTTTTAAATGCAAGCTGATATGACAGCTGTCACAATACATCTAACAAAATGGTGTGGAAGACATGTAAGCGCTACTAGAGTCAACTTACGTAAAAAAAATCGAACAAACGTTTTGGCCAAACCAACATCTTAATTAAATCACACATTCTTATACTTAAGGACAAGTACTTTCTAAACAATGTGCAAATACTTTTAATTATAATAATTACAGCTAATAATCTATATTACTAAAATCTTTTATTTCTCTGTCTGTCTGTGTGTCTGTCCGGCGCAATTTTCTGAGAGAATGGAAAATAGAAATAATT
>JAFIDM010001028.1:26733914-26752937 GCA_023159025.1 Thereuonema tuberculata | reverse complement strand
AAAAAAAAAAAAAAAGAGTCAAGAAATAAGAAGCAGTATTTCATTAGGTAGAATACTGAAAAATCACTATTTGTAACTCAAAAACCATCACTATTTCTAACTCGAAAACCACTGAAAAGTATCAATAGGAATAAAAAAAAAAGATAGTCAAGAAAGAAAGATGCACTATTTCCATTAGGTAGAATACTGCTCAGAAGTTAGACGTCTTAGCCATTAGACCACTAGGCCTACATTCTAATCTCTGTAAAAAATAAAAATATATCATAGATATATGATTTACAAGGTGGTTCTAAAAGCAGTCGTAGATTGAGAGAATATAGACATCAAAAATTAAATTAAAAAAAAAAAGCTTTTAAAAAATTTTAGTTTTAGTTTCCTTGATGTAATTTGTTTGTGTGTGTGTGTGTTTTTTCATAAATAAAAAAATGTTTTCCGTTACATAAGGGAGGCTTCCGGAGCGAAGCGACGGGTAGCCGACTAGTTTTAATTTATTAAGATAAAAACTTACTTCTGACATAAATAATTAGGGTCAAAAGATGATAAATTTTAGTGATAGTCGCCACGGAGGCATGCAAACCAAATCCATTGTGTCGTACCTAATCTAAGGTAATGAAGGGACAATAAAGAATGCAGAGGAAGAATAGTGGGATTATTGAAGTAGAACATTAATAAGTTTTATTTTCACCACAATTAGGCTTCTCAGTTCTTAGACGTTGTATCTCATCGGATTAAACATCAAACATCCGATTAAACATCGGATTAAACACCAACTGAGAAAAAGACAGAAAAGAGCAGCGAAAACAAAAAATGCAGAGAACTACAAAAAATCATAGTTTCAAGCTGTATAAGTTGTAACTTATAAATTTTGTTAATTTATTAAATGTCTTTAGCCTTTTATTCATATAATATGAATGATATAAACCCACTGAAAACAGAACCTGGAAGAGGACGGTCATTAAAGAGAAATTAAGCTGCACCAAATAAATTTAACGGCTGAAAATAAGTGGACGGTCAAACGATCGTGGGAGTAGATTCCGGCTTCTTAGGAATGTTGGAGTTGGAGGTCGTCATTGGTGAGCGGTGAAAAGGACGTGGATTCTCACGACATACCAAACGCTATGCAGATGTTTTATTCTTAATATTATCAGTCATCAACTTTAGCCTTATTAAAGTTCTTACAGAATGAAATAAGCCTAATAATAGCTTATGTAGAATAAAAGAAACCAAAAGGGTTGAATTAACACAAGATAATCTGACAAACAGTAACACAAAAAAGATTTGAAAACTGTTTTTGGGAACTTACGCATAAGGGAACAGCACTGATTTTTGACAAAGGTACAGTTAATGTGAAGTTACACGAATTAAAGAGACTTTACAGTTTGTTTCGTGTGAGAAGAAAGTCAACGTATATTCACTCACAGCATAAAAACAAATATGTGTCTTCGATTTTTACCCTTCTTTCAATCCATTAAGATTTCATAAGAACACGCACTGAATTTTTTTGTAACGCCTAATTGCCAAATAGTCCGAAGATGGGCAATAAAGAGCTTTTTTTCAGATTTACAAGTTGCATTGTGAATATATAACGCATTTCTTGTTTAGAAACTAAAACATTCTAAAATTAAGAATAAAAAAAACGAACAAACTCTAGCGAAAATTTAAATTAATTATAAGAGCTTTATTTTTCACTGAACAACTAATCCATGGTTCAATAAATAGGTACTAATCAGAAAGTCTGATTTTCGGCGGAATCATATACATAAACTCATAGATGATTCTTTTTTAAAGATTAATTAGTTCGTTAATCACTAGTTCTTCATTTCCTTGTGAGTTTAGGCTTACGCTCAGTCCATTTTGAGTACTGCCATCTCTGGAGTATTCTCTGTTACGGATCGTGCTGGTTTAGTCTTCTTGAGTCTCTCAGCACTGGAAGAGTCGTCCAATCTTCGCAGAATAACGACCGATTCTTCTGAAAATCAATCAGCGTTGAAAAGAAAAAGACACCTTCTTTCTTTTCGTCCCTTAAACGTTCTGATTCATAACAGCCCGACAATGCATCCCAACGCTGGTCATGATGTCGGCTGTTGTATCTTATTTCATTGTTGCGCTGTTTAGATAATTGTTCATCGGTAAACAGAAAAAGTTCGATTTAAAAAAATAAAAATTAAAAAGTAACTGAATTCTGAACATTTCTTATATAGATATACGACTTAATCTACAATATGATTAAAGTCTGATAGTTCTGAGATCAATTACTTCCTTTTCCTGAATTTTTTAAAGATTACATAATAAAAAGGTTTCTATTACGTAAAATTTCTTTCATACTTAGATAAAAAAAAGCTTGTAAAACACAGGAATCTTTAAAACTGAAAGAATAATACGTCTTTAAGTTATAGGACTAGGCTTGCTGAGTATATTTACTTATTTTTACAATTAACGGTTTAAGACTCGAAAATTTACTTGAATAATTTATTTTTTATATTAATAAGATTGCTTATCAAAAGAAGTATTTGGGACTTCTATCGCGTTTTTTCCTTAACAAGAAACTTCATAGTTTTTCTACTCACA
Organism: Thereuonema tuberculata; assembly: GCA_023159025.1. NCBI lineage: Eukaryota > Metazoa > Arthropoda > Chilopoda > Scutigeromorpha > Scutigeridae > Thereuonema > Thereuonema tuberculata. The sequence goes on along the minus strand of JAFIDM010001028.1, from coordinate 26,750,369 downwards.
AGTAAAGGTCACGATAGCGTCACTGGAGTTGCCGGTTCAGACCATATTCATTCCAAAGATCTTCCATATCTATGTCAACAAGCAAAATTTTAGCGGCAGACAGCCAAGGGTATAGGAGCTATGAGGGACAAAGTTAACATGGTGATCTCTTGCAGTGAATTATAAGTGCTTTCCCATTAGGCCACTATGTTAACTTTGACCCCTCATAGTTCATATACCTTTGGCTATCTGCCGCTAAAATTTTCCTGGTTGGCTTAGACATGGAAGATCTTTCGAATTCACATAGTCTGAACCGGCAACTCCGGTGACGCTATCGTGACTTACTTGTCAGTATAAAAAGCTCAAATCCTCAACCACTGCTACAAAAGTTTTTTAACATTCATCTTGGACATGAATTGGTCAATTTTCGAATACTACTAAGATTCAGTGAATATACAAAGTACAGTGTTGTAACGGCCCAAGCTTGTTACATATTTTCCCATCCCTTTCGTTTTCTTTCATTTATTAAACATTTATTAGGTTTTGGAAATATCTACTCAATTATTTCTCTCTCCAATCCTTACCCCAAACGCTTCTTTGTCTTTTACAACCAGTTGTCTTCCAGATGCGCCCTCCACCTGGAGTCCATCTTGTCTTTCCTTTGTCTTTGCTTTATTGCTTTCTTTTGTGCTCTTCTTTGTCTTTCTTTCCACCTTGCAGCCGGTTAACAGATGTCCCCCTGTGTGACGTCACTCCGAGAGAACAGGACGCTGAAGGGGAGAAAGAACATACACACGGACAGTGGGCAGGGAGCATCCGAAGAGGGCAGGCGACCCTTAGATATTGCTGCCCCTCGGACGATCGACGCCAGATAATCCTAGCTAAGCATAGCTGCTCGGCTCTTTCTTAGCTGCCGTCGGTCCTTCCTGCGCAATTCGAGGATACCGTTGCGCCAGCTTGAGCGTTCTGCGTGTCTTTGGGCCGGGATAACAAGGAAACAACGTCCCCCTCCTTCTGGTCACCTGCATCCGTCGGAAAATTGCCCTTAGGATACTTAAGGAATGCGGATAACAGTTAGAACTCTGAACTCTTTCATCGATCCAGATCATCATGCGAACTGTACGTGAACATTGATAGGCTCTGAACTGTTGAGTCAACTAGAAGTGTGAACAATATATTTATCTTAGTGTTATTTTAGTGTGTGTTTGTATCTACGACATCATTTGGGAAAACCCCGGGGTAAGATTTGCTTATGTATCTTGTTTATTTATCCACACTCACTATAATCATCTATCTGTAAATATATATATTCCTTATTAAATGTGTTATATCTTTATCCAAGCTAGTTATCCCGCCTTTTCTATTTCTATTTATTCATTCAGTTATCTTTGATTCATATTGACTCTTGCACTAGTTGAAGTAAGGGGAAGAACCCGTGCTGAGGGCTGGGAGCCTCGGGCAAGGTCGCGTGGACAGCCGGTGAGTCTGAGTGGGGCCTCGCTGTTTGTAAACAAACCCCTCCCCATATGCCTCGCAGGGAAGCGCCGGCTCCCCTTATGTAATCCTTCCCTCTTTTATTTGAAATTAATTCTCGAAGTAATTAAAAGGGCCCAGCTGCTTCGAAGAATTATGGCTTCTCCACTGCGTAAAACTCTCCCTCAACCCTTTCACTCAAATGTACGCCATCAACCCACGGCAAGGCGTCACAGTGTTAAACTCAAGGAGACCTTCAATAAATGTTTGTCTCCAGATTTAAGTTCAAATCTTGATAAAGCACCTGAAAAAGCACATCCCCACACCGGTTGAAACACACATTTAAGACAGTACCTCATCCTTTTTACAATCAGGACTTCGTTCAGTCCAACCATCCTACGATTGACAAACTCCAAGAAGTATTGCGAGGACAAATATTTGACAGCGACAATGAAATGAAGGCAGAAGAAATCATTAGAGGATTCCTAGCTTTGTCACCAATCAAAAGGTTTTCTTCAGCGGACCATACAAAGTGCTTCGAAATATATGAAAGTGATAATGTCATTCCAAAGGACGGTAACTGGTTGAATGACATGTAACTTAATTCTGATCTCTGCTGTGTATATTAACTCACACCAATTATCCTTACTTTAAATCATCCTGTACATTTATTTTTGTTATATTTCGACAGCCGTGCCGGCGTGGTCGTGCGGTCTCAGGCGTCGGTCTGCCGTGAGGCCAGTGTGCCGGTACCCTGATTCAAAACCCGGTCGAGAGCATGGATGTTTTAATTTCCTTTCCTGTGTTGTCAGCCTCTTCTTCACTTTCTCTTCGGTCCAGAACGTCATTTTGTAATCGCATTCTGGAGAGGGCAACGGGAATCCACTGCAGTATCTGTTCCCATGTATAGCTACGGCTTCTCCTAGGGTCGCCCTTCGGGGATCACTAGGGCTCCGTAGATTTGAACGAATCTTCGGATTGAACTATCGTGGTTTGGTATATTTGGACATTTTCAAGTTTTCATTAATTATTAAATGCTCAATTTAAGTTTAATTTACATTTGAAAGTTGCTTAAAAAAGAAAAATGTCATTTTTGATCTGTTTTTTTTGGTTTTACTTCTAGAATTAGCAACATTCAAAACAATATCTTACGTCGAATTGGAACCTTCTTTTAAATGTAGGAAAATAATCAAAATCTATTTCTTGATGAGTCTGAAGAAGGAATGAATGAAAAGTTCCCAGAAACTAACAGAATTTCTTTGTGAACTTCCGAATAGTAATGGTAGCGTTATTGCTTATTATTGAAATGATGAAGACTTTAAATAAATAATGTTGAAAAATAATTTTATTTACAATAACACTGATAATTCTGTTTGTTCTGACTGGATTTGTTTCGATCAATCGACCATTCTTGAAAAGTAAATATTTTCCCAACATAATTCAAACGCAAACTTTGTTATAAACTTTCATTATTTTCATTAGAAGCTACTTCCTGTCTGGATTAAAGAGTTTTTAATCCATGATCAGTGTACTGAAAATTTATGATTTTTAATATTGATTGTTGTATTAAACAAAACAAAAAAATGACAAACTCTATCTATATTATAATCTTAAAAATACAGTGAAACTCGTTATTCCGGACTTCATTTAATCCGGACAGCCAAAACATTGCATGAAAATGGGAAATGCGAGATTTGCCAGAAATGAAGCTGAGTGACGTGAAAGAACATTTAAACTATGTAATCCAGTTTGTTGAAGGAGGTGACAATAAAAACATATCTGCAAACTACGACCACTTGAGACAGTGTTAGTGAAAGATACAAACTCCACAGTGTCCTAAGAGAATATAGACATGTATTTTAAACCACTTTTTGTGGCAATCGTTTCGAGTGATGTAGAGCCAGATCCGTCGTGCACATCTTCATAATTAACACGTATGTACTGTACTTTATTGTATTGCTTTACATTTTATATTAGGCCTATGACCTGTGAATGTATAATAGATGCGTTTTGTTGCTGATAACGGTGTTTTAATGCACTTTCTACTGCTCTTTTAGGTTATTTTATTTAATTCAGGCTTTCGGTAATCCGGACAACTTATCTCCCCAAGTAGTCCGGATTAACGACGTTCTACTGTATTACTGTTTTATGTAATTGCTTAATATATTTACAAAATTCCTAAATGCGGATCTAATTCTCAAAATTAAGAAAGTCATTTTGTGAATATTCTAGTATTTTGTGATAATTTTTTTTAAATTATCCTATTTTTTTTGTTTTTGTTTTTTATTTTTGGTATGATGATTGGGCAATTTCTATTTCATCAATATAATCACACAAAATTTATTTGTTTAATCGCTGTCTTCGTCTTCCTGTGATTTCATTTTAAATACTTGTTGGTTTTTAGTTTTATATCACTGGAATGAAACCAAATATTTTTATTTAAATGTTGCTTTGCCTGCACTTATCTCATCCATCGATAACAGTTGGGTAAAATGTTTCAGAAAAAAGGGAGAGAATTTAAAGATAAGTTGATTTCAGCGTAACTTATATCAGCAAGGATAAGTATTTAGAAACAGATCCAATTCCTTCTATCTTTTGTTCTGTTTTGCAGATGAACTGTATCTGACATTTGGTTGACTCCAACGCTGTGGGGATCCAATAGGGAACTGATATTATTTACAGTCATCGCTTCTTCTCAGTTCTTCTGTTTTTGACATCGGAAATTTGTAACATTTAACTTTTCCAGAAATTCTATTAAACTGACAGAAATGATAGGTTAATTTGTAGATAGAAATGACAACATCTTTTCAAATTTCAAGGTAAGAGGAAGAACTTTTGAAACAAAATAGGAAATTCGAGAATCATCCTTTTTAGTTGATTATAATTAAGAATATGAAAAAAAAAAAACCATAATAAAGCAAATTACGCAGGGCCATCATGTTATCAATAACATCTCTAGTATGTTGTTTCACGTTGATTTACATTAGTCAGTTATTGAGTTGACAAATAAGTTATTTATTTATTTATTCATTTCTGTTTGTTTGCTTTTTTTTTGTTCTGTGTACAAATCTTTTTATCAATTGTGAATTGGGAATTACATAATTGTTTGGTACATGTTTACTTAATACATCAAGTTATGTAATTGTGACTTATCGAGACTACATTTAAATTATTTATCCTCAACATTAAATGACGAAAAATCAACATCTGCGAAAATAAATCCTTATTTATATCATTAATTACAATTATGTAATAATATTGTGTTGGCTCGACAGACATGTGTAAGATGCTTGTCTGCGAAGTGGAGGAGCCTGGTTCAAGTTTTGGCCCCAGGGTATATCCAGCCCTTTGTAGAATGGATTCCCGGGTTCTTTCTTGGGCGTTTAAGGCGGACGGGCGTCAACCTGACAACCGACCTCAACTTGATCACGAAATGCCGGGAGCCTTATCCCCCGCGATTCTAAGTCACATAGGCCTGTAATGGGATACTGTTTGCCATAAAATATTTATTTCATACGTTTTCTTATCGAGTGGTATGTTCTGTAAAAGGCTAATAATAAAATTTCCAAAAGTTTTGGAAATTTTTTCGGTAATACAAGCTTTACTCTTTAGCTGAAGTTCGTCTAAGTTTAGTTTCTTTGATCAGCCTCATCGGAAGAAATAGGTAGGACTCGGGAAAGACTTAAATTTCTCATGCTGAAATGTTTTGGTATCAGACAGTTTTACGTAAGAAGAACTTAAAGACATTAAAGCCCTACTATGCCAAGAGAATTTTCAAAAAAAAAACAAAAAAAAAAAAACAACCCAATTTCAATGATAACATCACAATGGTAATTGTAAAAATGCTGCTACAGCTCTAGAGTAGGCAGTTCATTTAGATAGAAGTTTTAAAACACAGTATGCATGAAAACTTACTTAAGATTTAATAAATTCTGTATATATATATTTTTTTCCTCATACATACATATCTAGTTCTTTATATACATATTTAAATAGGGTATTATATTTTGTTATCCTAACTAATATATAAAAGTGAAAATCTGTACGTTTGTATGTGTTCAATCACGCCTCAACGGCACAACGGACCGGAATGAAATTTTGCATGCATGTAGTCTACGACAGTGGACACGGATACCTACTTTTCATCCCTGTCCATCAAGTAGTTCCCATGGGATGAACGAAAATCGTCCCTAAACGGACCAAAATGGAAAACTTCCCAAAACTTTCGATTAGATGGCACCACCATAGTTTTACACCGAGCGCGTTTAAGAACGTTCTTTGCAAGCGTCGAACACGATTAACTCACGAGATACCTGATAATCCTATTAGTTGATGTCTACAGTGATAAATATACGATAGTGGTAGTTAGTACGTTGAATATTGCTTACAATTTAAACATTAATTTCTAATGATCACGTGATTTTTTTAATAACTGCGGAAGTTTTCAAGTGATAGGAATGTGGAGAAGGCCATAAAGGTCTCGGAAGTCGAATATTCTCCAATCTCTTAAATAAATAAAGCGTTTTTTAAAATTACATATGCAAGGCTTCTCGTGAGGAGCGACGGTAGCCGGCTTATGTATATGTAGCGGAAATAATTTCTGCGCAGACTATTTTATTTCTTTTTTCTTTCCTATTTATTCATGTATTTTATCAGTATTAAGAAAAAAAGTTCTTTTCAGCAATCATTTTATTTCCTATATTATTCATAAATAATTTTAACTTCAAACCTAGTATTTCTGGTTAGCGGATATAATAAAGAAAAAAAGAAAAAAATCTAAAGGTAAGGAATTTAATTACGGTATTAATAATATTGGCATTTCAATTAGTACTGCAGTTACGTTAGAATTTGTTAAATTTTTAATTACATACTAAACGTCGTAGTGACTGTTTCTATGCTAATTACTTTGTTATTTTTTTAATAAAAACATATTTCTCTTGAACTATCTTCATGTTTTTCTTAATTAAGTTTAACTTTAGTCCCTTAGAGACTCCATTAAGACGGTTTTATTAAACATTTGCTTTACGTTCCTGAATAATTATAAGCATTATAGTTGTTTGTACAATAAATGCTAATAGAATAATTAGGCTAATTATTAACTCGTCCTCTTTATTTCGGAACTGATAACAGCATAAACTTTAGTAGGATCTTACGTTTTATTGTGACAAATAGACTTTTCATTGAAAAAATTAAAGTAAAGCATCTGAGAATATTCCGTCTGACTTTCTTTTCTTTATTTGTAATTTGGTGATGCATCTCAATCTATGTCTATTTTCAGTTCTAGTCTTAATTATGATAATGAAATGTGAAGAAATGAAAATGGTAGTTATGCCACTGATTGCAGAGATAATCAGTGCTTTTGTCCGCAGAGAATTGCCACCAAGGGCGTTAGTATCGTTACGGCTGTGATCAAGTAAATGACCATATGACTGCTGTGCGTTTTATCATCAATATGTGGTTGTGGAGTGCAGGTCTCTGAGTCCACAGCATCCCTCACAGACACATTCGACGCAGTTTTGAACAAGTGATAGTTTAAGACATATCGAATCGTTGGACTGCGGGAGTTAGGATGGTTTTTCAGTTGAATTAGCCGTCACCTGGATCGTTCCGACTGTAATGTGCGACGGTCTTGGGAACAGTGGACACTTGAAAATATATAAAAATGGGTTTTGAATTAGAATCTTATCAATTCCATATTATGCCTAGCTTTTTATAGTTTTGTAATATAGATTAATTTATTCTTATATTCTTTTCAAAATTGCAATAGACTAAAGGAACATTGCAACATAAAACTTGTAAGTACATATACACAAACATACACACATATACACAAGCACAAAATTGATAATATTGCATTAACTTTGTAAAAGTGGAAAAGCATTGCTTTTGGCATCTTCCTCACTTATTTAACACAGGTCAGTTGAAATGCTTGAAAGTTGAAATTATCATAATTTTCAGTCAGATATTTACTTACGCTTAATAAGGAATAATAATTTGAGATGCAAAGAAAATAATATAAAAGGAGCTAAAGAAAAAAATTCTTTCATAACAAGAACCTAAAAGAATATAACTTTAATCAATTTTTTTAAATATTTAATGTAATGGAACTAATTCTCTCTATGTGGATGTATATCCATGTTTCACAGGAAAAAAAAAAAATCACATGATTTTTGAAGAAGAGCGATATGCACATTTTTGAGTCATAACGTTTATTATTTATCTGTCTATTATTCAGATAAATATAGTTTTGTATTTATAAAATTCCAAGTGGTATAGTTACTGGGCAATATGCTTTAGCCGCGCTATTTATATTAGTAATTCATCAAAGACGAAATTGAGAAATGTGAAAGCAGTGAATTTCCATTCAACTTAATTTATTGTTGCTTAATGAAGGTTTACTGCTTCCTTGGGGATCCCTGACTGACTCAAGTGTCTCTCAATGCCTGTCTGGTGCAACATTTTGCATTTCCCAAAGGCCATCCTCGCAGTAATGGTCTCTGATTAGTGTTAATCTAAACACCAACTTTTAATTATTCTCATGGGCTGCTGCAGTTTTTTTGTTTGTTGGTTGAACATATTTCATGACATAGTTAAAGGTTAAAACATCATAGCGATATCCTGCAATAAGTAATGAGTAAACAACACAGAGGAGCCTACATTGTAGCGACAACGTGCCTATAAAGGTAGGAAGATGCTGATACACACTTATCAGTCGAGAAAGAAACTTAGATTCAACAGTCTGCGAAAACATTAGATGAAGGAAAATAACTACGGGAATGAAATCGACTCCTACAGCTCTATTAAAGTGCCTTAATCACTTGAACTATCGAGTTTCATTAAACTGATTGACGGTAAATATTGAAGTAAATATTATCAAGTTGTTGATTGATACAACTTTTAAATAATGTATTTTCCTTTAACGGAATTAAGATAATCCTTTTTTTTTCTAAATAATCTTAAGAAGATGACGCCGTGTCATGAAGTATTTCTACGAAATAGTTCTTTGAGATATTATTATGATTATTATTATTATTATTAATGTATAACTTCCAAAAATTCAACAACCTTGTGTACTTAGTTAACTGTTTATGTCAACTTTCCATATTCAAAAAAAATTTTTAATCCTAAATTATTAATTAATATATTGTATAATTGGCAATTTTAGTCTTTTTACTTTTCTTAAAAATATATAATATGTTACTAATAACTAAAATATATCAATATGTATATACTCAACGGTAGCACCTGTTAACATACATACATAGTTCTCTGCCAAGGGCAGGTGCTTCACTGCAAACCCAGCATTCTCCAATCTTTCCTATTTTCTGCCTTCCTCTTCGTCTTCACATAAGATCCATTTACCATAATGTTGTCGATTATCTGAAATCTTCTTCTGCCTCGGACTTTTTTACCGTTCACCATTCCTTCCAGTGCATCCTTCATTAGGGAGTTTCTTCTCAGCCAGTGACCCAACCAGTTTCTTTTTCTCTTCCTGATCAGTTTCAGCATTATTCTTTCTTCACCCACTCTTTCTAGCACAGCTTCATTTCTTATTTTGTCTGTTCATTTCACATGCTCCATTCTTCTCCATATCCACATTTCAAATGCTTCTAGTCGTTTCTCTTCACTGCGTCGTAATGTCCATGTTTCTGCCCCATACAATGCCACACTCCACACAAAGCACTTCACTAGTCTCTTCCTTAGTTCTTTTTCCAGAGGTCCGCAGAAGATGCTCCTTTTCCTATTAAAAGCCTCCTTTGCTATTGCTATCCTCCTCTTGACTTCTTGGCAGCAGTTCATATCACCACTTATAGTACACCCTAAGTATTTAAAGTTGTTCACTTGTTCCAATGTCTCATTCCGAATACTTATGTTTATCTTCTTTGTCTTTCTCCCGATAACCATAGTCTTTGTCTTGTTTACATTTATCTTCATTCCGTATTGTTCACAGCTGTCATTCAGCTGCAGTAGCATATCCCTTAGTATCATCTCCTCTTCTGCTAACAATGCCATATCATCAGCAAATCTTATGCACTTTATTCTTCTTCCTCCTACTGTCACCCCTCCCATGTTCTGAAAACAATTCTTCACTAACTCCTCTAAGTAGATGTTGAACAGCGTAGGTGATAGAGGGCATCCTTGTCGCACCCCTCTCCCTATTCCACTTCCCTCTGACAATTTTTCTCCTATCCTGACTTTGACTCGATGTTTCATATAAAGATTAGTTATTATCCTTCTCTCTTTCCAATCCACGCCAATTTTCTTCAAGATTTCCATAAGTTTATTCCAATCCACTCTGTCAAAAGCCTTTTCCAGGTCCACAAATACTGCATATACGTGTTTATTTTTTTTCGAGATATCTTTCGCCGATTGTTCGCAGCAGTCCAATTGCATCTCTCGTACCTTTTCCTTTCCTAAAACCAAATTGCTCTTCTTCCAACTCTCCTTCCACCTTAGAATATAAACGTCTGTTCAGTATTCGCAGAAGAATCTTCGCTGAGTGCGATATAAGGCTGATAGTCCTGAACTCATTGCACTTCTTTGCATTATTTTTCTTCGGTATTGGCAACAATACTGTTTCCGTGAAATCATCAGGCCATTCACCTTTCTCATATATTTCATTGCATAATGATAGTATTTGCTTCTTGTATTCACCCAAGAATTGACTAACTCAATGTGTATTCCATCAACTCCTGTTGCTTTCCCATTCTTCATTTCCCTAATCGCTAGCTCAACTTCTTCCCTTAGAATACAACATCCTTTTTCGTCTTCTGATACAGCTGTTTCATCTTCTATAGCTAAGTAATCTGGACGATTCCCTGTCTCATATAATTCTTCTACATACTTCTTCCATCTGTTCAAAATTCCTTGTTTGTCGGTTATTTCATTGCCGATTTCGTCTTCTATCAACCACATGGACTTCTTATTCTTATTTGTGAAATCCAAACATTTTACTTCGCGGTACATTAAATCATATCTTCCTTTCCTCTCTAGATCCTCTACTTCTTCACATTTCTGTTTCATCCAGTCTTCCTTCGCCTTATCAGTTACTCTTCTTAGTTCGTTGTTTAGTTTCTTGTAATTTCTTTTACCTTCTTCTGTGTTGATGTTTTTCCATTTTCTTCTTTCCTCCATCTTCTCCAACATTTTCCCTGTGACCCAAGGTTTCTTATTACTCTTATCTTCTCTGTATCCTATTGTTTCTTCTGCTGTTTCCTGTATACAGCTTTTTAGATGAGTCCAGTATTCATTACTATTTTCAGGTGCAGATTCTAAATTAGAGGCTTTCTTTTGAAAATGTTCTTCAAATTTTCTTTTTCCTCTTCGTTCATAAGTTTTTCTATATCAAACTTCTTCGTCACTTGCCTTCCTCATATCTTTTTCAGACGAATATCAACTTTGCCTATCAGTAGGACATGATCTGAATTAATATCTGCTCCTGGTAGAGTCTTTGCATTTTTTAAGCAATTTCGGTATCTTTCCTGTACTAGTATATAGTCTATCTGATGTCTACTGTCATCCCTTGGGCAAGTCCATGTGTATCGTCTTCTTTTATGCTGTTGGAATAACGTATTTCCAACAATCATTTCATTCCGTTTACAGAAATTTACCAAAGATTCTCCTCTGTCATTTCTTTATCCCAGTCCAAATTTTCCAACCGTTTTTCCATCTTGTCCTTCTCCTACTACTGCGTTCCAGTCTCCCATTAGGATTACACATGCACCCTTCTTCTCTTTCTCAACTATTTCTTCTATCTTCTCGTAGTTTTCTTCCACTTTCTCGTCTTCTAATCCACTATGTGGCATGTAAATTTGCACTAGCACTAAGTCCAATTTTTTCCCTTGTAGTCTCACCATTATCATCCGGTCATCTACATAACGCACTGATATCACTTTATCTTTCACACATGGTCCCAGTAGTACACCAACACCATGACTTCTTTTATATTCACCATTTGAATAAAACATTCTAAATTCATCACTGACCAACTCACCACTATTTCTCCACCTCACTTCTGATATTCCCATCGCATCCACTCTGTTTCTTCTCATTTCTTCCTTCAAGTTTTCCAACTTCCCCGCTTGAAGAAGAGTTCTCACATTCCATGATCCAATCCTCAATCTTCTTTTCTTCTGTCGGTTGAATTGCGTCATAATGTAACCTTCCTCAGTATCCCCCTCCCGGACATCCGAATGGGGGGATAGTTTACGTCCGGAATTTTTTGCCGAGGAAAGATTCATCATGCCATGTTTGCAGTTTTTCTTGGGAAAAGTAAATGCGGTAGCTTCCCGTTGCTTTCCGCACACCACTCTCTCTTTCGCATCTTAAAAGATCCCAGGGGGCCCCGCGTGGAGGTGAGGAAAGTGGATTTGACCAATTAGGCCCTCCGGACTTCACCGAAATTCACCGCAAGAGTTAAATATCAGTTTCATCAGGGTTTTTGACCCGATCGGAGACCAGGAAATCCTAAATAACAGGAAGCTATATAAATGCTTCCTAACAGGACTATGATAAAATGCAACGGAAATAAAAGGAATGAATGAATTATTGTTGCATTACTTACTTTAAGAATTAGAGGTTTGTAATCATAATATTTGACTATGATTTGCCTTCCTCAGCCAGTTGTAGCTGCTCATTAGTAAAGTTGATAACACTGAATGCTGCAGATATCTGTAAATGCGTTTCTTCTGGATTATATAAATTTTACTCAACAATAGAAAGAATTCGTAAAACGATATTAAGCGGCACCAATAGGAGAATAACATCAATACTAGAAGGCACAGACTATCAAATGATTCTATGAAAGAGATGCACAGAAATTATGATGAGAACTTAGACAATTATCTAAGAAGAATATAATTAAAGAAAAACCTATACATACCTATTGACATTATATATACCTATTGACATTAAGTATAAAGTATTCACGCTAGACAAACCTATACATCTATAGTTGCCAAGAAGATAAACTGAAGAGAAAGAAAACAATTGTAGTAAAGAACTCTTCCACAAAATGGAAACCCTCGACCTGCACTAGTCTACAGGTCCTCGAGGGATTCGAAATGACAAGTGATATCTTCAAGAAAAAGGCTTAGACTTGTCAATATAGATAAGATTTCTGAAATCTCTAAAGAACCATGTCAACACTGTTTAGAACAATTCGGAAATGGTACAAAAGAAGCTGTCGTCAACTGTCAAATATCTTATATTATTTCAAGATTAGAAAAGGGAAAAATTGAAGCTGACATTTTGACAAATTCGTCCGTTGATGATGAAGGTGAATTGTCAAAATTTCAAAAATTATAAGTTTGACAGTTCATATCACTTTAAAAGCTGAATGATAGTGATGATCTGTGATGTTTTGATATTAAATATATGAAAAAATATAAGGTATATATATTTAAATATAAAGAAAAATCACAAATTGATATTTATTCTTCTTTAATTAAAATAAAATAATGATCAATCTACGATGTTTGTAGCATATATATAAGTATTGGATAAATGATGTTTAAAACTAATTCAACTTAAACTCTTAGATTATAATTAAAGTAATATCCCGCCTAAAAGTAAATGCTTTCTCTCTGTAAACTTGAAATTTTCTGTCTTCTCCAAATTTCTGTTATTATTTTAATAGATTTTTCTTTTTCCAATTCTACAAACTCAGCAACTTACACAAATTGAAAAAAAAAATTAAAGGTTAATCATAATCAAAAAACAACCTTTTTTTTTCAACAATTCTAGATTAATCCTATATAAGAACCTGTAGTTCACTAGAGTTCAGTTAATGAAAGAAGAGCTTTTGATGACGTAATTACCTTATAGATTGATGTTTCCAGGACGTAACAGCGCCATCTATTGCTAAAATTCGTAACTGAATCTTATAAACATTACGAAAACATTCTGGTTTTGTATTTTCTACAGTTACGAATACATAATAATAATTAAAATTGAATTAATTAAAAACGTTCCACACTATTCGCCTTGCTTGGCTAAGCAAAGTTTGTCGTTTCTTGGTCACGATTATGCGATCACAAAACGACGCCATCTTGGACTGACTGCTGGGAGTGACTGTTGATGACGTCATGACTGGTGACGTTTGTTCCAGACAAAATCGATCGCTACGTAATGACCATATACGGCAAACCCTCTTTTTTTGAAAACTACTACTAAATAAAATATATTCCATCTTTCATTTCAACAGTAGTTAATGAATCTTCTTCAGTCTCATTAAATGATGTTGAGGTGAAAATAAATACTTAAATAATATATTGAAAGTGTATTAAGTATAAAGTATATACATTATTTACATTATTACAGTAAAATAAACCAAAGAACGCACATAACTAAGCAAAACAAAACACAAATTCACTGAGCTCAGTGAATTTGTGTTTTGTTTTGTTTAGTTATGTGCGTTCTTTGGTTTATTTTACTGTAAAAATGTATTAACGCACGTTAATTTCCTTGTCTAAATTATTTACATTATTATTAGCTAATGCATTATTTACAGTTCAATAAGTTTGGTATATGACATTATTTAAATTTAATATTATTTTCAGTTTTGTTGGAACTCAGTGAACTCCATGCGTGTATTTGCGTCTTCCTGAATTATTCCTTCATTCCCTTCACTTAAAAATGGTGTTATTTTAATGCTTATTTTTAATTTTTTATTTTGGGATTAGCTAAGGAACAATGATTAGATTTATGCTTATTTCCTTCTATGATTAATTCAATAATATTCAATACAAGTTAGTCACTTTCTTTTAACTATTGATTTATCTAATTTTAGCCTAGATGCTTAAGGCTTCCTATGTTTGATTCCATCGAGAGATTTTCGAAAATCCGCCAGGACATTGAGTATCGAAATGCAGTCAAGGAACGAATCGGTGCTAAAATTGTTGTGAAGGAAAACCATCTTAAAGTGATCTTGAACTGTCTTTGTATCGGCAATGAAGTCTAGTCAGACTAAAAGTAAAATTCCAAACATACCAGATAAATAACAAGAGAAATTAGTTAAATAAGAAAATAAAAGTACTTTTTTTAAAAAAATGAATTATATTATTTAGCTTTTATCGTCTCTATTAAAGTTCTTTAAGACTGAAGTTAAGACTGAACTACTTTAATATATTAATAGATAACATAAATTGTCATCTCTAATTCTCTAGATATTTCATCTCTAAATTATCTCTAAATAGATTCAAATTAATTACCTAAAATTAATTTCGATACCAAAAGGCCAAAGTATACAAAAAGGTTAAAATAAAAACAACTTTCTTACTAGAAACTCATCAAAAATTCTCCAAAGCAGCTAGAGTTTTTAAGATGGCAATATTGAGAGGTTCTTTGTTTCGAAACGATGTTGGTTAACGTACAAAGAAATACTTGATCCCCAAACATATCAAAGCAGCAGTGTCTCAGTTATTCATGCCAGTTAGGGATCTAGCGAAAAATAAGTTAAAAAGGATTAACTTAAGGGTTCTGCTGTATTAAAGAACCTCACTGAAGAACATTCGACCTGATTTGCTACAATAAAAAAAGAGCTGTGTACCAGCTCTTCGTGAGCATGACCTCATAAGATTTTGGAAAGAAGGAGGTTGTTTTTGTTTTTTATTTTTCTCCGAAGAGCTTTGTTAAAGAATAAATACCACTAAGGAGTGGAATATAGTTTGAATTAAATTAATCTACTTTTATTATTTTCCTAAACAGCATTTACGTATCTTTATATTTTAACTTTGAAATAAGTAATTTAAAGTTACAAGTTATTTAAAATTATTTCAATTTTTGAACGTTGGAACATAGTTTTCCTTCTCATTGATTTTAAATTATTTAATGGTTTGTATTTACGCCAGTACAATTCATTAGAACTTCTAGGATTGCAACAAAAAGTGTACGACTGTATCAATTATTACTACAGAAAAAATAATGCAGTATTAATATTGTAAAATTTAACACAATTTTCTATTTTCTTTTAGAAGATTCTTTTCTTTTTAAGAAATGGTGAATAAATGTGAAGTTTTTGAAATGAAAAATGCATTCTTTGAAAATTATATCATGTATTAAGGTCAGGTAATGTTTAGTTTTAATTTCCAAATAAATTTGTAAAAAAAAAAAAAAAAAAAAAAAAAAAAAAAAAAAAAAAAAAAACCCTAGATAATTATAATTTCGGAAAAAGAGAGTTGAGATGAGTTTGCTGCTGTTCAAGTCTTTACCAGAAATCAGTTTCTTATGAATTGACATCGAATATATTGAGAGCAACTAGGCTTATTGTTCCAGTTATTAGGAGAGATAGACCTTGAGAGTTGTAAGTTTATTCGAAAAACGATGTTAGAGCAATGGTGTTTCAGGGTGATTCAAACGATGCTGTAATATCCTAAAAGATCTTCATTTTTTATGGGTTATACAAAGGTCACAAGGGATGTACAGTAGGGAGAGGATTTGCAAAAATTGTGCGTCAGATTCCGAATCCCTTAATCCAGCTTCGACGCATCTAAAATTGCAAAACAAATTCTCACGTTAAGTTCAAGAAAAATTATGACCTTTTTTTCCAAAGGCTCCACATTCAGTTGTTGTCTCCAAAAAAAGATAAAAACAACATTGTTATGGGTAGTGTTGAATATAGTGTTAAATCAAGTTTACATGTTGATTTTTTTCTAAATGTTAATTAAAAAAAATGTTCTTCAAGCTATTTTAACTCATCAAATTAATGTTTTTTAACCTATTGATAAGATAAAAGAGAGCTAGCTACCTGGGAATCTTTGATTATTCTTCTGTCACTTATTTAGCTTCAATCTTTTTTCCCGTATCAATAACACTGACTTAAAGATCTTTGGAAAAAAAATAATTGACTAATATTTCAACTTTTCCCAACATAAAGCTATGACTTGATTCATTCACTATGACTTGATTCATAGCTATAACTTGATTAAAGCTATGGACTTGATTAAAGCTATGAGTTGATTAAAGCTATGGCTGATCATTCACTATGACTTGATTCATTCACTA
>JAFIDM010001028.1:26707255-26728752 GCA_023159025.1 Thereuonema tuberculata | reverse complement strand
CATGAAATGTTTTGGGTGAGATGAAATAGTTCCATGAAACGGCCAAGCCATACTTTTTGACCAAGATATAGGGTTTTTAGAGTTAGGGCTTGTAGAGTTAGGCCTCGTAGAGTTAGGGGCTTGGCTCTACATGAGATCTCATATCTTTTTAACAGTGAAAGCATTATGAAGCATGTGAGTCTTGGCAACTTATTTTACACGAAGTGCTTTGGGTGGGATTTCATTTCTTTTTGTAGGATGAGATCTGATAACTTTTTAACAGTGAAAGCGTTATGAGCATGCGAGTCTTGGCAACCCCTTATTTTACACGAAGTATTTTGGGTGGGATTTCATTACTTTTTGTAGGATGAGATCTGATAACTTTTTAACAGTGAAAGCGTTATGAGCAGGTGAGTCTTGGCAACTTATTTTACATGAAATGTTTTGGTTGGGATTATCTATTACAACTTAATTTAGTTTTAAGATTATTTAGAAAATGGATTTTTTTTCAATACCCTACTTTTCTGTTTTTCTATTGGTCAACTTGTATATACAAGCTGTTTGCACTTTTGTAAGAAATCACATTGTTACACAGTATTATTTAGGCCCAAGCATTGAGGGTACGACGTATTTCAGATCTTAATAAAATCCAAAGTATAAAAGCTAGATAAATGAAACTTAGCGTATTTCATTAGTATGGTAACTGCATCTTTTCCTGAAAATTTGAGCTCTCTAGTATTATCCAGGCCGAAGCTATGAGGTTTGGATAATACATAACCAGACCCCCCCCCTTTATGAGGGGTTGGAATGTGAAAGTTACGGATTTCTTAATTTTTTTGTTGTTTGTGTGCTAATCCTAACCTGCATACCAAATTTCAGCTTTCTAGGACTTCAGGAAGTACCCTAGAGGTTTTGATGATCATGAGTCAGTCAGTCAGTCAGTCAGTGAGTGACGGAATCGACGTATTTTAGGTATTAATAAAATCCAAAGTATTAAAGCTAAATAAATGAAACTTAGCGTATTTCATTAGTCTGGTAACTGCATCATATCCTGAAAATTTGAGCTCTCTAGTATTATCTAGGCCGAAGCTATGAGGGTTCGAAAATACGACGAAACACTTCCAGAAAAGGTACGTAGTGCCCTTCCTGCCTTCGGCTCGTCTTGGCGGGGGCATTGCCGTGCCCCCAGATCAGACATAAGTCAAAATAATTTTTTATTTCACTGATTTCAATCAGTTCCTTAAGATACGTCCTATCCACAAGAATCATCCTTAATAAGACTTATAAGCAGTAGCTTTTATAATTAGTCTATTTACTTAATTTGAAATTTGTCAAGTTTTTTATACAGGTTGACATTCAAAAATACGACCATCGATAATCCGGTTCCTTCAGATTTCCGGCATGGATTTCGGAGCGCAATTTTCGTAGAACTATTTTATTCAGTTGAACTAAAATTCTGTAGAACTGTTTTATTTAGTTGGTGAACATTAAAATTTCATTTGCTTTTCATTTAGTTTAATTTTCTTTCTTTAAAGGACTATACAGATAGTCATTTTCTATTAAATATTTACAGAATATAAAACCATAAAAAAAAATCCGGTATTTTAAAAAATCCGGCACTCCGGAGGTCCGGAGGTTGCCGGATTTTTGAATATCAACCTCTACAAAGAATTCTACTAAAGAATCTCTTCTACTGTTTCACAAGATCGTCTTTCCGATATTTCTATTCCGTTCTCTTTCTATTTCTGATTTCTTTAATCTAAAAAATAAACATCTCAGAAAGACCACACCTCCTGGATGCTGGTGACGAAATGAAAAACTCGGAAACTTACGACTATAAAAGGACGAAATTGATTAATTGTATGAAATGCGGGAGGCAGTAAAGCCAAATACTGCGACCATTACTTCTTTTAAAGAACGAAATAACAATTCTTATTTGTTCTTCTCCTTTTGATGTCAAGAACTTCGTTTTGTTCTTTTCCAAATTTGTTTTATTTATTAATTTAATAATAAAGAGGTTTCCATCAAAGGATTAATTAGATTTAATTTTTGAGCCGTTACAACAAAGGTAGTGAAGTTGCTGAACCCTTTGTTTCGTCCTGTAATAAAATAAACAGTTACTTGACATTCATGTGTTGAATATCTACACTGGACATTATTATGCAAAGCCTTGCAAAAATTCGTAAAGTCAAGCCTCTCCAATTCCAACAGACGTTTATTGGCAGACTGAGAGTTGAGAATACAAGTGAAACAGTTACAAAGTTGCGAGTCAGGTGAAGTAGAGGCTGCAACAAATGTTATCACTAACGTTTAGTTTGCCATTTCCATTTCAAAAATGCCAGGCAGTGGCTTTAGAGTGGGTGTCTCAACCGCGTGGGGATCTCATTTGTAATTCTGTCATCTTGTGTCAAGGGGAATTGATGCGTCGTTGCACTTACGACTTCCCTGAGTCGAGGTTTTACGAATAATTTTGTCATTTGCATTCGTAGCCTCAGGTCTCACTTCGGAGTGTCATTTGAAAGATCACAAAGAACAGAACAGACCTTTAGCTCCGTCTCTCACCAGAACATCTGTGTTCTACAGGCTTTTGTAGTAGAAAATTCTGCTTAACAAAAACCGAAAGGCGAAGAGAAAAGAGAAAAAGTTCTGATAATACAATAGTTAAAATAAAAAAAGGAGACTTAAATAGAATAACTTATTTGTTTTTCCTTATTTTGGGAAATCTAGTACGAAAAGTTTGATCTTTAAAACTTAAGAAAAAAAAGAATAAAACAACTAGAAACAAAAGCTAAAAACTTTTGCGAAAAAAATATTCCTACTGGTAAAAACAATGTACTTCTTTAACAACAAATTTACGGAGTTGGAAGAGTTTGTCTTTTTAAAAGACAAACTAACAAAATGATCACCAAGAAATCTTCCTTTTTAAGAAAACGGTCTTATGTTGTATGACTCTGTTAGAATAAGATAGATCTAACTAAAAAAAATGATGTAACCAAAAAAATAAGAAAAAAACTAGAACAAAGATTCAACTTAATCAAAAGATTACAGACATTTAAATTAGGATGAAATGAATGGGGGAAAGTAAAGAAAAGAACAGAAAGAAAACAAAGAAGTTTTAGAATGTAATTATTCAGAAAGAAATCTTATTGTAATTTCCACAAGTTACATACATATCTACTCTTTGTAAGTATTAATATTTTGCTTTCTTTCATTCCTTATTACAAATTTTTATTTATTTAAAAAAAAAAAAATATATAAAATGTTAAAGTCGTTTGCTTGGAAGTTTGGGATTATCTCATAGTGAAGTTACAGCCAACACACAAATTAAGTTAAAAAATATAACATTATAATTAAAAATTAAAACCATACATACATGCTTTGGAGCATTCGAGCTGGCTTTGCGGAGCTCATTTCAACAATTTTACAAAAGTAAATGAATTCCTCAAAGGCAGCTCGTGAGCATGTATGTACGGTTTTAATTTTTAATTAAAATATGTTATATTTTTTTAACTTAATTGTGTGTTGACTGTAACTTATTTCTTCACTCATTAATCAAAACAGCTCATCAAAACAGCTTCTTGATTCACGCTCTTTAGAGAAAATTACAATCATTTGTATTTTTCTCAAAGGAAAAATTAAAAATTCTCCAGAAAGAAACCATAATTAATTTCTAAAAATTAATTTTCACTTGTAATTTTGATTTATGATAATTTTTAATCAAAAAAAATTAAATGTAAATTAAATAGAAGAGAAGACAAATGTCATGAACTTGCTGAAAACCAAATATCACAATAATATAGAATAATTGAACAAAACTATAGTAGACTGGGAGGGAGTTGCAGCCGTTAAGCCTTTTCTGATTTTCCAGAATAAAAGTATATGAGTTATAATCATAATATTACGGATGCACATTTCCTGAACGTTTATGTATGTAAAAAAAATTGATAGGATTGTGTATCATCTGTAAGTAAAAGCAATATTTAAAAAACTTTACAAACAAGAACAAACCTTTGGACAAGGTTGGCATCTTGTGCAACCTGCGTGGATGCCATAATTCCTGGGATAAGACGCCACTGCAAAGGTAAGATGCATAGATTCATAATATTTTCCACCAACCTTAGCTGAAAAATCCCTATTCCATAGTAACAGAGCTCAAAAAACAGTCCTCTTAGCTTATTTTCGTTGTTTTTAACCAAATAATAACGATATTGCAATCAGAAAGATACCGTCTTGTTCAGTACTTGGTGAAGAAAATTTACTTACAGTATATAAGATTGTGATGTCTGTCAGTCACAAAAAAAAAATTCAGCGAAAATGGTATCTTATCCTAAATGGCATCACCTCTAGTCTACCGTGCTGAAAAAATCCATTAAATAAAAACTTAGCATCTAATATCTTACAATTTGTATTTGTATACAATTTGAATACAAATTCCAACGTATTTTGGAATTATTCTTTAAAGCAATTTTTTTTAACTTTTCTCTCCTATTCATGGACATTGCTGTTTTAGTTGTGTAAGAGAAAAATCCGATACGGCTTAGGATTATCTTCTGATAGGCTTAGTTTAGTTTTACAAAGAAAATATCTTATATGTGGGAAAAAGCCCCCCAGCGAAACTTGAAGAACAATATAAATTATATTCTATATCTTCTAATTATTTACAAAGGAAAGAAGTTGACTTCCCATCAGTATATCCATCTTATTATTTCTTTAGAAGTTCTAAGTCGCAATACTGAGGTTAACAATAGTCCTTAAAGTTCCTTACATGTTAACTGATGTTTTCTTATATCTTCTTAAATCATTTGAAGACTACACAGCAGTGATGCACAATTAATAATTTCCTAGAATTTCATTGAGTTCAACATTTGTAGACACTTGCAGTCAATGACACATTTCTTCTCTTGTTTCTTTTCACGACCAACCAACAACTACTCGCTGGTCACATTCAGCCCATTGTGTTGCTCGTTGTCATCGTCACATAATTTTTATGACACTCAACATTTATTAAAATTTATTATTGGATCTCGTGATTAGTTTCGTTCACAGACACACACAGGAGTCAACCTAAAGAGGTTTCATTTTAAAGAAGGCTGGTGAGCCCTAGGGTCCGTCTGGAGAAGAATTCAGCGTGGGAGGATTCCGGTCTTCCGCCGCAGTCGGAGATTGAACTTAGCCCCTCTAGTCAAGCCCCCCCCCCCTTCCTCCCGCTTTTTTTTTTTTATAGGTGGAAGATTTATTGCTGGTGATAAGACTATTTTCTCATCTTAGTGCTCAACGTAAAGCTTTTCTTGAAGAAATGATAGATACAGTTATTTATGGTTAAATTAATTCCTTGATGTTTTTATTTTCTGACTTCCATTATCAGATTTTTTCTTCCTTTATCAGGAAATCAGGCAATGAACACATCGAGGAGTTAATACAAAAATAACAATTCAGCCAGTGAAATTTTTTTATTTAAAATAAAAGTTATAATTAATTATTTATAACGAATTTATTTTTCTAATACCATTAAAGCTAAATAGTTTCATTTTATTATTATCATCGCCTAGACAGGAAAAGAGAAAAAGATAAAATTAATAGACAAAGTTTTATCATTTTAAATTCATCTACTTCAAAACATTGAAGGTCCCTTGAATCTTTTTTAATATCACAAAGATTTTATTTTCTTCTCTCCAAAGAAGACATACGAAAGCTGAATAAATTATTTTCGTAAACAGTTGCTCTTTTTACTTTTATTTTCTTGAATTGAGTGTGTGGTTTTAAATTCACTACACAAAATCTAAAATTAAATCAATAAAATTTATTTTGACTATAATATTTAGAGAATACTTTAAAAGCTATCTAACAAAACAGATATCAAAATAAGTTCGTTGTACAAGATAATTTATGCTGTCAGTACAAGAAAATACAGTAAAACCCCGTTATTACGCTCCCGCTTATAACACTATCCCGTTCTTTACGCTCCTTTCATGCGGTCCCTGGAATTTTCTATATAACTCTGTATACTTTTACCCTCTTATAATGCTTCAAATCCCGCTTGTAGCGCTTTTTTATATCGGAAATTTTGTATCGAAAAGAAATGTAACATAGTAACGAATCTTTTCTTTCCCTGGTAGGAGGGAATCTTTGAACTCTTTGAAGTGCGGGTCTGCGATATAGTAAGTTAGTGCAAAATGTCGAAGCGGAAATCCCTTTCTATAAGTGAAAAATTGCAAATTCTTCGTAAGTACGACGAGAATTCTACACTAAATCAGAAGGTTTTCGCAGAATCTAAGAATTCCCTGATCCAGTCTGAGAACAATAATAAAAAATAAGAATGGAATTATCAATTCAGCGAAGGATGGTTGCAAACGTAAAAAAGTAGTGTGGAAAATGTGAAGATGCCGAGGAAATTCTAATTGAATGGATTCATCAGTCCCGTGATGCATCAGTGCCATTAAGTGACCCAATCATTCAAGAAAAGGCGCGTGAAATAGCGAGCAGTGCACTGAAACTGCTCCGAAAATATATTTGTATTGCTCCTAGTGGAATATCAATTGATGTTAATAGTTTCTTGAACCGCATTCAAAATGTCATAATTTATAACAGTAGCATACACACGGCAAACCACAATCAAAGATTTTTTTAATAGGAAATAAGCTCACATTTGCACTATATCTATTTCAGAATCAAGTATCTTTCCTGTAAAATGGTGTCTAAATGTTTCCGCATCATATAAATCATTCCCCGTTTATAGCGCTATCCCGCTTATTACGCTTGTAGGTCACGGTCCCTTGACGAGCGTAATAACGGGGTTTTACTGTATTTATTTTTCCTATTAATAGAATTATACTTGAATCTATGTAGCGCAATGTAACTTTAAACTTCAGAAATGTTTGTCTTAAAAGAACTAATTTATCTTACGAGTTTTTACGTAGTTATTTGAGACTTGCAACGTAGTTAACTCATGTGATAGTGTTTTTATTATTTTTTTTTTTACTATTTAGTTACCACTGTGAGTTACATATTTTTAATCATTAAAAAAAATAAAGGATTTCAATAACAATAACAGTAATTTTCCATTTGAAAAGTAGACTATAATAAAACAATTTTATTTTGATTTTGTTTTTAGTATCAGGAAAACTATCCAAATAGGGTAGACTGGGGGAGATGCCATTTTCGCTTTAATTTTTTTTGTGATTGACAGACAGCATAACCGTAGATATGTAAATTTTCCTCACAGTGTACTGAACACGACGGTCTCTTTTTCATTGCGATATTATTATTTGATTAAAAACAACGAAAATAAGGTAAGAGCGCTGTTTTTTGAGCTCTGTTGTTATGGAATTGGGGGTTTTCAGCTAAGGTTATTGGAAAATATTACGAATCTACGCATCTTAGCATTGAAGTGGCATGTTAAACAAGCGGGTTGGACAAGATGCCTGTTTATAATGTTTTTTAAACATTGCTTATACTTACAGATGATACACAATCCTATCTTTTTTTTTCACATACATAAACGTCCAGTGAATGTGCATCCATAATATTATGATTGCAATTCATTATTTTTGGTCTGGCAAGACATAAAAGGCTTAATGGTAGCATCTCCCCCAGTCTACAACCTAGATTTCTTCCCATCTCCTGTCTTTGTCATCTTTCTCGTAGAATTTGAAATTCGAGGATATTCAAGAACTAGATAGATATCAATTAAAAGTCAGGCATTCATCGGAAATCATCACTGATTCCATTTATGTTGTCAGGACTAAAAAAAATGAATTTAAATAAAGCCCAGTATATTTCAGTTGTACTGTGGGTGGCATTCCCAATGTCACATTAGATGCCTGATGCTTCCCCGCATGCCCCGTGCTTGAATGGAAGTTTACCCCATCGCCGAGCAATGCAAGAAAGCAGTACTTCACAATGTGACATTGGAAATGCACCCGACAGTACGTAATCTACTACAATGTTTGTATAATATTATTTTTAAGAAGGTAGTTGAAACAATTAAGTTGCAGAGTTCTGGATTTTTGGTCCATTTACTTGAACTTCCATCCTCAAAATTCAGACTATATAAGTTGAAGAAAATCAACAGCTAAATATTTTCCAGAGGTTAGCGTTTTTCAGTATAACATAGAAATCGATTCTAAAGTTGTTTTTTTTTTAACAAATCACTTCTTATAATTCAAATTAATACAATTGAAAGCTTTCGCGATAAATAGTCTAAAAACCTTGAATATTAGTTCATTGTTTAACTTTCCATTTATTTAAGAATATAAAATTGAAAAGCAAGCAGTCTTGAGAAGGACTTCATTGTTTTAATAAAATTGTCTCTTATAATTCCACATGGCTTCTAATTCAATTATAACGTCGCTTTGGGCGAAGAAAGAGCGCTGCGATGGCCTTCTCTTAATTCTACTTCTTTAGTTCTTAGGATATCACCGTTGTGCCTTGGAGCTCAAAGATTAAGCGAGTGAAAGAAGGCATTAGCCAATCTCTATAATTATAAAGCGCTCTTCCAAAACGTCCTTTCTAATTGAAAACATCCCACACAATGATGACTTGGTTTCTTTTAGATGGCAGCTTCAAGTCGTTCAATAGACCTTTTTTTTCGTCGGTTTTTCTTAATTTGAAAAAAGAAGCGTTTGATTTACACACTACACTGATTTGTACCATAAAAAAGAAAGCACTGTTATTGATAGGGCTATTAAACTATATCGAATGAAAAATCACTCTTTTTATAATGGTTCTTTTTTTTTCCATGAATACAGTGCTTTTTATTTATTTTTTTACTTGAAAATCTTTAGAATGTCTAGACGTACAAGAATTACATAAGTGTAAGGCTTACGGAACTCGTGGAGTCCCAAATTGCTAAGAAAAATAACAAAACTTAAGTGATATTTTTATTCGTAAAATTTTATTACAAATTTTATTGTACGTTATTATTACAAACATTTTTGTGTTAATTTTACAATAATAAATAAATTACTTCAAAAGTTAATTTAGAAATTTCATTTACATAAAATTCATTTTTATTAAAAGTATTGATTTTTTTTATTACTTTAGAATTTAAATCCAACTCGACTGATGACTTAATACACAATCAAAGTTTTAAAAGAGCCGTTAGCAGAGAAAATATATTTAAGATGAATGTTGTAATAATAATAAAAATAAACACAGATAAGTAAACTAATTTAAAAAAATACTTAATATTTTTTAATACGTCGACAAAATTAATACAGTGACAGAAAAAGTTGCGGTTTGTTAGCCTTCGTCAGTTCAAATTGTTACGATTGCGCCGTCTTCCTAGATACTTGGTGACGTCATAGTAGGATAGTCCATCATTGATAGTGGGGGTTGTGGCTATGATGTAAGATTCTTAATGAAGATCTCTTTCTGACTTTTTCCTCTGGCTGCGATACCTATCTTTTCAAAAAAAGGCCTGTGCCCGCTTTCCTCTTGATGCTGAAATATGGCCGATTTTTCCAAATTTTTACTTTATACAAGTGTTGTTTTAAAGCTGGCTCCAGTCTTTGTATAATACAACCTACATAAAATTTCACGATTCATACATGGAATTTTATAAACAATATTGCTCTGTTCCAAAATCTTAAAGCTGTATTCAGAGAAAATCCCAAGATCGAACCCCTTCTATATTTGAAAATATAGCCTAATTTACGGCTAAGAAACTAGTCGCTGTATTTTATTGTATTAAAGTATTTTTAAACTAGTCAAGTGCATGGCATTATTAATGAGAATGATAACATTTAGTGCACATAAAGTAATTTTGATAACTTAATTCTTGTAAGCAGTTTCTTCAATAACATTTTACTAACACGAGAAACATAGTAGGAGATAGCCCCGCAGAAAGGTTAGAGCGAATGGTGTCTCCGCACTGGGTGTCGAATCAATGGAGGAGCCTGGAGACCTTATCTCTGTAAACATGGAAATCGATCCGCTGATGGGGTTTTGTTTGTAAAAAAAGTTAATATGTATTACATGTCCCTAACATCAATAAAAAGGAAAAGAGGTGTCAAAACTAATTCCCACCAGTCGCCAAATAGAGCTGTTTTGATGCTTATTAGGAGAAGTGATACTAAAATAAGAATAAAATAAGAATAGCCCACATGTAGGATACATTCGAGTTTATGTGAGGAACATGGAATTTGTTTTGTTGCTTTTTTTTGAATCTGATGATTTGTAAAAAAATTAAACTTTTACAACCTTCGTATTACTAATGCTTAAAAAAATTAGAAAAACACTTGGAACCTAATCAATAACACACCTTTGGTTAATTTGATTGGAATAACATCGCTAGCGTGATGTAGGTGGTTTCAGTTACAATGAGGTGTTTCGTTTCTAATATCAATGCTTTATTTTGCTCAAAATCTTTTTTTTTTTAGAATTTTGCTTTAATAACTTAACTTTATTGTTAATCTTTTAATTTTTTTTTTAATTTTTGTAAATGTAAATCCATATTTTAATGTACTTCACTAACTAACATCATCATCTACATGTACGTAAGAATATGCTTATTTATAGGACTTTATTAATTATTAATTAAAAGAAGCTATTTTCATTATTTGTGTTCAAATATCCAGAAGTAATAACTAAATTCACAATTTCGTAATAAATGTAAATCTAAGTGACCCCGTAGAATTTGCAACTATTAAATGTTTGCAAAACTCATTTTTTCAACCATTGTAATTCAAGAATCAAGTACATCTCAAGTGTTGCCCGTACTGAGTTCATTTAATACGTCTAAATCACCTTTTGTACTATTCAGGCGACTCGAGTAAGTGATCAGTAGCGATCTTTCATTTGAAGTGGATGAAATAAGTCGAAGGGATGTCATATTCGTTCTCAGCTTTTTTAAGATAGACCACAATTTTGTTCAGTTACCATTCATTATCTTCTTGATCCGGTTAATGGCTACTTAATAGAAGAGACCTGAACCGGAAGTCAGATTTCCCCCCAGACCTCCAGGCCATGGAGAGTCTACAGGGACTCATGGGGCTCCTACTTCCAGTTTGGTCTAAGTCACTCAGACACGCGAATCCTAAGAACTCCTGCCATCGGGAGTCACTAAATATTAACTTACAAAGTTGGTGAAACTGACAAGGATTTTTATGTCCTAGGTTTATTATTGCTCTATTCCAATGGCTTGTTACAAATCATTGACTATGAATTTTTATTCTATTCGTGGTCACTTCTTTCCTTTTGATAAAAAGTATCTCATCTCTAATGAGTTTTACAAATCTATCATTTCATCCTTTTCCGTAAGCTCATCTTACTTTAATTTTATAAAGTAATTTATTTTAGTTCTCAATTTTTGTCATTATCTTCAACGATAGAATGTGTGATTATTGTCTCAAAAGGATTCCCTTTAACGTTTTTATGTCTGTTGCTTCATCTGTCTAATTTGGCTGAACCCTTCCAGCTCTTCATTTGCAGTCATTGCACTGAATGGATTTAGACTTTCTTGGGAAAAAATTGAATGAAAAAAAAAAAAAAAAATACATGAATAAAAAGAAAAAGACAGTTCCGGCATGGCCAAGAGGTCTAGATGGCGCGGCGGTCTGCCGTGTGGCCGATGTGTCGGAAGCTGGATTCGAATCCCAGTGTTGGCATGGCTGTTTCTTTCTTCTTCTGTGTTTCGTCGTGTTTCTCCCTGGGACTTACTATCTCAGGGTTATCCTGGATGGGATGTGAATCTCGTCCCCCCCCCCCCGCCCTTCTTGACTTTCACTAGCTTCGCTCTGACGTTGTCAAGCTGAGCTAGTTCTGTGGTCCCTAGTTGGCCAAATTCGATAAAGGAAGAATGGAAAAGAAAAAAAAAAATATTTAAAATTAAACCCCCGATATCTATCCAAATCTCAAAACTATACTAGTCGAGATCTCTTCGTTTTGCTCTTGCACAAATATTTGTTTTTGTTTCTGAGAGATTATAAATTAATCGAATTTGAATCGAAAAATCAAATTACTTTTAAGTATCTGAAACAATGAATTGCTAGAATGTGTGGTAATAAATTTCTTCACTAAATCATGTTTGAAAAAGATGTAAGTACATTCATAAAAGATTGAGCCAGTATTTAGTATTGAAGAACAAAAATGGAGGAATTATTTTCATGTCTTGGTTTCCGAGAAGAATTGATCAAATACAATTCAACAATTGAGGTCCCTTTACTGTGACTTTTGTGGGTCCGGTAGCCAAGTGGTCAGGGCGCTTGGCTGCGGGTTGGAGGTGCCGGGTTCGATTCCCGGCCTCGGCGGAGGACGGGGATTTTTCCACGCTCCTTTCATCTCCAAACGGATCCTAGGGTCTACCCACCCCTCCGTAAAATGGGTACCGGGTTTCTTTCCCGGGAGTTAAAGGCGGGCGGGCGTCGGGCTGACCACCCGACCTCAACTTCGTTCCGTTGGTCCTAAACGCTTGGAGCCTGACCTCCTGCGACCCCCAAAAGCCTGTGTAGGCTTATCAAAAAATAAAACTCAAAGAATAAATGCACTAATTTACAAAGAATTTCTTATTGAAATTTAATTGTGTACATCTTAAATTTTCATGTATATTAATCTATTTTATTAAGAGATAAAATTCGATACTCTTAAGTAATTCAAAGAATAATGCACTGATTACTATCAAATTTCAAATTTAAGAGTTTAATTTAATTGCCTAGATCGCATTAAATTTTGATGATTGTGCACCTCTTTTAATCAACTTTTAAAGACTTTAAAAATATATCTTTAATAGCTCAACTAATAAGGCTGTGATATAAATTTATTTCACATAATCGTAAATGTGCTCTAATTTACGATTTCGTGATGGGTAATTAGATTTTTGTTTATCTACATTACTATTAAGAGGTATTTATTTAGAGCCAAGGCTTTTGGACTGTAATTTTTATTTTCTGAAGCAATTTACATTTCCTTAGTATGGAGAAAGCCTATCACTGTTTATAATTTGGAAATAATCAGGTAATAATAATACTTTAATATTGAAATGAAATTGTGAGAAATCGAAAGACTTTTTCTTTCACGGATGCGAAGTGTTTGAGGTCATCTTAAATCGATATAGAACAGCGACCTGAGTGATCCTAGTGGAAAAGAAAGTAAATCACACTGTCATTTCACCGTTAAAGGATTGAATTAAGATCATCTGTCTTTAAGTGATGCAGCTTTGTTAGGAATACTGGTGTTCAGCAAGTTTCGTTCAAAAATGATATAAAACACTCAATTAATACATGCATGGTGTTTAATAGAATAAAGGATTTTTATCTTGGAATGATGCATTATTTTGATCAATAAGTTTACATCAAGGATAGAGAATATATTCTTATATATGTATTCTTATCCTTTGTACTTTTGTTGTTTATTTTCTACTATTAATGGGAAGCAGGAATTAGACTAAAGACAGAGTCTGCTACTAAAAAAAAAGTAAACCAAGCATTCGAATTCTGTATTCTCAGAAGCTTTGAAATCTATCCTCCAATGTGTTTTTTAATACTCAACATTTTTTTTTTCTTAATTTCTTATCCGAAACATAGAATGAAGCTCTCAAAAATCAAACGAATTCAATACAATTTCAATACTTTCAATTAGCTCATAAAATAATTGAACCCATAAAGACGTTCAACACATCATTTTGAATGTCCTTCTTCAATATTACTTTTTTTTACTGGAATTCTTGTCAAGGAATGTTAACGGTCGACTACCTAAGGTTTTGCGCGTGCAGCTCTCTTTAAGTTCACCCTCTTCACACACCGGTTGCCATCAAAAATCGATGATTTCCCCTTTGAGAGATCACAATCCCAGGACGGGTTCTAATGGAATTCTTTGTTTTCTTGTTTTCTTTTCGAATAAGAATAAACATTTTGCAAATAATATAATAGTTCCTTAACGTAAAAAGATAGTGAAAATTAAAAGAAAATTAGTGTTTCTCTATAATTAATATTTATAATCAATTTTTTACTAAATATTTGAACCTAAAAAATTAAAAGACTATTTTTTTCTTCAAAAATCCTATTCTTTGTGCAATGTAACTTATTAGCAATTTAATACGTAAATCTCATCTGATATTTTGAAAGTAACGAATTTTTTATTGTATATTGGAAATATTTGATTATTAACTAAACATTGCTACAAAAGAAAAATAGAAGACGTAATATTTTAAGGAAAGTAGTTGCAAGTTCATTCAGAAAATTCATCTCAGCTTTGTTAAATAAGTTCTTAAAAGACACAGCTAGGTTTGCAATTTTTTGATTAGATTTTTTTTTAAATATTTTATTACTGTTTTTAATTGTACTACGATAATAATGCCTTTTTTTCTTATAATATAATCTGACTTTTATAATATTTACAAACAATAATTAATTTTGATCAAAGCGTCTTTATAAATTATTTAGATCAATTCTACCAAAATTATCGTTGTTTTTAACCTGACCTAATAAATCTTGGAATTAATATATTATCTCTGATAGACTCTTATCTTATGTGTTTGCCAATTAGGTGTATTTTTGGGGGTGGTCGGTGTAGTTGGTTTGTTGGTCAACAATGATTCGGCATTTCTTGCGGCAGTTCATCAGTGTTGTCTGTCAGGTAAAGCTGGTGCCTGTGTCAGAGTGAAGCATTCGTTGTGGCTCCAGGGACTCAGTGGTGTCATTCGGAGGCTTCACTAAATTGCCCAGGGAGTTAAAGTAGAGGCATAATCGCTTACTCTTTTATAGACTCAGTGCCGCGCCATCAAAGATACAAATGACTTTCCAAGCGATTAAGAACGGGATTTAAAAATAAACATAGGAATTTCCCTGTTCAGTTAGTAAAAAGGAAAAGATACATTTATCACTTACACAAGTTGTTCAACAAGATCAAATTTTATTTGAGAACGTTTTTTTAGAAGATTGAATTTTTTTTTTCTTTCAACACTGGTTGTATTCCTTCTTGCAAAAATTGTTTTAAAGAAACTGATTACGAAAACTTTCATATTGTGATCAATATAAATTACTTTTTATTACATTACATTATATTATTTTACTTTTAAAATACTATTTAAAAGGAACCACTAAAGTTTAATTAAATGGTGACAATTAATTGTAATAATAATATTTCTAGCCAAAATAATAAAAACTATAAAAAAACGAATATTTTAGTCAATTAGAACTGGACATACATTTGTATGACTATTCATTTCCGTGTTATTCACAAGGTTCATAGAATTTCCATATCCTTCCCATTCCCCGATGTTACGCCACCTGACACGTATCTTTGGGGGATGTTGGAGAAGTTGGTATTTCACACTAACCATCGAAAAATCAAGGAGTTCCTTTTCAAGGAGTAAAGTTTGAATGAAGAAAATACCTGCAATCCACAGCTGTACGACAGGTAAGCACAGGTAAGCACTCTACCAAGAGATGGCAGAGATTTTCGTTTATTTGTTTCGTTCGTCGCGTTGACCCTTTTCGCTGTGTCAGCATACTATCTGTCTTTAGGAATTTTTGGATGAGGCCAAGAAGCACACTGTCACTTGGGACGTGCTTCTGAAACATAAGCTGAACCGCTCCTTCCCATATGCACGGAGGGTCCGTCTTTTTGTCCTTGTCTTCTGAACCGTTTCTTCTGTGCTCAGAACCATTATTGCCGCGACTGATTCATTAACTAACATGAGTTACTACACAATTTATATTCAAATAGATCTTCACGTTCGGATACGCCCTATTATCTCGTGAGGATGTGAATTGTTTCACTACTGTTTATTTATTGCATCTAAACATAACCTTCGGTAATAAGACTACATGTTTTTGAATTCTTAACATTTTGCTGCTAAATGCTTATATTCTGTATCATCTTGATCGATTTGGAGTCGTTTAAGCTACTGTAAATTTCAAATATCACAGCTCTAACAAAGCAAACATCCACTGAATGCCTAAAGTAACGTTAAATGAAATGCATTTCATCAGCCATTAGAACCAACATGAAATGACAGTCTTTGACTAATTAATCATCAACGGACATTTCAAGCCTATTTAGTAACATTCCCTGTTTTGAACTTGTACAATAACACTATCTCAGCTGAGCTTCGTTTAATTAATGAAAGCGAAGACCTTTTTTTAATTTTAAATGTTTCGATGTATTCTTTTATTCATTTCATCAGAAGAATTATTGATGTTTTAAAATTTCAGTTAGTAGTTAACTAGTGTAGTGTATAAAATAAGGGTTAAACTATCAAGAGGAGAAAGATTCTTCTATTGATGAAGGTTTCCTGGGAAATGTTTAATTTTGAAAGTTAATCTGCGATTACTGCGAATTCTTCATTTAATCTCTTGGCAACTGCGTTTCTCTTCTCTAGAGCTCGATTCTGCTGTGTAATAATTGTCATTATCCAAGCTTCAACTACAGTCCTCCAAATGAGAGTTGGCCGCCCTGTTTTTGTGAGATCTGCGCATGTAGCATCGATTAGTCTGGTCAGGCACTTCTGTCTGATCTTCTGACACGAATTCGCCATTCTGCTAATCGCCGATTACTTATCAAAAGGGAATTATATTTATAAATCATTAAAATATTTATTATTAGTGATTAGTATTGAAATAATGCTAAATGCTAGAGAGAAGTTTTATTTTGCGTTATCAACATGTCAGCGGTGAAAAATAGCCTGGAAGCACTCTTCGTCGTCAAGCAAGAGAAATACTTGCCTCTGTGAAGGGATACTTTCAAAACCTAAAATCTGAGAGACATAATTTATAAATGAAATTCTCTAAATAAACAAGTATTTTTCTAAATTAGAACTTCTCCGATAATTAAACGTTAGCCTATTATAAGTTAAATATACTTTCTCAGTGAGAATAGACGCCGTCGTCCATTTTGACAGGAAAACATAATTGATCAGCTACTGGAAGGGCTGCGCAGTTCAAACTTCCGCCAGCCAACTCTCATTTGGAGGACTTTAATTTATACCATTCTAAGTTTAATATATTCCGGTTTCTTGAAAGACTTAGCTTCTTTACGTCTTGATTTCATTATTATCAATTTTCCAGTTCGGTGTCCATCATTCTCTGAAAGATTGACCGTTTCCTTTCAGATGTTTAATTTGCTTCTGAAATCGAATCGTGTATCAAATGTCGTATTGTGTCGTACTGTGACGTAATATTGTTTAATGACGCATCGAGTATTACTGAAATGACACGTGAAGTTATAAACAAATTTATATCAAATTTCGTATTTAAAATTTTTCTGTATTTTATTTTAGATTTAGTATTAATTAATAACAACTTTGGAATAGAATTTGAACATTATTAAAAAGAATTTAAGAGAAAACATATGATTAATGTCCAGTCAACACAGAGTATAAGTGTATAACTATAGAGCAATAGTGTATTACTATTTAGATAAAGTTATTACTAACACAATCGACACTAAGAAGACACTATGTACTGTACTGGATAATGCAAATGACAAATGCATATGCCGTGACGCGTGATTGAAAACTGCTATAAAAGAAGACAGTGCATTACTTTATTGGATAATGACAATCTTACCAATGGATCTCTCACTTCTGTAATGTGGTTTTATCAAGTTAACAGCAGTTTCTGAATATTATTGCAAAAGTTTAGGACAGTAAAGGAATTAAAAACTGCCTTATAACCGTAAATAGTGTTGGAAAATGATCCAGAAATTTGAAGAGACCAAGAGATTTTTGTTCGTTACAGATGAAACTTAGCAGTGGACGGTAAACCATTGACCAGCAGACACCAGAGGATGTAGCCATATCGGTGGAGTAAGAAGGATGGTATATGTCGTGGGAAGCAGCACTGTACGGGTGTTACACGATCATTATACAAACCCATAAGTACTGTTCACAAAGTTCTGCGACAAATTTTTGCGCTGGTACCCCTACAAGATCTGCAGTGTTCATCAATTACTGACTCTAGACAGAATTCACGTGAAACATTTGCCCTGCAGTTTCTTGCTCGAACAGAACTGGAAGCAGTCTGGTCAAGGAACATTTTGTGGACTGAGGCAGCTTCCATCTGCAAGGTGATGTGAATACCCACAACTGCAGAATTTGGATCCTGCTAACACTTGTATTGTGACACTTGTCACTTCATTCCCCAAAGGTCACCAAAAATCCACATTCATCGTCGAACCATTCTTTTTTGAAGAGCTCGGTCCTGAGGGTTCTGTCACCTGCACACTTACTGGCCAGCGTTATGCATCTCTGTTAACAATCAGGTGTTTTCTAAACTTCAACAGCGTCAGTGTCTGGATGCAATGGTTTTCATGCAGGATGGTGCCTCACCTTAGATCGCCACCTTTGTCAAGCTGTTGCTTCGGGCTACTTTTACCGATGACAGATTCATCCGCCACAATTTTCGTAGAACGTGGCCAGCCCCCCCCCCCCCCCCCCCGAACTCAACCCCTGTGACTTTTTGGCTGTAGGGACATATAAAACTCCTATCATGAACTCCAAGCCAATTTACGGAAGACCAGAATTACAGCCATAAGCACATCATGACGAGTGACACTCTACGTGCTGTGGTTGAGCATGCGATATTGCGATTTCAGTACGTTGCTGATATCGAACATGTTCTTGTGTAACACAACGAATCAAGTATTGTATCGCCCTAGAACACTGTAATATTTTGGCCATCTTCGGAAGTAATTTTTATTTGCGCCAAATAAAATTTCACCGTCCTCATGTGAAATAGGAAGTAGTTCCGCTGATTGGTTCGAAGTATTAAATTTAATTATGAAAACCTTATATTTTGAAAACACAGGAAAAACGGTGAGAAAGAGAAAAAAAGAAGACACAAGAGCGTTCGAATATAGAGATCCTTAAGTATCCGATTGGGCTGACCATTGCCTGAAGTCCAATCATAATGCAGATCCTCTAGTAGAAATATTTTACTATGTTACAGGAAGAATACTAGGGTTTATAGTAGAGGCAAGCATTATAAACAGTTTGTTTTATTGAGTGTAATAAACAAAAAGGAATACCAATATTTATGATTGAAAATTTTATGAAAATCTGTGGTAAAAAAAAAGTAAATTTCAATAATTATTCTTAAGGTATTTCAATATTATTTCAATTTCATTTATTTTCTTTTGTGATTTGTAACAACTTCATTGTTAATGGTGTAACGATTAGGTTGTAACAGATTAATATTGTAATGATAAGTTTATAATAATATCATTATGGATTTTTCGTTGTGAAAACCGTTGGGAGATTTTCAAAATGTAAAAGAGGCCTGAAGAAGCGATGTAATCCACTTTGCGAAATATTGCATTTGTAATGAAGATAGACGAAATAATCGTTCTTTTATGGAATATATATTGATATTTGGATTTTGTTTAAGTTACTTAATTTATACTGAACTGCTTACCATTTGGTGTCTTTCAACTGACAATTTACATGAAGGCAATTTCATTAGGTTCTTCAGTAACCCAAATAAAGATTCCCTACTGTTCGTTCGCTAGACATGATTCTATTTAAGTTTATGGGGTTTAAGCTTGAGGAAAGACTTAAATCTCTAGAAAAGACTTAAATTGCTAAGGATCTCAACTTAATTATTTGAAATAGACTGAACGATTATTTTCAATTTCAATCAATCATCTTTGAATCCTTAGCTTAGATTAAATTTCAAAGTAATTTTTAACTTCTGCTTAATTGTCGTCTGAATTCTTTAAGAATGTTAAAGCTATAAGTTGTTAATTAAAAAGTTTTATCTACAAATTGAAAGAATAATTTACAAAAAAAAAAACCAGATGTCCAAAAGATTTTAAATTTACTTTTCTTAAAATATAATTTATTGAAATTTATTTATTTATTTATTTTGTTTTGTTTTTGTAAAGTTTGAAAACAATAAAAACAAATAGTCTACTTTTATTACCAAATTACAATATCTGCACAGACTTTTCATATTCTTAAAAAAAAGCTAAATCCTTATACCTTCTTAAGTTGCCGAAATCGGCTTAATTTTAATCGTATCAAATCAAACGCAATGGTTAGCTAAAATAATTAATTCCCATTGTTTAAGACAGTAGAAATAAGATAGAAATCCATTGCTTAGATTTGAATTCTTTTCTATGAGAATTTTTGTCGTATCTTCGACAAAAACCCAATTGGAAAGGATTTCAATTATAATAGACAGATCTTCCCTTGTCCTGAAACATGCATAGTAGGTTTCAAGAAGATTCCATGCAGCAGTTCAAAGTTTAATGATGAAACAGACAGATCAGTGATCTAAATAAGGCACAGTTTCCAAGAAAATGGGCTAAAAACAAAAATATCTATAAAGCTGTGCAACATTTGGAAATTAAAATTTTGAGGATACCATTATGATATCTCGTAGACGTACGGTGTTGTTTTAATTAAAATGTTGTTTTAAGCTCTACCAATTTTTTTCTTGGCAAAAGGCAGGCTTCAGACTTTGTATTTTTTGTATGTGGTATTATGAACATGAAAATATTATTGCTTCCTGAAATTATGGGTTTGCTGTTGATTTGTTTGCTCTGATGGCGTCTTAATTATCTATTCCTATAAATGAATTAGTTTTGGCGATTCCTATCATCCTCTGCAATTACATAAATACGTGCTATCCACAGGGAGCCTAATCAAATTCCATAAGGGTTGTTTTATTATTCACATAACTTCAAGCTGATGGGTTGCAGGAGATCGAATATGCCATTCGAAATCGCCCACGAAGAATAAAGAAAGGCCATTGGAGAGGTTTTATGACTATATTATTGCTGAAATGAAATTTCTATTTGGATCACAAAATATTCTTAAAGAATTTCCATTGACTGTGGTTCTAGGAAGAAAAACAAAGTGTTGGTTATTATATCTACCATAAACACCCTTTCAATGATTTAAGCTGCAAACAATGATCGAAAAATAGACGAAAATTCTAAGAATGGCTCTTGAATTTTTGATAACAGTAGCATCTCTGTCAAGTAGATCTAGGGAATACTCGCCATATTTTTCTTTTATTCTTTGATGAAAAAGAAACTGTACGTTACAAAAAGATAAGCAAGTGTGTGTTTTTGTCACTTTCTATCTTTCCATTTCTTTCTTCATTACTGAAACCAACAGTTTTCGTGAAAAGTAGTGTGCTTTATTTCTCACAGTGTAAAAGCAACGTTTTTAAGAGTTATATATAAGTTTTAATGTTAAAGTTTATTGTGAAGCAACCTTGCATTTTTAAAAGTTGTTATTTTGAAATTCTTTTACCAATACAATACATAACTAAGGAGAAATTAGCTCATAATAGTTTTAATAAAAAACGAAATTTTGAATAGATAAAAAATTAAAGTTTAAAACAAATAAAAATAATTGAACATTAGTATAAAAAGGAAGAGCTGGATAAAGCATAACTTAAAATTCTTTTGTTTATTATTCTTAGATTTGTCTCCAAGGTCAATAATCCTGAATCAGACAGTGAAAATTCTAGACTGTCAGTTATATAAAAATAAATAAAATAGTTGAAAAATGTGAATTTAGGAGAATTTATTATATTTTAAAAAATCATATTAATTATTATCATCAAGGATTA
>JAFIDM010001028.1:26668446-26702255 GCA_023159025.1 Thereuonema tuberculata | reverse complement strand
ACTGTTGAAAGTTTTCTGAGCACTTTCTTCCTGTCTTTCATCAATATAAGATTAACTCAGTTTGTTGGACTATTGTATTTTTGAAGGCAATTTCCGGTTTCGTGAACTTCGAATTACTTTCGGAAGTGCTTATGTGAGGCTTCACACTTAACTCTAAAACTTTATAATCACTTTGATTTTAATCTAAAATCATAAAAATCTGAAATGTTCTCTTCTTGTTAGGAAGACATTAAAAATTAATTAATACTTAAAGATATTAAACAAAACCAAACCAAAAAATAAGTAAATAAGTTTATATTAAACCACGAAGTTTTACTCTTCAGCATAGTCTTTATTCTATCGGAAATATTAAGTCACTTTAAATAAAAATTTTAATCGTAAATTTAATTGTTAATCTGCATTGTTACTAATTTATTTCAATATTCAATATTTATTTTAATATTTTGTTCAATATATGCGTTTTAAGTAAAAATATTTAGATGATGGTTTGAAAATTGATGATAAATTTTGCTAATACTAAAGTAGTACTTTTACTATGACTAGAGCAAGGCATTTGATGATTTTGCATCTTTTTTCTAGGAAGGTTGAAACATGGCTCGCATATATAAAAATGTGTAACATTAAATAATTGGTTAAATAAAGGCAATTCGTTAGGGTATTTTTTTGCATTTTTCGGCATTTTTTAGGGATAGGTCATTTTTTTGGCAATTTTTAGGTCATTTTGAGCATTTTTAGTATTTATTTGGAAGGCAATGTAATTTTTTTTTATACTTTGAGATTTTACTTATTATTCAGTATCTCTGCTTATCCTCATTCAAACCAACAAATTTTGCCAGAAAACAAACCTTTTTTTTTATTATTTTGTTGTCAAAGTTAAAAAAGGTAAAAAAAAGGTTTAATGTAATACATTCAAATGTTTTATTGGTCAATTTTTTTAATTTTTCTGTCATTTTTTTACTACTTTTAGGTCTTAAATGCATTTTTTTATTGACCTACCAAATTATAGGTCATTAAATGCCTTGCCCTACTTATCATCATCATTCATCATTCAGCCTTTATCAGTCCACTGCTGGACGAAGGCCTCCCCCATACATCTCCATCGTTTACGGTCATCAGCTTTACTTCTTTCCATCTCTTCCCCGCAAACTTCTCCATCTCATCCTTCCATCTGCCCTTTGGTCTTCCTCTCTTCCTTTGACCTGTGGAGGGTTTCCAAAACGTGGTCAGGCTCGTCCAGTTTTCCCTAGTCTTTCTGGCCAGGTGTCCTGCCCACCTCCACTTTGACTTCTTTAGACATATAACTGCGTCCTGTATCTTGGTCTGTTGTCTGATCCATGTGTTTTTCCCTACTTATGACTGTTACAATTTTAAATACTGAAAGGGGCCCATTTAGTCATGTGGGATCCTTTGCAGCATTGGCGGTGTAGGCTCCAGTGATTCGTGATTATAGACATAATAGTTGGTATCGGGTGATTCCCATTATCCTCTCTTCAATACCTGGAAACAATCCGGTCTGTATTTTATAGAAGGCTGGGTGAACCCCAAAATCTGAAGAGTTGAAGCCGGCTCCTTCAGTCCGCAACCTAGAGCTACACCACTTGACTACAAGGCCCACATTTTAATTTTAGTAAACTGTATTTCAAGTATCGATACTGTAATTCAAGAAATTTCTAAAACGGATACCTTCTAAAATTAAAAAAAAAAAAAAAAAAAAAAATCCGAGGTATTTTGGTGAAATTTACCTCACGTTTCCAATCTATTCTCTGTCGTGGAAATTGAAGTACAATTATCCTTTCTTTTCTTTCAGTATTTCGAATATTTCTGAATGCTTTTAATTTTACGAATCGTTAATAATTAATACACATTAATTGTGTATATATATTATAACACAGAAGTGTCAATCCGGAATACATTGTTATATGATTTAAAATGATAACTTGATGTTATTATTAAGAATATTCTTTGTAATTTATGATGTAGTTCTGGTTACTTTATATTTTTAGTTATGTACACATCTGAAGACGAGAAATTCTTGAAACATGTTATGTGAAAGAAGTATATTTTTGTTTAATAAGACTTGTGTGTTATGGTCTCTTATATATTACAGGTCTACACACAATGTATTACTATAATTATATATATAAAACTTAACGGATTTTAACAAAATAATTTATTGGATAATTATGTAACTCAAAAAAGCCTGTAATGTAATTGTAATTTCACAAACATTCTTTATTATGAACTCTATGTTTTCCATAAGATTTCCTTCATTTGTTAATCATCTGTATTTTGTCTTTCTTCTTTCTTTCAGTGTATGATCATCCACTGTTGTGTTGAAATATAGAAATAAACAACATATGACATTCTGAATTTTTTGCAAAGATATATACATGTACAATATTTTCAAATATTAGTAAAGAAAATAGAAAATAATAGTAAACAAATTTAACTTCAGTTTAGACTGCTTTAATACTGTAGAAAATGAAAGAAACGATGTTAGAAAATAATTTGAGGAATGGAAGAGGCAGGGGAATTGAGAATGCACAGTACGTGCATATTTTGTAAGGTAGTTTTTAAAAGAAGGCAACTTTGTGTATGGATTTTTCCATTAAGTAGGAACCAGTTCTCTAATTTCTAAAATGGGAGACCTTCTCTTTAGATAGCATTTGCAGACAGGAGCTCGTTTCTTTACGAGAGCTTATTGACAATAAGCCCTTCCTTTGTGGACGATTCCTTTTGCCCTTTGAAGAGAAAACCCAAAGTAAAGGAGTTGTTCGGGGAAGTAATAGGTTTTCCATTAAGGAATTGAAGATTTTAGTTTAATTTTAAAATAGCAGGTAAACAATCATAATGGATCAGGTCGTAATGGTACGAATCCCTTAGAAAATCTACTTAACAAATTCTAATTTAGTTGATAAAATAATCACTTTTCATTGTTAACCTTACATTTAAACATTTTTACATGTTAA
The DNA here is from genome assembly GCA_023159025.1 of Thereuonema tuberculata. NCBI lineage: Eukaryota > Metazoa > Arthropoda > Chilopoda > Scutigeromorpha > Scutigeridae > Thereuonema > Thereuonema tuberculata. Next base: position 26,699,286 of record JAFIDM010001028.1, on the reverse strand, counting down.
CATTTACATTGTTACATGTTAACCTTTTATTTCTAAATAAGCAGCATAACTTAAGGTGTTGTTTTGGCTTCACTCTATTTAACTGTCAAAAGTGGCCTTGTTTTCTTTTATCGGAATTATTTTAAGAAAAAAGACTTAAAGTGATTTTAAAAATTGTTAAATTCTTGACAATTTAATTTTCTACATGTAATTTAATTTTCTACATTAAATTTAATATCCGAATATTTGAATTTTTTGTTCATAAACACTCACTAATTCTAAATCACAACTAGAAACTAATAACTAGTTAACATCTCGGGATTAAGTAGAAGAGTTAATGTATTGGAGATACATCGATGCCAAACCTTCTATATTCAGATTTGACGGACAATGGAAATTTCTCTCTTCCTTTATTTCTAAATCTCCCCAGTGTCTTTCGGCATGAATTCGTTCCCAATTCATTTATTTGTCTCTTGTTTGCTATATCTTTCTTCACTTGATCTTCCTTGTGGTTTTTTCTTCTTGGTACTAAACTACCTTTGGGATACTGTCATCTCTTTGAACGCCCATACGGGAGCATACAAATATTTCTATATTACTTTTCATACCCATCTTTTTTAATATTATCATTTTTAATATATAGCACTTCTAGATTTTTGTCGTAGCATACATACTAGGTGTTTTGTAACTTACATTCCTCTTTCTTCGCCATTTTTTCTTTCTGATAGGTCACAGCAAAGGAAAATAGTGGAACTTGCATTTATAGATGTAAGTTATAGATATACTTTAGATATATGCTTTCTTGAATCGTCTAAAGAATTCTGAGTCCGTTTCTAATAATATTATCCACAAATTTAAATTAGCTGAGAAATTTACAATAAATTTAAATTTTTATTTAACTGATAAATTTAACTTTTCTACTGATTACAAATTTAAATCTTTTCATCTAAATTTAAAATTGTAGATCTCATCTTCGCTTTCCTATCTCACGACACTTAAGTTTAAGTCAAAGTTTTTCATTATTCTATTCCATGCATACATTTTCTTTATATTTTCGTGTAAGTTCGTGTCTACATCATCTTCAGAAACCATCGTTTACAATTCTTTATTGTTTTTTTTTTTAATTGATTTAAGATGTTTTCCTTGACCATCTTGAGAGGAGATAAAACATCTCCCTATCTAATCCCGCCTTTAAAATAAAAAAAAAAGTTTCTACACAGCTTTCGCGATTTATGTAGATACTTTTGATACTCTTTTATCACTAATTTTATTAAGATTGATCTATGCTTCATTTCTGTTTATCATGTAAATAACTTTTCTAGAAATGCAATTCCGAATCCTTTCTGCGATTAAATCCCACAAGATTAAATCCTCTGTTCCTTTTCTGAAATCCGGTTTTTCCTCTATAAAATCTCCTTCTGTCTTTCCTGTAATTCTCCTTTTGCATAATTTTTCAAATAACTTACAATCTATGCCGTTATCGTTGTACGTATATTATAATGAAATGAAATAAAAACATTTCTTCGTTTTATTTTTCTAAAATGTGAGCCTGATGAAGTAGGAAAAGCCTTCCTGCGAAATATTGCTGATGTTATTAGAAGGAAGTTTCAAAAAATAAAATAGTTTTGTAAATATGTAGTACATTAATATATTTTATTGAAATAAAAACAATTTCATTAATTTGTTATGTAACTTTCTCCTTGTAAATTTCTGCTAAAAATTTTGGTAAAACTTGTAAATTGCTTTCAAAAAATTAACTTAATTGATAACAGAGAAAAGAAAGAATTATTTCAAATTAGTTACTAAAGTCTGCAATGGAATCATTCATGCATTTATATGTGAGAATAAAATTTAAAAAAAGTTGTACGTAGTTTATCAGTTCCATATTTTCATAGTATTTGTAAAAGAAAATGCTTATTAATCTTGTCATTCTAAGTAAAGGATAATTTACTCGGGCAACGAACCGAATAATGTTTTCCATCTGGTTATCAGCCTATCTGAGAAACAGTGTTGTAGTCAACAACAGACACAGGAGAGTTATTTATCAGCCGTGCTTTTAAATTGGCTGATAAAAGTAAGATGAAGTCTACTTTCAAGGTTCCAAAACAGTTAACGATTCTCAGTTATTTTAATTAACAGACTTAAACAGATGTATTGAATTTAGAGAATAAAAGAATGGCAATGGTAGAATCTCTATATCGTGCTTTATTAAACTTCTTTAACAACTTTTGCTTTAATTCAAGTTTGAAAATTTCAGCTGACGTAACAAACGGGTTCCTTACAGTCTAATTACAAGTTTAAACGCAGAATTATTTCATTTCAGCTCAGAAATCTGACTCTATCTTCATCTATAATATTGATGATAATGTTCTCCACTGTAACTTTAGAAGAACATTAAATGTTAAAATGTTAAATTGTAATACTAATTGAAGCTCTTGATTAGAAAGTAAAAAAATGAAACAAGAACAGAATGACGATTATCTGGATCTGGACTTCCAGAATAAATGGTTTCGACCACGTTAGGATTTATTCGGCAAGATAGTCTGGTTTTTCTGCTCCTAATTAAGATGAAAGGAGGAAAAAGACTGACCGTTGAAGCTATAAAGAGACAATAAATAATATACACTTAGAACTCAGTAGAAAGTTCAATAGAAAGTGAAATGTAGCTTTCTTTTCAGTTACATCAACTTAAAATAGTTCAATACTTGTTTCAAAAAAGTTAGTGATTGCGAAGAGTTCTTTGAACACAGAACGTTTGAAAAGAAGAAAACCTTACGGCACTAAAGAGAAAAACTAATTAAAACTTTTAGAAAGACAACGAAGAAAAAGAAAGTAATTTGAAGTTTAAGTTAATTAAGTTTACTTCGGAAACACTGATGTTATTTGAAACGTATTTTAATATAAATTTATCGTCCATTTTGAATTTTGGCAGTGAATTTATCATATGGACTTTTTTATTGATAATATTATGGTAAGATTTAAGGTAAGATTAAAGGTAAGATAAATAAGATGGGGTCTGTTTTAGTAAATTACTGTTTCATTATTTCTTAACTGTACTGTGCCAAATTTAGCGAAATGGCAAAAGCAGTTTGTGAACTAATAGAAAAAGTTTCCAATTTCTCAAAAAATATAAGTTTTATAGGAATGTTGTGTTTATTTTTTTTTTACTATAAAGTGAAATTTATTATGATGCCTATTATATTTAAATAATGGTTGTTTAATAATATAGGACTAACTATATTTTATCCAAAGAATTCTTGCAATTCAATGCTGTGATTATCATTTATGATTTAATTTTATAATATTTTTGCTAACAAAACGTAAATCCTTATACTTCTCAATTATTTTTAAAATAAAGAAGTATAATTTTTTAAAATCTAGTAGTATAGAATAAAAGCAACATTTACAGAAAATTCAGTTTATATTATACTCAATCTATTAATTAATTTTGTTCATCCACTGCATTATAATCTTATCAGGATTGAAGTATAAGTGGAGTACTTATATTCTACGTTGAATGTTTGTCTATGGCCAAAAAAAAATCCCTCACACAAATTTTCTTTTTTATAAGAAAGTTCGTAAAACAATTTCCATTTAGTATCTTTGGCTTGTCCTAAATGTCTGACTATCGTATGAAACCAATGTAATGTTATTAGAAAATTTTGATAAAAGAAATTTAGTATAGAAATTCTTAATTAAAATCACAATTCAGTTGAAATTTTTCAAACATTTCAATACTTTAGAAGAAACAAGCATTGGCTAAAGTGTTGTCTTTGGCAGAAAAGATGAGATTAAGATGCAGTGATCTTCGATACAGCCATCTGCAAGGATAAGATCGTAAGGATAATTCAATCTAAGTACAACGAGATGAAAGATAGAATCAAAAGACAAGATTGCAAGCACTATTCTGAAACATTTAGCAATCGCTTAGACTGCTTCAAACAAAATCGTTTTTAAACTCACAAATCTTTTCTAGATTCACTAATTGAACAAGATGAGATCTAATAGACATTTTCCAATTATGTAATGCCATTCAGAAGAGAGTTTGTATTTCCTCTCCAATTCTTTAGATTACAAACCAATGTACAGTGTTGGATTATTATAATTAATTATATAAACATAAAAGAAATTTAGCAAACTTTCAACACTATCTTTCGATTCTCTTATAACAACTTTAAAAATTCTTTTGCTGAATAAATTCCTTGCATTAAAGTTAGAGTTTTCTCTCAAATTCTTTAAGTCCACTTCACGAAATGCTGCTGTGTTATTATTTCGTGTACTAACTCAAAAATGTGTACTAACTCAATTTAGATGGGAAACATGGAACTATCTGAGCTGACAGTGTATGTAACCAACAGCTCTATTAGAATTATAAAAAGGCTTAATACATATTCCAAATTAGGAATTAATTGAAGAAAAAAGAAAAATATCTTTTTTTTAAAAAATTGATGAGTTTAATGGTGATTTTTAATTTGGTTGTATGGTAGCGTGCAGGCAGTCATATTTGTTGAACTATACCTCATGAAGTATACATTCGAGTATCTCGGGCTACAACTGCGTCTTTTATCTTGCGCCAGTGGTTTATGGTACAAGAGGTTACAATATACTTTGTGTTTTGTGTTTCAGTGGTTGATACCAAGGACAACAATGCCTCGAAGGGAAGAAAAGGGACTCTGTTGACTCAAAGGCATTGAAAAAATGCCCTTGAGGTGAGTCATTCCGATGACGCAAACAAAAATATTTCGTGAAATAGAGAAAAATGCCAATCAATAGGAACGATTTGTATCTATACTTTGTCTTCTTTCCATTTAATCTTCTTTTTAAGCATGGTTCAAGGTATACGACGGTTGTTACCAGATACACGAGCAGATTATACTTTGGTTTACTATGCAACAATTTTATTTTTCATTTGATTATTATTGCATTTTAGAAATAAAAAATTCTTGAGCTGATATTAAGTTTAATTAAATAAAAACAGTTATATTTTTGGATGTGTAAAACGCATCCCCCTCCTGTATCCTCCTATAATGAGTTCGTTTTACGTCGATTCGATTTACGACACTGTAGGAACGCATCACCGCCGTAAAACGAGGGCTGCCTGTACTAGAAATATCTATTTTGCATTTTGTTACACAAAAATATTTTGTTTTTAATTGTAATTACTTGGTAATTAATTATTATTTAAATTTTAATCATACACTTTTTGTTTCTACAACACAGATATTTTTACAATTTACAGTCGATTTATATCAAATCAAGTGATTCGGAATACGTACATAAGAAAAGTAGTAATATTTTATTCTTATTTTTTATTTCTTCTTGAAATATTTTAAATTTATGAGATATCATAAATTCATGTCGATTTTGTGGTAAGAAGAAAACATCCATTTTCAGTGAAAGATTAACCCAGAAATAAATCGTTGTAAATTTTTGATGATGAATGAGAATAGTTGATTAGATTGTGTTGATTTGAAAGATTAGGCTTTTAAATCATACAGGCTTTTTCTTAAGATAAGTTTCTGTGATATCGAAAAAAAGGAAATTAAAATACATTAGAAATTAAGATTTATACGCCAACTTTCAAATAACGGATGACTGAATTATTATAGTCTTTGTAATGGTGTTTATTGGTTTCCCAAAAATTCCTAAACCTTGATGTCAATTTTATTAAATTTCATAGGAGTTTATGATCGAGAATATAAGGGTGCTACTGAAGTTTCAGTTTCCCAGCATAAAAGTGTTAATAGAAGATTTATATATCATCTAACTGATACAAGATTTAATTGTAAGGTACCTGAGCCATATAACGCCATGTATACCTTTAATGCCACCTATCTAATTCTTCATAAATATAAGAGATGGCGCTACAGCACTAAAGTAGTTTGCATTGACATGCCATCTAGTGTTGAAGTGAGTTATTAGCAGACTGCCAACATTTTCGAGTGAAATTACATTTCGACTATTTCGTGTCGAGGACTGGTTCTGAAAGGCTGCTACGATATCAAGGTAAGATAAAATATAGATTTTTTTAATGTTCAGCAAAGATTAACTATATAAAACTATATAGTTTCTTGATTCTTGAAGATTCTTCTATGTAGATAAGATGAAGTTACTTTTAAAATTCGGAAATTGTAGACAAACAAGTGTATCATGTGATCCATGTGCTCAGTAGCGCTTTAACGCCACTAATAATTTTTTTATTTTTTGTAAGCTTACTTCTCTAAAGCTTTTTGAGTTAACTGAAAAATATTGTTTTTTTGTGGTATTTTGTCTTATTGTCTCATTTCATTTAAAAGGAGGGGATATTCAAATTAATTTTTACATTTCCTCTTTTGGTTTAGCTACAGATTAGAAAGACTGTGTTAATTTCAAGTGATTTTTTATTATTTTTTACAGAAAGTCAAATTTAGTTGTGTTTTACTGTAATTTTGTACAAATAATGTTTACAATGATGGAATAATTCTTAATTTTAAATAAGTTAGTTACTAGGTGACGTTAATTGAAACAGGTGTTCCTAATAACGCCAGTTGTAAAGTTTTCTTATTTTTGAGTTCTCATACTTCTCCAGTAAAAATTATCATATGTTTCATTATGGTATGCTTCAAACAGAAGATTAAACTTTCTTGGTCATAATTTTCGTGTTTCGATACATCTTATTTCCAGACTTACAATAATTTAAATGTTACGGTGGCGTTATTTGGGCAGCGTACTTTATATCAACAAAATTTATTAAAATATCTTTCAAAAATCTCTTTATAAAACTGTTCTCTACAATTACCTAACTTATTGATAAAATTGATATCTTGCCTCTAAAGATTTTCTTGCTTTATTTTATATTTAGGATTACTAGAAGCCAAGATCTGTGGTTATTTATATTACTGTAGTTTCTTAAATCTAATAGTTTGAGCAAAGATTTGAGAAAATTGAAGACATATGATATGTAGGACCAGAGAAAATGCAGAAAGCCATTAAGAAAAACTAGAATAGAATTTAGATCTTCAGATATTAGAAGAGACAGGGAGAGATATGGGTAGAGAAGAAAGATGTGAAGGAAAGATGACCTCGATAATAATTGAATTACATTCTGATGGAAACATATCCTTCTTATTCTGGAAACATACATGATGTAGAATCTTGTACAAAGACTTTATGGTTAGGATAATTTCGGTGAGGAATTATAGCAATCGAAAAATGTCACAGGTCATCTGCTGGTCAAGACATTCTGTCCATTTTTGGTCTTTTCAAGGTCTGTTTCCATCAGCAGATGGCCATTTAACATTATTATTATTATTAACATTATTTTGATGAAAATTTTGCAATTTTACACTGAATTATCTCTAATCTAATTTCTAGAAGAATCATATTTATGAATGAATGTATTCTAAATTTATACAACAAAAGAATTAGATGTGAGTCTTTTAAGTTTCATCAGTTCATAGTTGTTGACCATTTAAGTCAGTGACATTTTTGGATTGCTATAACATAAAAAGAGTATCAGAAATCCACTTCTGACTTTAATGATAGGGTCTTAAATGAGTGACCCGGAAACAGTGGAACAAAATAAATGTTGCCATTTACTGCATTGAAGCGAAATGAGAGAATTACGGGAATTAAGGGATTTCATCATTGTGCTCGGACTTTGACATTTGAACAAGAATTAGAACTTTTAACGCAAGCGGCTTACTATTTCGAAACACTGGGAGGTCAATCCGCAACAGTAAAGTTTCCAATCCAAGAATACATCTGACCTATCTTGTTTCTAAAGATTAACTATGATTGATTTTCAAATGTATTTAACTAACTCTTAATAGAAAAAAAGGAAAAAGGAACATTTTTTTGATGAAAGTTTGGAATATTACACTGAATTATCTCCACTCAAATTATGCCTTTATGAATGGACATATTGTAAATTCTTATAACAAAAAAAATAGATGTAAGTCTATTAGCTTTGATATTCACCAATTCATAGTTTTTATGTTATATTGGTGGGACATTTTATTTTAAATACAATAAGTTAAATGGTTTTCATATATCATCCAAATATAATTGTCCTTTTTAATTTAGTGGCACGTTCAGTGAAGGAATTAATTTTAAATAGATACTTCATTAATTCTTAAATGAAGCATGATTATGGTCCTGCAAAATATATTTTCAAAATTTCAAAAAGGTGTTCAAGAAAGATATTAAGAAGTTTCTCCAAGAAGCATTTCATTGTTTTGAAAATGTTGTAAAAACAGAATCTACATCTGAAAATTTCGTTCTTGGAATTTTGATTAAAGTACGACTGGCCCGGGAGACCAGTTGATGGCAATTTTTGAAAGAAACTTTTGACTAAAAACTAAAAGATTTAGAGGAACTAAATATTAAATATTCAATTGTATTATATCACCTATTGAAACTTTATCAGAATATCATTAGTTGAGATACTGGTGAACAACAACAAAAAAAAACTACGATCTAAAAAGAAAGGGATTGGCTATTTTGTTCATGATTCAGTTCATCTGAGTTAGCTTCTTTGTATTGACATTGTTTTATATGAGTTATAGAATGATCTCAAGTAATAAACAAAGTGGATAATTGCTTTACAGACCTTTTTCTACTTAAACCTTCTTCCTTTTATGAAAGTGGTAAATAACTAAATAACAGAAAAGTCATTCACAGTAATTGACAATATTAAGTATTTTTTTCTGGTTGTCAGATTGCAAAATCGAACATACTTTCAGAGCAACCATATATAATAAATATTCGAAATTGTATACGGGCTCTTGAGTGAGAGAATCAGATGTCGATTTTTTTTTTTGTCTTGATAATTCAATGATTTCATATATAATTGTTGTAAAGAAAGGCACAATTGAAGTTCTGGCAATTTTATTTCTTGCAACTCCTATGGTTGTCATCCATCGACTATTTAGGCTTTAAAAATTTCAATTTTCAATTTTTTTTTTCAATTCAATTCATTCAATTTTATTGCCAATAGTATTTTACAAGAAATATTTATACATAAGATTTTGGCAATCCAGTCGTCTTAAGGGAGGTCCCGTCGGAAAGTCAAGTGGGCGTCATGAGTTAGGCAATTAACAAAGGGAATATGTAACAGAACTGCATTTGGAGACAGATGACGTTAGAATAAGATCATTTATAAATAGGTTGAAGAGAAGGGATGAAAGGATTAATTCTTGTGGAAACCCTTTTAGGGTGGAATTACTAGGAAGAAGAATATCCATTTAAAATAAGCGGATACTGTCGCTCAGAGAGCTATGAAGACGGCCAAGTTAGAGGAAGACCTCTAATTTTCTAAGTAGAATGTCAACATCAATTGAATCAAAAGCTTTTTTGAAATCAAGGAAGAGTCCTAATACAATTTTATTAGAGGCCATGTTCTCTGTAACAGATTCAGTAAGATCGATCAGTGCCGTGTCTGTGTTTTTGCTTTTCATGAAGCTGTGTTGTTAAGTGCAATGATGTTCTTTTGCTAGATACACTGGGAGAATTTAGCATGGAATAGTTTTTCAAATACTTTTGAGAAAGAAATTAATAACAGAGATCGGGCGATAGTTCCACAGGTCATCAACATCTCCTGCTTTCTATAGAGATAAGATATGTTTTTTTGTGTCTGTGTTTTTTCTTTTCATTAAGCTGTATTGTTGCTGTGCAATGGGGTTCTTTTGATTGTATTGGGAGAGTTTAGTATGGAATAGTTTTTCAAATATTTTTGAGAAACTATTAATAACAGAAATCGGGCGATAGTTCCCCAGTTCATCAACATCTCCTGTTTTCCATATTGGGATAATTTCAGCCCTTTTAAAGGAAGAGGGAAAGACCCCATTCACAAATGGAAATATTAAATATGTGAGATAGAGGGAGTGAAATTTCGTCATTGATTTGTTTAATAAACGTTGGAGAGATCCCGTGATAATCCCGTGATGTGATAATTTGATCAATAAAATCATACTTATGTTATTTTATAAAATGCCGAAAAAATCCTTTTTTGGGCGCCATTTTTAAAAATAGCGTAAGGACGTTTGGCCACTGAAGATCAATATCATTTTGTTTATTAACTTCTCATAACAAAATCAAGTACCGTCCTTTGTATTTCTAAATTAATTTTGGCAAAGTTTTGATTCATGTATCAAACACTTCCAAAATGCGTTTTATTTATGATAAATATTTCTTTAACGGTATAACTTGATTTGGTTGTGAGAAGTTCAAAAACAAAATGATATTGATCTTCAGTGACAAAATCGTCCTTACGCTGTTTTTCAAAATGGCGCCCAAAAAGTTTTTTTACAGCATTTTATAAATAACATAAATGGGATTTTTCATGGGATATAGCTGACTTTATGATAGTCGGTAATCTTAAGGCAATCTTAGAGTTGTACAATATAGGTAAAAAGGACTTCAATTTATAGAATACTTAGGTCAGTTAATCAAAAATCTAGATAGAAATTTTTTGTTCTCTTGAAGAAGAGATCGACACAAATATTTACTCTTACCTTTTAAATATTAAAAGGAAATGGTCCATGAAATGTTCAATGAACCAGAAATGGTCAATGTTACTCTTATGGTTGCAGGAGGTAAGGCTCCCAGCGATTAATGACCAACGGGACTAAGTTGAAGTCGGATGGTCTCCCTCACGGCCTTCAGCTCCAGGGAAAGAAACCCGACAACAATTCTTCAGAGATTTGAGTGGTCCTTCTAGACCGTAATGTGAAGGAGAACTGAATGTGGAAACCGTCGAAACCGGTTTCTCCAGTCAGCTGTCAAATCCCTCATCCTTGGCTACTGGGTCAATCCAGGGAAAAAAAGTTTGTTAGAAGAAATAACGACAGAAGAAACACTATAAACAATTAAAATTAAAAATGAATCAAAAATCAAAAGTTCATCTTAAGTTCGGTCAAGTCATATTTTTATTTTGTTTTACAAAAATTAATTACCAAAATCTTTTACAAGTTTTATAAGGAATTAAGATATAATGAAACATGTCCTAACTATTTATAGTTTAAAAAAATGACATCCTTAAAAGGATGTAAAGCAAACAAAAAAATTATTTATCTTTGATAGTCAAACAATGTTGATTCTTAGTTATTTCCAGCATAAATTTTTTTTTTAGACTTTTAGAAAAAATCTTGAGCTGAAATAGAAAAGAAACGAAATAAGTATTAAGGGGGGGCAAAAAAAAAACCAAACAAACCCAAAGCGAATTCCTATGTTTGTATTTTGGGAAATAAAAAAACAAACGAACAAACAAACAAAACTGAGTTTTATAGATCTGATTAAGTTTACTTTTCCAATTAAACATTTATTGGCTTTTCAATGTAAAAACTTACAACACTTCATTATAAAGTAGCAGATATTGACGATCCAGACATTTATAATTCGAACAGAGTGAAAGATCTCAGATAATCAATGCTATCCTTTTAGCAAATGCAATCAATAACAGAATTAGCCTTTAGACCTATTTCTAAAGGAACAAAAAATAATTCTATGTAATTTGTTAGAAACATCGAGATAAGTAAGTGATGCTACAGTTTTCGTTTAGTTAATCACTCTTTAATATCGGTATAGTTTAACTATGACAATAAAATGCTTTAGTAATTAGTCTTGGAGCAGCTGTTTCACGCTATTTAGCACCCTTCAATTAGACTAAGTACCGAAAACAGCTGTGAGATACACTTACTGCTGCTGGAAAATTATCTATGTTTTATAATTATTTCTTTTCCTTTTTTTTATTTTCTATCTGACTTCAGAAGAATGTAGTTATGCTGTTGTAGACTCCCTTACTTTAGATAATGTCATATGTAGTGGTTTGAATACCATGATCTTGTCAATAATTTGAAATAATATTTTTTTTTTTTATTTTCAGAATGTGTTGAAATATGAATGATTAAGTCTATCAGTTGAATTTATTAAAATCATGTTAAGTTTTCAGTTGTAGCAAAGCTTTTTACGTTCTTTTGCTAGAATTGACAATTTTGAGATTTAATTTAATCTAAGTTCGAAGGAGAACGTGTTACTGGAAAGAGTGGTTTGCTTCGCACGAGTGCATCTATTGTTGCGACCTTTTATTTACTTTCTTTTATTTCGCCCTGTAAGGACGCACGTCGACACTAAGGATCATTACGTGTTTAGCGGATGCTTCCACAACGAATTCTTCAAATTAGGAACTTCATGAACTCACTCTGAAGATATGTGAATTAATGACTGCTGACGTAAAACTTATTGGCTTTCACAGCGATTTTTCTAATGAACATCAAATTTTGCAAAGACATCTGAACTTAAAAGTTTATTAAACCTGCAATTTTATTCTAAAATAATATTTTAAGAAATGGCTACAAATTTAGGTGATGTTTTTGAATTTTCTTTTGTGAACAATGAATGAAAATTAAGTCTGCTATTCAAAGTGAGGAAATCATAGAAAAAGTGATACTTCATGTTATTTTTGTGCTTTAATGTTACGATGCTATGACAACAATAAATTGAATTTTATTCTTGGATAGTTACTGTTTCATTGTTATTAATGCAATGAATTAGATGCACTGCAGCATAGTAATAGCTCTCATACAGAACTGAAAATTTTATACTGAATGCAAATCGAATGAACTAATTATGTAAACCATCAGTTATCCGAATCTTCTTCCACCTATGCCCCACCCACGTATCTAATGTTTGTTGACTGATTGTTATGAAACATTACATCTCCATTTTAACTCAATCATTTCCGATTATTTATTCAAAGATATATACGGTCATATGTCTTAATTTGTTATTACAATAGCTACAAATCTTTTTATAATGCAATACTTCATATTTCAAAGTATTGGGTTGGACAATTCTGCTTTGTTTTACGTTGGCTCTAGTAGCGCTTAGGTGTCTTTAACGTCATTCAACACCATTCTGTTAGATTGTATTGTGACAGCTGTCATATCAGCGTGCATTTAAAACAAAAACTGATCAAAATTGGTGAATTTTGTGATACCAATTTAATATTGAAGATGGAAGACAATAAGCATACAAGACCGCATATTTCTTTGATGACCAGAGAAAAACTGAGAAGTTCTGATTCATCCGCCATATTCACCAGATATTCCACCTTCGGATTTCCATTGATTTCGGTCTTTACAAAATTCTCTTAATGGAAAACACTCAATTCCTTGGAAGACTCCATTGACATCTAGAACAGTTTTTTGCTGAAAAAGATAAAAAGTTTTGGGAAGATGGAATTATGAAATTGCCTGGAAGATGACAGAAGGTAGTGGAAGAAACCGCTGAAGACGTTGTTCAATAAAAATTATTGGTAAAAATGAAAAATATGTCTTTTATTTTTACTTAAAAACCAAACGAACGTTTTGGCCAACCTAATACAACAGTAATAACATCGCGACAAAATAATTTAAAGGTAGACCTACGCTTAATAATGCTTTATTTCTTATAATCTAGTTCTAATTCTTATAATTTCTCATATGTTTGATTAATCGAACTACTCGATTCACAGAACCCAGTCTTGGTGTCAGTTATTAGGATAATCAAAGGCTATTAAGTTAAATCTTAGATTTAATAGTAATTAGGTTAAGAAAAAGATTTCTTAAAAAAGAAATTGAAAGATTTCTTGAAGTGTGATTGATTGGTTCTAATCTCATCAGCGGTAAACTCAGGTCAGTGTTTTCTCTATAAAGGGGCTAAGAAAACCAATTGCTGTTGTTAGCAATATTTTATGAACGACCCTTTGAAAGCCCTGTGTATCTCTATCGAGATCTTAATGTATCATTCACTTTGATGACCCTTTGAAGTGTTTTTTTTTCCTTGCAACTTTGAAATATCTGACGAAAAAGTTTTAGACTTTTAAGTCAAGTTATTCTCCTAGGGAAAACACTATTGACTAATCTATCATTTGGGATTAAAATATTCTATTAAACCCTATAAGAAGCAAAATCCAGATATTACGACATGCTTAAGATACAACAAAACATAGAACTTAATATTAAAAACATATTTTGAGAATATTATGCTTTTAGAATTAAGGTTTTAAAAATGTTATATTATTTTCCTTTTTCTTAAAATTTAAGTATTTGAGGTCAAAGAATTTCAATATCATCTGAGTATTTCGTATCTGTAAACAAAGCAAATGAATTTTTATACTGTAGTGAATGTTTGCGGCCACTGGTTTGATAAAATTAGACTGAAATCGACTAATAGTAAGATCTGGCAACAACACCCTTTATTTACAGGATGCAGGGGTTTAAATAGGCTATTTACAGGGCTGTGATTGGCTGTCGTGCTTTACAAATTGATTGGGGGATTTTAATCCCATGGATAACATGTATTGTCTGAAATAAGGATGAATCAGGGATAAGAAGTATGGTCGATGGAAAATTTAATTAAAATAATGGAGTTAAATAAGAAACAAAAAAATTACAATACTCAATCAATAATAAAATAAATGCTGATTAATATTATGAGAATTATAAACACTAAGATAACTTAGAATATGCAATGAATAAATAGGATTATTACAAACAGATAAATGAGAATATACAGTTAATAAAAATCTTTATAATATTGTAATTTTATTGTAACGTTAAATTCTCCTGATAAAGTTCAATTAGAAATTTTTTAAAGAAAATTAGAATGAATTGTAGAATAACCATGAAATGAAATAAGATGTATTTGTTATAATTCAGCTTACTTTTGACATAATTTCTGTATTTCTTCCCTTTCTATTTTCGCCAGTATTAACCCGAGAGAATGAAAAGCATACAGCTTCTATTGATTTCTATAAAAGCCCAATTCCATTCGCGTGAATATTAGATGATCAAAAACCTATTGAACTTAAAATTGAACCTTCTTGCTTTCTTACTTTTCTATTTCAGCATCAGAAAAATAATTCGCACCCAATGAACTTATTTTATTACATTTTATTTATTTAATAACCTTTATTTACTTTTCTTAATTTAATGCTGTAGAATTATTTAGAAATGTTAAAACTTATTTTTTAGTTTACTCATTTGAACTTTGTAGTATAATTTTTCTCAATCAATTAAATAAAGGTGCAATTGAATAAAGGCTCAATCAATTGAATATTAAATTTTAATCTAGTTTGATTTTAACAATGTATTTTGAACGTCACTTATATAAATTACATTGTCGATAATTTCCCGTTCGTAGTAAATACATTTGATCTGTAAAGAAAGTATTAAAGGATTATATATCAATATAAATGATTGTGTACATGATTTTCAAACTTCTGAACCAATGGACGAATCTTCCTTAATTGGAATGAGAAGTTATAACACAAAATGATTTGTCGTTCGTATTTCTCTGGATCCGTATGATAAGGAAAAATCCCCGTAGGAATTCCTACAGAAAGTCAAAGGGTTAATTTTAATTGACAGAAAAGATTTATTAGGGTACAATTAGGGTACAGTAATAATGGAAAATTGCGACACATTGCCAATCCATATTGTAGGTGCGTGCTGTGATTTGATTAAAATTTATTCGAGAATTTAATTAATTTCGACACATGGAAAATTTAAGTTGTATTCAAGAGATTTGATCATTTTCAACTATCGAAGCAGGTTTTTCCTTTCTGTTGCTTTCACGTATTTAAAATGTAAAGATAACAAAATCTGTTTCCGGAAATAAAGTCCGGATTTTTCCAGAAACTTCTTGGTTTGTTTTTTAAAACTGTAATAAAGATGAGCCAAAGAAAATAACGAGACACAAGTAACTGCTCTATAAAAATCAAAGGAAGAATCTATATTACTAAAATCTTTTATTTCTCTGTCTGTCCGGCGCAATTGTTCATTTCCTGTGAAAAAATTATTACAATGAAACGTACGCGACGGAAATCTGTAATCTTTTGATCCGAAGTCAGACGTCTTATCCATTAGATCACGGGGACTACATTTAAATTATTGTTTCTTATCATTCCCTTTGTGTGTGTGTGTGGCGCAATGAGAGAAGAGCCAGAGAAAAAAGAAAATAACTCATTAATTTTAGCCTACTAGATTAAAATTTAAATTCATTTTTTTAGCTTCTCTCCGTCAACAATGGCGCGCGCCATAAAATAATGAGTTCATTCAAATAGGAATAAAATATCACCTTTTTGCCATAACCGCTTGGAATCGATTCTTTTTGGATTATCTCATACTTACAAGGGGGAGACATGCAGATGGCCTAGTAAGTTATAAAAATTATACTTTTGTGGTAAAGCGAACTTGTAACGTTTATTTGGCTTCCTCTGAATAAAAGAAATCCTCGGAATTGAGGGATATTCTTAAATATTTCAATGAATTCTGAAACATGGAATTTAATATTCAGAAGCAATAATAGAAGAAGGTTCACCCACAACAAACACAAATATTCCTTACTATATCAGAGCCATAGCAACCAATCAGAAACTACATCTTAGCACTCGAATTAATTAGTTTTAGTTAATTGTTTTACTAAGTTCCTAGTTTCAGATATTTTTTTACGGGTTTTCAATTATCTTCTTCGGGAAAAGGACAATTTTTCAGTTTATGGCATCTTCAACTTCAGAGAATTAATTTGTGGACTCTGTGCAGGAGTGATAGATTTCTTTGACGTAAAAATTGATCCAAATGTCAACCTTCTGCACCTAAAAATACCCAAAGAAAAGATCGGAACAAAGATAGAAGGAAATAGGATAGATCTGCAGAACTCAATGGATATTACAAGATTTAAGATTAAAAATATTTGTACATTCTATGATTCTAATTTTGCATGTTTTTTTTCTTTAAAACCAATTAAAATATTAACATGATTTCAGAATAGTTGGTGATTAAGATGTGATTAAATCTATTAAAACATTTAAATAGTAGTTACTCTTACCTGTTCAAATGATCATTATCGAGTATTTTATTTGAAAGTTTTTCTTTCCATTATAATTTATATCAGACAAAAAGTAAATGTAAATCTTATTTTCATATGAACTCATAATTTCATCACATCCACTTTAATATCACATAATATTTCGCTCTTTTTAGATCAAAAAACCAAATATTACGGGATATTAAAGTTGATATGATGAAATGAGTTCATATGAAGATTATTTATTTATTTATATATGAAGAAATTATGATTAAATCTTATTCATTTTTCCAATTTTAGAGAACAATATTGTATGAATTATTTGAATTATATGAATTGTATGAAGTTTTTGCTATGTTGTTGTTATAATGCTATGTTGGTTTTATAATGGCGCAAAAGCAGCGGTGGCTAAGCTGCGCCAAGAATGGTAAAAATTAGAAAATTTTAAAATCAAAAACTAACTGCCAAGATAAAAAGGACAAAAAATACAAGGAAAGAACTGAGAATTACAAGAGAGGGGCAAGGCCACATTAGTTTTTGCTAATTTGAATATTTCCGTTGCATTAGGCGACATCCCAAAAGACAATTCACTAAATTCTCTAATAATAAGAACTAATTTTGTCACGCGGTATTTTATATATTTAACTACTTATTGCCGTGCTGGCGTGGCCGTGCGGTCTAGACGGCAGGTCTGCCGTTGCGGCCAGTGTGCCAGTTCCCGGGTTCGAATCCCGGTCGTGGCATGGATGTTTCTTTCTTCTTCTGTTTCTCCTTCTGTCCGTTCCCGTTTCTTTACCCTGGCAGTTAGGGTTAAAATGCATCTCCCAACCCGCAGTTGAAAGTCAGCGTGGGAGATTAGACTTTCATCCATCGAGACAGTGAGCTGTCTGAGGGAGGCCTTTGTCCAGCAGTGGGCTGTTAAAGGCTGATAGATAGATAGATAGATAACTACTTATTATTACTAAACCAACAAACCTTATAACAACAACCATGTTATTAAGTTTCACTCTAAGTGATCTATTTATGTTAATTTCGAAGTAAATAATTTCAAATAATAATAATTAATTAATTAATTAATTAATATAATATTCAGATAATTAAAGTATAATAAAACAATTCATCCGTTTACGACTACATATGTTCTGATAAATACATTGTCAAAATTAAAAATAAGTATGATTTTACACAGGAAGTTTAAACAGTTATTGCTTATCTGATTATGTTTTTCATTTGTTAATTAATTAATACAATAATCCGTTAATGTTTCTAATTAATTCCAAATTAACGATAAGCTATTGGAATAAATCAAAAATCCAAAAATATCGGCAAATGCCTACTGTTGATAACAACATTATTTTATCTAACCATTGCATCATACATTTGAAATATCGTTCATGTTCCTCTTTAAAAAAGATTGATAGTATTGTTAGAATTGCAAGCAGATGGAACCTTTATTTCTAAAAGCTCTTCATATATTTTTTAATATCTCAATTTATGAATATGGTTAACTAATCGACGAAGTCATTGCGCTATTAACTAACAATATATTGAAGTACTTTTAGGTTGATGAAAATATTATCCTGTCACAGAAAAGTAATTCGAATACTGCAAATACTTCAAATGCTTTATTTCAAACTTTTGTTCAGTCACTTTAAATATGTGCGATTTTATCCTTATTTTTCTTGTGTGTTCATTGTTCTGTTTAATCACGTTACGATTACTATGAAATATTGTAGATAGCTTATTTATGGTACACTTTCAAACATCATATTGGGTGAATGCATTGACTATCTTTATTTCTCCTGTCGGAAACAAGCATTTTTGATGAAACTTTTAAAAAAAGAATATTAGTATTGTAATAAGTTCAATAACTTTAACCATGCGATTTTTTTTTTCCCTTTGGTATGAACGAGAAACCTTTTTTAATGGCTTGTTATAATTTGTAGTTAATTTATTATTAGAACTGAAAGTCCTGTCTTTTAGAAAATAACACCGAAAAGTTTGGTTGAATAATGGTTGGATCAATATTTGTCAACATATGTCCATGGTAATTTGTTATATGGTTATGGATCTAATGGAATCAATACAGGACTTTTATCGCATTTGGTCGGTGGCTGCTATAAGTCACCACCAATCTTTCTACGATGATCAGTTGGAGTTCGACAAGTTACCTGAAACTTTTTGCGTTAGCCTTATCTTTAGTGCTGGGTGTTGCTGAGTGTGTTGCTTTTTCTCTTTCCACCCCTCTGATTGAACTCGTCCGCTCCACCCGCTCTTCTCAGTTGCAGTGGCGATCCACTACCGCCAACACCGCTTCTATTTTACGGCGTTTGCTTCACCAACCGCGGCATCAACTTCGCTCGGTCTCGGCGGATTTTCCCCTATCTTCGGTGAGTAAATGCTACAAGATTAGTTTATTAGCGCTAAACTTTGCAAAACTTTCTTAAGAGAAGATAAACCCAGGAAAAATCTGTGATATGGGTCATAGATACAACGGAAAAAGTTAAATTACTTCCTCGCTATTTTGTCCATATTTGCAATAAAAAGATTAATTCCGAGCTCCTTAAAAAAATATTATTAAAAAAAATTGTTTTCATTAGAAATTCGTGGTCTTACTTATGTAGGTTAATTAAGTAAATTGCGTATTATTCTATTACTTGCCGGAAAACAAATCGTAGAAGCTCCTCCCTTGTAAAATTGAATGGTTTACGCTATTGTGCAATTGGAAAAACCATTAAATAATAATAATTATATATAAAAAAAGAATTTTAGCAGCAACTATAACACAAAAACAAACAAACGTGTAATAGTAAATTAACTAAATTCCGCAAGTAACTTATTTATCATTTCCTCAATTAAGAGGATTTAATTTTAATTATACAATAATTTCAGTAAAAAAAGGAAAAATATGAAAAAAAAAAAAGGTAATTACCGATAATAGTAATTTGTTAGAGACAATATTCTAGATTTTTTTTTAAATTATTAAATCAAATTAGATTTAAGGTTTTTTTTTTCAGAAAGTTACATTGTTTAAAACAATGTCATCTCATTTATATATTTTTTAAAACAATGATTCATGATCTGCAAGAATTAGTAGATACGCTAAATAAGTACTTTCTTTTTTAATTCTTTCTAATTTCAATATCCTTCTTTTATGGTTATAAATTATAAATTTATTTTTAACACATGATTTATAAATGTATTTATTTTTATAAAGGATTGAAATTATATGTTTGTTTTACCTTCTGAAATTATAAAATACTCAATTTTAAAACTAACAAAACCAGATAATGTTTACAAATAACAGCTTGATAACAATATACGTTTCATTTGCATTCACTATTTTAAGACCTGCATAATGTTAACGCATCAGCATTTAATTGGTGAAAGTCAGAATCTTGATGTCGAGAACTTTCCTGGATTGCAGCTTGGAAGGGTAGAGTCTGTTTCACTTCTTGTCATACTTGTTGATCGAAGTGAAATCAACAGAAATAGAGAAATGAAATTTCAGATCCAGTGAAGCGCGTTGTTGGGGGACGTTTGATTATTTCCTAGCATATGTAGAGGAACCACCCTATGTTATCAAATATATTTTGTGTGTTTTATTTTAGTATTCGGTAGTATTTTACAGTATATTGCTGTTTATTATTATTGTGATACTTTATTCGAAAGGAATGTCAGTGGAAGAAGTCGATGATTTTATTTTGTTAAAGTTTGTAAAATGAAGATATATCGAGATAGACTTTTGCAAATCATAATTTTAAAATTTTTTTTGCTTAAAAACTTATTTTTTGTTGTTTTAGTATTTTTCATTAAAAATTTACTTTATTGTAAATCTACAATAGTATTTGTTTTTTTTTTTTTGTTTTTTTTGTAAATGTAAATACATGTTTTATTGTACTTTATTAACTAACATCAGTAAAGGTAAAATATACTTATCTAGTAGGATTGTAATTTTTAATAATAATAATAATAATAAATATTTTGACAAAGCTGACGATAAAAATTAAACTTGTTAATGTGCTTTTTTTAGAATGAGCAATTCTTCTTTACGATAAATAAACTAAAATTCTTATAATTTTATTAACGTAACCAATTAACTCTTGTCTTGGGAAACAAACATTTCTCTAAGTAATCAAGACTTGCCTTCCTCCTAAAACGTTCTTTCTTTCACCTTCTTTCGTTGTCCAAGAATTAGTTACATTAAAAAAAAATGCGAAAGACATGAAACCGTAGTACATTTTTTTTCAGCAAGTTGTTAGGCGATGACGTCATTGTAAGGGAAATATTAAAAACTGCCTTGAAAATCTGTGAGTGGGGAATTCTTTATAACATATTAATAAATCAATTATACGCAAATGACTTATTGTTACGAAGGTTGACTGTGAATTTAGAAATTATGCACCAATTTGGAAAACCTACCTTGTGGTGATGCTCAATCACTCCGTAAAAGATTGCAATTTCCAAGTAAAAATTCTAAAGTTTTTTGTTTTTGTTTTTCGTAACGATTCAACTTCATAGAAGAAACCATAATCGAAACCATAACCTAAAGGAAAACCATAACCGAAATTTATCATGATAATTCATTGCTAAAAATTCAACTGGAATCCTTACAAGCAGTGTAGATCTACATTAAAACCAAAAAAGAAATAAAAAATCTATAATTTTGTGCAATGTAACACTGTTTGTTTCCTATATACTTTTTTTTCCTCAACAGAAATCTTATTTTTAATGAAAAAAGCAAAAAAAAAAAAATTATTCAAAATAAATTTTTAATACTCAAACTATTTTTTTTTTAATTTCATATGTTTTTATTGTAAGAAATTCCATAATTTTGTTTTATATTTAAAATAATATAGCATTCAATTAAATTCTTGTGTTTTTTAGAATTCAGTAATTGTAATCTTTAAAAAAAGAAAACGAACAATGAAGATGTGTTGAAAGAAGCAACAGCATAGCACACTTGAGTAAAATTTTAAACATTGAATTTGAAGTGACAGTGGAGTTTGCAACCATCACAGAACTTCATCCATTAATCATGAAGAAGTCAGCTGATGAAGGATAACTGTCACTGTTGGAAACTGTCACGGTCATTTCGAATTAATGTTTAAAATTTCAGTCAAGACTTCTGTCAACACAGTGACCACATTTTAAAATATAAAAATATAATTTACATTTCGACATCCGAATACGATTTCAGAAATGCATTAGGAGTGCGTTTTCAATTGACAGTTTCAAATTCCAGTTTACTTCAATGTAGAGGCCATTTGACATTGTTGCACCTGGTGGCAACAAGAGCAATTTAAAACCTAGTTTAGTATTATGTGATTTACTGATGTTCTACTTAAAATTGCGAAAAGCAATGATGTTTTTTTTTTTTTTTTAAGTATTAACGAAAACCTTAATAAAAAAAATGTAAAAGATTGCAGCTTAAAAGACAGATCTAAAATTATTGAAAGAGATTACTTGAAAAATTTTAGGAAATGAAAATAAAGAAATTTAAGTAGAACAAAACCTGCAATTTTCTTACATTAATCGATTGAAAATAATTTCTAGCAAATTCTGATGCTTTGAATTCATTACTTTTTGTATAAATAACTAGCTGTACCCGGCATGCGTTACAATGCCACTCAAAGAAAGAAAGTGTTTGTGTTTTAATTCTGTTTATTGAAGTGCTTTTGGATACACAATATTTTTTGTTTTTCCGTCTGGTGTATATACGAATAAATCAGAAGGTTTTCCGACGCGTGAGCAGACCATATACAGCTGTCCATGTGTTGTCCCTGTGCTTTGTTGATGGTCATTGCAAATGCGAGTCGCACCGGAAACTGCAAACGTTGAAACCGGAAATACACTCATTTGTTGAAACGACTCGTGTATCAGATATTGTAAAATGGTTCTGCTAATTCAGAAACCTTCGCGGGCGTGCGCACAACAACTCACCAAAGTTTCATCGAAATCTGATGATTGGTTTAGGAACGCATAAGGGACAAACAAACAAACAAACATATATTCATTTTTATATATTAAGACTAGCTAAAGTACCCGGCGTTGCCCGGGTTGGGGGTGGGAAGTCCTGGTTCTCCCCTTCTTCACTACCCTATCACATCAAACCTCCCCAAATATTGCAGAACAATATTTGCGAAGTTTCCATTGTCGCCATAATGTCTATAAGTGCTGCAATTTCAGTGATTTCAGCCCTTGGGGGATGTTAACTGGGTTTCTAGGTGGCCTGTATTTTTCGCATATTAGTACAGAGTATCTATGCTAAATTTGGTTCCGATCAGTCAAACGGTGTAAAATTGTGTGAGAACATACAAACATTCAAGCTTTGACTTTTATATATGTGTATGTTACAGATATTTATTTTTTTCGTAAAGAATACTGACACGATAGCAATAAATTTTGTAATAGTTTCTATTCTTCTAATTCATGTGGAAAATTTACTAAATATATAATATACTAAACAATGACTTTCAGTTTTTACCTTCAATTGAATAATAAAGTAGGAGTCCTCGTTCTTTTCTTTCTATATTTGTTCATTTTAGGCTTCTGATACAAGTATCAGAAGCCTTATAACCCCGCTTTGTCCGCCCGTCTGTGGACAAGTATCATTAAAATAGCATTAAATTATCATTAGCTACAATCGCAACAATCACAACAATCGCGTCTTTTGCATGCGCAACAAATACATTTATAATACAGCTCAAAATCAATCACAACAATCACAATAATCGCAACAATTGCGCCTTTTGCATTCGTAACAATCACATTTATAATAAGGAAATTAAAGTAATATCAATTATATTGTCTTTTACGTATCAGAAGCCGTTGCGAAGCGTTGTGGTTGGTTTACTAATCACTGTCACTACGTTGTTTTTCTAGTAAAATATATTCTTATGCATTTCTTACATCATAGATTGTCTGTCTGTCTATCATAGGAATTGTTGAAAGGTATGGTTTTAGACTTCTGATAAGGACAGAAGCCTTATAACTTCGCTTTGTCCGTCCGTCTGTGGACAAATATCATTAAAATATCATTAAATTATCATTAACAACAATCACAATAATCTTAAGAATTGCATCTTTTGCATTCGTAACAAGCACATTTGTAATATAGCTCAGCAGCAATCACAATAATCGCAACAATTGCGTCTTTTGCATTGCAGCAATCACATTTATAATAATAAGGAAATGAAAGCAATAATTCAAAATAAATTCAACAAGTTCTGGAAGCTGTTATGGTTTAACTTTGTGATAGCATTATTTTATTTTCTTATACGTATCAGAAGCCGTTGCGAAGCATTGTGATAGGTTTAGTAATCGCTGTCACTACTTTGTTTATTTTTTTCTTTTAATTCAGACTAAATTACAAATAAACAGAGCATGTTAAAGTGTGGTTGATCAGATTTCTGTCAAACAAGGAGCGTTTCCTGGGGAGAAACAATTTGCTATATTCACTCCATTCCTTCTCTTCCATCAAATGGCTTCAGTATTGAAACATTCTCTTCAGATTTCATTAACTAAAATTAAGAGTTAACTTTAAATTGAGATCAATGAATTGTAGTCCAATGTTTTTCCCTCTTTGTTTTGATGATTGGATTATACTGTCAATTATTTAGTTTCTGTTAATGTTTTAGATATATTTTGTTGCATCTAGTGTCTCTTAAAATTCATTTTGTCTTTCTGACAGATCCTGTGAAGTAATTTGACTCCTTGAGTTTTCGAGAAATTTCCAGAACTATTTATTTCTGCTTTCATTGTTATTATTTCTATGCTTTTTAAGTAATATTTTATAAAGTTCGATGAAGAGGAACTACTAAGGGGAGACGGGATATTATTTAATTTAATGTTCTATTCGAAATTTACTGATAAAAATAAATTATCGACTATTAAAATATATAAAAAAAATAATCAAAGGGTGAGACCACGTGATTAATAAGTGACATCCTAGAACCGCTGTTTCAGGCTCTATGGCGATCGTTAGCTGGGAGAAGTCATCAGTAAACAACAAGATATCGGTATATAGGATTATAGAAACAATCGTTGGATCAATGTAAAGCCTCCGAAGCTAAAACAAACAATAATAAATTCACAAAAACAAAAATAGGTGAACAAATTCCAATTACACTCGCTTTTTATTGGTAACTAATCCTAGTTGACGATCGCCTAAGAGCGTGAAACAGCTGTTTTAGGATGTCACTTAGTAAACACTTGGTCTCGCCCATTGATGTTTATGAATATTTTATGCGCTTTTTTTTAAATTTTTTAAAGCGCTCAAAAAATTCATTGAGGCGTGCGGAATATCAGCACATGAATTTATCTATTTATTTTGATGGATTTATTATTGCTTGTTTTAACTTCGGAGGCTCCGCATTAATTCCAACAAACAAAAATATATTCATGTAGTAACTTTATTGTTTTTAACTTATTATTAAAATAAATTAACACAAAAAAAAGTTTCAATGAAAATAAAATTATAATTTAAAGTATATCGGGCATCAAAATCCTACTTAAGAATAACAATTAGTTCGATTATTAAAATATTAATAAAAATAATTATTCTTAATTTTTAATAGCAACTAAATAAGTTAAATCAAGCTGTGAGTCTGTAGGAACAATATTTGCAGGAAATACTTAACATTATCCTATATAATTAAAAATAAGACAAGTTAAATATGAGATGATATTTCAGGCGTGAAAAGCCCTTTATCATTAACAGTTGGATGCGAGTCACGAACTATTAATACTTCTTGATAATGACGTCAAGATATTGTGACGTAGACGTAGTTGAAAGGCTTCCATTAACCTTTTGATGATTCGCATTTCCAAAATTTCCAAGTTCATTTAATAATTTCAAAAGTTCCATTGGAATAATTGATCTAAATTGATATCTAAATTTGAACAACAATCTAGATTTGTATAACCGCATCTCTGTGGTCGCTTTTTGCTGGAAAGTTCTTCGAGCGCTGATGTTGGAAAGCACCATTCAAATTGGAATTTAAGCTCCACAGCCATGAACTGTTTTCTCAATCGGGGAAAGTTTTGTCTTTTCTTCTGAAATATTTTTCCATGGCTTAATGGTTCGTTAAATTAGGGAAACATTTGAATAAGTTGTCTAATTTAACAAACCTATAAAAAAGAGATTCAGAACAGAGTCTGTTGTACAGGCTACAGGAGAAGCCAAAGCTTTATAGTTCGTTTCTAACTCCTGTAGCGTTGTAAAAGCTAAATGAAAAGAAATAGGGGTCAAATTTAAAAAAGCTTTCGCATTATTTAGTTTCCTTTCCTTTTTCCCCCATTTCTTTTTTTTTTTGGAATGTTTATTTAGACTATGGTTAGCCGCACTTCTTCCACTACTTTTTTCATGGATTTAATTGATAACTGAAGTTTTTGTAAATTCTTGGAATTTGGGAAACAATTGAAATCTGGGATACTATCAATTTTTTTTTTTTATGGAAACTGAAATATATTTCATTTGACAATTTTGAAAAAGATTCTAATCATCTGTAATAGCAAGAATGCGAAAACTTATTATTAAAATTATATCACACTTCCATTAAAAATATATTTATTTATTAAATATATTTTACAGAAAATTCACGGAAAGCTTCCATTCTTTCCTTTAATATAAACAAAAAAAAAATAGTTTGCTTTTGTTTAGTTAGTTAATAGATGTCTTCAGAATAGAACACTACATTATCCTGGAACATTCCCATTGGATCATTATAACAACAATAAATCATCATTACTTTAAAAATAAAAACTTTTGTATTTAAAGTAATGACAAGTTATTTGATCCAATGTGAATGTTCCCGGATAATGTTATGTTATGTGGTACTTAGACATTTATTAATTGTTTCAAAGACAAACTATTTA
This sequence comes from Thereuonema tuberculata, assembly GCA_023159025.1. Lineage (NCBI taxonomy): Eukaryota > Metazoa > Arthropoda > Chilopoda > Scutigeromorpha > Scutigeridae > Thereuonema > Thereuonema tuberculata. Next base: position 26,672,601 of record JAFIDM010001028.1, on the reverse strand, counting down.
TTTGTTTGTATTATGAATCTTGATTAGTAAATAAATATATTTTTGATGGAGGTGTGATAGAAATTTAATAGTATGATAAGAAGAAGAGAGTTCAGAGAAAAGTACGGAATTGCGAAGACTTGTTTTTGAGAAACAAAAAAGCTCTTCAAATTGCATACAAAGTAAATGCCATCATTAAACGAAAGTAAACCAACTTGATGCTAAAGACTTGCAGGAAATATTGCAGTAACTTTTTAGGCATAAGCTCGGATTCCTATAGATCAAATTTGTTGGAGTGTTTTAAGTCAAGATACTGTCTTAACCAAATTTTCATGATTTGAACATTTCATGATTTGATGTTCTGATTTGGGTTAGCGAGAAAAATCTATCTATTTACTAAGCACAGTTCATTGAAGTTATTATCAGGATGATGGATTATTGTTTTCACTTATGATTTTCATTTTCATTCAGTTGTCCTGTGAGTGAATGAAAATGAATGAATGAAACAGTTCTTTTATTAAATCTTGGTAATTGTGCTTTTAAACATTTTGACTGAAATGATAAAAATATTGATGTTTCAAATTCTTTTCGTTCAGTGTTTTTTTTTTTTTTCTTTCAAGTTCTTTTAATTAGTTCAGTATTTCACAAAATGCATTTCATGTAAGCGGTAATAATGAATAAAATCAGTGATAATAAATTTTAATTATTACTGTTCATTCCTATTCCATTATATATGAATATGTCCTATTCCTTTCCTATTTCATTACTGTGATATAGTTGATATATAATCTTCACTATATAAAACAAGCATTTTTGTTTCTTAATTTATCGGTTTGATTGACCCCCCACACACGGAAAATTTCCAACAGTGTTTCTAACATGTGGATTGTTATATCGTTCTTAAGTCATTGTCTTATTTAAAATAACTCAATGACTTTCGTTATTATTTCTTAACATTTCTTTAATTGAAATTGTGCAAATGAAACTTGTTTGTCCCTCTTTTTACGATATCTTTCCTATTTCCCAGGAAATGCTGACATCCAGTCTTTATTGTTACTAAAATGTATTGTTTAACATTTACGCGTTTCCTTCTCAAAGGCATTCTCTTCCATATTAGTTTATTGAGTTTTATTGGAATAGTTTTATAGCTGCTTGAGAGATTGCTAGCAACATCAAGTCATTGATAAGTTTCTACGAAGAGTTGTTTACTTCGTCACTGAACAATAGCCCAGAGGGAAATCCAAAGATACGTATCTTTCAACTGAATCATTTATCCCCGAAGATAAATGATCAGAATTATTGAAGATCACGGCTTATTCGCTGGTTGATAAACGACCAATAAAAAACGACTTCCATTTGTTAACTAATCATCAGAAAACCAATACAATTCAAAATCAACAACTAGCTTTAGAAGGTTGTACTTATTATTAAGGATTTTGCGAAATGAGCACAATTTATTAAGTGATCATTAAAAAAGAATTACAGTGCACTACAAAACACCATAGAATATAGTAAAAGGAACCTTTTAATAAAAAAAAAAGTGTGTGCGATATCTTTATTTATCTCAAGATGGTTGTAGAAGATCGCAGTACAAGGAGGTTGACACGTTTTTATGAAGAAAAAGATAAGAACAAGACAAGACAAAGTTTGAAACATTGATGCTAATGGATAAATCATCGAAATCCAACAAGATTTTATTAGAATCTGCAAATATTAAGATTTTATGCTTATTAGACTTTTGTAAACATAAAAACTTTAAGAATTTGCAAAAGCAAATTCAGTCTTTTTTTATCTGCTTATTTTTTATCTAGAAATAAAGTATTGCTCTTCCATTTGTTTGGCTCAATTGGTAGAATAGTTTCGGAAGAGATAAAGAAACCCATACTCCACGAAAAAAAGATTATTTTTTGTTTTGTTTTTTGTTTTGAATAACAAGATATTTCTACAAATGATCTTCGAGGCACTCATGCTTGACTGTCCTTCGAATTACGCGACAGATATCATAAAAATCGGATGTATCATTTCGTAACATACTCGAACACCACGCTTGGATTGCAAAGTGAAAAAGACGGGCTCATCGTTTCGCCACAGTTGTTACCTATATAATAAAGTTTAGACAATAATAAAGCCTACTTATAGAAAATATTAGTTTCAAACTAATGAGTATAATGAAACCATACTTCCATTTGTTTATCCTTGGTTAAGATAGATGTATTCAAAAATTTTTGTTGTCCTTTCGACACCCGTTATGTAGCAGAGATTAATGGAATTGAGAAAAATAGTTTTAAGCTTTTAAGGTGTTTAAAACATTTCGATAAAACATCAAATCTTTTCAATAGAACAGCAGAAAAGGTCCTCAATTCAGTCCTCAATTAATCAGAAACATCAAACGCAATTCAGACTCAAGAACTAGCAATAAGATTGTGCTCATCTTTCAGGTTTTACAATAGAAGTGAAATAAATAAAAATATATACAGAATAAATATAGTAAAACCACATATTAATTTTACAATGTAGAATGGTGTTTAGTATTTAGATAAAAATAAAAAATGTTTGTTTAATAGATAAAAATGATTTCGAAAGAAGAGAATATATAACTTAATTATTTTTGATTCTGAAGAGCTATATAAAAATTTATGAAAAAATAGCAGTTTTTAGATTTTTTTTTTTAGCAAGGTCGAAGCAGTGTGAACGAAATTAATGTATGTGAAGGTTAGAAAATGAATAAAACTGATTAATTTATTTAATTCAAAGAACAGTTAATTGTTCTCAGATGAAAATGGGGCCATGTTTGATGGAATATCTTAAACTACAATTAGAAATGATGTCTTCCTTATTTAGAATTAGAAGAAATTATTTCTTAATTAATAGATAGGGTAAGGAAGACAATAAGTCGATTGAAAGGACAAAGATTTTTCGCACAAATCATTTGCCATTACAGGTAGAAATGGAAGATATTTTTCATGAACAGCTAAGTAGCTTTCAGAAAAGATTAGGAAAGCCATTTGATTGAAGCAAAACATAATTAATTTCAAGACAAGGATTTTTAATACTGCAGAGTGTTTATTGTTGATGTGTGATGTATCAAAGAACCTCCTTCTTCCAACTCTAAGATTTTCTTCAGTTCCAGTAATATTCCAATAAATGTGCTTAAAATTTAGAAACTTTGCATCAAAGAAATTTTCAACTTATTAGCTGAGGCATTAAAAAAAAATTGAGTAATTTTTTGGAAACACTTATGTGCATCTACTGAAGGGAAAATAAGCAAGCCATCATTTTCTGAAACGTACCGAAGATTCTTCGTAATTTGTGATATATTGTTTGTTTTCCGTCTAAAACTTCAGTTGTAAGTTATCTTTTTGCAAAGTATGTCTGGTGTTTGAAGAAACTCAATATTTTAAGGCATGTTCAATAATATTGAAGTATTTTCAGTAAACGCCTTCGGAGGCTTCTTTCAAAAGCAATATTTTTTTAGGTGCTATGATAACAAAAAGGTTGGTTTTAAAAATGAAATTTATTTTGGCCATTTTTTTTTTTGTAAAGGAAAAATAATAACTAGCAAATCTTCACTAAACGAAAGATACTTTTGCTCTATAAAATTAGAGAAAGGAAGCTTTGTCAGTTTCTTTGAAAATAATTTGAAACATAAAATTTATATACAAAATTAAAAATTTATATTTCAAATGTGAATTTAGATTAGCCATATAAGTTTAATTTCAGATAAAGTTAAATAGAATATAAAAGATAATAGCTAAGATTTACTTGGAATTATTAATGGTTATCTGTTTTCTTATGAGAATTGTGACGTTGTTCCGTGAATTATAATTTTAGTTTGACAGGTTTTTGTAATTTAATGGCGTTTTGGAGGTTGTGTTTATTGATACTATGGGAATATAATTATGTGAGCTGTGAAGGTTAGAAAGCCCCTTGATTCTTTTAAGATATTTCCTGATTAATAATGCAGAAGAAATGTTTTTCTATTTTCAGACTTTGAACCAAACTTTTTACTTGAAGCATAAATGTTCAAAGAACTGTGGGATTTGACAATTGAAATTAATGAAAAAAAAACCCACAGATATAAAAATATCGCAGAAGAAAAAAAAATCAAATGGAACTTTCCATTGAAGAATCTTTCCTGTTAGCGACCACCTCACTACCAATAATGGACTCTCGTAT
>JAFIDM010001028.1:26657018-26668346 GCA_023159025.1 Thereuonema tuberculata | reverse complement strand
CAATGCCGAAAGGCGAGATTCCATGAAGCAGCTAAAATTAATGATTCACGAGAAATATAGGACAGTGAGTAAATAGAAAGATAGAATGAAACAAGTTAGTGGCTCTGGTCAGATAGTGGCTCTGGTTAATTCGTTGTTAGTAAAAAGGACCATTAAGTTTCAGCTTAAATTTTCGTTTCAGTTCCACTACACGAGTCTCAGTTATTTCGTTTTTAATTTTTCTTTAATTACAGTTGTAAATTCCTGATTATACATAATTTTATTTGACATTTTACATACTATTTATTACATATTTATACTTCATTTTAAACATACTGGTTAAATACAATTGTGATTTATGTGTTGAAATATTTGCAACAATTACTTTCAAATCTGCAACAACTGTTAAATAAATTATTATGCATGATTTTTCTTTTATTCTCTCAAAGAATGCGATAACCATTCCTTTGGTTATCTTTCTTCATGTCAGGGAATATTTTTTCCTCTTAATGCTTTTATTTTCTTGTTATTGTTGAGAAAATTACCATAGAAGTACTCACTGATGGACTATAAATGGAATAGAGAACATTAGGAACGTGTTCAAGAAATAAAAGATTTTTAAAAATAGCTTCAAAATTAGGATTCAGCAAAGATTATGGTCTCCAAAAGATAAAAGAAAATATGTTTAAAACGACTAGTGTTTGTGGTTATTTGAGCTTCAAAAGTTAATTCAATGGAAAGCGTCGAAAACTACAGAAAAACAATATCCGCCAACTTTTGCAGCGTGTATTGTTCCGAATACAGTGTTTCTATCAACTACCGCTAGACGTCGTTTGCATCAAATGTTATTTTGTCTACAGTATGCGATTACTGACGAATTGTGTGAAAGCAGTCGAAAGGAAAGAAAATGGGAAGTCAACAGTAAATGGAGAAAAATGAGAAAGAGAAGAAACGTGGTTTCGTGGAAATAGAAGAAAAGGAAAGATGAAATGATCATTCCAAGTGAGTGCCATGTTAAGAACGTAGAAATCTGTAACAAACTTTCATGGTTTGTATAACATCTTTTAAAGCAACAATAACCAGGTACCAATAATATCTTACATTCTTCTTATGATCAATAATAAAGGACCTCGAGCTCGAATTTAAATTTTAAGAGGATTAGGAAACAAGAACTATGCCTGTCTGTAACTCGATATAATTAAGCTATTAAGATAGATCCAAGGTTCTCAATGGTACCATTGAATCAAGGGCACTCAAATTGTATGAAATATTAGTTCATTTTGTCATTCCATGTTGTTTCCATGAAATTATAGCCTTGGGAACTGACGTAGGCAACTGAAATTCTAACAAAACATACGTTCAAAACCAAATAATTTTGTTGCCACTTCACACATTTTAATGAGACAATTACGCTGATTTCGAAACTCAAAACCATTTTTGCCGTAGAAGCTTCGTTCACAAGTTAGCGCAGTATTTAGATTACAAAGGTGAGTTTTAAATGCCTTTCGGCATTAAGAGTCAAAAATAATAACGTATTTTACGGACTATAAGAGGCACTTTTTTCTTCAAAAAATTGCCTCCAAAATTCAGGTTCGTCTTATACTCGAAATTAATATAAAAATGTCCAGTGTTTAATTTAAATTCCCGCCAGTCTTAAAATTGGCCATATATTCGATGCCGCAGGAAACCTATCTCTATGGCTGCGTCTATAAAATGAAACCACGGTTGTGGTTAAAACAGACAAAGAGGAAGAAGAAGAAGAAAGTTCAGTTGACGATTTTTCAGGGATTTTAAAGGTAATTTCGGTTTTATAAATCGAGATTTTTTTTTTAATCTGGCTTTAATCTAATGATAAAAATGGTAAAAATTTTATTTTTTTTAAAAATTGCTTAAAAATTAAAGTGCGTCTTATAGTCCGTAAAAATTCGGGTAATTATTCCATTCTTACTTTTAGTAAAATTTATTTACAAGGACAAACTTTAGATATGGTTGGTATTTATTTCAAATCAAATCATCAATCAAATCAAATATATCATCATCAACTTATACAATTGGCTAAGTTCGTCTGTCTGTCTGTCTGTAACTCGATATAATTAAGCTGTTAAGATAGATCCAAGGTTCTCAATGGTACCATTGAATCAAGGGTACTCAAATTGTATAAAATATTAGTTCATTTTGTCATTCCATGTTGTTTCCATGAAATTATAGCTTTGGGAACTGACGTAGATAACTGAAATTCTAACAAAACATACTTTCAAAACCAAATAATTTTGATACCACTGCATCCATTTTAATGAAATTTGGCATTCTTACTCAGTTGTTTACGCTGATTTTGAAACTCAAAACCATTTTCGCCGTAGAAGCTTCGTTCACAAGTTAGCGTAGTATTTAGATTACAAAGGTTAGTTTTAAATGCCTTTCGGCGTTGTGGGTAAAAAATAATAATTATTCCATTCTTACTTTTAATAAGCTTTATTTGCAAGGACAAACTTTAGATATGGTTGGTATTTATTTATCAGAGCCTGTTTTTAGTCATGGACAGTTATATGGTGCTACTTCTCGAGCAAGTCGTGCTGCGACGTCAAAATCAAAATTCTTGACCGAATAGATCAAGGACATCTGATAGAAGGATCTGATGCTGTTTTTAGAAAAATGTAGTTTCTAAGAAGATATTTATTTTGTAGTTGATAGTTGATAATGAAATGATTTTTCAGATTTTTTTTTTATGTCTGTCGTCCGACAGGCTTTGCTGCTAGTTTTCAAAATAATAAAGTAAAATGTAAATAAACGAAAATCTAATTCTAAGTGATATATTCCATTTTTTACTTGGATATTTAACTTAAAGATAGTATCAGACTTGCTTTCTCATGGATGTCACATTAAAAATGGCAGTTCAAACAGAAAAATAGTAACCTTTTTACGTTTGGACATTTTTTTTGTGGGATTTTAAAGGTTAAATATCGCAAAAAAATTGGAAGAAAAGTATTTGGATTATAAAGTTCTTGCTAATATGTTACTGGTTGTGATTTTGTCTTGTCTGTAAAAAACTGATATTCTAAGAATTTCAAAATGCTTAAATGAAATTTGATAGTATTTTCTTTGACGCCAATGTTTCGTCTCCTATTTCAGTTTTGTTTTTAATTTGATTCTAGTAAACTCATTCTTCGTGAATCACTTATTCTTCCCCTCGTTCCTCTCGTTTTGCACTGGCTGAATAGCCCTGGCTGAGGAGAGCTCAAAAAGCTCGAAACGGCCGTCCCAGGGTCTCAGCTTGTGTCAAAAGACATTCTTAATTCTATTAAACTGTTTGGCTTAAATTTACTTTCAAACTTAAAAAGCTTAGTTGTTTTCATTAACCAATAACACAGAAAAAACAAATATTTGTTTCCAAATTTTGCATCTCTCAGTGTCCTACAAAGATAATGGAAAATTTTGAACACAAGTGTTGCTAATTGAAACAAGTGTTTCAATGCAGTTATAAATACAATCATTGAATGACTATCTGTTGTAATAATCTCATCGAACCACAATTCATTAATTATATCTGAATTTAGAAAAGCGCCATCAAATAAACAAATTTAGAGTGAATTTTACATGATTACTATCCACCATGTTAGACTCATTTCAAAACCTAAACTCTTAATATTTAGTGTGTTTATTCGTAATAAAGCTTTGGAAAGTGTGTTAATGTTTTGAAGCTCGCTACAAAAGGATGTTTTTAAAAAAGCTATAACTGCAGATTTGTCCTTTCAGTCACGTTTAGGAATGAGAAGTATGTGTATACAAATGTAATGATTTCAGCTAAAGAAAGGCTCTAAAATTTGAACAACTTTAAAGTTTAGATAAACTGTTTGTTTTACAGTAAAACCACTAACGAAATGTTGTCTATTAATATATATTAAATTCTATTAATATTTCACAACAAATTTAAGATTTAGCTGCTTTACCTATACATGAAAACTCATGTTCCTTCGCTTATGAAAACTCATGTTCCTTCCTTTAGTTCAATCTTTTTAACTTTATAGATCAATTTTAATTAAATATAACATAATTATTATCTTATTTCTGAAATTCCCTGCAAATTCCTTTCGAGTAAAAAAATTCCTTAATTCTATGTTCGTGTTCATAACCATTTATTTTTTCTCCCATTTTTATTTTCTGATTAAAGCTAAAGAATGTCATTAAGTGATTCTTAAATAAAGGTGAACATTAATTCTTATTTGAAGGAATACAAAGCTGCTAAAAGTTTGCAATATATAAAGATTATTTTTAATATTAACGTTAAGTAAACATTTATGAAGTCGACGCAAACGGATTACAAGTTGCCTAATCATATTGATCTTTTGAGATATTCAAAATAAATTATAAAAATATTAAAAATAAGAGAAAATGTAAGAGTTTCGTTTACAAATAAAACATGAAAAAAAAATAACTTGAAGCTGCATTCCTTACCACTCAGTCGGGCGCAATAGGGTGTGGCACAAGGTCGGGCGCAACGAGCCTGAGAGGCACTACTTTATTAAATTTGTTTTCGACAGATAAAAACCTTTTTTCTTACTAAAAAAACTGTTAACTATTCTTTGGAAACCTCTAAACATTATAAAAATACAGAAGGTGTAATAAAATAGTTTTATATAGTCATTAAAGGAAACGGAAATTTAGCTATCAAAAATTACCGAAATTTGTACACCCCTTGATTTAATATACTTTTCTACAGATATAAACGTTTTTTCTTACAAAAAACAATTGTTAACACTTCGTAGTAAACACCCACACTGTATGAAAATACCGCAGGAGCAGTAAAACAGGTTTAATTAGTCTTTAAAGAAAACGTATATTTACGTATATTTAAACCAATAGACTTCTGACTGCGTTGAGCAAGTTGATCTAACACAAGGATTGTGAGCGAGTTGTTTCATAGATAATTACGAAATATTATATCATATGACATTATTAACGACACAATGTGATACAGTATTAAAAATAACTGTGAAATTTTGAAAAATTCTTATTTGTCAAACTGCAACGTAATCGGGCGCAATGAGCCTATGCGATCATTTTGTCTGTCAACCGGAAATGAAGAACGAAAATCACTAACTGACCTTGCCATTGTTATTAGCACTGGAAAAGCAGAAGCCACTAGGAAGGACACCTCGCGAAAAAATTTAGCTAGGGAGGAGCAAACAAAAGAGTTCGAGGTGTGCCTAGGAGATCGGTTGCGCCCGACGGAATGTTAAACAAATGTATATGTTTCTTCCACGCTGTGAAATATAATAACTTGGGATTTATAAATTATACCTGCATAACACTAACAAAATTTTTTCTAATTTTGTATTTTCTGAAAAGAAATTGAAAATCTATAAATAGTTAAGTTGCCTAAACTAATTAATTCCAATCACCTCAAAGCAAGTTCAGATTAGTAGTAAGGAATTATTAAACGGATAATTGGCATAAGTTACGTATGTCTATATCATAGTATTTCTGTGGGATTTTCTACGGGATTTTTTTTTTTCGACAAGTGCCTAATCTAGAAAAAAATTTCAAATAGTCTCATCATCTACTGACCATAAATGTGGTTGCAAAGTTCCAAGAAGACCCATTCAACAGCAAAATGTTAATAGGGAGGATACTTACTTTCCTTAAGCAGGTTAAGAAAAGAAAAATAGTAAATAAGATCGTGAATTTGTGAAATAAAGTGCTCGAAAAATGTTTACCAATAGTTTTAAAATAAGACCATTACGGCAACTACATTCAATTATTTCACATGATTTCTGTTTCACCTTCCAGAGTGAGAGAAATTCTTCTACTTGATGAAATGCAGCGAAATTCTTGGTCTTTCAACATAAGATCTAAAACCGATGGGATTAGACTTTGCTTCGATGCAGAAGAACAATTTGAACTTAACGAACCCTTCTCACAATTAGAAGATTCAATATCCGTAAGAAGAAAGACGGTAATGACGAAGGAAAAAAGTCATCGATTAGAACGGAAAGAAACAACTGGAAATGTAATAAATGTAATAAAGATGACTGGAACTGCAGAAACACAACTTTTACTAAAATACCAATTTTTTTTGGAACTCGTAAATCATTCAGCAAATTTATTTATTTAGGTTGTAATTTCGTAATATTTCAAATCTAGATACGTTTTTTGTACTTTGTACAACCTTTTAATGTAATTTCAGATGATCAGATTCTTTGTATCTAAGACTGTCAAGAGAATAATTAAAAATGCTTTTCTTTGGTTTGAAAAGAAAGAGATTAATTAAATATTTTTTTCACCCCAGAGAATGAATAACGCTGGTAGCTTTGCTTAAACTCGTTGTAATTATGGTTTTAACATTACTAAATTAATTATTCGTTTTATCACTTATCTCTGTCTAGCGAACAATACTGCATTGAACGAAATGAAAATGGATGTGCAAGGAATCTTTGATGACTACCGCGTATGAATCTTCTTTAAGACAGAAAAATATCTGTATTTTTCTGAGAGCATTTCTTGTAGATCGTCAAAAGGAGTCTTTATTTGCCGTGGAAGTAATGTGGGAAATGCCTGCCTGTGCTTGTCAGATTGAGAAAAGAGGAAATTTGTGTTTGGTCTAACTTCTGCCTCTCCTTGCGCAAATATGCTTTAGAATTCCACCCTCGGGTTAACTTCGAAGAAGAGACCGTTTTCTTGTGTTATGCCGAGTATTAAAGGAAACAATTTGTCAACGGAATATTATTCTGTTTAAAAAAGTATATTTTGAATAAGCAGCTAATAAATGTCAACATGTCGAAATATCTTAAGCTACGTACCTTCATTTGGGATTAATTATTTAATTCGAAACAATAAAAAAATGAAATAAAACGATCTTCACTTTAGCAAAGCAGAACCATTAAATAGAAAACTCAGAATGTCGAAGCTCAGCTGACTCCTGAGTTCCAAATGGCAATCATTATTTCCAGAATTTTATGACAGAAATCGTATCTTTACTATTCATGGCCATTCCTTCGTTATGAGATAACCATTTCATCAGTGAAATAAATAAACGTGACCAACATGTAAATTGTCATTGCTTTTATTCGCCATAAAAGTATTTTTCACTATGAAAGTTTAACTTTTTTTTTGTTATCTTCCCATTATCTGAAATATTGCCAAGTTTAAACGAAAATTCCTAAAAGATCGTAAATCTTGTTGTTCTTAAATTACATTTTTTTAAAGCCTTAAAAAATACAAAAGAGAATTGTTGTTCACCCAATCGCTGTATTCATATTTTATTTAAAAGTAGCTGTATCCGGCATGCGTTGCAATGCCACTCAAAGAAAGTGTTTGTGTTTTAATTCTGTTTATTGAAGTACTTTGGGATTTTGTTTTTCCTTCTGGTGCATAAACGAATAAATCAGAAGGTTTTACGACGCGTGAGCAGGCCACATACAGCTGTCCATGTGTGAAGCATGGATTTTCCAAATTTAGTTCACACACACTTGTAGCGATTGTTCCTGTGCTTTGTTGATGGTCATTGTAAATCTTGAGTCGCACCGGAAACTGCAAACGTTGAAACCGGAAATACACTCATTTGTTGTAACAACTCGCGCACCAGATATTGTAAAATGGTTCCACTAATTCAGAAACCTTCGCGGGCGTGCGCACAACAACTCATCAAAATTTCATCGCACTCTGATGAATGGTACAGGAACGCATACGGGACAAACAAATAAAGAAACATCATAATAACTGACATATATCCTCGTACTGTTTATATAAAATAACTAGACTTTAAACTCTTCTTCATTCCTTCAATATCTATATTTCATCCTAATGAAAGGACTTCTTCAGGATTATAAAGAAATACAAGATAAAAAGAAAGAGAAAATCTTTCCTCTCTCTTAAAAACATAATCGAAAACATAATCGAAAAGTAACAAAGTAAATTATAACAAACATAACATATTACATTAAATAATTAACATAACATATTACATTAAATAATCAACATAACATATTACATTATAATCAGTAATAAACATTAAATTTCAAATAAAAAAAAATTACAATTTCATATTTGTTAGCCTAATTAACAATAAATTAATTGTATGAACCGACATGTGATCATTTCAAAATTAAAAAATCCTTAATCTTCCTATTCTTTAATAAAGATTTCTTAAAAATGCTTAGGGAAACATCATTCACTTTAAGTGATCTATCCCTATTAAAACATTCACAGCTATTAATTAAGCACGATTCCAATTTTAAGCGTATGTTCTCATCTTTGACATTAAAAACATTATACACTATCGGGTCTGGACAGTGATTTTTGTTCATACAATGCATTGCCCACTCTGAAATTTTGTCATTCCTTTTTTCATATGCTGTGGTTTGTTCTTTAACACGTTCTCTTACTGTACGGCCTGTGCTTCCAATGTAAACTTCTCTGCAGTCCCAACACTAATGCGTATACTACTCCCATCATATCCAATTGTGCATTTTCCTTTCTAGTTCTCTTTTTTCTAATCAAAGTATTATCTTTATGAAAAATAATCTTAACTTCATTACTTCTGCAAAATTGTTCACTTTTAAACCTATTGGTAAATTTATACATTTCATAAAATTCTTTGTTTCTTTCAATTGATCTTGGGAATCGCTTTAAATTGGAATCGTGCTTAATTAATAGCTGTTAATGTTTTAATAGGGATAGATCACTTAAAGTGAATGATGTTTCCCTAAGCATTTTTAAGAAATCTTTATTAAAGAATAGGAAGATTAAGGATTTTTTAATTTTGAAATAATCACATTTGGTTCATACAATTAATTTATTGTTAATTAGGCTAACAAATATTTTTTTTTTTTTTGCCAACGCTCGGGCTCTTAGTACTTAAACTATTCGCCTCAACAAGGGGCGAGAAATGTGAGCATTTCGCCGATGAAACGTTGCCCAGGGTACGCCATAGGAGGCAGCTCACGCTATACCCGCAGAAATGGACAAGACACAGAAGGAGAAAGTAACACCCATGCCACTGCCGGGATTCGAACCCAGGTACTGGCGCATTGGACGTCACGGCTGGCCGCCGCCGAGACCGCACGACCACGCCAGCACGGACAAGGCTAACAAATATGAAATTGTTATTTTTATTTTATTTAAATTTTAATGTTTATTACTGATTATTAAATGTAATATGTTATGTTGATTATTTAATGTAATATGTTATGTTTGTTAGTAATTTACTTTGTTACTTTTCGATTATGTTTTTAAGAGAGAGAGAAAGATTTTCTCTTTCTTTTTATCTTGTATTTCTTTATAATCCTGAAGAAGTCCTTTCATTAGGATGAAATATAGATATTGAAGGAATGAAGAAGAGTTTGTTTGTCTAGTTATATAAACAAAGAAACATTCATTTTTATATATTAAGATTAATTAAATCTTTAAAACTTAACTGACAGTCCATTTCCAATTTTCTGTGGATTATTGTTAGATGGCAAATTTGATGGCTTCAACAATGAATAATAAAGTTCATTGTCAAGAGTAATTTATTAGAAAAGAAACAGAAAACATGGTCACATAACGAACAAGGAGAGATGCAGACTAACACTGGAATCACTAAAGCAAGTAAATTGACAATGGGTTACTTAACAGTTTGATATCAACAGACACTCCTCGTTTTGCTTCTAAATACTTTCAATGGAATATCTGCTACCTTCAACTGCTAGTTTTTTCCCCCACATGGAAAATTGCAAATGCTTAAGGTAGATCTTCATAAATTCTAAGAATATCCATTCTCCGATTCATAAGTTATTCCAAGATATACAGTCACGTTTCCATACTGTTTAAAGATCTGCCTATTTCCCTTGAGGTTAACAGAATTAAAAATGTAAGGAACATTTAAGATGAGAAAAGTAAACTAATAAGGATGTACATTACCATTTAAGAGCTCTTTAATTTCTTTAGTTATTCGTTATAAATATGTATTTAACACATAAATACTACTTAATTCTAAGAACTGACTTTTTGCAGAGCAAAAGGAACTAGGCTATAAATTTTAGTTATATCTTCTTTTAAGTTCTTTTAATTACTATATTAATAAATCAAAAGGAATATTATAGTGCTCCGAGTGTAACATCAGCTGTGGGCACCAGATGATGTCATGGTAGAATTAGAATCGATTGTGTATTCCAGTGTTTAATGCAGGAAAGTTTATATTTAGGGGAATTTGTTTAAAAAAAATATCTGATTTAGCTTCATGTTTACTTACATGTTCATTTTTTTCAATTTTTATTCTTTATGAATAAATATCAGTTACATTGATATGACTTTCAGTATTTATTTCTATCTATTTACAATAGTATGCTGATGATATGAAAACTATTGAAAAACATTACGGCAAGCACGGCAAACAGACTGCGGGAAAGAGATGGCACCGATGCTAATTCTATCGCCGCGCCGTAGCAGCAGATACTCTTTCCATAACTTTTTCGAATGGCAGTAATACTCTTCTTCGATTTATTTTCCTCAAAATATGATTTTACTTAACAATAACTTCTTTTTGTTTGACTTCTTAAAAAATTTTCACTTGTCCTATTTTGGCCGCCAACATGGAAACCGGAAGACGAACAACAGTTCCTGAAATGATTTATTGATAATCAACATTGGTAACAGCTGAAGTTACTCTGGGAGGACTTTAATAGAAATTTAGAAATAGAGAAATGGGTGTAATTTGGCTTTTCTGCATTACAAAATTGTACTACAGAGAAACTAACTTTGGTTTCGTTTAGTGAGCCTAAGTAAATTTTATAACTTACTAGCAGAATGTACGTTAATGGGAGCACTGTGAGAAAACCTTCTGAAATCAAACTATTTTAAAGCAAGCAAATATTCCTGGAAATAATTGAGACACATACACTTTCAATTAAAATAACACTTTTAGTTGAAAGAGTATCCATCGTAACTAATAGTGGGAATCCAGCATGTATCGATGGCTACAGGAATCATGATATAGATCAAAATAATCATGCTCATTTTTGAATTGGGTCAAAACTGAGCAATTTATTAAATTGTAAAGAAATCTATTTAGAGCGATGTGATATTAACAAACGAACAATCAATGCTAACTGAATAGTAAGACAGCCATAAAAAACATAACATTTCGATAATTTTCTATATGTTAAAATTTTATATATGATAATTTTATAAGTATTTATTTTAAATGAATAAAAGGCCAACACACAAAATATTTAAAAAAAAAACATATAATTAAAAATTAAGTTAACTACGTTTCGGCCAGAACCAGCGGGCCATTTACAATTAAATTCACTTGTAAATGGCTCGCTGGTTCGGGCCGAAACGTAGTTATTATAATTTTTAATTACATATATA